>CM038673.1:719628218-720228218 GCA_021605145.1 Aegilops bicornis
TTTCATCATTGGGAGGCGAGGACGCTGCTGCTGCTCCGCTCATGGACATGGAGCCTTCCTCCCTGCTCGTCAAGGTGATCTCTCGCCCATATCCCCTCCTCCTATTCTTCTTTTTCTTCTCTAACCCCCATCTCGTCTTCTCTCTATTCTGTTGGTACAGCGGCTAGCGACGGCAACACCGACAACCAAGGGAACCTCCAGCGAGGTCTGCTCCTTCTCCACCCGTAGAGGAGCCTGCCAAAACACACACCATGGAATTGGAAGGTCCCCTCCCCCTCTCTCTCATATGTGTTCCCTTCCCTCTTTCTTCTACTAGGCCGATTCCGCTTTTTTTCTGCTCTTGTCTTGTGTGATCTAAATGTGCTCAGATCCTTAATTAAGTCATTAGCAGAATATTTGTTTGCTTATCACACAACAACTCATCCAAGTGAGACCCCTCTGCCTATTTCTTCTCTTCAGAGGTGAGGAGAGGAGAGGAGAGCAAATGAATTAATGAGAGCAGATGAATTTATTGCAAATCACAAGGTCCTTGAGTCAAAACAAAGCAAGATTTACAGCTTCCGGGTAACAAACAAAATCCCTGCACCCACTAGCCACAAAGAGACGCACAAAAAAACTGTGTGTTCAGATATAAGATAGATGAATTGATGGATCTTTAATAATTAAGCCATGTATGTATGTATGTATGCGCTGGTAGGTAATTGATGTAGTTTGAAGCAAGCAACAAGCGTGGAGAGGCTGTCATGTCACTCTTTACCTGATGATAAGATAATTCTCTGTTCTAATGTCACTTACCTGATAAATAAAGCCAATTTGGTTTGCGGCTTTCTGCCATTCATATGTTGTTCAATGATGCGGTCTGAATCATGTAGACATATTTCTCTAGTACTCACTGTTAGGCCTTTGGCTTCATTCATACTGGTTACTTTGGTTCTATTAATTAAGACAAAGTAGAGTAGGAAACCTCACTCACTGTTATTTCTCTTGTTCCTCTTGTGTAGCAGGATTCAGTTCGCTACAGCACCGTCACCATCATTGTTGTGATGAGCGCCTTGGCGCCTGCTGCTTCTGTGTGGTGGCGCTGTTCGACGCCCGCTACAAAACCAACCAGGGTGAGCTCCTCTCCTTGCTTCCGGTGGGTGCTCTGAGCTCGTCGTGTCCGTCAATGTCCATTATTGTGACACGGTTATACAGCGTTGTGAATGGACAAATTCAGTTTTTTCCGATCTTCTTCTTCTTCAATTCTCTTGTTTGCCTTAGGATGAACTGAAATTTAAATGTGTCCTTCCTGTCTAACAGTGAAGATCGATTTGGAGTGGTGGGTTTGGGGGAGCTTAGTCAACTTAATGCAGTATGTGCTTTGCGCGTTGTTTCTTGTGAAGCAGCATACTGATCATACTGATTCCATGTTCTAATCCAAACATGTGTAGTGCATAGTGCAGTTGCCAATATTCTATCTTTTATGGAGTTTCTTGAGATTTATTGTGACTGCTATGATGGAGTTTTTTTTTACAGTATTCTATGTCCTATGGAGTTTCTTGGTCGATGGCAGGCTGTCATGATTTTGGTGGTGACAGTCTTTTAGCTATGACTTTCCCTACTAAATATTGCTTGTGCATTAAACATGATTTATTTACACAGCTTTCAGCTATACAGAGTACAATAGCAACCACTAGAAAGAATATATTTAACCTTACTGCAAGTTAAGCGGACTTGCTGTGTATTTGCTGATTAGTGGTTCCCTATCTTGGATATGTCATATTTTTAGTTAGTTAGTGGCCTATATGACTTTGATTTGGCCCACGATACTTTTGTACGGTTCTTGATTTGCTAGCATATATATTCTGAACTTAATTTTGTTTGCTCTTATTTGGTGTTCTTTCTTATAATGTTTTTTTTATATGACGTAAGCTTGCTCTATTCACAAGAGTTTCTCCATGTTTACGAAAGAAAGATTGGGTTCAGAGCACCTTCCATGTTATATTTGATTTGTGATTTCTGATGTTCAGGTCAAGGCGGACTTGAAGGAATACATGCAGCCACCTTTGTAACACCATTGGCTTTGTAGACTTCTTGTACCTTCAGTGTCCATCTTCCACCTCCCGGTTCGCTCGGCCTCAGCCAGGATCTTCTCCACCCTGCTCTTATGTTGTGAAAACTCATGCATGCCGAAAGCCGCCTCCATGCTGCAGCTGCCGCAACCTGTAGGTAGTCTCTCTGTTCTTCTTTTTTCTCTACATTTCTACTTGCTCTGCTAAAGTGTTACGCATGTGCTTGGTTGATTACTACTTACACTGAACTTGTATGAATGGACAACAGCCAGCATTAGGCTGATTCAGTTCCAGTAGCCAATTTATTTTTTGTTCTATATTATTCAAACATATATTTATATCTTTCTATATTGTTAGTTCCACATCTTCCAGTCGTTTAGTGTGTAAGATAGTTATATAATAGTTTTACTCCATGACTATCTCCTCCCCCTCCTGCTATTCCACTATCCATCTCTCTTCCTCTTCCTCTTCCTCTCTCTCACTGATTTTCTATCTAAATTGACCATGAACAACAATTTCTGAAATGTACAAGTAGTAGATAGAGACCTGTCCAAATATGATTTGCCATATGCTGCTGCGCTTTGTATGGATAGATTAAGATCCGGCGAACATGCATACATTCAGTTCTGCTGTACCCTCCAGTTTTGGTTGCCAATGTGATTGCTTGATATTTAACCTATGACTGATCTTGCTAGGTCCATGCTAATAACAATCCTCTTGCATTTAAATTTGAGTTCTACCCGGGCTCAAGTGATATGCACATTATGAAAGGGCGAGAGTGGACAACCTGATCTGCCTCAGTGGCGACGAAGGTACACATGTATACATTGAGTAGCAAACTCCATTACTTCTGAATTATATTGATGATATAGTATCTGACATTCTGGTTGGTTTGGTGTTCCTCTTTAGAATAAAAGGTCTTAAGCTTCTATTTTATCCAATGGCATTTTCTCTGTTCTTCTTATATTGATGTTCAGGCCAGATCCCACCAGACTTTGCTTTACTTTTGTAGTTATCATGAGAGTAAGTAACAAACAGTTTTACTTTTGTTTATCCCTTTGTCACTAGCATACACATGAGGAGAGGTTTAAGGTGCGCTTGTATTCCGACATCCAGTCACTTTTCACTAGCAAGAAATTACCCATGAGAGTATTCAGATTACTCATATCTTGGACACAATATTAAATATAGAAGTTATGTGTGTTCTTTTGCTTTCGATTGATTATGATGAGAAAATAAGAGATACTTATGATGAAAGGATGGTCCAGATGTGCTCAGCTGCTAACCCGAGTGCCTTGGTGTTGAACTCCATGGTGCTCAGCTGCTGACACACACCTCCAGCTTCCATTGCTGGTTCGAAGGCAAACTAAAAAGCCACGAGGCACAATCTCAAGTACTGAAAATTAGTAAACCATGCTCATAGTGAAAAACAAAGAAATTGCTAATTTAGTTTTAACACAAAATCTTAAATCATGCCTACAAAGTACTACTCCTAGAACTAATGAAGCTGAGGTGTCTTGATGCATATGTTGACCTTACTGTCACGCCCATCAGGAGTGGCGATCTTTAAGATTGTACGATTCTCCAGATGTTCTGAAGAAGAACGGTATCCAGTTCTGCTTTTGTGACTCCAATCTGCAGGTATGTATGGTTTTCACTTGATCATTACCTTCCTGAATATGCTTTTGTTGTTTGGCACTGACCTTTATGTGCCATGTGGCAGTGATCGTCCTTTTGGTGTTCCTTTCAGTTTGCTCCATGTCGACAAACAGAAACACCTACACAGAGGACTCCTGTTGGTGTTTGCACCTTCCCATGTGCACATATCCGGGCTCCTGCTCGCGCTTACAAAGCCAAGAAAGATCCTTATCCAGGCGCTATTTGATAGGACTAAAGACCAGCTCCCTGGTACAATCCAATCATGCTATCCGAAGTACAGAAATATTAATAATCCAATGTAGCTTCCTTTTCTAACAAGAACTATTGATATCTTCAGACAGCTTGGCAGCTTTCTGTTCTATCCTGGACTACAGCATCCTTACTTCAGAATGGTGTATTACACTTAGACCGGTGTATATCTATTCTATTTTCTAAACTTAACTTTCGGTTGCATGACTCCTGATGAATATTTATTCTAGCAGTACATTCTTTATTCTTCTTTCAGAACTGGAAGCAGACCTTTCACTTTGTGAAACATGGAACAAGTGATGACGGCAGATAAGACCAACTCTCAGTTTCTGCGATGTTAGTAATCCAGCTTTTTGGTTGACAAATAATGTGCTTGCTTCTTTATGCTCCTGTGCCTACTTTCTTAACGCTTCTGAATCCTGACAGGGGCACCATGCACTGCTATTATCATTCTGCGTTTTGTCGCGTGCATATCTTCAGCTAATCGGAACAAGTCAATACAGCTGGCATAATTTTCACCCGCAATCTAAAGCCACAGATATAGGATACATATAGCAGAGAAGCTATTATTTGCTAACTAGTAAGATGCCCGTGCTATGCTACGAAATCACATGAAATAAATTGGAATCACAAAAGTACAAGCCCAAATATGTAGTACTATGATTTTCGTCAAGAGAAGGTTAGTGTTTAGCCATATCAAGAAAGTCTTTGTTCAACGACACTACAAACATCAGAGAGTTACATGGAGCCACACACACCATTTCATTTTGATTACATCTACCCTTAGCTAACACATGTGAACAACTATTTGCGACTCAACATGCCTCCAAGCTGTTACATTTTACTTTACCCAGAGATCACACCAACTTGATATGTTGTTCAAGTGGTCTTGGCATTACACTACCTTAAGATTTCACTTCATAAGTTAAACTCAGATTCAGTTACAACACGGATCACAAAAGCACTTCCCATCATTGTCCACGGCATCGTACACCCAAAATTAAGCTCATCGGGGGAAACCCTAGCCGCCGCCCCTCGTCCGCCCTCGTCGATCTCTCCCCCCGCCGCCACCGCACAGCGCCGCCGGGCAAAGACCGGCCGGCGTTGGTGGCAGCGGGGATCTTGCCCCTCTCTTCGTGGTTGGCGTCCGGCGGGTGACGGCGCGGCGCGAGACGGCGCTGGGCTGGGCGGGGCCCAGCGGCGCGGCGGAGGGCGTGTTGGGTGGCGGCGCCCCTCTTGAGGTCTCTCCAACGGCGTGTTGTGGCTTCTCTGGCGGCGCGAGTTATCCCGGCGGTGGCTTGGCGGCGTGGCGCGGCGGAGCTCCGGCGATGACTCGGCGGCGGGCTGGAGGGCTAGGCACCGTCCAGTGGTGCTGCCTCCGCGGTGGTTGCGACTTGGGGCCCTGGACCCCGATCCAATCTGGATCTGGTGGTGCCGGGGTCTGGGCCATGGCGGCTGGCGAGGCATGGGTTTCGTCGGGGCTTGTCGCCCTCTAGGCACCATGGGGGTGCCGGAGGCGACGCTGCGTGTGTGGTGATGGTGGACGTGGTGGTCATCTTCTTCCCGAGATGGCCGACCAGAGGCTTGGTGATCGGATCTCGAGATCCATCATCTTGTCCCGGCTGCGAGTAGGGAAGACATGGTTGCCGGTGAAAACCGAGCCGAAGGCAGGCGATGACGGCGTTCTCGTCATTACCTTGATGAAGGCATCGTCGTGTAACTATTGTCGACCCACTCGTGCTGCTCCTGGGGAAACCCTAGGATCTGGTGTTTCAGATCGGATGATGGCGGCACTGCGGTGTCGTTTCTCTCTTGGGAGCATCTTTTTGCGAAAGCTATTTGGATGTTAGAGGCAGGAGGTGGGCGGCCGTCTTGCACCGAGCCGGTGGTGATGTCAAGTCATGCACGACCGGCGGTGCTACGCTTTGTCATGCACGGTTGGCGGGTGCTACACAACAGATCTTCTAAGGACTTCAAGCTGTGTCGGCTGGTGATACCTTGCAGCATGGCAATCGAGGTGTATCGATGGCGACCGCGACGTGCTTTCGGCTGTTCTTGCGCGAGGAGGAGGTGCCGTTTGGCGCCCGTGGTGGTGTTGACGATAGCTAGACCGAGCAAGGTTGATGCAGCGATCTGATTACGAAGATGGAAGCGGTGGCGATTGGCGGCAATGACATCTGAGTGCACGCCCGGACCGGTGAGACACATGCCCGGCAGGCGTCCTGGTCTCCTGGATGGGTTCTCAGGTCTTAGATGTTAGGTTTAGCTGCGATGTCTGTTTGGTATTAGGCCCAGGCTATCTGCGTCCTTTCATCAGCTGGATAGAGGTGTTTCCACGGCGACTTTAGTTTTACAGTTGTATTACTTTGTAAGGTCTTATGAGAATAATTAATAAAGTGGCCGTATGCAGAGGCAGGGGTCATCCTCCTTTTCTAAAAAAAACCCAAAATTAAGCAAAGTGAAGTAACACGGTTCAGAAGTAGCTCAACCTAGCTTAAGTAACGCATTATCCTATTATTCTAAGACTTCACTTTTGCTTCACGACTCCATTCTTCATCTTCTTTTGATTCATGGAGGTGATTGTCCAGGAAGATCATTGTTGATCCTATAGAAAATTATTTGTAAATATTTAATATACCGTATAAAGCAAATAGTGGATAATTTCAACCAATTTTCCAATTACCTCTGCCTTAATTCACGCACTGCTGTGATGTTCGGGTTAAAGTGCATCCTACTTAAGTCTGTAGTATGCAGGCCACGATCTAGTTAATTAAAGACAAAACATCAATATATTAGCAAAATTTATTTTCACGTTATAATTATATGCATAGAAAAATGCATGGACTTAGACTTACCGATGCGCTCTGCACGTAACATTGTTGCCACGACAATAGCACGCTCCTCGGTGAGTTTTTCCCGTGCACTTAGATTATTAGTCACCAACTTGCTCCATACAACTAACTTGACAATATTATAGCTACAAAATCAATTAATATAGAAGAGAAATGTAAGAACTTTGACTCATTTCGATAACTGAAAATCATAAGATACACATACGTGTCATCTAGCAGAACAATATTTCTCACTGGGATCCTCCGATTGTAGAAACCGTCTTTATATCCCATAGAACTTACAAATAAAACCATGCCAATAACATCTAACATTTGAACAGAAAAATATTAATAGTTAATTTGTTACAAAAGAACAGTTAGAACGAACAAAAGAAAACTGGAGCACTTACCAACATGTGTATCATTATCTAGGTGAACTCCCAAACTCTGTCAAAAGGAATAAACATAGGGAACAATGGGATCAAGCGCTCATTCACATTTCTCAACTCATTAATTGTTCTTTTTTTCTTGACCGTATGCATCGTTCTGATGCAGAAGCCGGGGAGTCCCCCCTTTTCGAAAAAAAAAGAAAAAAAATGTTCTTTTGGTGTGGCCTCCTCCCTCTAGAAGTTCTTTTGGTTAATGTAATATCTGAATCAGTGATCTTTGGCAACTTTGCTAGTTTCTACTTTCTAGTGCCCCCATTTGCAACAGCTCATGGAATTGGTACACATGTCTGTTGCTATAATAGGTGGAAAGAGCATGTTTTATAGACTTTTTCCAAGCATTATCTGACAATAACAGCCACTGTAGCAGCATTTGAAATTCTGAATTATACATAATTTAGCTATATCGGTCTTTTGAATACTCAATAATTAGGCCAATGTCATACCCAGTCCAGTCCCTGGTCATACCAGATCAACAAAATTACAAAATTGACGAAGGTATAAAGTAACAGCCGAAATACTTGAAGGTAATGCCTAAATCTATCAAAATTAGGACGAAAAGAGAAGCTCAAAATGCCGGCATCTGCAGTAATATAAGGACCCAAAAGCTTTTGGGAGACTTCAAGGGCGTCTTCTGGCGTGGCGAGTGGACGGCGGCTCGGTAGCAGCGTGGCTCGAGTCTGTCGTAAGCCTGCCCGGTAGATTTATGGATGTGTTCAATTTCAACAATAAACTGCAATTTTTACTACTAAGCTATAATCAAACTGATTCAGAACCAACATGGTGTCCCTTGTGGAGACGCATGAAAAGGAGTGCGAAGAGGCCGATGTGCTCGGATGGAAGGGGAAAAGGCAGCGCAGACCAAGACGAACTGTCCGCGCGATCGTGAGGCAGCGCTGCGATTCCCGACCGAGCTTGCCGCGAAGTGCGAC
Organism: Aegilops bicornis; assembly: GCA_021605145.1. Taxonomy (NCBI): domain Eukaryota; kingdom Viridiplantae; phylum Streptophyta; class Magnoliopsida; order Poales; family Poaceae; genus Aegilops; species Aegilops bicornis. Next base: position 719,636,387 of record CM038673.1, read on the forward strand.
CTCGAAGCGGTCGAAGACGGCGAGCGGGCGCGGCAGGTAATGGCGGCCTCCACGCAATCCTGGCACGACGAGTAACACGCCGACAGGGGGTTGCGATTTCCTCGTTTGGCGACGGTGAGCGGGCGACTCGGCAGCACCAGTGACGGCGGCGAAAGGTGGCAGCGGAAACTGAGTATTCCGGGAGGCAGAGAAGAAAACAACGAGCATAAGGGATGGGGAACCCGGAAGTAATATGCATGGCGGTGCGGCATCGGCAGTTTGAATTTTGAAGGGAGGGTGGAGCTGAAGAACAGGGGAGTGGGATTGGAGGAGAGGCGGCAAGAGATACGGGATTGGGGAGGTGAGGCGGCAAGAGATACAGGATCGGGGAGGCCATGAGAGCGGCGATGGGAGGACGAGGCGGACAGATTTTAGGGGAGAAATGCCGGTCTTGGCAGGTGCTTGGAGAATAGTAGTACTCGATTAGGATTTTTTTTTAGTTCGAGGTGGCTTCACGTAATGGAGAGGCAGGATGGCGGTTCCTCTTGCTGCTGCATTTTTTTATCCCTATCCCATCAAAGAGGGCAGATGGACCATCAACACCAACTGGCTCCTTTAAAGAAGTAATATAAGGACCCAAAAGCTTTTGGGAGACTTCAAGGGCGTCTTACGGCGTGGCGAGTGGACGGCGGCTCGGTAGCAGCGTGGCTCGAGAGCCTGCCCGGTAGATTTGCGGATGTGTTCAATTTCAACAATAAACTGCAATTTTTACTACTAAGCTATAATCAAACTGATTCAGAACCAACATGGTGTCCCTTGTGGAGACGTCTGAGAAGGAGTGCGAAGAGGCCGATGTGCTTTCGGATGGAAGGGGAAAAGGCAGCGCAGACCAAGACGAATTGTCCGCGCGATCGTGAGGCAGCGCTGCGATTCCCGACCGAGCTTGCCCGCGAAGTGCGACCTCAAAGCGGTCGAAGACGGCGAGCGGCGAAGCCGGGCAGGTAAGCGGCCTCCACGCAATCTGGCACGACGAGCTTAACACGCCAACAGGGGGTTGCAGTTTCTCGTCGGCTGACGGTGAGCGGGCGACTGGCAGCACCAGCGACGGCGAAAGCAGGGCAGCGGAAACTGAGTATTCCGGGAGGCGAGAAGAAAACAACGAGCATAAGGGATGGGGAACCCGGGAGTAATATGCATGGCGGTGCGGCATCGACAGTTTGAATTTTGAAGGAAGGGGTGGAGCTGAAGAACGGGAGTGGGATTGGAGGAGAGGCGGCAAGAGATACGAGATTGGGGGAGGTGAGGCGGCAAGAGATACAGGATCGGGGAGGCCATGAGAGCAGGCGATGGGAGAGACAAGGCGGACAGATTTTAGGGGAGAAATGCGGTCTTGGCAGGTGCTTGGGAGAATAGTAGTACTCGATTAGGATTTTTTTTAGTTCGAGGTGGCTTCACGTAATGGAGAGGCAGGATGGCGGTTCCTCTTGCTGCTGCATTTTTTTATCCCTATCCCATCAAAGAGGGCAGACCGACCATCAACACCAACTGGCTCTTTTAAAGAAGTAAAGATGGTGTATTTCTTTTACAGGGTGCTACAAATGTAATTCTTCTACCGTGAGATTCTTTCTGCATTTGTGTGAATTATTCTTTCTACACTCCCTAGCTGAGTTGTTTGAACCTTGGATTTCTTGTGTTTCTTACTGATTTATTCTTGTAGGATTAAAGTGGATGCTTCCTGAAACTATGGGGTCCAGTCCTCCTGCTAAATAATATATGTTACTACCTTTTACTATTGAGTAACACCAGATGTTGGAACATTCTTTTATTTTTCTGTCAGCTCTAAATTTTTCATCCTGAAAGCCATATATTGTTCATTACTGGGTTAGCTAAGAAGAGACTAAGTGGGGTGCGGCAGGCCGCACTTCCTACCTAAGCGGCGTGACATGTAAGGATTTAATCAAGGAGACAACCCGGTCGAGCTATCAAGTATTAGGCTATAGCCTAACTAAGTAGGTTTATTATCTCGCGTTGCATCTTGCTTGATCAAGACATGTCATGACCTGGTTATTGTATTTGTTATGTTAAGATGGATTATATTGGCTTGCTTTTGGACTGAAGTTAGTCTTTTGTAGTTGTCTGGATCAACTGCTATGTACCAAATATGTATAGCTTTTTTTTTTGGACTGAAGCCTTTTGTTATTTCATGGACCAATTGCTATGTACTAATGTGTATGTATTGATGCAATGCTTTTGATATAAACTTGATATTAGATTGATAAACACAACTACATTATGCTATTTTTTATATTTTGCATTACCGGTTTAGATATGATTAGCATTTCCTACTTAGTGGTTAATAGTATATCTAGCTGCTGGCTATAAGTCAGTGCCATGTCATATACAACCCATTTTATAGCCAAAATATATAATAGTAGATCAAACCGCTTACCTTCTCTCTCTTATTCTTTTTACTTCAACTAAGCAAAAAATATACTAGTTTATTCCTTACAGACTTAACTCTATTATACTTGCTCTAAGCAAGCAATCCACCTTCGCTCCCAGCCGATTATTATCCCCACCCCGGAAACCCAAAAATCCGAAGCGATTCTCGCCGTCGTTGGCGGTTTACCCCTCGGCTCGGGAGTTGGTTTTACGCTTGCGCGGTTGCGCCCCATGCCCGGTGAAAAGTACTAGTCGCCGCCAGTCAGGTCCCCGCCGAAAATCCCACCGTGCGCCCGCGGAGAGATGCCCACGCCGGTGGCCGCTGCGAGGCAGTGCCTGTCGCCGGCGGCCGTCACGGCCCTGGACGCGGCGGTCGTGTCCGCGCGCCACAGGGTGCACGCGCAGACCACGTCGCTCCACCTCGTCGGCGCGCTGCTCGTGCAGCAGGCCCCGCCGCTCCTACGCGACGCGCTCGCGCGGGCCCGCGGCGCCGCCTACTTCCCGCGTGCAGCTCAAGGCGCTCGAGCTCTGCTTCGCCGTCTCCCTCGACAGGCTCCCCTCCGTCGCGTCCTCGTCCGCCGACGAGCAGCCGGAGCCGCCCGTGTCCAACTCGCTCATGGCGGCCATCAAGCGCTCGCAGGCCAACCAGCGCCGCAACTCGGACACCTACCACTTCTACCACCAGGCCGCCTTCCAGGCCGCCACCACCGCCTCGCAGGTCAGGGTCGAGCTCTCGCAGCTCCTGCTCGCCATCCTCGACGACCCCGTCATCAGCCGCGTCTTCGACGACGCAGGCTTCCGCAGCGCCGACATCAAGCTCGCCATCCTCCGTCCCGTGCCGCCCATGCCGCTGCTCGGCCACCTCCCTACGCGGGCCCGCCCGCCGCCTCTCTTCCTCTGCAGCTTCGCCGCAGCCGACGACGCCGACGTGCCTTCCCCCGCTGGGTGTTGGAACTTCGCCCACAGGATCGATCACATTAAATCACAAGAACACGCAAACGCAGAAATTTTTGCCAAAGGCACGTGTCGTGCCTCTCTTCTTTATTGCTTTTCTGGTTTTCTCCACTTCTTCTCACGATGTTATATCTTGATCTCACGGCCAGGGCTGTATATATATACACACCCAGGTGCCTAAAGATACGACTCAATCCTTCTCGTATTTGGACTTTGACTACTAACTTAGCATGACACGGACTGGACACTACGTAGACTAACCGGACTACTAACTCCTAACTTGAGCTTAACTAGTACTACTAGCCGGACACAAATAGATCGCTGTCCAACTTGTGTACGTTACTACCATGCAACAGAAACAAACCTAACTTTCAAGATTATGCTAACAATCTCCCCCTAATCTTGACTTGTCATCTCTTCATACTCCTTCTGATCTTGACTCGTTGTCGATTCGCAGCTTGTTGATCCAAACTCCAACGCATGATCCAGACTACCAGCCCACACGGTCGCCTCTACGCGTGCAACATGCAAGATTGGACGCATCATCAATCTTCATGTCGTACAACTTAACTAGTCATTGTCCCACGTCGAGCTTGATCTTCAACTTTCATATCCGTACACTAAGTATGACCCGCATGGAAACATGCAGAACCTCCTTGCTCTGCAATGTTGTGCCACCGCCATTGCTTAGCCGCTGCCTTGCACTCGGTTCGCACCATACTCCTTGTACTTGCTTGCAGTAGATCCACTCTCCATTGCTCGCACACCTCCTCGCTTTACGATGGTTTCGCCTACCACCGTCCGCCTTGACATCACACGAATCCACACCGCCACAACCGGGGCGCTCCACGAGGACGTGGACATGACTCACGGAACACCATGCACACCGCTTCAAGCGCAGCGAATCCATACCAAGGCGAGCATTTGGACACGATGGCGACTCATCGGCGCAACGACGCATCGACCATGCAAACTCCACAACTCCTTGACTCTCTAGACTCCCACGGATGACGATCTTGATGATTTCCGGCACCGCACCTCGGCACCTTTGCTCCCATCAACGATCTCCTTCCACCGCCTTACCGACGACTTGTCGTCTCCTCCTTGTCGCTCCATCGAGCAGCGATCGCATGATCCTCCTCGTCACTGCAGCACCCAGCGACAACATCGCCCACCCCGAGGCGCTAGTAGGTCGCCACCCCGGGGTAAGCACAGCTTCAAATCGACCTTGCTCTGATACCAATTGTTGGAACTTCGCCCACAGGATCGATCACATCAAATCACAAGAACACGCAAACGCAGAAACTTTTGCCAAAGGCACGTGTCGTGCCTCTCTTCTTTATTGCTTTTCTGGTTTTCTCCACTTCTTCTCACGATGTTATATCTTGATCTCACGGCCAGGGCTGTATATATATACACACCCAGGTGCCTAAAGATACGACTCAATCCTTCTCGTATTTGGACTTTGACTACTAACTTAGCATGACACGGATTTGGACACTACGTAGACTAACCGGACTACTAACTCCTAACTTGAGCTTAACTAGTACTACTAGCGGACACAAATAGATCGCTGTCCAACTTGTATGCGTTACTACCATGCAACGAAACAAACCTAACTTTCAAGATTATGCTAACCTTTGGGAGCATCGCCATGGGCGCCGGCGAGGAGAACGGCCACGATCGCCGAGATCCTCGCCGGGGTCGCAACCCCATGCTTCGTGGGTGTCGGGGCGCGGCCTCGTCTGCAGCGTCCTCCCCGTCGGTCCAAACTCCATCGACCAAACAGAACTCAGCGTGGAGGCGGCGATGGCTGGCGCCACCTCCGGCCTCGTCATAAGCGTCGGTGACCTCAGAGAAGTGGTCCCCGAAGACGGCGAGCTCCAGGAGAGGGGGCGTCGCGTGGTGGCGAAGGTGACGCGAGTGCTGGAGACGCACAGAGAGGGGCGTGTCTGGGTGATGGGGTGGTCGGCTACCTACGAGACCTACCTCTGAAGGAAATATGCCCTAGAGGCAATAATAAAGTTATTATTTATTTCCTTATATCATGATAAATGTTTATTATTCATGCTAGAATTGTATTAACAGGAAACATAATACATGTGTGAATACATAAACCTCTGAGTGTCACTAGTATGCCTCTACTTGACTAGCTCGTTAATCAAAGATGGTTGTGTTTCCTAACCATGAACAAGGAGTTGTTATTTGATTAACGGGATCACATCATTGGTTGAATGATCTGATTGACATGACCCATTCCATTAGCATAGCACCTGATCGTATAGTTTGTTGCTAGTGCTTTTCTTCATGACTTATACATGTTCCTATGACTATGAGATTATGCAACTCCGTTTGCACGAGGAACACTTTGGGTGCTACCAAAGCGTCCTGGCGTAACTGGGTGATTATAAAGGTACATTACAGGTGTCTCCGAAGGTACATGTTGGGTTGGCATATTTCGAGATTAGGATTTGTCACTCCGATTGTCGGAGAGGTATCTAGGCCCTCTCGGTAATACACATCACATAAGCCTTGCAAGCATTGCAACTAATGTGTTAGTTGTGAGATGATGTATTACGAAGCGAGTAAAGAGACTTGCCGGTAACGAGATTGAACTAGGTATTGGATACCGACGATCGAATCTCGGGCAAGTAACATACCGATGACAAAGGGAACAACGTATGTTGTTATGCTGATGTCGACCGATAAAGATCTTCGTAGAATATGTAGGAGCCAATATGGGCATCCAGGTCCCGCTATTGGTTATTGACCGGAGAGGAGTCTAGGTCATGTCTACATAGTTCTCGAACCCGTAGGGTCCGCTTGCAACAACGTTTTGATAGCAGTTACTATGAGTTTTTATGATGTTTCTGTACCGAAGGTTGTTGAGTCCCGGATGAGATCACGGACGTGACGAGGAGTCTCGAAATGGTCGAGACATAAAGATTCATATATTGGAAGTCTATGTTTGGACATCGGAAGTGTTCGGGTGAAATTGGGAATTTTACCAAATGCAGGAGGTTCTGGAACCCCGGAATGCTAATGGGCCAACATGGGCCTTAGTGGAAAGGAGAAAAGGGGCCCAAGTGCTGGCGCACCTTCCCCCTTCCCTAGTCCTATTAGGACTAGGAGAAGGCGCCTCTCTCTCCCTTCCCACTTGGGGAAACCTAGTTGGACTAGGATTTGGGGGAATCCTACTCCTAGTAGGAGTAGGACACCCTGGCGCACCTCTCCTTGGCCGGCCAGCCCTCCCTTCCCTCCTTTATATCTGAGGGCAGGGGCACCCCATGACACACAAGTTGATCATTGAGATCGTTCCTTAGCCGTGTGCGGTGCCCCTTCCACCATATTACACCTCGAGAATACCGTGGCGGAGCTTAGGCGAAGCCTGCGCCGGTGGAACATCATCATCGTCACCACGCCGTCGTCTTGTGAAACTCTCCCTCAACACTCGGCTGGATCGGAGTTCGAGGGACGTCATCGAGCTGAGCGTGTGCGAGAACTTCGGAGGTGCCGTCGTTCGGTACTTGGATCGGTTGGATCGTGAAGAAGTACGACTACTTCCTCTACGTTGCGTCAACGCTTCCGTTGCTGGTCTCACGAGTGCGTAGACAACACTCTCATCTCGTTGCTATGCATCACCATGATCTTGCGTGATCGTGAAATTTTTTGAAATTACTACGTTACCCAACGATGGCATCCGAGCCTAGGTTTTTATGGTTTGATGATATGCACGAGTAGAACACAAGTGAGTTGTGGGCGATACAAGTCATACCGCCTACGACATGTCATACTTTGGTTCAGCGGTATTGTTGAATGACGATCCAGACCAACCTTACGCGTACTCTTACGCGAGACCGGTTCCCTCGGCGTGCTTTGCACATAGATGGCTTGTGGAAGACTGTCTCTCAACTTTAGTTGAACCGAGTGTGGCTACGCCGGTCCTTGAGAAGGTTAAAAGCGGAGTCTATTTGACGAAGTATCGTTGTGGTTTTGATGCGTAGGTGAGATTGGTTCTTGCTTAAGCCCGTAGCAGCCACGTAAAATTTGCAACAACAAAGTAGAGGACGTCTAACTTGTTTTTGCAGGGCATGTTGTGATGTGATATGGTCTAGACATGATGCTGAATTTTATTGTATGAGATGATCATGTTTTGTAACCGAAGTTATCGGCAATGGCGAGAGCCATATGGTTGTCGCTTTATTGTATGCAATGCAATCGCCTGTAATGCTTTACTTTATCACTAAGCGGTAGCGATAGTCGTAGAAGCATAAGTTTGGCGAGGCGACAACGATGCTACGATGGAGATCAAGGTGTCGGCCGGTGGCGATGGTGATCATGGCGGTGCTTGGAGATGGAGATCACAAGCACAAGATGATGATGGCCATATCATATCACTTATATTGATTGCATGTGATGTTAATCCTTTATGCATCTTATCTTGCTTTGATTGACGGTAGCATTATAAGATGATCCCTTACTAAATTATCAAGAAGTGTTCTCCACGAGTATGCACCGTTGCGAAAGTTCTTCGTCTTTGAGACACCACGTGATGATCGGGTGTGATAGGCTCTACGTTCAAATACAACGGGTGCAAAACAGTTGCACACGCGAATACTCAGGTTATACTTGACGAGCTATGCATATAAGATATGACCTCGGAACACGGAGACCGAAAGGTCGGCGTGAATCATATAGTAGATATGATCAACATATTGATGTTCACCATTGAAACTACTCCATCACACGTGATGATCGGTCATGGTGTAGTTGATATGGATCACGCAATCACTTAGAGAATTGGAGGATATTTTTCTAAGTGGGAGTTCTTAAGTAATATGATTAATTGAACTTTAATTTATCATGAACTTAGTCCTGGTAGTATTTTGCAAATTATGTTGTAGATCAATAGCTCGCGTTGTTGCTTCCCTATGTTTTTATATGTGTTCCTAGAGAAAAATTGTATTGAAAAATGTTAGTAGCAATGATGCGGATTGGATCCGTGATCTGAGGTTTATCCTCATTGCTGCACAGAATAATTATGTCCTTAATGCACCACTAGGTGACAGACCTATTGCAGGAGCAAATATAGACGTTATGAACGTTTGGCTAGCTCAATATGATGACTACTTGATAGTTTAGTGCACCATACTTAACAGCTTAGAATCGGGACTTCAAAGATGTTTTGAACGTCATGGACCATATAAGATGATCCAGGAATTGAAGTTAATATTTCAAGCAAATACCGAGTTGAGAGATATGAAGTCTCCAACAAGTTCTATAGCTAAAAGATGGAAGAGAATCGCTCAACTAGTGAGCATGTTCTCAGATTATGCAGGTACTTCAATCGCTTGAATAAAACGGGAGTTAATCTTCCAGATAAGATAGTGATTGACAGAATTCTCTAGTCACCATCACTAAGTTAGTAGAACTTCGTGATGAACTATAGTATGCAAGGGATGACGAAAACGATTCCCGAGCTCTTCGTGATGTCGAAATCGACGAAGGTAGAAATCAAGAAAGAGCATCAAGTGTTGATGATTGACAAGACCACTAGTCTCAAGGAAAAAGGCAAAGGGAAGAAGGGGAACTTCAAGAAGAGCGACAAGCAAGTTGCTTTGCTTTCGAGTGAAGAAGCCCAAGTCCGGACCTAAGCACGAGACTAAGTGCTTTTTCTGCAATGGAACTGGTCCTTTGAGCGGAACTACCCCAAGTATTTGGCGGATAAGAAGGATGGCAAAGTGAACAAAAGTATATTTGATATCTGAGATCATTGATGTGTACTTCACTAGTGTTCGTAGTAACCCTCGGTATTTGATACGGGTTCGGTTGCTAAGAGTAGTAACTTGAAACGGGAGTTGCAGAATGAACAGAAACTAGTTGAAGGGGAAGTGACGATGAGTGTTGGAAGTAGTTCCAAGATTGATATGATCATCATCGCACACTCCCTATACTTTCGGGATTAATGTGAAACCTAAATAAATGTTATTTGGCGTTTGCGTTGAGCATAAATATGATTTGATCATGTTTATTGCAATACGGTTATTCATATAAGTTAGAGAATAATTGTTGTTACATTTACATGAATAAAGACCTTCGATGGTCATACACCCAATAAAAATAGTTTGTTGGATCTCGATCGTAGTGACACATATATTCATAATATTGATGCCAAAAGATGCAAAGTTAATAATGATAGTGCAACTTATTTGTGGCACTGCCGTTTAGGTCATATTGGTGTAAAGCGCATGAAGAAACTCCATCTTGATGGGATTTTGGAATCACTTGGTTATGAATCATTTGATGCTTGCGAACCGTGCCTTTTGGGCAAGATGACTAAAACTCCGTTCTCGGAACAATGGAACAAGCTACTGACTTATTGGAAATAATACATACCGATGTATGCGATCCAATGAGTGTTGATGCTCGTGGCAAGTATCGTTATTTTCTCACCTTCACAGATGATTTGAGCAGATATGGGTATATTTACTTAATGAAACACAAATCTGAAACATTTGAAAAGTTCAAAGAATTTCAGAGTGAAGTGGAAAATCATCGTAACAAGAAAATAAAGTTTCTACGATCTGATCGTGGAGGAGAATATTTGAGTTACGAGTTTGGCCTACATTTGAAACAATGCGGAATAGTTTCGCAACTTACGCCACCTGGAACACCACAAACGTAATGGTGTGTCCGAACGTCGTAATCGTACTTTATTAGATATGGTGCGATCTATGATGTCTCTTACCGATTTACCACTATCGTTTTGGGGTTATGCATTAGAGACAGCTGCATTCACGTTTCATAGGGCACCATCTAAATCCGTTGAGGCGACACCGTATGAACTATGGTTTAAACAGTAAACCTAAGCTGTCGTTTCTTAAAAATTTGGAGTTGTGATGCTTATGTAGAAAAAAAGTTTTCACCTGATAAGCTCGAACCCAAATCGGAGAAGTGCGTCTTCATAGAATACCCAAAGGTAACTATTGGGTACACCTTCTATCACAGATCCGAAGGCAAGTTTTTCGTTGCTAAGATGGATCCTTTCTAGAGAAGAAGTTTCTCTCGAAAGAAGTGAGTGGGAGGAAAGTAGAACTTGATGAGGTAATTGTACCTTCTCCCTTATTGGAAAGTAGTTCATCACAGAAATCAGTTCGATGATTCCTACACCAATTAGTGAGGAAGTTAATGATGATGATCATGAAACTTCAGATCAAGTTGCTACCAAACCTCGTAGGTCTTCCAGAGTAAGATCCGCACCAGTGTGGTACGGTAATCATGTTCTGGAAGTCATGTTACTAGAACATGATGAACCTACGAACCATGAGGAAGCGATGATGAGCCCAGATTCCGCGAAATGGCTTGAGGCCATGAAATCTGAGAAAGGATCCATGTATGAGAACAAAGTATGGACTTTGATTGACTTGCTCGATGATCAGCAAGCCATGTTAAATAAATGGATCTTCAAGAGGAAGACGGACAATCGATAGTAGTGTTACTATCTACAAAGCTCGACTTGTCACAAAAGGTTTTCGACAAGTTCAAGGTGTTGACTACAATGAGATTTTCTCAACTGTAGCGATTCTTAAGTCTGTCCGAATCATGTTAGCAATTGCCACATTTTATGAAATCTGGCAAATGGATGTCAAAACTACATTCTTTAATGGATTTATTAAAGAAGAGTTGTATATGATGCAACCAGAAGGTTTTGTCAATCCTAAAGGAGCTAACAAAATGTGCAAGCTCCAATGATCCATCAATGGACTGGTGCAAGCATCTCGGAGTTGGAATATACGCTTTGATGAGTTGATCAAAGCATATGGTTTTATCTGAGACTTTTGGAAAAGCCTGTATTTACAAGAAAGTGAGTGGGAGCACTACTGCATTTACGATAAATATATGTGAATGACATATTGTTGATCGGAAATAATGTAGGATTATTCGCAAAGCATAAAGGAGTATTTGAAAGGAGTTTTTCAAAGAAGGAACTCGGTGAAGCTGCTTACATATTGAGCATCAAGATCTATTGAGATAGATCAAGACGCTTGATAAGTTTTCAATAAGTACATACCTTGTCAAGATTTTGAAAAGGTTCAAAATGGAACAGTCAAAGAAAGAGTTCTTGCCTCAGACATAAGGTGTAAAATTGAGTAAGACTCAAAGCCCGACCACGGCAGAAGATAGATAGAGAATGAAAGTCATTCCTTATGCCTCAGCCATAGGTTCTATAAAGTATGCTATGCTATGTACCGGACCTATTGTATACCTTGCTCTGAATTTGGCAAGGAGTACAATAGTGATCTAGGAGTAGATCATCGGACATTGGTCAAGAACATCCTTAGTGAGGACTAAGGAAATATTTCTCGATTATGGAGGTGATAAAAGAGCCCGTCAGAAAGAGTTACATCGATGCAAGCTTTTTACACTGATCCGGATGACTCTAAGTCTCAATCTGGATACATATCGTAAGTGGGAGCAATTAGCTAGAGTAGCCCGTGCAGAGCATTGTAGACATAGAATATTTGCAAAATACATACGGCTCTGAATGTGATGGACCCGTTGACTAAACTTCTCTCACGAGCAAAACATGATCATCCCTTAGTACTCTTTGGGTGTTAATCACATAGCGATGTGAACTAGATTATTGACTCTAGTAAACCCTTTGGGTGTTGGTCACATGACGATGTGAACTATGGGTGTTAATCACATACTGAGATGTGAATATTGGTGTTGAATCACATGATGATGTGAACTAGATTATTGACTCTAGTGCAAGTGGGAGACTGAAGGAAATATGCCCTAGAGGCAATAATAAAGTTATTATTTATTTCCTTATATCATGATAAATGTTTATTATTCATGCTAGAATTGTATTAACAGGAAACATAATACATGTGTGAATACATAAACCTACAGAGTGTCACTAGTATGCCTCTACTTGACTAGCTCGTTAATCAAAGATGGTTGTGTTTCCTAACCATGAACAAGGAGTTGTTATTTGATTAACGGGATCACATCATTGGTTGAATGATCTGATTGACATGACCCATTCCATTAGCATAGCACCTGATCGTATAGTTTGTTGCTAGTGCTTTTCTTCATGACTTATACATGTTCCTATGACTATGAGATTATGCAACTCCGTTTGCACGAGGAACACTTTGGGTGCTACCAAACGTCCTGGCAACGTAATCGGGTGATTATAAAGGTACATTACAGGTGTCTCCGAAGGTACATGTTGGGTTGGCATATTTGAGATTAGGATTTGTCACTCCGATTGTCGGAGAGGTATCTCTGGGCCCTCTCGGTAATACACATCACATAAGCCTTGCAAGCATTGCAACTAATGTGTTAGTTGTGAGATGATGTATTACGAAACGAGTAAAGAGACTTGCCGGTAACGAGATTGAACTAGGTATTGGATACCGACGATCGAATCTCGGGCAAGTAACATACCGATGACAAAGGGAACAACGTATGTTGTTATCTTGGTGCGACCGATAAAGATCTTCGTAGAATATGTAGGAGCCAATATGGGCATCCAGGTCCCGCTATTGGTTATTGACCGGAGAGGAGTCTAGGTCATGTCTACATAGTTCTCGAACCCGTAGGGTCCGCACGCTTAACGTTTCGATGACAGTTACTATGAGTTTTTATGATGTTTCTGTACCGAAGGTTGTTCGGAGTCCGGATGAGATCACGGACGTGACGAGGAGTCTCGAAATGGTCGAGACATAAAGATTCATATATTGGAAGTCTATGTTTGGACATCGGAAGTGTTCCGGTGAAATTGGGAATTTTACCAATGCACCGGAGGTTACGGAACCCCGGAATGCTAATGGGCCAACATGGGCCTTAGTGGAAAGGAGAAAAGGGGCCCAAGTGCTGGCCGCACCTTCCCCCTTCCCTAGTCCTATTAGGACTAGGAGAAGGGGCGCCTCTCTCTCCCTTCCCACTTGGGGAAACCTAGTTGGACTAGGATTTGGGGGAATCCTACTCCTAGTAGGAGTAGGACACCTGGCGCACCTCTCCTTGGCCGGCCAGCCCTCCCTTCCCTCCTTTATATACAGGGCAGGGGGCACCCCATGACACACAAGTTGATCATTGAGATCGTTCCTTAGCCGTGTGCGGTGCCCCTTCCACCATATTACACCTCGAGAATACCGTGGCGGAGCTTAGGCGAAGCCTGCGCGGTGGAACATCATCATCGTCACCACGCCCGTCGTCTTGTGAAACTCTCCCTCAACACTCGGCTGGATCGGAGTTCGAGGGACGTCATCGAGCTGAACGTGTGCAGAACTCGGAGGTGCCGGACGTTCGGTACTTGGATCGGTTGGATCGTGAAGAAGTACGACTACTTCCTCTACGTTGCGTCAACGCTTCCGTTGCTGGTCTACGAGGGTACGTAGACAACACTCTCATCTCGTTGCTATGCATCACCATGATCTTGCGTGATCGTAGGAAAATTTTTTGAAATTACTACGTTACCCAACAACCTCACCTTCCTCTCCAAGTTCCCCTTGGTTGACAAGGACTGGGAGCTCCAGCTGCTGCCGATCACGGCGGTGCGCGCCGGCGGTCTCATCATCTCATGCCTCCGGCGACCACGTCATCTCCTTTAGGCTGGTCACAATGGGCAAGAACATAAGCTAGTAACGTACACACTTCCCTAGACTATGTTACTACCTTCATAATGGGTAGGAACATCTATGTAGTGTCATGCAACGATGTATTTATTAGGTTATAGACTCATTGTTTCTTGGAGTGTGTGATGTTCCGGTAACTTAGCTAGTTACCATAAGCACCTCTCTCTTTATTAAATATGTGCCACATAAGCAAAGTTGTATTGGAGTGTGTGATGTTACTCCTAAGTTCCTCCCCATTGTGACCAGCCTTATTACACAAATATTGCACCTTGTCCTCGCGTCGCTCCCTCCCCAGGGGCGACACGAGCGGCGGCCAAGCAACCAAGGCCTCCGGCCACCCCTCCCCATCCGCTCCCTCGCCGTCGCCAGCGCCTCCCGTGGGCAAAGCTCGCGTGGAGCAGGCGGCGGCGGGGCTATTTTTTCCACAGCGGGCGACGCCTCTTGAGCGGGGGAACTCCGGGCGGCGCGGCGGAGGGCGGCGGCAGGCGAGGGGCGGCGGAGGCGGCGCGTCTAGGGCTCTGGCAGGCTGCGGCTTCGTCGGCCTGCAGATGCTGGCAGCTACACGCCTTCAGGGGAGAGGATCCGCCTGGATCTGGCTTCCCCTGCGGCGGCTGCGTCTCGCGTGCTGCGCCTTGCTCGCCGGTGATGGGACGCTGGGGCGGCGGCCTCAGGACGTGGTGGTGTCGACGTGCACCTCCCCCGCGGAGATGGTCCGGTGACAGCCTGCGAGATGGCGGATCCCGGGCCCTCGCGCCCGGATCTGGTGGTGAGGCGGGCCGTCGGCCTGTGGCGGCGGTCCGGCAGAGGCGCGCCTGCTCCGGTCCACCAGGGTGGCGGGGAGGTGTGTGGGGTCAGGGCAGCGGTGGTGCTGTCCTGCGTGCTCGCCGGCCGCGGGTGGCCTTGGCGACTTGGCGGCGGCTGGCCGGGGCCTCCATGCTGGCGAGCTGCTGCACGGCTGGCCCAGATCCGGCCGGATCTGGCATCTGCGGTCTCGTTGGCGCCATTGTGGAGGGAGGTGGGATGAGGTGGTTTCTGCAGCCGGTGGTGGTTGGTGGCGACGAGCTGCCTTGCGTGCTTGGTCATGTGGCTTCGGCAAGGACGGTCGGCTTGATGCCGGAGACGGTTTGCTGGGCAGGCTGTGGTGAGGATGGATTTGGTGAGCTCCGGGCGAAAGCCTAGCTCGACCTCGGTCGTTGCCGACGTCGACGGCGTCCTAGGACGTCGTTCCCTTCTTGGAGGCGCCGTCATGGAGCCCCTTCACCACCATTGTCGCCTCAGTCTCGGGCTCTCCGGGTGAAAACTCAAGTTCCGACCTTGGTCGGAGCGGGCGTCGGCGGCATTCTTGTCGCTTCCCTCTTGGGGGCAACGCCTTGGAGGTCTGGTCCTTCGTCGGTCCGCGGTGGCTAAGGTGGCTTTGCGGGTTCTTTGTCGGCCAGGCGTGTGCGCGGCCTCGGGGCCGGTGAGGAAGTCGGAGCGGCGGCTCCGGAGATCATCGTTGGGAGTGTCTGATCTGGTCGTGTGGGCGGCAGCGTCGTCAGCTCAGGTGGAGCGCGGCCTTGGGGCCGGTGGGGAAGTCGGAGCGGCGGCTTCGAAGAGCACCCCTGTCTTTGTTGAGTGTCGGTTACAGTCGTGTGGGACGGCAGAGTCGTCGACTTCGTATGGAGTCTTGACCTCGGGGCGGCGTGTGTGAGTTTGTGTGGTTTGTAAGCGGAGTGGCGGCTCCGGGTCATGTGGTGGAGTGACAACTCTGGTAAATGCAGACGACAGGGAAGTCGGCTCGTTAGGTACACAGCCTCGGGGCTGGTGTGTGTCGATGTATCGATTTTCGGCCAGTTTTTCTTATAAACTGGTCAATTCTTTTCTTCTTAATGCATAGGCAAAGCTCTTGCTGTTTCCTCGAAAAATTGTGACCAGCCTTATCCAAGTCCGCAAGGTGAAGAAGCCCTTTCACTTTTGCACATACTACTATATATCTTCCATAGTAATTGTTTATGCTTAGGGTTTGATTGGCAACCATTAGGTGGCTGACTGGTCTCGGTGCTTAGTTTATTATCCGGATGTTTCTTAACTCGAAATTACTACACGTACGATGCTTCTTGTCTGACCTACTAGTAGTAGTTTATGCGCTCGATTTTAGTTTAATGTTTTCATTCCATATAGTAAGTAAGCCTGTACGCCCATCGTAGCATTGGGTATTCTTCTGCGATGTGGTATGCTTGATTTGAGTGTACTGTAAATTACTATGGAAGATATAAATTACTAGGTATGATGATATCAACGATCAAATCTCGGGCAAGTAACATACCGATGACAAATGGAATGACGTATATTGTTATGCGGTTTGACCGATAAAGATCTTCGTAGAATATGTAGGAGCCAATATGAGCATCCAGGTTCCCCTATTGGTTATTGACCGGAGATGTGTGTCGGTCATGTCTACATAGTTCTCGAACCCGTAGGGTCCGCACGCTTAACATTCGATGACAATTTGTATTATGAGTTGTGTGTTTTGGTGACCGAAGTTTGTTCGGAGTCCCGGATGAGATCACGGACATGACGAGGAGTCTCAAAATGGTCGAGAGGTAGATTCATATATTGAAAGGTAGTATTCGGACATCGGAATGGTTCCGAGTGATTCGAGTATTTTACCGGAGTACCGAGGGGTTACCGGAACCCCCGGGGAAAATATTGGGCCTTAGTGGAGAGAGAGGAGGGACGCAAGGGGTGACCGCCCCCCCCCCCATGGCAGTCCGAATTGGACTAGGGGGAGGGGGCGCCCCCCTTTCCATCTCCCTCTCCCTCTCCTTCCTTTTCCCTCCAGTGGAGAAAGGAAAAAGGGGGGGGGGGGCGAATCCTACTTGGACTAGGAGTCCAAGTAGGACTCCCCCCATGGCGCAACCCTCCTGGCCGCTGGCCTCCTCCTCCCCTCATTTATACCCGTGGGCGGGGGGCACTCGAAAGGCACATCAGTTATTCTCTTAGCCGTGTGCGGTGCCCCCTCCACAGTTTACGCCTCCGGTCATAGCGTCGTAGTGCTTAGGCAAAGCCCAGCGCAGATCGCATCACCATCACCGTCACCACACCGTCGTGCTGACGGAACTCTACCTCGACCCTATGCTGGATCAAGAGTTTGAGGGACGTCATCGAGCTGAACGTGTGCTGAACACGGAGGTGCCGTACGTTCGGTACTAAGATCGGTTGGATTGTTAAGACGTTCGACTACATCAACCGCATTAAACTAACGCTTCCGCTTTCAGTCTACGAGGTTACGTGGACACACTCTCCCCCTCTCGTTGCTATGCATCTCCTAGATAGATCTTACATGATCGTAGGAATTTTTTAAAATTGCATGCTGCGCTCTCCAACAAAGCTAAGTCAAAAGCTCAATCCCGTGGTCTTTACATGCCACTTCCTATTCCATATCAACCTTGGGAAGACATTAGCATGAACTTTGTACTTGGTTTGCCTAGAACTCATAATGAAAATGATTCCGTCTTTGTTGTTGTGGATCATTTTTCCAAGATGGCTCATTTCATTCAATGCAACAAGATAGACGATGCTTCACATATAGCAAACATCTTTTGTAGGGAAATCTTGCGCTTACATGGAGTACCAAAGACGATCGTCTCGGACCGCGACGTCAAGTTCTTGAGCTACTTTTGGAAGACCTTATGCGCCAAGCTCGGAATCAAGCTACTATTCTCTTCGGCATACCACCCACAAACCGACGGCCAAACGGAGGTGACGAACCGCACGCTATCGACGCTTCTTCGCGTGTTGATCAAGAGGAACCTCAAGGAATGGGAGGAGTGCCTACCCATCGCCGAGTACGCCTACAACCGTGCAAGAGACTCTACTACCGACAAGTCCCCCTTCGAGGTCGTCTACGGTTTCAACCCGTTGTCCCCATTGGACATTCTTCCTCTTCCACTACAAGAGCACATCAATATGGACGCGAGTGCATAAGCAAGCTACCTCAAGAAGATGCATGAAGATACAAGGCACACCATCAAGCGCCACGTACAACGACTCGCGACCAAGCTCAACACCAACAAGCACCCCATGATATTCAACATTGGAGATCTTGTATGGATACACCTTCGCAAGGAACACTTCCCCAACAAACGCAAGTCCAAGCTTCGACCACGAGACAACAGACCCTTCAAGGTGCTCGAGGGCTACAACAACAATGCATACAAGATCGACATCCCACACGACAAGTACTCCGTGAGCGACATCTTCAATGTCAAAGACCTCTCGCCCTACCATGGTGATGAAGCTTTCGATCCGAGGTCGGATCTTTCCCAAGGGGGGGGGGGGGGAGATGATGCGGAGCATCCCACGGTCATCCCCATGGACGTATCGACATCTCCCACGACACCACTTGGTCCCATGACAAGAGCTCGAGCAAAGGCTATCGAAGATAAGGTGAACTCGCTCCTCTCCGAACTACCACTTTCTACACATGAGACATGGCTACTACCTCAAGCGGAAACATTATGTGTGACCAGGTAGTTGGAGGAAGGCCACGGAGCAGCTACATCCAACGGACAAGACGGCAAGGACACCAAGTACGAGGGACAAGAAGAAGAGCTGCCAAAGAAGCTACAGCCACCAGACGACCGGTCGGGACCGGACATCCGGCGCTTGAAGGCCACGCCAGCCCAAGCCACATCCAGCGCAAGCTACAGCGACCGGACGTCCGTCCTGGACCGGACGACCGGCACCTTCCAGCGAGCGGACGTCCGGGCTCCACCGAAAATCCGGCAGGTCCCCAATAGAAAGGAAATAGCGGATGTCCGACGCGACCGGACGACCGGCCATCTCCGGATATCCGGTGCCACTTCATCCGAGCCGAAATAGCGGAAGTCCGGGGACTACCGGACGTTCGGACGCCCGCGAGCCACCGGACGTCCGGTAACTGTCTGCGCACAGTTTCGGGCCCGAGGCCCATGTACCCCTTCACTTCGCCCCCATTTGCACTAAGACTATAAATAGACCTCCTCCTCCTCCTAGTTAGGGTTAGCAATGTGATAGCTCATATTAGAGATACAGCTTTGCTTATCCACTTGGTTACTTCTCCATCGGAGTTCACGACTTCCTCACGGAGAAGATCCCCCAAGCGGATTCAAGACGTCCTCACGGAGAAGAACATCAAGACCTCCTCACGGAGAAGAACTTGCTACTTGTATCGTCCTTTGTTGATCATGGATCTTGTATCACTCTTTATGTTCATCGATCTAGCACATGTGTGATTGTTTTCCGTTGATTTGAGTATTTCCTCTCGTTTTTCCCTCGTGTTTTCCCTCGTGTTCTTCGTAGGATCCGCTCCAATTGTGAAAGATCGGCCCTAGGGTTTCCACCCTACATCAGCACATATACCGGAAACATGTATGCAAGAGCTATTTACTCATGTTACGGTCCCGTATTGAAAGTCCTTTGCCATCTTTTGGCGCTTACTTGTACCATGCCAACTCAGCACAGGTCCGGTTGCATGCGCATGGCTGGTGTTGCCCAATATGGGCCGGACAGCTGTGCTGGTTGCATGGCGTTGTGCTAGACCCCACTCGTTTCGCGTGAACAGATTTTTTTTTTTTATATTCACACAACTAAAGAAAGCCAGGCCGGGGCGTCGACCCAAAACACTAGCAGCAAGGGGGGTAGCAGCGGGGACCCAAAGATGTATGCTGGTGATAATCTTTCTTGCCTTCAAGCAAACCAAAGTTGTTGGTGAAATCTCCAACCGTTAATTGTATCTTCCGATCCTGATCTAGTATATACTAGCTTTTCCCCGCGCGACGGCACGCCGCGCCCATCCATACGGCACACAGATACAGTTTTTTTATGTACTAAAATAACTGGTTCCTACACTAATTCATGTGCCACATGAATTAACACGCTATCTGTTTTTTTTTTGAATGTTTGGTAACTCGTCCTAAGAGTTGATTCGTTGCAAAGTAGTTCATACAAGAAAAGGGTATATCTATTTGGTACATGCATAAATGATGTATAATAGATAGTGATAGTGGCTATTGGATGCAGAATGGCGAAGCTCTTGCTCTCTTGTTAGATTTGAGATATTGATCCTCAAGCTGAGTTTGTTTCTGTGATGTAGTGGTAGAGAGATGAGGCTAGTTCTTATGCTATTGTTCTTGATGGTTTGTTCCCTGTAAACACAATGTTGAAGTTGTTGCTGGATGCACAGCCTGCGTCTCAACGATTCCAAATCATGACCTGACTCTCGAAGATTGCAAAATATCTTGAAATTGGAGACAAACCGTTTGAGAATCCTTGTTCAGCTTGATTTCTCCCGCTGAAGATTAAGTGCACACAACAGCTACTTAGGGGTTGTTTGGTTCAGAAGTCCTAGGACTTTTTCTAGTTCCAGGGACTAATAAAAAAAGACTCTCCAGTAGAGTCTTTTTCTAGTCCCTGTAGAAAAAGTCCCTCCCGTTTGGTTCCTAGGGACTTTTTAGGGACTTTTTCTAGTCTCTGGGACTAAAAAGTCCCTGAACCAAACACCACCTTATTTGTTTAATAAGGTTGTAAACCTAGACGCATGTATCTTTATTTCTTTTCAAACTAAGTGGTCAAATTGAAGGTTCTTTTTTTCGCTCGACTACTACAATGGTTTCGGTGTAGTAGAGGAGCGAAAGATAAGTAGTACCGAAGTGGAGAAGTCAACAGATCCATACACTTTCGCAAAAAAAAAAACAGATCCATCCGCTGGATACATAGTTGACTGGCACAATAAGTTTTAATGAATCAAAACAAACATAAGTTAAGGAGGGAGGAAGAAATGATTAGTATGTCAGTCACTTCAAACTAATTGAGGCTAGACAGAGCAAAATACGCTGAATTAACTAAGCAGTCTACAAGAAAATCAAGGAGTTGAGTAACCTCCGTGGATGATTGTGAGAGCGCTTGGTGTACAGATTAGTCCCAGTCAATTGCAAGCAGTTGTCTGCCTTGTGGCCCAATTTGAACATGGGCCAAACCGACAATAAAAGAAAGTTAGAATTATCTTATTTTTTAAAGAAAATTGGTTATTTGTTACTTTCAACACGGGGCTTCGCAGAATTGTCACCGTCAAGATTTGCTTGAAAAAATGCCATCCAATTCATATTCACTTTCATTACCATGCAATTTCTCCTTTTTCCATTACTTTCCCTTTTTATTTTCCATTTTCTAGGCACCAGAAAGACCAAAGTGCCCCTGATCCTATCTAACCTTATCTAATGCGTGTGGACTGGTTGGATAAGGATTGCTCTCAGGCTACCTCGCTCTTGTCGTCACGGGTTGCTCGTCGTCAAACCTCACCGCTGCCAGCACAAGCCACCGCAGCTCTCCGCCCTAGCTTGCCCACGCCTGTGCGAGCAACCTTAGCTCCCCGACGGTGCTCACCCACGCTGATGCCCGAGCGAGCCACTGCGACTCGCTGCCGATTCTCGTCCACGTCTGCAGGCGCCGGCGCAGTTCGTCCTCGCCTCGCGGATGCCTGCGCTAGATACCGCAGCTCGCTGCGGGTTCTCCCCCACGCCTACGCGTGATAGCGCAGCTCTCTGCGGGTGCTTGCCATCCCCTCGGCTCATTGGCGCAGCTCGCCCTCCCCTGTTGGAGAAGTGTTTTAGTGGCGAGGGTGGTGCTGAAGAGAAGACGATGCCTTGTGCAGGTCCTGAGCAAGTGGCGTGATGGCAGCAACGGCCGGAGGAGGAGATGGATGCGTGTGTAGGTCCTGAAGATGTTGAATGCAAGCAACATGTAAGTCACGTTTGTTGTAATCTTTTGCTTGATTATGGATTGCGATTTGGAAATTACATGAAGAATAGCATGTCACGTTTAGTTTCACAGCCAGGATCAAATGAGCGACAATATGACAAATGAGTAATATTGCAAATTTCAGTCCATAAGCTACTTGCTGCAATATGTTTTGTTGCACTTGTTGTAGCTTATTCAAAAGCAGCAATGGAATTGTAGGTAGAAGTGGCACACGTACGTAGACCTCCGTACATTGGCAAGGGACTCTTCAACCATGATTCATAGATGAATCTGAATTCACATCTCCCAAAAAAAGTAAGGAGTTCACATAATGATTTCATAAATAAAACTAAAATGAGTTCACAACGCCAAATATATATGAGCTCCCGGCTAATATAAGCTCACGGCTCAGAGCAATTGAAGAAATTGAGTTCAAATAGAAGAAAACTACTTGATGAAATAAGTCTGGAACTCGCTGACTGGAACTTGATTTATGTTTAATAATATGGCGCGACTGTGTGCATCATTTGATGCAGAGGCCGGGGTAATCCCCTTTTCAAAAATAAAGTAAGTATAACATCAATTTCATAGAGACCAATCATCCAATTTGTAGCTTCCTCTTTGATGTAAGCTTCTTTGCTGGATATGTGGGGTTTGGAATGAGACTAATGTTAGACAGTCCAATAAGCAGTCTGTGATAGTAGGCCTTCTCTGTGTCAACCGGCAACATTAAATTCATCTTTGTCTAGGGGGACAGTTCAGTAACTTAGAGACGTACTAAACATTTTTCTCCTCAGAAAAGAAATTCCCCACTCCACAAACAGTTCTTCTTCTTCCAAGTTGGTGCATTGACGGAGTCAATACACTGGTACAACCCCAACATGGAAGATACAAATTACTTCATATTTCTTGCTGTAATTTCAGTGGTGACTTCCGGGCAAAGCCAGGGCGGCTGCCTGACATTGTGGGGTCGATTAACATCTGCCACTGAGTCGCTGGATCTACCTATTATTACTTGCAATCCAGTAGTAGAGCACCCTGACTCATTCAGCTTCGTAAGCATCCTTTGTTCCCTTTATTTTGGTTGTTTGAATCATTTGATTCCACTTTGTTTCCATCGCAAAGAAAAATTACCACCAATTAAATCGACCTGTGGTGATAATATATGTTATCAATTTATGTTTGTCATCCTCGTGTTCTTTTACGATTAACATCCATCACCTGTTTTTGGAATAAAGAAATGTAACTACTCTATATATATACTTTTCTATCAATTAGTCTAATTGTTTAGCATCCGTTGCAATGAGTGACAGAGTTTTCTATTTAATTAAATAGCTAACTTTTTTTTCCTGATATACCGCAATGTTATCTCTGCTGAGATTATTTGAGCAAATTGTTTCTTGTTATCCGAAAAGATTGCCACCATGGCTATACAGTAATAAAATGAATTTATTCATTGTTGCATAGAGAACTGTCCAACACTACTTTCTTGTCAATTTTTGCATGTCCAGCCTTCTCGGAAGATGGCATTAGGCAGTTTACTTTCTGATGGAGACCACTTCTGATGCTACCTAGATTGGCCGATCTACTTTTTTCATCAGCGACACTACTATCCATTTCATGAGGAAGCACTTGGCATATCTGTTGTAGGATCACAATGTTCAGCTTGGCCTCTATCTTTTATCTGGTATGTAATACCTTTTTCATTGGTGCAAAACTGCAAATTTATCCAAATTGTGCTGCTAAAACAAAGTTCTTAATATAAGTTACCTATAATCATCAGGCGCTGCTTATATAATTTTTTGACAGTAAGACTCATGGCACGGAATAGATCTAATACTTCTGCCTGGAAAAGAAGCAATAGAGAAAATTAATTTGCTAGATTTGAAAGCACAACCCGGTATTTTAGTGTTTAGTGAATTGATAACATCATCACAAACACCATACAAACAGAGGAATTTTGTCTAATTAGCTAATAACAACATACATGAACAGATACACCGGGTGAAGTATGTGTGCATCACCCATCTGTGTAATACTAATCGCGGCAAGGCTCGAGGAGGCATCTGGCCAGCCACTCGCTTCCGCCTCCAGCGGTTAGAGGTCGTGGCTGAGAAGGCGCGACGCTGCTGAGGGAGGTCAAGGGAGAGGGGTCGCGCTGCTCCGCCTGCTGCCGCTGTACGCCGTCGCCGTCGCCACCACCGCCGTCGTTGTGTTGCCCGGGAGAGGCAGTCTAAGAGGACCGTCGGGATAGGCGAGGCGTGGGGAGTATGGCCATGGCGAGCGGGCTACCGTGGGCTGCGGAGCACGTAGATGGAGGTGACCGCGCTTGGAGTCCGGTTGGTGTGTCTACGCAGAGAAGAGACGGCAGATATGGACGGCTGGGAGGGCTGCGAGAGGTGAAGGAGGAAAGCCTATTTATAGTTTTGTATGGCGGTGGAGCGATGGCTTTGAATCAACGGGGTTTCTCTCGAACCACACAGCGCTATCGATTCAAGCGGCACGCACAGATGGAAACACACAAGCCAACACGCAAGCCAGGAAAACAATGAAGCATGCACGCGCAAGTCAACGGAGTCACATGTCCCACATGCACCCAAAATCGCTAGAAAAAAATTCCGTGCATACCGGTTGCAAACCTCCTCCTTTGCAACCCGGACGTCATCTTCTGCCACGTGTACAGCTGGGCAATCGCACGGCGTCCTCCTGTTTGCCCCACGCGAGACGAAGCTCGGCTCCAATCGTTGCACGCATGCGTATGAATTTAGAATCAAACTACAAAGCATCAGCTACAATTTTTGGAACAAAGTTCACCCAAGGGCATCTACGTGTATGAATTTAGAATCAAACTACAAAGCATCAGCTACAATTTTTGGAACAAAGTTCACCCAAGGGCATCTACGTCTACTACTACTAGGTTGCTTGGCACAAAGATGTACCAAAGCACTGCAAAGCACTGCAGGGAAGGAGGAGAGCTGGCAGGGGAAATTACATCTTGCGTACGCGAGTTTGGGCCACGGGCGGCCTTGGCGGATGCGACTCCCAGCGGCGGCGCGGAGTCAAGGCAACTCCCGGCGGCGGCGCGGAGTCAAGGCAACTCCCGGCGGCGGCGATGCGATTCCCAGTGGCGGCGTGGAAGCGAATCCCGGCGGCGGCGGCGGAGCGGCTATGTGCGCAGAGTCTAGGAGCCAGGATCGAATGCTCTGTTTTGTGCGTACCGAGCCGCTATAGAGGGAAGGAGCCGAGCCACGCGAGCCGAGGGCGACGCGGGTGTGCCGATTGGAGCCGAGTCACAGATCGCTGGCAAATCGAGACGCGGCGATGCCCAGCTGACACGCGGCAGCAGCAGATGACGTCGGGTGGTAAAGGAGGAGGTTTGCAACCGGTATGCACGGAATTTTTTTCGATGAAAAAAAATTCCGTGCATACCGGTTGCAAACCTCCTCCTTTGCAACCCGGACGTCATCCGCTGCCACGTGTACAGCTGGGCAATCGCACGGCGTCCTCCTGTTTGCCCCATGCGAGACGAAGCTCGGCCCCAATCATTGCACGCATGCGTAGGGGAAATATCGAGTGCTACGGTTCATCCCATGATACGCTGCTACAAGATCTCCTGGTGTGTTGGATCTCCATGGAAGGGGCAGGATCAATTCACTAATCCCTTTACATACACCCCCTTGGTACATTCGCACCTTGCCCCCCGAAAGGCCTTGCGAACCCACAATAGTACTACTCAATCGAACATAGATTTTGTACTGAACTGAGCATCTTGCTGCTAGGTCGCTGCCAACATCCAGTGTAAATCAAAAGGGGCAGATTAAGCAAACTTGCACCAGATTATTAGGAGGGCATTGCAACTACATGTACAGAATTTGTTTCTGCAACAGATTTATTCACTGTAATGCAAAGAAGAGATAGGACATGCTAATCCTTTTTCAGAATGAGCTGCTCGGTAAGTATAAGCAGAAGAAAATGTCTTGACATCCGTTTTGCATCGCTCACTTTCCTGAAAGCAGGACTTTAGCCAGACAATGGTAATACTCCCTCCGGTCCTTTTTACTCTGCACATTGGATTTGCCGAAAGTCAAACTTTACTAAGTTTGACCAAATTTATATTAAAAATTATTAGCATCTATAATATCTAATATATAATATGAAAATATATTCCAAGATGAATCTAATGGTATTGGTGTTGTTATGTGAATGTCTATAATTTTTTTTATAGGTTGACTTCAGACAAACCTAATATGCAGAGTAAAAAGGACCGGAGGGAGTACAATAGTAATGAGACTATCTGATCACACGGCGAGTACGGAGAATTCATTTAGGTTGACATTTGGGTTTTTTTTTTCACATGCCAAAATCTTTAATCTTTTTGCCTACAAATTAGTATGTAGTATTTGGATGTGACAAAGAACACATACAAATTTTGTTGAAACTTTTTTGACATTTCAAAAGATATTTTCGCATGCAGGAGCGCGTGCTCCCGGGAGCACCAACGGATTTCCGTCTCGATGAGTCGTTACTCTCCTTGCACACCATCCAGTGCCGGGCACAAAAATATTCCCCTAAAGACAAGCTGCTGTATTCCCGTAAATATAAAAATTCCTATATTTCCTACTACGAAGAACTAGACAGGTTGATGTGGCTACAGTAAATGGAATTGAAGGAGATACAGAACGAACAGATGTGCACCAGTCCCTGAATTGCAGCATAACCAAGGGTCTTTTTTGTATATTTTCAGAAGGAGGTCAGCGTGCTCCATTTTGGCCCTAGAGTCCAGATCCAACGCACCGGACTGTTCTGGAGCAGGGGAGCACATACTAGACCGTATCACCAGATATGCACCCCGCATGCGTATGGCTCGGCTCCAAAATTTAACCTGTATGTGCGATATTGGCTCCCATAGTTACGTGATTGCTTCCGATCAAATCACAGCCCCGATCAAATGCGTAGCTGCAGCCTTGTCCGCCTCCAATCCTCCATCAATCCAATCGAGAATTTCTGATGGCTGAGCGACCGGAACAGTGTCCTCCAGGCGCGACTAGCCGCCAGTTCCCTGGCCCGACGCTCACTGCAGCAGGAGGAACGATAGCCATGTCCGCCGGCCGTCGAAACACGCCCTCTCCCTTGCATGACGGGATCGGGCTGGAAGGACAGCCACGGCCGCCACCGGCCGTGCTGCCGCAATCTGAAGCAGAGCTGTCGTCGAGAAGGTCGGGAGAGGCCATACCGGAATCTCACACCGTCGCCTCCAACGACGACCATGGTGGTTCTACCTCTGGCTTGCACCATGTAAACTTCGTTGATGACAACAGTCGCTGCTCCAACTTGTACCGTCCGTCGTATACGATGTCAGAAGCCACGACATGCACCATGGACTTGCCGCCGCCACAAGTCATGTTAGGAGGAGGCCAACAAGATGATGCAGTTACGGATGGTCGTGGAGAAAATGGAGAGCAAACAATTCAGGTACGGCGGTCTCTCGGCTCAAATTCAAGCGAAATTTATCTTTTCACATCGCATTGTGGTAATAGAAAATTTAACTTTGAACTATGTGTACTTCAGGTTCCTGAAGTTGGGAAAACGTTTGAGTCAGAGAAAGACGCATATGACATGTATAACACATATGCTGGCAAAGTTGGATTTAGTATTAGAAAGAACCAGACAAAGCGTCGATATGATGGTAGTATATATCAAAAAAAATTGTTTGCAGTAACCAAGGCCATCGAGAAACCAAGTTGTCGAAGGACACTACAAGGACGGATTGCAATGCCCGTATTCAGTTCAGTGTTAGCAGAGAGGGGATTTGGACGGTGCAAAAGGTTGTAACCGATCATAATCATTATCTTGCTAGTCCCAATAAGGTGCACAAACTGAGGTCCCAACAACGTGTTATAGAAGCAGACAGACATCTAATTGGCCAGATACGAGAAGCCGGGATGAAGCCATCCCAGGTCTATGACTTCATGGTAGCGTTTTACGGAGGACCAGACAAAGTGCCATTCGCAAAGATGGACTGCAATAACGAGATTGGTCGTGAGCGCAAAAAGTACTTAGAATCAAATGATTCACAAACACTTCTAGAATACTTGAAAAATAATCAGAGAGAGGATCCAACATTTTTTTATGCCATTCAAGTAGATGAGAAAGATGGTCGGATTGCTAATTTCTTTTGGGCAGACGGACAGTCTATCATGGATTACGCATGTTTCTAAATGGTTGTCAGATTTCATAGTAAAAAATGAGTCTCACACTGAAGTTTAGGCCTACTCAAGGACAATAGAAAAAAAATAGCACCTTCGCTACAGTATATAGCAAATCAAAGAAACATGGAGAAATATTCAGATTTTTTTAAACATATCCAGCAAAATGAAGATTTTATATTATCCATATGAATTTGATAGGAAAAGATACATTGTATACTAATTAGTACATTGTCAGGGAGAGCAATCAGCTATAGGTTGGTACAATAGTTGTCATGAATTCAACATCAAATTTGCAAGATTTGACATTCCTAGTCTAAGTATACTCCATCAGCAACCATTGCGTCTTCTTCAACGGTTTTCTCAGCAGCCGTGTTGTTCCAGCAGTATACTTGAGGGTCTTCGGATAGAAGATTGACGGTGGAGTGTGGCTGTTGCGTGAGTAGGTGGCCTCCAGTTCGCTCTTCATTCCCTCATGTTGATGCCTACCACAACTTTGCATTTCGGTTAAGATTCTGGGCATCTTGCACCTGTACAAGGCATCATCGTTGTTCGAAGCACCAATGTTATGCAACGCCATCTTGACTGGAGCTCTCCCAGCAGCAATCCAATTGACTCTAGTCTTGTACAGACAGTAAATAAGATTTGATTTCCTTGCCCTCCACTTCTTCGGATTGTAGCAAAGAGATACAGCTACCTGGATTAATTACAAGTCCAAGACCCTGCATTAGCAATTATCCATACAAGGTTGACAAAACAATTCAGTACATGTAAATCATCATGTCAAAAAGGAGGCACATGATTACACTATCAATTGATATGGCATCAGCCGGTAAATCAACAATCAATATGACACATGTGTAGGATGATGGACAAAATCATGCCTACAAATTATGAATGGTTCACAATTCTAAATTGAATGGCTAATTAGGTACTCTATCTCTTTTCTTTTCAGACTTGAAGAGATTTATTGATCATTAATCGGATTAGAATCAAACTACAAAGCATCAGCTACAATTTTTGGAACAAAGTTCACCCAATGGCATCTACGTCTACTACTATACCAAAGCACTGCAGGGAAGGAGGAGAGCTGGCCGGGGAAATTACATCTTGCGTACGCGAGTTTGGGCCACGGGCGGCCTTGGCGGATGCGACTCCCAGCGGCGGCGCGGAGTCAAGGCAACTCCCGGCGGCGGCGATGCGATTCCCAGTGGCGGCGTGGAAGCGAATCCTGGCGGCGGCGGCGGCGGCGGAGCGGCTATGTGCGCAGAGTCTAGGAGCCAGGATCGAATGCTCTGTTTTGTGCGAACCGAGCCGCTGTAGAGGAAGGAGCCGAGCCACGCGAGCCGAGGACGGCGCGGGTGTGCTGATTGGAGCCGAGCTGCGTATCGCCTAGGCAAAACTGAGGACGCCGTGCGATGCCCAGCCTAAACACGTGGTAGCAGATGACGTCGGGTTCTAAAGGGGAGGTTTGCAACCGGTATACACAGAATCTTTTTCGATGGAGCGGTTCGGTTTCTTTATTCGCGGGTTCCGACACGGGCCCACGGCGCCATGCGGGGGGTGGCCTGCCGCCCCACCGGATGGCAGACGTGGCTCCACGGTGGCGAAAACGACGGGAACCATGTTATGTCCGGGGCGACGTGGACGGGGTCCCGGCCACAGATAGCAACGTACAGAGGTCGCTCTAGAGACGTCGCTCCACAGATAGCAATGTACCCGGAACCTGTGGGCTAGTACCCGTAGTCTTGGAGTACGACAGCAATGCCATCGACTGATTGGAATGGAAATACAAGTGCTGAAGACTGAAATACCCGTGGCCAGACAAACACTCGTTCTACTTTTCTCTCGGCGAAAGATCAGAGTAAATATTCGCTCCAATAATATAAGCGCGAAAGAATTATTTCTTGTCTGTCTAGTCGGAATCGTGGGCATCAAATCTACATCATTAGGCGGCCACTGGCATAAACTACTCCCTCCTTTTCGGTTTATAGGGCTTATCTTAAAATTTTAGTTTTTCCATTTTATAAGGCTCAATTTGGTTGTTTCTTATCGCGTATTGATTAAAGGTGATTAAATCATTGCATGCAAGTATTGAAAGAAAATTGACCAATGCATGTACTTTATACATACATGCATTGCAATTAATGCATTAATAAACATAATTTTTGAGAAAACAAAAGCATTAATTAGGTGCTTTTGCAAACTACAAAAAGTATTCCACCACTCACCATTTATCTTGGTTGGTGAGATTTTTGAATTGAGCCTTATAAACTGGAAAGGAGGGAGTAGTGCGGACCGTATTAGGGCCCATAATTAGCGCGCCAGCCTTTTCGCCAACATACGGGCCAGGTGGCCCACGTGGTTAGGCGCCCTAATTATAGACCAACAGTGCCCACTTTGGTTCTAAAAAAACAGTGCCCACTTTGAGAAAAGAAAGTAGAAGAAATCAAGGCGAGAACGGCGATAGCGCGCCCGAGCTCGTTTGCTCTCGCTAAGTGGACCAATGGTACAGCGTGCACATGGCCCGGCATTAATATGTGGTAGGCTTAAAAGTGTAGATAATAGTTGATATACGGTCCTTGGCCCGTATTGCAGGGTTACGACGTCAGGCCTTGCCGTCCCGGGAACTGACGAGCCGTTTCGTTGGGACCACACACCCTAGCCAGATGCACGCGCGGGCGCGCGCATCGCTGCCGCCCGACCGGCGAGGCTGCCTCAAGCCCTCAACCGTGCAGAAGCGGAAGCGTGCGGAGGAGAATCTGTGACCACCGATGTCTTGGACCTCGGCCGACCACGCGGCTGGTGTTGGGGTTCGGCGCCGCCAGGACAACCTCGGCGCGGATGAAGCACCCGACGAGGACGACCCGCCCTGTTTGCCGACTTAGAGCTCGCTCTCCACACCGAGACGTATAGACTTCGTCTCCTCGCGACACGCCCGAGATCTTCCCCGATCTCATCCTACTCTGTGTCGCATCGTCCCTCTAGAGTGGCGTCATCCCGCCGCCTCCCAGCAGGCTTCCAAGCGGTGACGGATGTGGAGCTCCATGGAATAATCTAAGGCATGAGGTACTTCCTCTCCTCATCTCTCTCTCATCATCTCCTTAGTGTCGACTGCAATGTGAAGCATAGCAGTACTGTCAAAATGTGAGCATGCTCTCATTTTTCTCTATTTAGGTTCAGTCCAGTTCAGTTAGGTTCAGGTTCACCTTACTGGCATGACAACATGGGGTTCTGAAGATGGCATCTGATGCATAGTAGTAATGTGTACGCTACCGGTTTGTATCTACCTTGGCCATTTCTTGAAAACGTCTTGTAGTGGTCAATGGCATTCGTGAGCGAATGTTTTTTCCTCTTGAACATGGCAAATTTGAAAGAAATTTCTATTGGTCACACAGCAATTTCAGAAAATTATGTTCCCCAACACATGGCAGATTTTAGGAAAAATTGTAATTGTCACACGACGATTTACGAACTCTGTTTCTAAATCATGGCAATTCTTGAAACAAATTTATAGTTGTCTCATGGCAATTCTCGAAACAAATTGTGTTTTCTATAAAATGGCCATTGTTGAAATAAATAGTACACAACTATGCAACCTTTTTTGAATTGTGTTTTATATAGAATATATCGTCGTGTTCACATGGCAAATGCAGGTATTCTTTTTTGAATTGGACCATGACAAATGTAAAAAAAAATGTATTTATAATGGCATTTTTAATGACCATGAATTACCACTGATTGCAACGCTTTGTTTTTTCTCAACATCATGGCAAGTAGTGTCGTGGTAATTTTTACACAGATTTGCCATTTTTGCCATGTTGTCATTTTTGGCTTTGACTATTGATGATCTCTTATTCGCTTCCAACTATGTACTACCTCCGTCCTGGTTTATTTTTCCCCTTCGTAATTATAATTTTTTTGACATGCATTAACATTCTTTTAGTTACATCTTTGGTCAAAATTCGGCACAAATTACGTAGGGGACCAATAAACAGGACAGGGGTACGTAGTACATGACATGACATTTTACTTGATTTTGTAGCTATAATCTTTGACATGGCAATTTCCTTTTTTTTACATGGGCAATTTAAGTTTTGTACTACAACTATATGATCGCCATGACAAACTTTAATATGTTTTTGCCATGGCACTTAAGTAGCTATTCTACATCTCTGTAGTTACCATGGCAAAAAAAGATATTTTTTGCTATGCCACCTTAAGTTTTGCAATACATATATAGGCATGTCATGGAAAACCTTTGTATTAGATATGTATTCATTACATGACAAAGTTTTACTTGCTTTTATCTATAAACTAGCCATGGCAAACTTTCTGATGTCTTCGCCATTTGCAGTTTATGTTTTATACTACATTTAAAAATTGTACTTATGGCAAATTTATTGTATCTGGCCATCGAAAATTTATTGTATTGGCCATGTCACTTTTATTTGTGGCTAACATCACAAATATATACTTTTGGAACCTAGCATGTAAAATTTATTGTACAAAATCTACGAATTTTGCTATGTCATTAGTTGCCATCGTTGTAGAAAAAAATAGGGAAGTGATTTTTTTTCATCACATGAAAAGATAACAACAACAAAAATTTAGAGTTGCCTTGGTCCACTATCTAGTTTTGCCAGCAAAGCCATAGAAAAAAATAGTTGCCATGGTATGAAGATAGTAGGGGTGTTTAGAGAATTGTCATGCATTATAGAGAATTTTTGTTCATGAATGCCTTGCGAGCATTACAAGATTGCCATGTGAACAACAAAAAAATATGAATGTGTGCGCTTGTAGAGAAATAGCAAAAGACAATTTTGAAATTTTCCATGTGAGTATTGAAAAAGTTTTTGTTATTATTTTTGCCATGCTTTTCCAGAAACCAAAATCTTCTTAAGTTGCCATTATAAGTACAATGGGCTCGTAGGTCATCTGGGGCGCGCTAACATTAACAATTTTTATATAATGTTTATGACACCTTCGTATGTATATAGCATGACAGTTTTATTTTTAAGAGCATGGCAATCTATATTATCTAGATCATCTGTCATTGCGCCGTCGGCGAAAAACAACTACTCCCTCCGTAAAGAAATATAAGAGCGTTTAGATCACTAAAATAGTGATCTAAACGCTCTTATATTTCTATACAGAGGGAGTACTATTTTGGCAAAAACCGGTTTCAGTTTGATGGAAAGTGATTTCTATTTAGTGGAAAGCGCCTTCTATTTTAGGCAAAGCGGCTTGACATTTTTTTAAGTTAATAAAGACGGATACTAGAGGTATGAGGTTGGATGGCCAGCTTCCGCATTCGTGTCCACGAACGAGTCCACAGATGAATACTAGTTATGTTTTGCGGCACCCCGTTAGAGATGCTCTTACTACCCGCTCATGCAAAAGTTTGATGCATCAAATCTCTTGAGCTGTACCATCAAAAAATTTCTCCTTATCTGTAGTAGGTGTGCCAAATCATGGGTGTGGACGTGGAGCAACACTGTTATTTCCAGTCGCATGTGCCGGCTCGCACGTCCTGGACGGAACCAGATCCTCTGACTTGCACAAGGCAAGTTAGAGAGCTACAGTATCATCTTGTGTAAAATGGTGAAGGGAAGTCAGAGAACGAGCACGGTTTAAAAACTACTGTTGTTCGCATATTACTGTAGGTAATCACTGTTCTTAAATCATTGTGTTAGGCTGCAAATTACATGAATCTAGTGAAGGGAAGTCAGGCTACTGTAGCTTACCTGACTTCCCTTCCTATGTTAGAGATATGGATCCGTCCTGGACGTCCTCGCTTCTACGCCGTGATACACCCGTTAGTTAATCACGTGGGTCCCATCCTACCAGCAAAGCTCGGTACACAACGTATACATCTGATAATATCTGACATGGCCCAATCCCGGCGAGAACGAGCGCCTAGCGATTCCGGGAGTAGGCGAGCTCGTCCGCTCCTACGGATTTTCGAAATCAAGGTGCCGTTCTTTTCTCCATGGCGTGGAGCCGTGGTCCATGGGCGAGCTTTGGGGGTTGTGTGTGGCGCATACCCGCCAGGCAGCAGCTTGTGAGGGCATCTCCAACAGTCGTAAGATAGGTGTTGGTTAATTTGCCATCTAGGACATAGTGATGATGTGGCATGTAATAAATGTAGAGAGAGAGCAAAGTTGTATGTAGATTAACCAACAACCTTTGCACAAGCTCCAAGGTGAAATAGAGAGCAATCACATTTATTTTCTCACCATCTATTGGATAGCTTACATATAACCCATTGGAGTAGTTGTATGATAGCTTGTTGGTTGATGACATAGACATTTTACCAACAAGACTAACATACAACCTGTTGGAGATGCCCTGAACAGTGTGGAGGTGGGCGCACATGTGCAGATCTTGTCTACACCTCTACACCCAATCAAACGCACGAACCTGCCATACGCCGGCACTAGCCACGGGCAGTTTTGTACTCGTACAAAATCTTCTTAGAGCAGGACGCAGCTCATGAGATCTGTATTGTTTAAGTTAAGCGAGAGGCTAACAGCGCGCCAGGCATAAAATCTTCACCCGTAATTTTCTTTTGGGTGCGGGGCATCGCCGGTCAGGCGGGCAGGCTTCGTCCCGGGAGACAGCCTTATCGAGATCCGCGCCCGGTTTTGTTTATGGTGTGGCCTCACAGTGAGTCATTGTACGTAACCATTCATCGGAGCCAGCAACTTAAGCCCACTAGATGGAAAGTGCGGCTTGCCGCACTCCCCACCCGTGCAGGGTGCGCAGGGAATACAAAGTGCGCGGTCGTATCCAACCTGATAATAAAGCTATCAGATCAAAGGTGTAAGAACAACATTGTAACAATTCAATGGGCATTTTCATCAAAATTAAAACAACTCAAGTCAACCCTGTAAACAACTCAAGTACTCCTGGTCATCCCAGTCCTATAGCTGTAACCACCAGTACACATCACACCATCACCTCCATCAAAAAGTAGAACCATGGCTATCCAGAACAGTACTCTCTGAACCTCACCTTCTTGGCGTTAGGTCCCCCTTCTTCTTTGCAGGGGCATCCGTGGTCCATGGTGTTCGGCAACCACGACGACATACCCCCGAGTGGTTCTCTCACCTGCAATTGTGTCAACTTCAGGTTCAGGTCAAACGAACAGTCCAATTCCCTTTGAATTCAGTGTGCAAAGCTAAGCAAGCTGCTTGATTGATTTTACTGGGATGGCAACGTAGATGTTCGTACAAGAATGACCTGAACCTTGGTTCTGGCTGGCTACAGATTTAGTCAATCAAATCGACCCTCCCTCATGAACAACACGCTCGTACTGAGCTGGTGATAGCCCAAGGTGTGCTCGAAGCATGTCAAGAACCGCCCTGTGTGGGATCCTAAACACATGCTGGGTATCCTGCAAGGACCAAGAGCATAAAACATAAGGCTGCAAGGAACTGCATGAAGCAACTGTAATACAGTATGAGACAGCGAGCAGAGAAGCCATAGCTAAAAAGAAGAAGCCTCAGGCATAAGCCATTATACCGATAATAAATAGACATAAAGAATGACAGAAATATATCCTTGGCTGGTCAACAAACTGATCGCGATGTGTTGTTACCATGTAATTTATGGAGCTGGCAACCTAACACGGCAGTACCATTTGTGATAATCCATTAAATTAGGGAAAAGCCTAAACTACCGATTCTGGCCAACGAAGCTTGACGTGCACATGTCCACTGGCTTATAATCTGAAATCAGTAATTCAAGAGCGCAAGGACGTGAGATGGTGCTCGCACGTAGCCGAAGCAGAAAATGGACCCAGCATCTTAGAAAAGTGCATAGGACCGAAAATGAGATAACAACTCTGAAGTAATTATAGTGCCTGCCCCATTATAAAGTCAATTACGACCACTGCTTAAAGTAGCAGGAAATTAAAAAAGCCGTGCGTAGGTGTGGATATCATCAACAGCCCAAGCAAAGCAACAAATATGTGTTATGTAAATAATCAGCCATATCCAAGGCTACCTTCGACAGCAGGTTATAACCAAAATAAGAGATACAAAGAAAGATCCTTTATTTGGGCCTTACTAAGATTTGAGAACCTTTTCTGCAGGTAAAAAACAATAAAAACACCGTACAGAAAACCCAGTAAGCATAGGCCCCTCTCCACAAGGCAGATTGTAGTATATTGCTTGAATCTAAACATTATTATTTAGCTACCGCTATTATGTATACCCCCTAGATTAGATATGTATTTGTCTGCACAGAGCATTTCCTTTGATTTAAAAAACCGCTAAGGCACATACGGACTACACTAAAGCAGACCCCTCCCTCATTGCTATGCTTGCGCAACCTGAACTTGTTTACACCACTAAACAGATGGGGCAATCACCTTTAGGACAGATTGTGGATGCTTATTTAAGTGTGTGTCAACAAATTACAATTTCATATGTACAAGTGGGTCAATTCAAGTTGGTAGCAAGCATTCGCATGGCCAATTAAAAAAAGCATAGTTATGTCTAATAGAATCCAGCTTTCATCTCTGCCATATGGATCCCACCTCTCTATAGATGAATTAGAGAATTCCCAAAAAAGTATTCTTTTCATACTGAATCTATACAACCAAATAATGCAATCAGTTAGAAAGGAAAATCCATCTAAAGATTACAATTAACAGGAAAAGAAAAATTATATAAGATCTACCTAAACCAAAGGCTAAGAATTCCTATCGGAGAGCAGACTAATGATAACAGTGTCACATATGTGCTAACCATGACAAAAAAGGTATGTGTTTCTACATTAGGATTGCATCCACCAATCATGCAAGCATCACATTGCATTTTTCACCGAGCAAATCAAGCATAAACAAATCATGGCATAGAAATTAGAGCAAACTACAGCGGCGGCGAGGCTGGCGCTAGAGCAGCAAGGCAAGGTTTCTACATTAGGATTGCATCCACAGATCATGCAAGCATCACATTGCATTTTCCACATAGCAAATCAAGCATAAACAAACCATGGCATAGAAATTAGAGCAAACCTCAGCGGTGGCGAGGCTGGTGCGAGAGCAGCAAGGCAAGGAAGCCAGGGAGGTGCTTCAACAAGTATTATGCCAGTACATGCGCCGCATAAACCTATGAACAAACCTACCTGCATTCAAAGCTGCAGCAAATGCCATACAAATAAATCAGAGGAGCATAGTCTAAAAGGAGGCTAATGGAGCATCAATCATAAACTATTTGAAGCAAAACAATCAATAAATAACTTATTACCAGAAGCAATCTCATCCATATGGTTAATTAATCAGAAGTATCTGAAACTAACATTCAAATTAGGGATAGAATTCAGCGTATATATGCTCTAGTATTTGTTGGATCCTAAGTAGCCTAGAGCAATTTTATAGCTGAGAGATCTTTAAAGAACTAACACGTCCATATAATTGAGAAAATAAAAATCAAATATCAACAACGCAAGTACATGGACTGAATACTTGCTCAGATTAATATATTCATTCAGACTTGTTACTGAATACCAGACGTTGAACTTGGCGAGCACAGCATATGTTAAGATTGGACAATATGACTAAACACAACAACGGAGCAAGTATCATTCAAGTAAACCAACACGACACACTTCAGTAATTGGGTTCAGGTGTGTGAACTGCACGCACGCACAAAGAGAGTGAGCGAATGAGTGTGTGCGTGAGTCTCAGAGATAGATAGAGATAGAGATAGATAGATAGAGAGAGAGAGATGGGGATCGTACCGGATCCAAAGCAACAGGTAGCCAAGCTGCGATAAATCCATCGACGGCGGCTCAGTTCCCGCGCCAGGTCGACCAGATCAGAGAGATCAACGTGAGGCATCTGAGAAGTAAAGGAGCAGAATATATTACTATGCAGCCTCTTTAAAGTTCAGAAGGAGAATCTCAAATAGAGTGACCATTGTAAACGATTTATGCACTTTATGTGTGTACCACACCTATGATAATGACATGATCAGGAGTAAACATAAAGCACTATAACCTGGCCATTAGTTCACAATGTTGTGAAGTTATACATAGTATCAGTATTGCGCAACCGCCAAGCCAAGAAAGTTGACGTGCCTGATGCATCCCTACAACATGCTATCATGTAGCCAGCATGGGCTATGCAAGAAGCCATGATCCAAAAAGGATTAACCAATTTTCCTAATGAAGAACATATAAACTACCAATGTAACAAAAGGGGGGACAACGCATTCATGAAGAGGAAACACATTATTCTCCCAAACAGTGCTTCGCAAGCAGATACTGTTATACATATAGGCAACAAAGTGCTCGGCCGCCACATAGAAACTGGAAGATAGAAGCATTTCATTCAAAAACTTCTGGGGCAGCAATATTAAAAGAACTCCTCATGTTGATAAGAAGGCCATGATTTGAAACATAAATGAAAGAGCATCACTGGTAAGAATAAGCCATCACGGACAAATCTTAAGATCCTCATAAAGCATCATTGAAATTATAACTTGGACTTAACCAAAATCATAGTATCGCCGAAATTATATATACCCAAAATCCAATTATCCATGTGAACTCACGGAGAATCAATCCTAAATTCTAAGCCAGTTGTTTTTGTTCATTTTTTTAATTCCAATATGAAAGAATCTACCATACTACTGTTTTTTTGTAATCAATATAGTTGCAACCATGATATCAATGAGCAGAAAAAAGGGAAGGTTATGACTTACTTAATGCTTGGCAATTTCTGAACCTAATGCTTCTAAACCTGGATTCATAATGCTTGGCATGCTATCTGAACGCTGCAGGGTCCAAGGGGAATGAAAAGAAAGAGTTTTAGCTAAGTATCATAACTGCTCACTTAACTCAAATAGCATGTGTAGGTTCATGTAGCTATACACCTGCATTGCCATGTCCTTCAGATAGGAGTCCAAGTGACCCAGGAGCATTATCTGCATATATTATCCATTCAATAACTACCATGATACAGTAAACAAAATATCAAGCAATCCGGTTGCTTTCACACGGCCAAAAGATTCAAAATATTTGATCTTAGTAGGCAGGGAAAACAAAACAGGTTCAATCTACATATATAGCCTTCTCCAAGATTTTCTCTAATCACATAGTAAAAATCACAACATGTACTAAGTGCACCTGGAGCATCGGAGCGAGTAGCATGTTGCGCCCCTCCTGGCGAAGGAGTGACAGGGGAGCAACGCATTCAGCGTGTATCCTACAAAATCTGAAATTGGCAGCCTCTCACTATAGTTAATAATATATTTTGGAGGTACCAGTTGGATGAGTTCATTGTCGTCTGGAGCGGCTGACCTTCTCAAAGAGCCTGAACAACACATCCATGTCTTTAAATGACACTTGATTCAACCGAAAAATTGGAACCTGAATCATACAACTCAAACTGTATTAAGAAATAAGTTAGTAGGAGGAGCTCACGTGAAGAGGTGCAAGATGAGAAAGGATCTCACGGTGGGAGGAGGTGCAGGCCTTCGGCTACCTTCAGAAGAGCAGGGTAGCAAACTCATGCCACTAGTGGTGGATCTCAACCTGAACAAATATCAAGCAGCCAGCATTTAAGATTCAAAACCTAGTGTCCGGTTGGAAAATTTTAACGAGGGTATCTAATCAGCAGTGTTCTTATCATCCTCTGAAGAAAAAGAAAGAAAGTTGGCGGCAAACCTTGATGCTCTCGCCGTGAAGGCAGACGTGGCTGTCATGAGCGCTCTGCATCAAGCGTTCCTCGCCTTGCGCCTCTATCCCTGCCGCTCCTCGATCGAGACGGCAAGTTCTTCCTCCGCTGCGATGTGTCAATCTCCGAACATCTCTGAACAACTACATCAGAAATCATGCTTATAATTGTGATGCCATCTTCAGGATTAAGGAAGAAATCAGCAGCAGAACTGTCATTGTCTTAAATAAAGTGAGCGTCCACCGACACAAAAGCATTATTATTAGTTCAAGAGAAGTAGAAAATTTATTTATGTAGAGAGCAAAATCCAAGTAGCGCTTAATGAGCAAACCATTGAGGATTACACAGGTGAAGCATGTATATCAACAACATCCAATATAATCTCACATTGTAGGAGAGAGTCACAACATGTACTCTTGCACAGAATTGGACCAGAAGTTCCTAGCATCAGTAGTTGTATACATTGAGCAAAACGCCTCTTGTAAGAAAGAGATGAATCTCATGGTCAGCTGAGCACCACAAGGAAAGTAGCAGCGACCTCACAGACGCAGTAGTTCTACGCCTAAAATTGCTAGTACAATCGAATCATAAAACGTACATGTAAAGCTACGAATCCTGCCCAGCAGGAGAAGAAATTTATCACCAAAATTGATTTAGCACATCTCAAAAACTAAATATTGTGCTATCCTCAAAACGAAGCTAATTTCATGAAAACATGAACAAAATCTGACCACCAGCCAAGAAAAGAAGCTAACCTGGGCCACAAATAGCTTCCGGAGAAGGAGGGGGGCTATGATCGCCAGCAGATGTCTCGAGAGGAGGGGCAACGGGACGGAGGACGGAC
This sequence comes from Aegilops bicornis, assembly GCA_021605145.1. NCBI lineage: Eukaryota > Viridiplantae > Streptophyta > Magnoliopsida > Poales > Poaceae > Aegilops > Aegilops bicornis. Next base: position 719,676,905 of record CM038673.1, read on the forward strand.
GCAGCGGCGTGAGGTCGGCGGTCTGGGACGGTCGCGGCGCCATGAGGCCGGTGGTCTGCAAACCCCCCCCCCCCCCACCCCCTCTTGGCGATGGCGAGGGGTGAGCTCGACAGAGAGAGCAGCGCCGGCAGCGAGCTCGGCGGCGGGAGAGGATTGGGAAGGTGCCCGGCTTCCTCTCGTCGACGGCGCGACGACCCACTAATCCGGTGGCTGCGGTGGCTCGTGCTCCTCCTCGCCGCGAGGGGCGCCCCAGCGAGGCCTGCTGCTGCTGCTCCCCTCCGCCGCCGCTGTCGTGCTCCCCATCCTCCCTCCGCTGCTGCTCATCGTCGTTGGGGAGGGTTGGGGGGGCTCTGTTGCGGCGGATCTGGCCGCTGACGGCGCGGTTCGAGGCGGTGGGTGGCGGTGGCGACGATGTGGGTGGGAGGAGAGAGGCGCGTGGGAGGGGAGGGGAGAGGAGGCGCGCGGGAGGAGAAAGGAGGAGGCGGCGAGGCGGGAGGAGCTGGGCGCGGAGGAGGCGCGAGTGCGGGAGGGAGGATGCGGCTAGGTCATCCCACGGGCAGTGGTCCCTTTTTATACCCCCAACGCGAAATGACCAAAATATCCCGGTGGGAACATGGATATTACAATTTGTTGCAATTGGAATTTTATCCGACGGCCGAGGTTGATCAGGTAAATATCCAACGACCCACAGCAATTTGGATCGAGATCCGACGGCCTGTGTCGCGAGGAGATTCCGATCCGACAGGAAATGCGGCTTGCCGCACCCGACAACGATGCTGCCGGGTACCTGCCAAGTACAGTCGTATCCTATCCGGTAATAGTCATTGAGACATAACCACGACGAGTAAATCGGAACGGAGGGAGTAGCAAATATAAAAAAAACATGATACTGATTCAGTATAATACCATATACATAACATGATCTATGAACTGGCTTAAGAAAAATTTAGACTACTAAAATGCCTCTATTCTGATGGAGCCTCCAAAAGCAAAGCAACTAAAGCATTGCATTTAAAATACAAACATAGCGATATAGTTTCAGTGCAATATAACACACCAAAGCATTACATATGACCCAAGAGAAGAATTGGAATTGCAGCTTGCCACACCCCTCTTGCCCCCCAGCCATATCCAACCCAGTAAGACATGGTTTATATTCCATAGTTTCAAAGAACAAAATTATCCATAGCACTATAGTCCATTACATACCAATGGTCCATTTTTTATACTAAACACATCAGGGTTTAGCATGCTGTACCAAAAAAAGCAACAAAGATTGTTCACTGTAACTAACTCACAATGCTTTATCAAAGCATAGGAGTAAACTATATAGTTAACTATTTAAGATAGATAGCCTTGTCCACTGAACCCAGAACCCGCCGCCAATCACTTGAATCCAGGGTGGTGGGAAGAGTTTCATACCCACATAATTTCTAGCACATAGTTTGGTGAGAATTCAGATCAGAAGAAATGATAAGCTATTGAATATAAGCAGAAGTCTAAAAGTTGCTGTTAGGCTTTTTCACCATAAAGACACAAAATATTCATACAATGGATAAAAACCGACTGACCAAAGACAGATAGAAAAGCATATGCACATAGGAACCAAAACCAACATAATCCATATGATCATTCATAGCAGGTCCGTAACATAAACCACATTACTTTTCTGGATCCTGATAAAACATCAAACATTTCGTAGATACTCATATAATATACCTAAAACGCTAAAACATGTTGATGGACAACACATGTCTGATCTTCTTTCTAACAAAGCATCGCAAGCCATACAAATAAACATGCTTTATCGCAAAAAGTTTTACAAACCAAGCATATACACATACTTGAGCATTGAAAAATGGATATAATAGTGGGAAAGGGTATAGTAGCAACAACATTTGTACTCACCTTTGTGTAGACAAAACAAATTAAATAAATCCACCCTTTAGTTGTCTTTTCTGCTGGATATCTCATATGCTTAACTCTGTTAGCAACCTGATGCAGATAAAAGAGAAGATTGATGCACATGAATAAAAACAAGAAATGTAAAAATAAGACGGTTATTTCTTTTGCAATAAGAGCATTGTATTATACAGTAATTGTCCCCAGCCCGCGCCGCCGCAGACGTCCCCGCCGCACAGGCGGCATCCCCAAGGGGTCCCGTAGCTGGTGCGGCGTGAGGGGCGGCGACCAGGCGAGTCCGTTGGTCGGGAGCCTGGCCGGCACCGGCGGATCCCCCTCCTCCTCGTACTCATCCGGATAGAGCTCTTCCGGCAGTACGGCACGGGAGCGCCACGTAGCCGGCCAGCAAGCTCTTCCATACTTCTAGTTCTCGGCGAGCGCTCAGCCAGGTATTGGCTGCACAACACTATCAGTTACGCAGCAATCAAATCATCATCCCCATTCATCCATTACCCAAACCAATTAGGGGGAAAATTACATGGTAGAAAAAAACAATCTTAGCATCATGAATTGCCTAAAAGAAGAAAGCTAACCATACAATTGAAGTGAAAGTCTACCTTCATGTGATCCATGACACAATAGCTTTAGCACTAAGATGAGGTCGTTTTGGAGACACTAATGTGATTACATCACCTCAACTTCTCTCTTCCAGGCCGTCCATCAATGCAGACCAGCCATATAAAATCTAACTTACATTGTGGGTCAAGAAATCAAAAGGAGCTCACTTGAGCTTTGGTACAACTCACTCACACGAACATATGTGCATAATAGACCTGGTCGCCCAAGCTACTCATAGTGTGAGCTGCTACTCTCCTACATAAACCACAATAGCATTATAGCGTAGTTCAACTCTTGGACTTATACAGGAGTCCGCTACTGTTGAATAAAAATAGACCAAAACAGCATTGTGGTGCATTCGAAAGAAAATATTTTTCCTGTGGTCATTAGAGAATCAGGACACCTACTTTTTAGTTAAATTCAACTTGGAAGAAGCTGAGAGCAATTGTTCCTAAAAGTGCAATATCACATTAGCTAATATTAGTAGTTCTTATATCTTTTCTTAAAACAACAAATATAAATGAAAAGTTAGCCTTCTTTGGAATGAAATTTAGAACCAAGAGCTAAAAATGTACAGTTTTGATACCCATTATATCTAAAACTCAGAACTATGCAAGGAAAGCACTTACTCAAAAACAATGAACTTCATGATGAGTTCCGTTGAAGCATTCAGATCAACAGTGAACATAATCGCCCATGATGATGCATTCATAAAATAAAATTCAGCAAGGCCCGAAGACTCACATAAAGGCAGAGTCTCCATAAATTACTTTAGGAAAGCTGCAGAACTTGGTTATCCCTATGATGCGACCGATCTTGGAATAAATAAGTATGCTTTGTTTGTCTATTTCCATCATGGTCTATTAATATATGGAGTTACACTGTCACGGACCTCTCGTTATAGACTACTGAACATCTTCACTATAAAGTCGGATCATAGATGACCATGTGAGCCGTGGATGACCTTGAAGATTTTATCCAAAATTTGAGAAGTTCTGGTACACCAACATAAGCTGAATGAATGTTAGCAGGGTTATATTCTTGACATGAACACTTTTTCAGAGAAATTCAATAACTTAGTTTGTTTCTCGATAAATTAAGCATTTATCATGTCAATGCAAATTTGAACTGACTTCATTACTAATTGTTTATGACTAAGTTAATTGTTCATGTTTCATACGACCCTCTTGGCTAAGTTATTTGTTCGCCATTCGACCAGCATTTAAAATAGATCAAAGCCCAAAAAACACAAAGTGAATGGTAGGAAAAAGGGCTATACCTTTGATTCTCGATGCATTTCTGCAAAGATGCTCCGTTAGATCAAACAGGGAGAAAGTAGCTGTATGGTACAATGAAAACTGTTGGTCAGTTTTTGTATGATGTAGTAATATGGTGCCTGCAATTTTGAAATAATAGGAATTAGTAGGGAATCGAGGTAGATAACAAATAACACATAGTAGTACTATAAGTTGGCTGCTAAATCGGATATGCATCCAGAACTATGTTTTTAAGGCGACGCCTTACTGCCTTAGGGAGGGGGGCGCTTTGGCGCCTAGGCGACGCCTAGGCGGGCGCTTTGGACGCCTAGGCGCCCAAAGCGGTCGATTTTCCAAAGCGGAGGGGGAGCGCTTCGACGCCTAGGCGTCGCCTTAGGGACGCTTTAAAAACATAGATCCAGAAGGCGCAAAAAATAATCTGGTGAATGAAGTAGAAGATTGACACCTAACCATAGGAAGTACTCAACCATAGGCGAGAAGCAAACTGCATTAAATAAAGGAACATGGCCGCATGAATCAAATCATTTATTTGTTAAACATACTTTGTCATGCTGAATGGAATTCAACGCTGCAAAAAGGAATATTGTAATATATCTATTCTCTGGTCACCAATACAATCACTAAATGCAAAATAAAACAGCATTCTCTTTCCATCGAAAAGGAATTCTCTAATAACAGAGTCATTATCGATCAATTAGACCAAAGTTAGTCTGTAGCAGGCTCTTTATAGAGGAAATGCATATTTCATTCATGATGGAAGAAATCAAAGTGAGTTTAACCAAATTGATGCAAGCAATAACCAGAATAAATACCAGCCAGAATATCTTCCCAAAAAACATGAAACACAGGTTTCAAACTGCTCCTCGAAGCATGAGCCGGATAAGGCAAGTTAGGTATGTATCTCCATCATTTTTAGTGGATTTTGTTGGAGCGTCAATAATTTCAACACTCTGCTAACTACCAACACCGAGCACAAACGAAAACCAAAGCATTTTATTATGGCTGCGACATGAACTAAGAAGAGGACACCTAACGAAACAATGATCACAATTTTTATCAGACAGAAGCATGATGCACACACACACCTCTCTGATCCACCATTGACTCCAATTTCCAGAATCCAGCCTGCCTCTGCATTATAAAGTATATGAAAACAAATCATGTGGGCTGCAACCGCTACTATTCCAGATTATTTGCCAGCACCCAGCAGAAACCAAACCAAGGCTCTGTCTCTCTATCTTTTCCACTTATTTGCTAACCTCTGTAAGGACGAAATCTTTGGAGAAGAACGACGATGCCAAGTCTTGCTACGGGCCGAACGGGTACAGGCGTTTTGCTGGCAAAAGATACATGTAATTTTGTGAACATTAGAAATATGACATATGCAAAGCATTGAATAGTAGATTCTGACAAGACCGATTCATGCCCATTTTTATTGACTTGGTTCTCACAATTAATGACAGATGTTAATTGGTTAGCCTAATCTGTTGATCATGCTTTAGCAGGTTACTTCATCAAATTTGGAAGAAAAAATCCCAGCAAAAGTAAGGCGAGCTACAGCCTACAGGACTGTTAGTTTAGCACGCAATGAGTCCTACCACAAGGCCTTCACCTGCAAGGCTGCAACAACGACCCAGACATCCCTTTAATAGATCCAATTGTCAACAGCAAAATGTAAATATGAAAGGGGCAAAGAAAAAGCGCAAGAGATAGGCCAAAACCAAGATCGCATATTATGAGCTTTCATGAGAAGTATAGTACAAACCATGATGCTTGCCGTACAGACTGTGATGCCTCCCGGTGCCTGCAGGCTGCACATAGCCACACATAAGATGGATCCATGGAACCAATCGCTGACAACAACCTGCAAGAAGAACAGGGCGAGACCGCACGTCAGACGGCGATGGAAGAAGTGGCGCTGGCTGAGCGCAGTCAGAAGAGGCAGATCGAAGAAGAGAGAGGAAAACACACAATTTTTGAAGAAAATGGACGAGTGCATCAAGAAGGACGACTGAATCAGAAGCTCACCTCGGCCACCTTCAAACCTGGCAATGGCCATCACATCCAGGCTGTTGATGAGGAGAGATCGACGGATCCCTCGCTGCACGGCCGTCGCCGTCGGCCAGCACGGATCCGGGGGAGGCACGTCGACCTCGCCGTGTACGTGCACCTCCTTCGTCCACCACTACGTGGGGATGGATGGCCGCCCACCTCCTTCGTTGTCGGGCTCGGGAACGGCAGTGGATCGCGTCAGCGAGCTGGATCCCGGCCGCCACGGCTGGATCTCGCCGCCTCGACTCGTGCGGGACATGTGTGAGGGACAAGAGAAGGAGGAGGAGGCTGAAGCGAGCCGGCGATGGAGAGGAGAATACGCGGGGCGGGAAAGGTGGTCGACGGGAGAGGAGGAGGCAGGGGTGGCGGCGCGAGCGACAGGAGGAAGAGAGAGGGGGGCGCGCTCCGCCTGGCTCCTACCCTTGACGGCATGACGGGAGGGGGCGCGGCCGCTTGCCTCCCGGATGCCATGAATGGAGACGGAGCAGCCGATGGGGCGGCGGGGGTTGAGCAGCACGGGCACAACGACCGAGCGGCGGAGGTGAGGACGGGAGGAGGAGAAGGCGAGGCTAGGGGTGGAGGCTCGAGGGGGACGAGGCGAGCAGCGGCCGCGACGAAGAGGGGGAGGAGAACCGGACGCGAGGCAGCGGCGGCTGGAGTGAAGCAGAGGGGCGCAACGGAGGGCGAGTTCCTTTTATACGCCGACATGTGAAAAGTCGAGAATGCCCTCCGTGGGGCACGAGATTTACAGGCGGTGGCACGAACCTAAGAGGGTGCTTGGATCCAAGGGACTATTTTTAGAGGCTAAAGTTCCAAGCACCCCTCACTAAAGAGAGGCTAGGACTAGTCTTGAGGCTAAAAAAATTTAGTTATAGGAAACCTACTAAAATATGTATTAGCCCTATCTCTCCTCATTTAATTTCTCTCCTTTAACACATGCGAGTTCTGGATTGGAGGGTTTGGAGGATAATAAATGCTCAATAACTTGATTTTAGTCTCTTTAGTATTTGGATCCAAGCATGGGTAAGGCTAGCAAGTTTTAGTCCCACTACTTTTAGTCATGGGACTAAAATGTATCCAAGCACCCTCTAAGCATAGGGCTCGATCCGACGGCCAGAACGCTCCATCTCGCGATCGGACGGCCCAGATCGCTACATCTCGCGATCCGACGGCCAAGACGCGTCAGGGAGCTCGATCGGACGGTCGAAAATCCAAACGCACGGGGAGGCTCCATTTTGTTCCAGACTCTAACAATGGGATTTGCTATTTTTCAGTCATTTACCGATTTGTTTAGAGAGCTAAATGATCGTGAAATTGAAAATCACTATAAAATGAACTCTGAAAATATTGAAACTTGGAATGGTATCATCATTTCACCCACATAGCATGTGCAGAAAAGTAGAGAGGGTTACGGCAAAAACTGGATGCACTTCCTGTACAAACTGGACAATCTCTTTCGGAGTATCAGGGTTTCGGACGAGAACTCATCTGTTAAACGGGCACATCATTTTCTTAAACTTATTTGAACTCCAGACTTTTTTTGCGTTCTGTATGACCATTCAAAGCGACGTCATCAATTTTTAACCCTTTCTGACATCATTTGCTATTTTTCAGTCATTTACCGATTTGTTCATAGAGCTAAATGACCGTGAAATTGAAAATCACTGCGAAATGAACTCTGAAAATGTGGAAACTTAGCATGGTATCATCATTTCACCCACATATAGCATGTGCAAAAAAGTAGAGAGGGTTACGGCAAAAACTGGATGCACTTCGTGTACAAACTGGACAATCTCTTTCGAAGTATCAGTGTTTCGGACGAGAACTCATCTGTTACACGGGCACATCATTTTTTTAAACTTATTTGAACTCCAGACTTTTTTGCATTCTGTATGCACCATTTAAAGCAACGTCATCAATTTTCAACCCTTTCTGACATCATTTGCTATTTTTCAGTCATTTACCGATTTTTATAGAGAGCTAAATAACCGTGAAATAGAAAATCACTACAAAATGAACTCTGAAAATGTTGAAACTTGGCATGGTATCATCATTTCACCCACATAGCATGTGCAAAAAACTAGAGAGGGTTACGGCAAAAACTGGATGCACTTCGTGTACAAACTAGACAATCTCTTTCGGAGTATCAGGGTTTCGGACGAGAACTCATCTGTTACACGGGCACATCATTTTTTAAACTTATTTGAACTCCATATTTTTTTTTGCGTTCTGTATGCACCATTCAAAGCAACGTCATCAATTTTCAACCCTTTCTAACATCATTTGCTATTTTCAGTCATTTACCGATTTGTTTAGAGAGCTAAATGACCGTGAAATTGAAAATCACTACAAAATGAACTCTGGAAATGTTGAAACTTGGCATGGTATCATCATTTCACCCACATAGCATGTGTAAAAATTAGAGAGGGTTACGGCAAAAACTGGATGCACTTCGTATACAAACTGGACAATCTCTTTTGGAGTATCAGGGTTTCGGACGAGAACTCATATGTTACACGGGCACATCATTTTTTTAAACTTATTTGAACTCCAGACTTTTTTTGCATTCTGTAGTCAAAGCGACATCATCAATTTTCAACCCTTTCTGACATCATTTACTATTTTTCAGTCATTTACCGATTTGTTTAGAAAGCTAAATGACCGTGAAATTGAAAATCACTGCAAAATGAACTCTGAAAATGTTGAAACTTGGCATGTTATCATCATTTCACCCACATAGCATGTGCAAAGAAGTAGAGAGGGTTACGACAAAAACTGGATGCACTTCGTGTACAACTGGACAATATCTTTCGGAGTATCAGGTTTCGGACGAGAACTCATCTGTTACATGGGCACATCATTTTTTAACTTATTTGAACTCCAGACTTTTTTTGTGTTCCGTATGCACCATTCAAAGCGACGTCATCAATTTTCAACCCTTTCTGACATCATTTGCTATTTTCAGTCATTTACCGATTTGTTTAGAGAGCTAAATGACTGTGAAATTGATCACTACAAAATGAACTCTGAAAATGTTGAAACTTGGCATGGTATCATCAAAGCAAAAATATTTGTCATTTTTTGTACCTAAAGCAAAAATATTCACAAAGAAACTAAATACAGCAAAAAAACTACTCAGAAATAAATAAAAGAAAATACTATATAAAAAATATTTGCGCGCTACCCTGTGGGCCTGCTCGGCCTTGGGCGTGGATATGCATGCCCATAAGGCCAGGCAAGCTCACAGGGCAGCGCGACAAAGTTAGGACCAGAAGCCTACTTTGGAGAGGAGCTTGAAGGAGCAGTCGCGTCTAGGTTTATAAACCGGTCACGGCGCCCGCCGCTTCAGCGAGTGGGACTAAACTTTATGCACCAGGGTTGAGCGCCCCCCTTTAGTACCGGTTCGTGGCTCCAACCGATACTAAAGGGGGGTCTTTAGTACCGGTTGGAGCCACAAACCGGCACTAAAGGGGGCCGCTTCCCGCTGTCGGTGTCAAAACCGACGGATCTCGGGTAGGGGGTCCCGAACTGTGTGTCTAAGGCGGATGGTAACAGGAGGCGGGGGACACGATGTTTACCCAGGCTCGGGCCCTCTAGATGGAGGTAATACCCTACTTCGTGCTTGATTGATCTTGATGATATGAGTATTACAAGAGTTAATCTACCACGAGATCGTAGAGGCTAAACCCTAGAAGCTAGCCTATGGTATGATTGTTGTTGTCCTACGGACTAAACCCTCCGGTTTACATAGACATCGGAGGGGTCTAGGGTTACACAGAGTCGGTTATAAGGGAGGAGATCTACATATCCGTATTGCCAAGCTTGCCTTCCACGCCAAGCAGAGTCCCACCCGACACGGGACGAATTCTTCAATCTTGTATCTTCATAGTCCAACAGTCCGGCCAAAGGATATAGACCGGCTGTCCGAGGACCCCCTAATCCAGGACTCCCTCAGTAGCCCTTGAACCAGGCTTCAATGACGATGAGTCCGGCGCGCAGATTGTCTTCGGCATTGCAAGGCGGGTTCTTCCTCCGAATACTCCATAGAAGATTTTGAACACAAGGATAGTGTCCGGCTCTGCAAAACAAATTCCACATACCACCATAGAGAGTACAATATTCCACAAATCTAATCTGTTGACAAATCTCACGGCGTGAATCACGCCACAACCCGGTCATTATTCGAACCGTCTTTCTCAACCAGCTACTGCACATATTGCGAGGCGGTTTTCTTGGCACGTCTTGTCGAAGCAGAGATCGTGTCCCCTAATCACGGGATTATCATCTATACGGGTGTGGGTAACCCAACCGCGCCACCAATTACGGCGCTTGGGGAATAAGCGAGTTTACCAGGTAGGTGGGGAGGCGCATAGCTTCTTCCGCCCTTATAAAGGGACAAGGATTCACCCCTTTCACCCACACCTTCTTCCTCCTCGCTCATCCATTCTTGCGCACTCGAGATCCAGCACCCAAGTTTGCGTTTTTATCCTCAAACCACTCCAAGCATGTCCGGAGCGGGAGGCAAGTGGATGGTCTCCTCCATTATGGAGGAGGACATCACAAAGCTGCGGGGAGCCAGATATCTCGCCGCGGATATCGCACACCGGCTGCCAGATGCGGGGAAGATTATCCCTACTCTAGAACCCCATGAGAGGGTAGTTTTTCTTACCCACTTCGTCCGCGGATTGGGATTCCCCCTCCACCCGTTTTTCCGCGGGCTCATGTTCTACTACGGGCTGGACTTTCATGATCTGGCCCCCAATTTCATCCTCAACATCTCGGCGTTTATCGTCGTGTGTGAGGCCTTCCTCCGCATCAAGCCCCACTTGACTGTGGCTGAAGACCTTCAATGTTAAATCGAAGGTGGTGGTCGGCCAACAAAGCGGAGTCTTGAGGCGCCATGGTGGGCAAAATGCCCAACGTCACCTGGCTTGAAGGCTCCTATGTGGAGACCATAAAGGGGTGGCAATCGGGGTGGTTCTACATCACCGAGCCGCGCGACACCAACTGGGTGGCGACCCCTGAATTTCGATCCGGAATCCCCATGCGGCTCACCTCCTGGAAAGAGAAGGGCGTGACCTGGGGTTCCTCGGTAGAGCTGACTGGAATGCAGACATGCATCAAAAACATGATGAGCAAGAAAATCAAGCTCGTCAACATGGTCCAATTCATGCTCCTCCGCCGGATCCTCCCGTGTCAAAGACGGGCGTTCAATCTGTGGGAGTTCGACCCGGCCAAGCACTAGACGTTGCGAGAGTTCTTCGACACGACGCACAAGGACGTCTGGAAGGTGTTGTTCAAGGGCGCCGAGGTACCTCCTCCCCTTACTGAGGACCTTGGACTCAGCGCAAAGCGCCCCGCCAATCCGATAAGTCTTTTATATCCCATAAGATGTTCTTTTCCCCAGTATAACTATGCGTGGGATCTAAGCCTCCACGCCTTTTAACAGGACTGGGTAGCTACAGCGGAGCAGATCGATTGTCCGGCTCCCCTGCCCGAAGATCCAGCAGATGCTCTCTTAACGGAGATGCTGGTTCCGGCACCTTATGAGGTGCCGGAGAAGAAGGTCAAGAAGAAGACCACGGGGACCAGGAAGGGTCTCCGGCGCAAGGTTATAACGGACTCATCATCCGAAAACACCGAGGCGCACTCCTCCCACGAAAACAAGGAGGAGGAAGAGGAAAGTTCTCCCCCCCAGCCGGGGGAGACAAGAAAATGAAGGCCGCCCCGACTGGGGCGGCCGAAGGGTCCAAGAAGGGAAGGACCCTCCTTCCGGACAACTCCACAACCGCCGCCTACAGTGACGACGAGTGGCTGCCCAGGGATAAGCCCCTGGCGAAGTCGTAAGTATTCGGATACCATAATAATTCTTGGCACGTCTTATTGTACCATTTCTTATCATGCCGCGCATGATCATGCAGCCCATCCCGAGCCCGCATCGACGTATCTTCGTCCGATGATTCTTTGGGCCCGTCGGATATGAACAGCGATTCACTCCCGACCGCCTCCCCCCCCCCGCCCTACGGACGACGCCGAGGTGTTGTCTCAAAAGGCAACGAACCAAGGGGAGATAGTTCCGAAAGCGCCCCAAGGCGACATTCCGGACACTGGGTGCATGGGGGGCAAGACTCCCGTGGGCTCTGCTGGAGGGGGCGGCAAGTTTAGCCCCCAGCCGAATACTGCGCCGGAACCTCCAGTGGTTCCGGACTCTATCAGGCAACCCCTCGTGAAGGGGGGCAAGCCACCTGTGCCGACGGCCTCTGTCCATCCAGAGGCATCGGACAACTTGCTGGAAGCGCTTCGCGGCGCTTCCATTGACGAAGAGCACCACACTATTATGAGTGTGGTGGTCGAGAAAGTTCGGTCCGCCAAAAGCGGACTGACTGAAGCCTGCGTCAGCCTCCTAACAGGCTTTGAGGTGAGTATTCAAATTATAAGAAAATGTTACAATATAGACAGTAGCCCCTGATGCTCTGTTTGGCGTTCGCGAAGGAAGGCCGAATAGAGGATCAAATAATAGTCGCAGGAGTCTAATCAGAATAATTCTATGTGCATATGCAGGCTTCACTGCTGGCCGCTGCCGCACGTACTGCGGAGGTTGCCGCACTGAAGCGGGACCTAGAGCGGTCCAATGAAGAGCTCGGCCTGACCAAGAGGCAGCTCGAAGAGAACAAAGGTAATTGATACCCTGTTTGTATATTGATAAAGAAAAAGAAGGTGGTTATTAAAGCATAGGATCATCATGAATTTGCTAGGGGCCACGGCCGAAGTGGCGGCCCTAAAGAAGGCGCTGTCCGAGGCCGAAGACAAAGCGGCCAAGGAGCGCACCGAGCGCGAAAAGCAAGAGGCCCGGATTGGCGAGGTGCGGCAAGAGCTCCGGGATTTCGTCAATAAATACGAGTCTTTGGAGCGTGACTCTAAGACGCAAGGGTCTGAGCTTGCGAAGGACCTCGAGAACGCACAAAATGCCAAGGCCGAAGCCCAAAAGGCCCTCCAGGAGATTCAGGAGCTCAAGAAGATAGCGGCGCGTAAGGCATTCTTTATGCAAAGCAAGCATGTGAAGGAAACTTTCCTTTTACTTACCCGAATTCGGAGCTCTCCAGGAGCGTTTGCAGATTTGCCCCGCAGCGTGTCGGATGCCGCAGAGTACTACCGGGCCGAGGAAGGGAGCTCGACGGAGAAGTTGTTCTGGTCTCAGTATACTGGGACCGAACATCCGATGCCCTTGAGCGACCAGTTGAAGCAACTGGTTGAGCTTCACAAGGCGGCCGAACTGCCCATGAGGGGTGTCCTAGCCCGGATGTGGCCTGGCGAGGCCCTGCCTGGCAGCTACTTTGGTCTGGTAAGGTGGCTTGTGGATGCCCGCCCCCAGTTTGAAATCATAAAGCGTTCCGTCTGCATTGAGGGTGCACGCGGGGCTTTTGCCCGGGAGAAAGTGCACTGGCCTAAGATGGACGCCGAAAAGCTGGTGAAGGAGGGGCCGCCGGAGGGCAAAGAGCATCGTCACCCCGAGAAGTATTATGACAGTGTCCTGAAGGGTGCATGCCTTGTGGAATATGAATATGCTAAGGATGTAATATTTGAATGAATGTAGTCATGTGATCCTGTAATATGAAACGAATTCATGTGCGCTATGCAACACTTGTTGATTTAAAATATTACCTTCTGTGCAGCCGTTTATAAAATCTGAGAGTTGGCCAGTCGTCGGCTTCTGCCCTCATGTAGCTAGTACTGAGGTGTTCGGGATAAACCTGATCACTCTTTATCCCAGTTGTTGGTCCTTCGAGGGAGGTGATTAGCACAGCGAACCAGGCAATCAGACTATAAAGCTTTATCACTCTCTTGGCCATAGAAGTCTACAATTTTAAATTTTGGCGAAGCCCCTAGTATTCGGAAGGCCGAATTTGGGGCGCTATATACGCCTAAGTTGGGTAAGGCCAACTCCTCGCCTGAAGCGGAAAAAGTCTTTAAGGACTTGAAACCTCTCGAACAGCGACCAGCTCTCGCCGCATCATGACAGTCAGTTTTCGGCTTTCTCTACTGAGGTGCTCGTCCGGAAGAACCGGGACACAATTGCAGTAGTTCTCCCAGCGCTACCTTAGCCGATGTAGCGGAATGTAAGGTACCAAAACATGGGAGCCGGGCAAACCCAACATTTGACCCAAGACATGATTCAGAGCTGATGCATATAATGCTATAACTTCGAGGTGCCGCACTGTCAAAAGTGTTCGGACTTCAGACGCCGTGTTTATGGGGTATACTAAAGCCCCTGGCGTACTGGTCGTACCAGGTGCAATTTGTCGTAAATAAGCAGACAAGAGAGAAAAAAAGATAAGGGTAATGCAATAATAGACTAACGCTACACATTGTTAATAAATAATACATCGAAGCGTATTGATACAAGTAGTGCAATAAGCAAAAAATAGGACTATTTGACATGTCCTATCCAAGGGCAAGTTGCGTATGGGTATTTAAAACAGGTATTTATCAGAGACCACCTGGGGATTCCCTTGTATGTCTTAGCTTCTTGCCTCCTTGGTATTTCCTTCCCGTGTCGTCCGACAATCAATTTGCCGAAAAGGGGTTCCAGAGAGTAAGGTCCTGAAAGAGAGAAAATGATAAAGGTATACAACCCCTGGAGCGGTTGAGCCGCATTATGGGATGTGTCCTGGCCGTGCCCCCGCCTATGCCCATGGTATTTTTAGTGCATAATTATGTATGCGCGACACAGATTTCGCCGCTTGACTGGGACTAGGACGGAGGCCGAATTGCTAGGTGAGCTCTGAGCGTGCCAGGTGATCCTGTTGCAGGTTACTCTGGACTCGCTTGAAGTTGTCCAGGGGCTTTATCGCCGAATTGGCGGTTTGCCTTAAAAGGCTGCTTCGTGCCTCTGCTTCGAGGGCCGCAGTGTGCTCCTCCGTGCGGAGCGAGTGTTCCGTGTTTCCATTGACTGTTATAACCCCACGAGGTCCTGGCATTTTGAGCTTGAGGTATGCATAATGCGATCGCATTGAATCGCAAATGCGGTTCGTCCGAGCAGTGCGTGATAGCCACCACGGAACGGGACGATATCGAAGATTAACTCCTCGCTTCGGAAGTTGTCCGGAGATCCGAAGACCACTTCGAGTGTGATTGAGCCTGTGCAACGGGCCTCTACACCTGGGATGACACCTTTAAAGGTGGTTTTAGTGGGTTTGATCCTCGAGGGGTCTATACCCATTTTGCGCATTGTATCCTGGTAAAGCAGGTTCAGGCTGCTGCCACCGTCCATAAGGACTCGGGTGAGGTGAAATCCGTCAATGATGGGATCAAGGAGCAATGCGGCAGAACCGCCATGACGGGTACTAGTGGGGTGGTCCCTACGATCAAAAGTAATCGGACAAGAAGACCATGGGTTGAACTTTGGGGCGACTGGCTCCATTGCATAGACGTCCCTTAGTGCACGCTTTCGTTCCCTCTTGGGAATATGGGTTGCGTATATCATATTCACCGTTTTCACTTGGGGAGGAAATTTCTTCTGTCCTCCTGTGTTCGGCGGCCGGGACTCTCCTTCATCGTCTCTATGCAGCCCCTTTTCCTTGTTTTCGGTATTCAGCTTGCTGGCCTACTTGAACACCCATCATTCTCTGTTGGTGTGATTGGCTGGCTTGTCGGGGGTGCCGTGAATTTGACATGAGCGATCGAGTATGCGGTCCAAACTGGACGAGCCCGGGTTGCTTCTTTTGAACGACTTCTTTCGCTGACCAGATTTAGAGTCACTAAATCCGGCATTGACTGCCGTGTCTTTGGCATTGTCGCCATTGATGCGGCGCTTGTGTCTGTTGTGACGTGGTCTGCCGTTACTATCTTTGGCATCTGAATTGCCATGACTTCTTGATGTGTTGTTGCTGTGAGCCAGCCAACTATCTTTGCCCGCGCAAAAGTGGGTCATGAGTGTCGTGAGGGCTGCCATAGACTTCAGCTTCTCCTAGCCGAGGTGCCGGGCGAGCCACTCATCACGGGTGTTATGCTTAAATGCCGCTGGGGCCTCTACATCCGGACAGTCGACAATTTGGTTTTTCTTAGTTAGGAACCGGGTCCAGAATTTCCTGGCCGATTCCCTAGTCTGCTGAGTTATATGGCTCAAGTCATCAGCATCCGGTGGTCGCACATAAGTGCCCTGGAAGTTGTCAAGGAATGCATCTTCCAAATCCTCCCAACTGCCAATGGAGTCTGCTGGCAAGCTATTCAGCCAATGCCGAGCTGGTCCTTTGAGTTTTAGTGGGAGGTACTAGATGGCATGTAGATCATCACCACGAGCCATGTGGATGTGGAGGAGGAAGTCCTCAATCCATACCGCGGTGTCTGTTGTACCATCATATGATTCAATGTTTACGGGTTTAAAACCCTCTGGGAATTCATGATCCATTACTTCATCAGTGAAGCATAGGGGGTGTGCGGCGCCTCTGTGCCGGGCTATATCACGATGCAGTTCATACGGGTCTTGTCTGCTGTATTCGGCCCGACCGGATTTGCTTTTAGTATATTCGGCGTCACGGTCATCGTCCCGCGTTGGGGCGCGCCCCCGTGATCCATAGATCGATCTTGCATGTTTTGCTTTGTTTTCAAATACGTCTCGCAGGTCCCGCGTGTTGCCCCGGGCCTTGGTATTTTTGTTTGAATGGCGGCGGGGTGCGGGCTGGACTTCGGGCTGATATGCCTCTCTGTCTCGGCCACGAGGTGGCCGATCAGCCGCATCGTACGCTGGTGATGTAGGTTTCAATGCTTCCTCCTCGAGTTGGGGTAGCAACATGCGCTTTGGGTAACTCTTGGTTGGGTGCTCGAGTTCGTATTCCTCGGCCGCCAGGACTTCAGTCCATCTATCCGCTAGTACATCTTAATCAGCTCGAAGCTGTTGTTGTTTTTTATTCAGGCTGTTTGCTGTGGCTATAAGCCGACGCTTGAAGCGCTCCTGCTCGACGGGATCCTCAGGCACGATAAATTCTTCGTCGCCGAGGCTCACCTCATTTTCGGAGAGAGGCATGTAATTGTCATCCTCTGATTCTCCATCTGCTGCCTGTTCCGGAGGGCTAGCTTGTTCATCCTCCCGCTCGAGGTCGGGCTGGAGGGGATTGTCGTCATCTTCGGCACTACCCGGAGCGTTATTGTCTCTTGTGTCGGTACCGCTGCTTTTGCTATGGCGGGACTTAGAGCGGCGCCGCTGACGTCGGTGCTTGGATTGCTTCTTGGAGGGATTATCCTCCGTTGTCTTATCACCATCGCCTTCTTTGGGGGTGTCCACCATGTATATATCATATGATGAGGTGGCAATCCGATTGCCACAATGGGTGGTGGTTCTGTTAAATCTCTGCATCGTCGTCCATACCGTCGATGTCTTGAACGAAATTGAGCATGTCGGTTAAATCGTCGACAGTGGCTACTAAGTGGGTGGGCAGTGAATTTCTTCGTCGTCTGCATCCCATTCTAGCCGGACATAGTTCGGCCAAGGGTCTCCCGACAAAGAGAGAGACCTCAATGAGTTTAGCACGTCGCCCAGGGGTGAGTGCTGAAAGATGTCCGTGGAGGAAAACTCCATGATCGGTGCCCAATCAGATTTGATAGGCACAGACATAGGCGGTTCGGAGCCCGTGGCCGGGGACGAATCCAAGTGTCCGGCAACACGGGTCCCATAAGAGGTGAAGTCAGTATTCGGCTCGATCGCCGCTGAGTGTGCTGCCTCCGTGGCGGGGTCCATCCACCCGTTCTCGGACGGCGTAATCTGCTCCGGATCGAGGGCCAGAGTAGTTGCAGGTGGGATCTCCCGAACACTGTCCGTCGACAGAGCTAAGTCCTGCCTGTCGTGACTGTGCAGCGCACCTGACATGGGCTCGAATCCGTCGAAGATCAAGTCTCCGCGGATGTCGGCAGTATAGTTCAAGCTTCCCAACCTGACCTGGTGGCCAGGGGCGTAGCTTTCGATCTGCTCCAGATGGCCAAGCGAGTTGGCTCGCAGTGTGAAGTCGCCAAATACGAAGATCTGTCCGGGGAGGAAAACCTCACCCTGGATCGCATCGTTGGTGATGATCGGAGGAGCCATCAAGCCTTTATCGCAACGACACAGTGGAACTCTCAATGAAAGCACCAATGTCGGTGTCAAAACCGACGGATCTCGGGTAGGGGGTCCCGAACTGTGCGTCTAAGGCGGATGTAAGGATGGCAATTTTACCAATGGGTACGGGTACCCGCGGATTCCGTACCCGCATGGGAAGGGTATGAGGACAATTTTACACCCATGGGTAGTACCCATACCCTACCCATTAAGTCATGGGTAGGGCACGGGTATAGCCTTTTATCCATGTATATACCCATACCCTACCCATTTATACTGACATGTGAACCTTACTGTGATTCACAATTGTACCTATGTTAATGTTATGTCGTGAGCTTGTGAACCTATGTTAAAGTTTTCACGAATTGTCAATTTGATTTGAGATAATTGTCATGTACTCATCTATCTGTTATTGAGTTGAGATCAATGTTTTTTAGTTAAATGTGCTATAGATGAATGTAAAATTGCGAACTACTTATGTACTGTTTGATCTACCCATTGGGTACCAAATGGGTATCCAATGGGTATGATTACCCGTCGGGTATGGGTATGGGTAAACCTTCATACCCGTGGGTACATGCATGGGTAGAATTTTATACCCATTGACAACACGGGTATGGGCATGGTATTGGTCTACCCGCCTCATACCCAACCCATTGCCATCCTTAGGCGGATGGTAACAGGAGGCGGGGGACATGATGTTTACCCAGGTTTGGGCCCTCTCGATGGAGGTAATACCCTACTTCCTGCTTGATTGATCTTGATGATATGAGTATTACAAGATTTGATCTACAACAAGATCGTAGAGGCTAAACCCTAGAAGCTAGCCTATGGTATGATTGTTGTTGTCCTACGGACTAAACCCTCTGGTTTATATAGACACCGGAGGGGGCTAGTGTTACACAGAGTCGGTTACAAGGGAGGAGATCTACATATCTGTATTGCCAAGCTTGCCTTCCACGCCAAGGAGAGTCCCACCCGGACATGGGATGAAGTCTTCAATCTTGTATCTTCATAGTCCAACAGTCCGGCCAAAGGATATAGTCCGGCCGTCCGAGGACCCCCTAATGCAGGACTCCCTCACCCGCCGCTTGGCCTGGCCAAATTTGGCCTTTAGTACCGGTTCCGGTTGGTGGCTCCAACCGGTACTAAAGGCCCCTCCTATATATATAGCACTTACGAAAAAATCAGTTTCATCTCCTCACTTCTTCTCCAACTGCTTCGTGACATCGCCGCCGCTCCCGTCCCGCGTCGTCGCCCATCGCTGTCTCGCCCTCGCCACCCCCGCCACGCGGCGTCGCCCTTGCCGCCCGTTGATGTCTACTACACAACCTTCTTCTTGTAGACATTGTTGGGCCTCCAAGTGCAGAGGTTTGTAGGACAGTAGCAAATTTCCCTCAAGTGGATGACCTAAGGTTTATCAATCCGTGGGAGGCGTAGGATGAAGATGGTCTCTCTCAAGCAACCCTGCAACCAAATAACAAAGAGTCTCTTGTGTCCCCAACACACCCAATACAATGGTAAATTGTATAGGTGCACTAGTTCGGCAAAGAGATGGCGAGACAAGTGCAATATGGATGGTAGATATAGGTGTAATCTGAAAATATAAAAACAGCAAGGTAACAAGTGGTAAAAGTGAGCGAAAACGGTAATGCAATTCTAGGAAACAAGGCCTAAGGTTCATACTTTCACTAGTGCAAGTTCTCTCAACGATAATAACATAATTGGATCATATAACTATCCCTCAACATGCAACAAAGAGTCACTCCAAAGTCACTAATAGCGGAGAACAAATGAAGAGATTATTGTAGATGCGAAACCACCTCAAAGTTATCCTTTCTGAAAGATCTATTCAAGAGTCCGTAGTAAAATAACACGAAGCTATTCTTTCCGTTCGATCTATCATAGAGTTCGTACTAGAATAACACCTCAAGACACAAATCAACCAAAACCCTAATGTCACCTAGATACTCCAATGTCACCTCAAGTATCCGTGGGTATGATTATACGATATGCATCACACAATCTCAGATTCATCTATTAAAACCAACACATAGTACTTCAAAGAGTGCCCCAAAGTTTCTACCGGAGAGTCAAGACGAAAACGTGTGCCAACCCCTATGCATAGATTCCCAAGGTCACTAAACCCGTAAGTTGATCACCAAAACATACATCAAGTGAATCAATAGAATACCCCATTGTCACCACGGGTATCCCACGCAAGACATACATCAAGTGTTCTCAAATCCTTAAAGACTAAATACAATAAGATAACTTCAAAGGGAAAACTCAATCCATTACAAGAGAGTAGAGGGGGAGAAACATCATAAGATCCAACTATAATAGCAAAGCTCGCGATACATCGAGATCATGCCGAATCAAGAACACGAGAGAGAGAGAGGTCAAACACATAGCCACTGGTACATACTCCTCGTCATGGAGAGCGTCGGGATGATGAAGATGGCCACCGGTGAGGGATCCCCCCTCCGACAGGGTGTCGGAACAGGGTCCCGATTGGTTTTTGGTGGCTACAGAGGCTTGCGGCGGCAGAACCCCGATCTAGGTTATGTTTTTTACTATGAAGACAGTAGGAAAGTTTCCTACTGCATATATATTACCAAAACAGGGGGGTACAATTACATGGTGTGTTACATACAGAGGGTGGTTGGGTCACCACCCATGGCTACCAAGAGGCAGTAAGCAGCTATTGTATGGAGTCTAGTATTGTAGTAATAATATGCTCTTTGGAGGGTTTCACTCTATATCTAAGGTTGGAAAATTCCAACTTGAATCTCTGTTTCCAGGCTGTGACAGAAGGCTTGATCTTCCTAAAGTGGTGGTTGTTGTGCTCCTTCCATAAACTCCAAGCCGATGTCAAGAAGATGTCCATCCACATCTTTCGGGGCTGCATGGTTTTTTGGTGTTTGATCATGGCGAGTCTGTCATTCTGTGTGGTCCAGATGAAACCCAGAGACCTCCAGCACTCCTGACTGAAAGTGCAATGAAAAAAAAAGATGTTCCACCGTTTCTTCTACATGTTGGCCACACAGGAGGCAATCAAAGTTGGTCCCAATATTGTAGTGTCTCCTCTTGAGCATGTTTCTGGTGTTGAGACGGTCAACAAGCAGGAGCCATCCAAAGGTCTTGATCTTGGGAATGCATTTTGCTTTCCATAACCAACCGAATGCTTCATGGGCAATCACTTCCCTGAAGTAAAACTTGTAGTATGAGGATGTTTTGAAGTTAGTGTGTCCCCACACACATAACCGATCTAGGTTATGTTCTCGAAGTTTGGGTATATATGAGAGGTTTTGGCGTCGGGAACAAGTCAGGGGGGGTCTCCGGGCTGTCCACGAGGTAGGGGGGCGCGCCCAGGGGGTGGGCGCGCCCTCCACCCTCGTGGGCATCCCGGGAGTCTTCTGGTCCATCTCGGATGCTCCGTGGGCTTCTTCTGGTCCAAAAATAAGCTCCGTCAAATTTCAGGTCAATTGGACTCCGTTTGGTTTTCTTTTTCTGCGATACTCAAAAACAAGGGAAAACAGAAACTGGCATTGGGCTCTGGGTTAATATGTTAGTCCCAAAAATCATATAAAATAGCATATAAATGCATATAAAACATCCTAGATGGATAATATAATAGCATGGAACAATAAAAAATTATAGATACGTTGGAGACGTATCAGCATCCCCAAGCTTAATCCCTGCTCATCCACGAGTAGGTAAATGATAAAAACAGAATTTTTGATGTGGAATGCTACCTAACATATTTATCAATGTAATCTTCTTTATTGTGGCAAGAATATTCAGATCCATAAGATTCAAGACAAAAGTTTAATATTGACATAAAACTAATAATACTTCAAGCATACTAACTAAGCAATTATGTCTTATCAAAATAAGATAGCCAAAGAAAGCTTATCCCTACAAAATCATATAGTTAGGCCATGCTTCATTTCCGTCACACAAGCCATTCTCATCATGCATAACCCCGATGACAAGCCGAGCAATTGGTTCATACTTTTTAACGTGCTTCAGCCTTTTCAACCCTCACGCAATACATGAGCGCAAGCCATGGATATAGCACTATGGGTGGAATAAAGTATAATGACAGGGGTTATGCGAGAAGACAAAAAAAGAGAAAGTCTTGCATCGACGAGACTAATCAATGGGCTATGGAGATGCCCATCAATTGATGTCAATGCAAGGAGTAGGGATTGCCATGCAACGGATGCACTAGAGCTATAAGTATATGGAAGCTCAACGAAAGAAACTAAGTGGGTGTGCATCCAACTTGCTTGCTCACGAAGACCTAGGGCATTTTGAGGAAGTCCATCATTGGAATATACAAGCCAAGTTCTATAATGAAAAATTCCCACTAGTATATGAAAATAACAAAATAGGAGACTCTCTATCATGAAGATCATGGTGCTACTTTGAAGTACAAGTGTGGTAAAAGAATAGTAACATTGTCCCTTGTCTCTTTTTCTCTCATTTTCATCATTCTTTTTGTTTCTTTTTTTCATTTTTTTCTCTTTTTTTGGGCCTTCTCTTTTTTTGGCCTTTTTTTTCTCTTTTTATTTTTTTTTATTTTTAGTCCGGAATCTCATCCCGACTTGTGGGGGAATCATAATCTCCATCATCCTTTCCTCACATGGGATAATGCTCTAATAATGAAAAATCATCACACTTTTATTTACTTACAACTCATGAATTACAACTCGATACTTAGAACAAAATATGACTCTATACGAATGCCTCCGACGGTGTACCGGGATATGCAATGAATCAAGAGTGACACGTATGAAAGAATTATGAACGGTGGCTTTGCCACAAATACGACGTCAACTACATGATCATGCAAAGCAATATGACAATGATGGAGTGTCATTATAAACAGAACGGTGGAAAGTTGCATGGCAATATATCTCGGAATGACTATGGAAATGCCATAATAGGTAGGTATGGTGGCTGTTTTGAGGAAGATATAAGGAGGTTTATGTGTGATAGAGCGTATCATATCATGGGGTTTGGATGCACCGGCGAAATTTGCACCAACTCTCAAGGTGAGAAAGGGCAATGCACGGTACCGTAGAGGCCAGCAAATTGCGGAAAGGTAAGAGTGCGTATAATCCATGGACTCACATTAGTCATAAAGAACTCATATACTTATTGCAAAAGTTTATTAGCCCTCGAAGCAAAGTACTACTATGCATGCCCCTAGAGGGATAGATTGGTGGGAAAAGACCATCGCTCGTCCCCGACCGCCACTCATAAGGAAAGCAATAAAAGAACACCTTATGCTACAAATTTGTCACACAATGTTTACCATACGTGCATGCTACGGGACTCGCAAACTTCAACACAAATATTTCTCAATTTCACAATTACTCAACTAGCACAACTCTAATATTACCACCTTTATATCTCAAACAATTATCAAGTATCAACTTCTCATGATATTATAATTAAAGCAAATTGTCATGCTGTTTTAAGACTCTCAAAATAATATAAGTGAAGCACTAGAGCAAATTTTAACTAGCTCAAAAGATATAAGTGAAGCACGTAGAGTATTCTAATAAATTCCGATTCATGTGTGTCTCTCAAGAAAGTGTATTCAGCGAGGATGATTGTGGTAAACTAAAAGGCAAAGACTCAAATCATACAAGACACTCAAAGCAAAACACATATCATGTGGTGAATAAAAATATAGCCTCAAATAAAGTTACCGATGGACGAAGACGAAAGAGGGGATGCCTTCCGGGGCATCCCCAAGCTTAGGCTTTTGGTTGTCCTTGAATTTTACTTTGGGGTGCCTTGGGCATCCCCAAGCTTAGGCTTTTGGTTGTCCTTGAATTTTACCTTGGGGTGCCTTGGGCATCCCCAAGCTTAGGCTCTTGCCACTCCTTAATCCATAATCCATCAAATCTTTACCCAAAAACTTGAAAACTTCACAACACAAAACTCAAACAGAAAATCTCATGAGCTCCGTTAGTATAAGAAAACAAACCACCACTTAAAGGTACTGTATTGAACTCATTCTTTATTTATATTGGTGTTAAAATTTCTGTATTCCAACTTTTCTATGGTTCATACCCTCCGATACTACTCATAGGTTCATCAAAATAAGAAAACAACACACGAAAAACAGAATCTGTCAAAAACAGAACTGTCTCTAGTAATCTGTAACTAACGCAAACTTCTGGAACTCAAAAAATTCTGAAATAAATTTATGGACGTGAGGAATTTGTCTAGTTATCAGGTGCAAAAAGAATCAACTAAAAATCACTCCCTGGTAAAAAAATGGCAGCTATTCTTGTGAGCGCTAAAGTTGCTGTTTTTTTACAGCATGGTCAAAAAGACTTCACCCAAGTCTTCCCAAAGGTTCTACTTGGCACAGACACTAATTAAAACATAAAACCACATCTAATCAGAGGCTAGATGAATTATATATTACTAAACAGGAACAAAAAGCAAGAACTAAATATAAAAAATTGGGTTGCCTCCCAACCAGCGCTATTGTTTAACGCCCCTAGCTAGGCATGATGATATTAATGATGCTCACATAAAAGTTAAGAACTGAAACATAAAGAGAGCATCATGAAGAATATGACTAGCACATTTAAGTCTAACCCACTTCCTATGCATAGGGATTTTGTGATCAAACAGCTTATGGGAACAATAATCAACTAGCATAGGAAGGAAAAACAAGCATATATTCCTCCCTCATAATAAATTTGAGTAGCATCATGAATGAATTCAACCATATAAACAACACATAAAGCATTCTTTTCATGATCTACTTGCATAAATTTTTTACTACTCTCCACATAAGCAAATTCATTCTCATAAATAGTAGTGGGAGCAAACTCAACAAAATAACTATCATGTGAAGCATAATCCAATTGAAAATTAAAATCAAGATGAAAAGTTTCATGGTTATCATTATTCTTAATAGCATACAAGTCATCACAATAATCATCATAGATAGCAACTTTGTTCTCATAATCAATTGGAACCTCTTCCGAAATAGTGGGTTCATCACTAAATAAAGTCATGAACTCTCCAAATCCACTTTCATCAATATAATCATCATAAATAGGAGGCATGCTATAATCATAATATATTTTCTCATCAAAACTTGGGGGACTAAACATATCATCTTCATCAAACTTAGCTTCCCCAAGCTTGTGGCTTTGCATATCATTAGCATCATGGATATTCAAGGAATTCATACTAACATCATTGCAATCATGCTCATCATTCAAATATTTAGTGCCAAGTATTCTAATGCATTCTTCTTCTAACATTTTGGCACAATTATCGAAATCCTTATTTTCACGAAAGACATTAAAAAGATGAAGCATATGAGGTACCCTCAATTCCATTTTTTTGTAGTTTTCTTTTATAAACTAAACTAGTGATAAAACAAGAAACTAAAAGATTCGATTACAAGATCTAAAGATATACCTTCAAGCACTCACCTCCCCAAAGAACGGCGAGAAATTGCTTGATGTCTACTACACAACCTTCTTCTTGTAGACGTTGTTGGGCCTCCAAGTGCAGAGGTTTGTAGGACAGTAGCAATCAAGTGGATGACCTAAGGTTTATCAATCCGTGGGAGGCATAGGATGAAGATGGTCTCTCTCAAGCAACCCTACAACCAAATAACAAAGAGTCTCTTGTGTCCCCAACACACCCAATACAATGGTAAATTGTATAGGTGCACTAGTTCGGCGAAGGGATGGTGATACAAGTGCAATATGGGTGGTAGATATAGCTATTTGTAATCTGAAAATATAAAAACAGCAAGGTAACAAGTGGTAAAAGTGAGCAAAAACGGTAATGCAATGCTAGGAAACAAGGCCTAAGGTTCATACTTTCACTCACTACAAAAAAAATACACTTCCGTGATGATACGTGTTTGTCACAGTAGGTCGCGTTTTTTTCATGCATGTACATCCATGACAAATTTATGACATAATCGAGATAGTCATACCTGTGATGTCGTAGAAGTGTTTGATGACATTACCAAAATTATCATCACGGAAGTGTCCACTTCCATGACGATAAATCACGCGTCACAGAAGTGCTTTCGTCAAGGGTGACCGACACGTGGCATCCACCGTAATGGAATGTCGTTAAGCTATCGGGTCGGGTTTTGGATCCGATAACCCGTTAACAGCCCCGACCAATGGGGATTTTCCACGTGTAAAATCATCATTGGCTGGAGGAAACACGTGTTTGCTCATTGTTGGGACATATGTCATCCACTCATTGGACAGAAGGCGCCTATGATACGTCGACACGTGGCACGGCCCAACAGAGGCCCATTCCTGTGAAAAGGCCGACCCATTTGACTTGGTCAAAAGGTGACGGCCGGCCCATGGAAATCTTGTTAACGGCCTGTTCGCATATAGCCCATTTGCAGCCCACTAACCCAAGGCACATTACGCCCTATCTGAATTAGGCCCGATGGCGTCATCTGGGCCATCCAATATGATTCCATCCCGTTTTCACTTCTGGCCCATGTATGGCCCATGACGTCTTTCGGCCCATATGAGGCCCTATGTAACTCTTGGCCTATTAACGACCCGTGGTGAAACTGGCCCGTGATGAACAGTTTATTACTTTAGACCCATTAACGGCCCGTGGTGAGCGGCCCGTAATGAACAAAGGTATCGCTTTATACCCATTAAGGGCCCGTTATTCAGTTGGGCCGTTTACAGCCCATGTTATCTTTCGGCCTTCTCAGAGCCCATTTATTCTTGGGCTTATTTGCAGCATTCGGTTACCTACGGCCCATTACTATCATTTTCTGCTTGTGGGCCAAATTCAGCCCGTCGTTACAGTCGGCCCGTTTGTGGTCCATTAGTTTGTTAGGCCATTTTCGTAGTATCACCAAATACGGCTTATTAACGGCCCGTTATGGTCAGCTAATAAAACGTACGATTTCCATTATAGGCCCGTCTACGACCCATTAAAGGCCAGTACAAGACCCATAAATGAGTAGGCGGCCCATGGATCCTACGTGACGTAGAAGGCCCATGGATCCTGCGAGACGTAGAAGGCCCATGGACACCGCGAGACGTAGAAGGCCCATGGATCCTGCGAGACGTAGAAGGCCCATGGATCCTACGAGACATAGAAGGCCCATGGATCCTACGAGACGTAGAAGGCCCATGGTCGGGCGAGTTGGCCACTGTTTGAATGATATAGCATATTCAAAGAATTATCCTACTCAATACTATCACCTCTAAAAAGCATACACTATACAACAAAGAGATCAAGGCATAGAAAGGTAGAATAATCCTACACTATACAATAAAGAAATTACAGCCGATTATACCCTTTGGGCATTATGGTACATGAGGGGTGATAATAAAGCATACACAAACAACAAATTACATACCTTTGGGAAAATACGGCTCATACATAATGGACGGCGCATCAACTTAACTCCATTTGAACTATAATCTCTTGAGAAAATAGGATTGGCGGATTCAGATAGCACAAATTTCAGTCTGCAAAATCTCCAATTCCTTCATGGTTACCTCGGTGTCTTGTTTCATTTTTGACTCTTGCATCTAATACCTGCATGTCCAGTCTCAACTTGTTGATTATACGTTGACAATCATGTACACGTTGTCTTGCCGCCTCTAGTTGATGCTCGAGAACATCAACACATTCCAATTCCAATCCATAATCATTCGGTAACGGCCATGCCACATTGCTCGCTAATTTTTGTGTTGATGTCACTTCATCCTGAAATGTTCTGTAAGTACACATGACTAGGGCAAAAATATAGTTACAACAGTGAAGCGAACAAGACACTATTTTGTACTACATGGCAAAATAGGACTAACAATAATGTTACACGTCATTTTCACAAAAAATGTTACACGTCATGAAGCATAAGCAGGTGATATTTTAAAAATTATAAAAAAGATAGTATATGCAGCCTGCATACAGAAATCCCTCTTAGCTCACCAGAGGAGCATGATGTTGGGGCCCAATCGAAAACACAGACAAGTTACAAATTTAGACATCATGTTGCGTATAAGTAAGCAAGCCGTTGGCCATTATGTACCTCAATTAAAGTCTTAGGGAGCATAATGAACAGCAGAGGGTTTCATACAAACATACTACAGCAGGCAAAACTATGCAATCATTAGCATAGTATAAACTAGATTGTGAGCCTCATGCAATAATAGTTAGTTAATAGACTTCAAAGCTTCAGGCACACTTGGCGAGAGAGTAATTAAATGGTAAGACCTTTAATTATGTCAACTAATAGTGATACAAGTACCGAACATCAGGCATAATTATTTAGGCATCTCATTAGCGAGGACAAATAAAGCAATTGAAAAGAGAAAATTAACTATGCAGAAAACAAACAAGGAATTGAACTGTTGAGTTGCATATGAACTTACCTTAGCGGAGTTGAAGAGGCTCAGCGCAGCTCCTACTTCTCTTGCAAGGCTCCTTCCTAACATCTTGTACTTGGAAATCCTCAATCTTATCTTCATTACACCCCCTCTGCAAGGTGACACAAACTAGTTACTCGTCTCCTTGGAAGATAAATATGCATACTTTCCAGTCTGTGAACACAAAAGGATGAGATTATAACAAAACAACACCACATAATGAAACATGCCGCATCTCTTGCACTTGCACACAATGAAATGAGCATTTACTATGTCTGCACTATGTAAAAACTAGGCATACCTTCGAACTGGATCTCCAGGTACTCTTGGAGAACCTACTGTAGTGTACATCCAAACCTTTATTCACCTATGAGTTAGACAAGGCCCCACTATAGCAACCCTTAGTGTTTAAATCGTTGACAAGCTCTGTTAGAGTGTTAGGTCAATAACATCAAGTAATCAAAGCAAACAATCCTAGTATGGCTGGCTGATGCAAACAAGCAATTGAACAGATGTGTGAGCAAATCTTACATATCAAGAAAATAAGCAAAGAAGGAGGCTTAAAGACCATCACTTGACTGACCAGATTTAAGGGGCATTTAAACATCATGTGCAACGTATGAACTAACATAAACATTGCATATTCCAGATTCTACAATGGAAATCACATGTATTAGGTTATGCCATGTATGATGATGCCTAAATGTACAGATAGCAGGCAGGAGTGATTCATCATTGCACGCACAATTGAATTGCAGGTTAAGGGCCAGTTTGATTCCGCCTTTTCAGGGTATATTGTCAAAATAAGCCATAAAAGATGTAAAGAAGTCATTTTTGAGTTATGGTCTTGGGCTTAACTAATTTCGCTTTGGAGGGGGGTGTTTCAGGTAGAACCTCACTAAAAATTGAAGGGAAGGGGAATAGTGAAATGACTCTGTTGTCTGCCTATATTACACTCAAAATGCAAGCTAGCGATGCTTGTGTCACACGACCCTCAAGTAAAACAAACATGCAAGCATTCATTGCCCTGCCCGGTTGCATCTCCTCTCCCTTTCCCTCTACCTCGACCACACTGCCTGCAAAGACTAGGGTTCCTCCAGTGAGCCGCCGCCATCGGGTCCCATCCGCCCGGTCCTCGACGATGCTATGTCCAGCTAGGCTACATGGCCGGCAGGTAGGGGCAAACCTCCCTGACTGCTCCTCCCTCTGGCGCCACCCCTCATTCTCATGGTCTCCAGCAGCTGCTCCATTGTGGTTCGTCCAACGCACTACTCCAGCGGGCGCTACACAACTACGGCTGATGCCACACTGCGGCAGAAGGTACCTTGTTCCCCCTCCCCTGTGTCATGGCCTTGAGGTGCTATTGAAGGATGAGTTGCTATGAGCTGCTTTGGTATATGATGAATTGCGCATCGCTGCTGCTGTATGATGAGTTGCTATGAGCTGCTGCTGCTGCTATATGATGCTTTCGGTGGTGCTGCTATATGATAATAACCAGCCACTTGGACCATCAATTTCAACAAATAATTGTTCTTCATTTAAATGTGGGTCATGCGTTCTTCGTTTAAATAAGGCAATGGGATCTCTATGGAAAACATTGACCAAAGTAGATTGTGCCAAGTAGATGGTATCTTTGTATTTGCATTTTGAGCAAATAGTGATGGTCTGTTTTCCTATCATATTAATTACTGCACTGGGTTCAATTTGTGATGTTTGCAAGTCAAATTAATTTCCATATGTGCAGCAAAATGAAATATATATATATATATATATATATAAAATGCAATCTAGACTTCCCACTGGTCATACCAAAGATAAGCTGAAAATGCAATGAAAAGAACTGGTTGGCGTATTACATGGAGCTTATATTCACAGGTGCTTATTTTCTTAGGATAACTCGTAATAACTGTCCCTAAGAAACTTGGCTAATAGAACTGGCATACAAATAACATGTCACGATGATAGCAATGGAGGAGTGACGTACCATATAGCACCTGTATAGGCTCACCGCTGCCTCTCCTTTTTGCGATGTTCCATGAAATTGCCACATACATCTTGTACTTTTTCATTGTGTAACCCTATCTGCAAGTTGACACGGCTAATTTCAGACATCTCTACATGATACTAGATTGCATATCCCTTGCGCATATTTAAACCACCAATTAACAATTGTGTGCGTACCATAAACTAGCCATGACTCTGTATGCTGGACTGATAGGCACTCTATGGGAGCCTAATGTAGTGAAGTGGAATTCCTACATGCCACCTACGATTTTGTGTAATGTACTGCCCCTGTTCCTAAATATATGTCTTTATAGAGATTCCAGTATGGACCACATACAGATGTATATAGATGCATTTTAGTGTAGATTCACTCATTTTGCTCGTATGTAGCCTATAGTGGAATCTCTAGAAAGACTTATATTTAGGAACGGAGGTGCAGTAGTATCATGTATGACATCTACATATCTAATTTAGCAGCCAGCGGTAGAAATCATTATGCGCACAAAGGGATTCTTGGTGAAAATCCTAGCAAAGCATTTGGCAAGGCACTAAACAATACAAGAGAGAGAGACGCGCTTACAAGATCATAGCAATGCCTCGATCCAGGATCTTGGTTGGCCAAGCTATTAGATCCGGAAGAAACATCATCCTTGTAGTTTTTGCCACCGTGCATAACGGTAACAACGACCGGTTAGTATATTTGAAGTACATCGGCGGTGATCTTTGGGACGGGTTTAAAGGTGACAAGTACCTAGGCCGTGGCGGTGCTTGGCATCTCTCCAGATGGTGGGAATCAGGTTAGAAACATCGAGGGTGATGACGCTACTGGCCGCTGTGGTCCGTAAGGAGATCTAGAACCGTCGAGTAGGGTGTTTGTGGAGCGGCTCCGGTAGGGGTGGACTACGGTGTGGGCGAAGCGGTCTGTGGCCGTGGACGAGGGCGTGGGTGAAGCTGCTCCGGTGGTTGCGTTAAGGATGGTGTCGACGACGCGGATCTCCAGCCGTGGACGGGGCGTCAGAAGCTGCTCCGGTGGTTGGGTTAAGGATGGTGTCGACGATGCGGATCTGCGGCCGTGGACGGGGCGTCAGAAGCTGCTCCGGTAGTTGGGTTAAGGGTGGTGTCGACGATGCGGATCTGCGGCCGTGGACGGGGCGTCAGAAGCTGCTCCGGTAGGTTGGATGAGGGTGCGAGGAAGCGGATCTGAGGCCGTGGACTTGTGAGTTGGCAAAGCGGCCCCGGTAGGGGTGAGAATGGTATAGGCGAAGCTACTCCGGTAGGGTTGACGATGGTGTCAACAAGCGGCCCAGAGGGGTTGAGGAAGGTGTCGTGGCGCCTCTGGTAGGGTTGAGGAAGGTGTCGGCGAAGAGGATCGAGAGTCGTCGGCGGGTCGTCGATGGGGCGGCTCACGGGGGTGGGCAAGCGTCTCGATGGGGAGTACAAATGAGCCGCTGCAGATCTTGTGGCGGTTGACGAGAGTACCGGTGAAGCAGATCCGGCGCCGTGGACAAGGCCGGCACTGAATGGGCTGTGGTACAGTGGTGGATGAGCAGTCTACTTGTTTCTAGGGGAGGTGGGAGTGGTAGATGCGGTCGCAGAAGCAGATCCAGCGAGGTGGACGCCGCTGGCAGTGAATGGGCTATGGTATGCAGGTGGATGAGCAGTCTAGGGTTTCGAGAGGGGAGGGAGAAAGGCGATGAAGTACGGACGACATGATGTAAGATGCTCCGTGCCGTGGAGTTAGTCGCTTTTATGGGAGGAGGGAGAGGAAATGGGGTGGCATGTAGTGGGGGAACCGAAGTTCTGAAGCAGCCCGACCTATCATGTAGATGAGGGCGGTATTGTAATCATTGGTCTCCGTGCACCAAGGACAAAATGGGGATTTCGCATGCTAAAGACTAAGGTGGCGGAAATTTTAGAAGGAGGCGGGAGATTTTGCCGCCCGCGGGATTGTTCGTATCCAGTTTCAACTAATTTTGGACCGTGCTAGCGGGAAGGTCATGCTAGACTGTGTACATGGGGCACGCGTCGTGATTAATAAGCGGTGTGAAGTCCACCCTAGAAAAAAGACAATAACTCGGGATGATGCGCCAATAACTTGGTCGTTCACACGGCGCCGCCAATCGTGACGGTGTACCGGCGTTCACAAAAAGGGATCAAACGCTCAGCCTATGTATTTCTCGTGTAAATAGATAATTTAGTGCCATTGGTTATTTACTTTAAACATAAGGCATTGACATGTTAGTGTAGAGGCACACAAAAAGAAATGGATATTGTAGTTAGCTACTTAAAAGTGTTACCTCATATGATTACATAGCCTCCATTTCATAAATTGCGCTAACCATTGAATTCATATATGAATATTACATATATATTACTTCAAAATAGAAACTTAAATCATCCAAGACTAATGAATTTGAATGCAAGAGTAACAATGGTGCATGTGCATGATAGCTACATTGGTTGTTTGAAGAAACATCACTGTAACTTTGGCATGCACAACTGAAAAAGGTTTATTTAAATAGAAAAAATGTGATATGTGAGTATCCAATCTTTATAGCGTTGAATCGATATTGTACCTTTGGCCACGATCTGAAGTAGATATTGACTTATGTTCAAGCGATGCACGCCCACGGCCGCTAGATAGTGATACGTGAATGAACTGTGCAATCTCTCTCACACGCATACATATCTCATTTCCCTGTGGGCATCGGAATCACACACGCGCACTTCGTGTATTTCTCTCCCTCCGTCAGGGTTAAATTCGTCTTTCTACCCCGTCCTACAAGTCTCTCACACAGAAACACACATGCTCTTTATGTCTAACATGCCCACCCCTTTAATTCCGCCCACCCACAACCACTAATGTCTCAAAGTATAATAATGTCTCTCACACATATGCTATCTACCTATCCCTTAATATAGCTAGATATGTGTCACGCAAACTCTCCCTACTAGCAAGATGCCCATGTGCGTTGCACGGAACATCAAGATGCATTTGTATGAGAAGTTTATCTTGTGGGGGAAAAGGATGAACGAGGGAATGCCTTGTTTGCAAATGGGGTGTGGGTATCTTTTTGCAAAATTGCCATATTTTCCTTCATGTCCGTCGGATATATATCGGATGGCCTATATTGCAGGATGGCAGGAACACCATCATCACCAACTCTGTTTTTTATAAGAGTAGAGATATGTGAGTGTCACTGCCCCCCCCCACACCCACACTTCCCAACACCGAAGGAGTAGGGTGACACCTCGATCTTGATACTAATCTATCGACTGGCTTCTCTCTCAAACATACACACACACACACTACCCGACACCGAAGGAGTAGGGTGACACCTCGATCTTGATACTAATCTATCGACTGGATTCTCTCTCAAACATACACACACACACACACACACACTACCCGGCACTGAAGGAGTAGGTGGCACATCGATCTTGATAATAATCTATCGACTCCTCTTTCAAACACACACACACACACACACACACTTGCTAGTTGTGCCTCTGTGCCTACCGCGCACACTCTCGATACGTCTTTCTCTCCCCCCAACAATGACAGCAGAAGGGTGACAACTCGATCTGATCATAATCTTTCAACTGGTTTCTCTCTCAAACATTGTGTCTCGGTGCCTCGCTCGGTAGCCCCCTCGATATGTAGACTTCTCGCGCGCGCACAACTGTAGTGACGATGACGCTGAACCCGGTGTCCTTGTTTTTACCGGCCTCATGTGATAGTTTTCACCCTGTTTTCTATTAATTAACAAGGCAACCTTTTCTTTGTTACTACGTACTAGTGAATCTGAAATCATTCGGGGCAGACATAACTTCAACCCAATTATCGCAGCAACTACTTTAAAATAAATTAGCTAGCTGCCCGTGCGTTGCACGGAACATCAAGATGCATTTGTATGAGTAGTTTATCTTGTGAGAGAAAAGACTAAACGAGGGAAGGCCTTATTTGCGAACATGGAGAGACGTGTGGGTATATTTTTGCAAAATTGCCATAGTTTCTTTCCTATCCGATAGATATAAATCCGACGGCCTATATTGCAGGATGGCACGCACACCATCATCACCTACTCTGTTTTCTACTCCCTCCGTCTAAAAATACTTGTCATGAAAATGGATAAAAATAGATGTATCTAAAACTAAAATACGTCTAGATACATTTCCTTTTATCCATTTTGATGACAAGTATTTCCGGACGGAGGGAGTATTTGTCTTTTTAGAGATTTCAACAAGTGACTATGACCGGACCTTACCAACATACTCAAAAAAGTAGTCCATAATTTTGATGTTACCCTCTTATCTTGGCGGTGCAGGGCCATCTGGATACCCCATAAATAAATCAAGGACAAATCTGACCCCTTCATGAAAAGACATACGTAGCAAAATGAGTGAATCTACACTCTAAAATATGTCTACATACACATCCGTATGTGGTAGTCCATTTGAAATCTGAAAAAGACAAATATTTAGGAACGAATGGAGTATATATAAGAGTATACATGGAGATATATCTCCAGCATGGTCTACAACAAAAATGTGCTGGGCTGGTTAGCGCCGGATGCTCGCAACGCGATGGCATGAGTTCGAATTCTGTCTTTTAACTTTAGATTTGTATATTATATATTACTCTACATTTTTAATATATACTTCTTTCGCCATCTTTGTCTTGACAGTGGAACCCACAGAGTACTTAGAATATTAAGGATGGACTTGTTTCTTTTTAACTTTACATGCAGAAGCTGTAGCCACCACCTGCAAGTCACGTGTACCTTTGTACATGCAATTAACTTTTTATAGAGGGACAATCATACAGGCAATTAACTCAAATGGATTGGATGTCACTCTATTATTTCCAGCATAAAGAGCATCTCCAACGGCAGCCAACAAATTTCCTCCCGCTTTTGAGGATGACATCAAACGCTAGCGGCATACATTTTTACAACTCTAACCAACCAGATGAAATTCGTGCAAACACAGACTGATTTCATATAAGCATGAAGGATTTCGTATAAAAAAGCCGGATCTTCATATAAACATGATGGATTTCATTACATTTATATGAACTAAGAGGTGCCAATCCGGCTCTCTTGTATAATTAATACTCCCTCCGTCCGGAAATACTTGTCCTAGAAATGGATATATCTAGACTTATTTTAGTTCTAAATGGCCGCCCTTGGATCCCTTTGTCTTCCTCATGTCCGTCGGACACTTTCAGGGTCGACGAAGGTCCTCGGAAGAGACGAAGCAGCAAAGAAACCACCTGAATCCGCGGTCGTCGCCTCGGCGGTGGCCTTCATGGGTCCCAAGTGGCGGCATCCTCCCGTGTTCTACTTCTCCTTGATGATGGCGGCGGACAGGGAGAAGCTGGCCACCGACTGGTCGCTCTCCACGCACCTGCTTCGCTCTGCACGCATGGCGCTGCCGCAGGCACCGGAGGCGCGCCCACAGACACGGGAGGCGCGGCCAGCGCAGACATCGGTGGCGCTGATGCAGCCAGCGGCAGCGGCAGCGCCCATCTTGGCGTCCTCGCCGCCGTGCGGCGTGGAGCAACTTCGCCACTCCTCATCGAGCTGAGCTGGAGCGGCGAAGTTCTTGAACCACGCGCTTTGCTTGGGCGGCAACTGGCTCCGTCGGGCCAAGCGAGGTTGGTGAAGCACCGAGCGGCCTCGCCCGTATCCGGAGGGCTTGGCGGGCCTCCCGGCCGGGTAATATGCGGAGAACGGCTCGCCGGAAGCCATCGGAAGGGTGGAGAAAATGGTGAAGGAGGAGATGGGGAGGCGGCGGAGGGAGCGATTCTTGCCCGATGTCATGCGGCCTCGTGTAAATAGAGGGCTAACGGTAGGAGCTTGGCGGCGTCTGGCCTCGTTTAAACCGAGGCGGACGGGAGGAGCTCGGCCGGTGTTGCGTTTAATTCCGGCCCGCTCATGAACAGATGTGTGGCCGGAGTAGGATTCTCGGTTTGCATGCGGGTTTAACGGAGGGGTTTAATGGAGGCGCCGGGCGTGCAGCGGGCGGCGCAGTACTATTCGATTTGACAACATTAATGAGCCGTCAAATCACAAAGGCCCTCGCCTCTCGTGAAACCGACCGAGCTAGACTGCCCCGCCCTCTAGCCTTTTAAAAAATGTATATACTCCACTTTTGTACAGTAGTAGTATCGATGGATTGCGCCATGGAGCAAAACTTGAAATTAGAAAAAAGGTGGTACATATAGAGAGCGCTCGTGAACTATGTGTCATACGGAGTACATGGCAATAAATAAAGTACTACATGGTACTTATATGATACATGGCGCAGGAGTACTAAGTATTATTAATACAGTTTTGCTAGAACTCATCTAGATGAGATATAATTTGGTCTCATTCATATTCTATAGCCATTGGATGTGATGCTATAAGATGCGTGTGTCTTGGCGTGGGTTGTATTTGTTCTTGTGCAGCAGGCTGACCACTGCATGTCATGTTTGATAGTCTCAAGTCATTAAAAGCATACAAGCCCCACATCTCTTCTTGGTTTATTCCTCTATTTATGTCAAAAAATAAGAAACAACATGAGAGTTAATGCACCACGCCTATGTGTTAGACTAGCCCCAATGGTGAGTAACATACACTAGTAACATACACATATCCCTAGACTATGTTACTACCTTCATAGTGGGTACTACCTCCGTCCTGGTTTATAGGTCCCTTTTATAGTTTGTGCCAAATTTTGACTAAAGATTTAACTAACAAAATGTTAATGCATGTCAAGAAAAATTATCTCATTGGATTCGTCTTTGAACATAGTTTTGAAAAAAATATAATGTTTGGTGACATGCGTGAACATTTTCTTAGTCTAATCTATGGTCAAAATTTGGCACGAAATACAATGGGGACCAAAATTTGGCATCACTGTAACTAGTACTCCATCCGTCAATTTATAAGTTGTGCTTACCTTTTCCATCAACTTCAACTTCGTGCAACGCGCGGGCATCTCGCTAGAAACACTAGAATATGTCTATATAATCCGTATGTGATAGTCCATTTGAAATCTCAAAGAAGACAAATATTTAGGTACGGAGGGAGTAATATATTAGGAGTATATCAAAACAACAGTGATTTCTTTCAAGTTTGTGAACAAATACTACTATTCTACTACTTTGGATCCGTCGCAGCGCACGGCACATTGCTAGTAAAAGGAAAAGGCCTGCCATGTTCGCGTCGCACCCCCACACGCCCGGGAATCGGGAGTACAACACGACCGTCCGGCACAACACATAGCTTAGGGAAGGCGTGTTGCCTAGCGATGGCGGAGCTTGAAGCAAAAGCGTTAGGCGTGCCGATCTAGCGAGCTATAGAAATTACCCTTGCGTTGACGTTCCATGCCTCAAAACTAGATGTACAACTACGAAAATCCTGCTAGGTTGGGCGGGCCAGGGCACGTGTTGGCCCTCACGTAGCTCCGCCCCCGTGCCTAGCATTTTCACTTTCATGTGGGACCGCCCATTGAGCAAACCGACACCCTGCCCGCCGCCGGGTTGGAAAAGAGAAACAAGGGGAAGATCTAGCTGTAGCACGGAAGCCAAGAAATTTTGTGTCAGATGGGGCTCGTTGATAGAGTAGGAGCATTCCGTATTAGTACCACTCCTACCAAGTTTGTACTCCTAATACTATTATATTACTAGTACTACCACTATACAACTAGTAGATACGTGCACGACACAACATCGTAGGAACAAAAAACGGGAAGATCTTGTTTTGGGTGATTTATCTTTTTCAATCAACGTAGTATGAATAATATGATGTGGGGGCACCCATGAAGCTTATGTGGCTTGGTTGCATGGCTACGGAAGGTTAGAGAAAAATAAATAGATGATGTGTTTAGAGTGCACTCCACTAAATAGATATACTTTGGATCCATTGCAACGGACCGGCACATCTATATCTATACCCCCTATATAGTATGTGAAAAACTTTGAAAGTTGATCGTTGGATGAAGCCAATCCGACGGTACAAAGATGGCAAATCCGAGCACTACTGGCCATTGGATATCATCCACCAGATTCTGCCACATGTATAATCTAGAAGACTCCATGGTTGAACTTAATTCATGACTAAATTTGCCACAACTAAGCTCAAGCAAAGTTATTAATAAGTTCTTCAAAATGAGAGCCACAAGTTGGCAAGCCTAAGGGAATCTTGCCACATTTTTTGTGTGTATGTCATGTGGGGCAGTGTGGCTTGCCTAAGGTGTGGCTTGAACAAAACACTCACCTAAGTTAATCAAACTTGCCTAACCTTACATTCCACCAAATTTTGCCACAAGTTGGCAAGCCTAAGGAATCTTGCCACATTTTTGTGTGTATGTCATGTGGGGCCGGTGTGGCTTGCCTAAGGTGTGGCTTGAACCAAACACTCACCTAAGTTAATCAAACTTGCCTAACCTTACATTCCACCAAATTTTGCCACATGTTAGAATCCGAGAAAACTACACATGTAGAAGCATAATGCACAAACCACCAGAATCTCATGCGTGCAATGCACGTGTACCTTCCTACTAGTACTAGCAGTAGTAAGAAACAAATTCCAGTTTTGGCACGAGCTCGTACTGCGGGAGCACCACAAGGCCTGCCGCAGGAGTTACATTTTCCTCTCGGGGCCCACGGGACCGAACTTCAGTGGCTTAGTGCCCGACCTATGAGTCAATGACATGTGGGCCTTAAATGCGGTTGGCCCATATGTCATTCTCATGGTGGTGGCGTGGTTTGCGACTCACTCGTTCGAGATGAACCGGCCGGTGGTGGCGTGGTCATGGCGAGGTACCACGGTAGGCGTCGGGCGTTCTGGCGTAGATGGCCACACCGACGGGTACTACTTGTAGTACATAAGTACTCTAGCTGAGGATTGATGCCCGGGACGAAATGTGTCACAGCCGCTAGATGAAAATTCGATGGTGCGAGATGCGGATCGAGCACAACAATGAGCGGGCAAACCGCGTCCAATCGGGTGTGTCTATGGTAGAAAGTTGATGGTCGCCTTGATTCGGTGGCCCGCATGTCATGCACACAAAGGCAGAGGAAGGCGGTGGGGCGAGAGGGATGAGGGGCACGAACAATCCTACCATTGTGTCAGCGACATGTGGGACCCATAAGCGTGGGCCCACACATCGTGAAGGAAAAAAGCGGGCAAGGCGGTGATAGCCACGTCGGAGGATCCATGTCCACGTCGGGGACGTCGTGCCGTGGGTTGGAGCAGCGTCGTGGGAATCGGCGTGTGGGTGTGGCGATGGTAGAAACAAGAAAGCGTGATGGTCGCGTGGATCAACTTCCATGGGCAAGCTGTGTCTGGCGACACATGTATATCAAAACTAGAGTGTTTATATTTCAAGCACATGAACAAGTATTATTCTACTAGTTTGGATCCATTGCAACGCACGGCCAACACATTGGTAGTAGTAGTGTTCATCTCTATCTCTAGAGGCCCTCCCTCGTTCATCCTTTTCTCTCACAAGATAAACTACTCATACAAATGCATCTTGATGTTCCGTGGAATGCACGAGGATGTTTCCTTGGGGGTCTCTCCAGCGCGGCGTGGCCGTAGTTGCAAGTTGACGCCCCTTGAGATGCCGATGTCGAGGGGCACTCGGATTTACTCCGATGAGGAGGTGATCATGTAGTAAGTGCATTCTAAAGACTACTTCCGTGTCCATTTCCTAATTCTCCCCCTGCCCACTATTTCACAGGCTAGGCTCGGTGCGAGTGGACATTGGCTTGCATATGTACGGGAGGGTACCAACATCAATTTGCACAACATTTACAACGGTGACACCGTTCCCGTAGAACCTTTGTCCAACATTGGGATCAGCCATGCAACGGGCCACCGCATGAATTGGTACGATGGAACCACGATGAGATTGAATAAAAGATAGCACGAACCTTGCACATGGCGGTCAAAGGCGGACCATGCTGTCTGCGGCCGATTTGTTGCCGTACGAGTAGGAAGACGCTGTGCTCCTTTCTAACCGCATCTTCGCGGTGACAAACCAGGGGACTTATTTTGTATGGGACACATCCTACGATATACTCACTACAAAAAAAAGACACATCTGTGACATTTTGGGCCGAACGAATTTTTTTCTGTCATACATATGACACTTCTATGATGATAATTGTGACAAAATCCGGTATCATCATAGATGTGGTGGGCTCCTACTTCTATGACAAAAAATCATGACAGAAAATGGGCTTTTCGTCCTGGGCGGGTTGGAGACGCAGCTGCATGACATTCTTTGGGCCGTCCATGATGGAAAAACCTGTGGTAGAAGCGAGGGGGAGGAAAATTTCGGGAGTTGCGATTCTGATGGGAGAAGCGTCGCGTTTCTCTCGTCACGTCTGTGGCGTGTGTGCGGCGTTGGCTCTAACTGAACCCGAAGCGAGGCGTTGGGCTCTAAGCGAACCCGGCGATTGCACTACAGACTCTGGCGTTCTTGAACCCGAGGGATCGATCGATGGCTGTTCGCGAACCCGATGGAGCGATTCGCCGCTCTGCCGCTAGCGAAGCCGATCGATGCTGCCTCTGGGATGAACGGTGAGCGTTGAGGGGGGTTTTGGATGAATAGTGAGCGGTGGTGTTGCCTATGGATGAACAGGACCCCGTGGTGTGGAGGGCTGGATGAGCGATGAAGCGGTGGAGGGGTGGCCGTGGAGGGGTGGTTGAACAGGACCCGTGGTGTGGAGGGCTGGATGAGCAGTGAAGCGGTGGAGGGGTGCCCGTGGAGGGGTGGTTGAGCGATGGCGGTGGAGTAGCTCGCGGTGGAGGCTAGATGAACAGGAGCCCGTGGAGGCTGGAGGAGGTCGACGGTAGCCCGTGGAGGCTGGAGGAGGTCGACGGTGGAGATGAACAGTATCCCGTGGAGTCCCATTTTGCGGTACGCCACGCCCTTCCCCCCTGCCCCCCCGTTTCGACCGTAGCGCTCCAACACAAGTCTGTTTCGTCCGTTTTGCGGTACGCCACACCCCTCCCGATCAACAGGACCCCCGTTTCGACCGTAGGAGGTCCGTTTCCTCCGTTTTGCGGTACACCACACCCCTCCCGATCAACAGGACCCCTGTTTCGACCGTAGGAGGTCCGTTTCCTCCGTTCTTGATGCGCTGAGCCCCTCCCGATCAACGGGACCCTGTTTGAGCGTGGCCGGTCGAACACAAGGCTGTTTCCTCCGTTGTGCGGTACGCCAGGCCTCGTTTCCATCGCCTGTTCCATCCAAGCCCTCCCGATGAACACGACCACGCATTCTGTTCCGACCCAGCCGGTTGGCTCCCCATGAACACAACGACGACGCTGTTTATCCGTTCCGACCTAGCCATGTACGTATGCGCGATAGGCGTTAGAGACCCTACCCGTATGTACGTACGTGGCCGTATTTTCTTTCTTGCACCCTCGCTGCGGTACGTACGTGTACATGCTACGTGCGCGCCTCTACTACGACACGTGCGCGCCTCTACATCTATGACACATGCGCGCCTCTACATCGACCAGTATGTACGTACACGTTCGCGACCAGAATGACGACACTACGTACGCTTCAACCAGGTGGGTCCCGACTGTCAGGCACTTCCCTGCGTGCGAAGATGTAGCTTGTGGGTCCCAGCAGTCAGGGGGCGAATCGTTTTCTTTCGGACGCACTTCCTTGCGTGCGAAGATGTAGCTGGTGGGTCCCAGCAGACAGGGGGAAATGTTTTTTTTGCAAAATACGGTGGCCCGTCCGGTGGGTCCCCGCTGTCAGGTGGAGGAATAATTATTTTGCGGCGTAATAAGGAGGTACTTCTTTCTTTGCGGCCGTGGACCCGGTATCGGCCTCTCCACGTCTGATCCACGTATGATGGAAGCCATTCCTTGACCACGTTGACCACGCCGCGCCGAGAGCACCAGGGCGGTGGACGACGGTGAGGCCTAGGAAGGGGACGACGCGGAGCCGGGGAAGACGCCGCAGTGGATGCCCACGCATAGAGGAGTATGAGGGTTCACTCGTTCGGCTACCGTGTGAGGCTGCCGTCGCCGCAGAATAACAGGGGGTGTGGGTGCGTAGAGGGATGGCCTGGCAGCGGTGGGAGTAGTAGGGGGCGGTGAGGCCTCCGCGGCATCACAGTCGGCCACGGGCGGCAGGAGCAGGCGGCACGACCGGCGCTGCTTTGGGCGGCTGGAGCAAGAAGACCAGAGGTTGAAGAAGCACTACGGCCGTTGGATGGACATCGTACGGTCACTGGAGCTAGAATCGTTCATATATTGACTAAAGTTGACAAAGGCCTCCGTCGATCAACTTAGTAGGCCCTAAGTCAGCCTCCCACCAAGGTTGGTCCCAACTAGCAGGGGGTATTCATTTTTTTGTGCGTAATAAGGAGGCACTTCCGGTGGGTCCGAGCTAACAGCGGGGGGAACGTTTTTTTCGCGAAATACGGTGGCCCGACCTGTGGGTCCCAGCAGTCAGGGGGGAAGTTTTTTTCGCGAAATACTGGTGGCCTGTCCAGTGGGTCCCAGATGTCAGGTGGAGGAATAATTATTTTCCGCGTAATAAGGAGGCACTTCCTTGCGGCTGCCGTGGACCCAACTGTCAGCCTCTGCACATACAGTACTCTTCCGATGGAAGTCGTTCCTTGACCACATTGACCACGCCGCGCCGAGAGCACCACGGCGGTGGACGATGGCGAGGCCTAGGAAGGGGACGATGCAAAGCCGGGGAAGATGCGGCAGTGGAAGCCCGCGTGGAGAGGAGTACGAGGGTTCACCGGTTCGGCTGCGGTGTGAGGCTGCCGTCGCCACCGAATAACAGGGGGTGTGGGGGAGTAGAGGGATGCCCTGGCCAGCGGTGGGAGTAGTAAGGGGCGTTGGGGCTGTAGCAGTAGCCTGACAGGCCACGGGAGGCGGGAGCGGCGGTCCCTTGGCGCTGCTGGTGGCTGGAGCAAGAAGATCAGAGATTGAACAAACCACGGCCGTTGGATTGACATCCAGCAGTTACGTCTGCTAGAATCATTTGTTGACGTAGTATATGATAACTAAAAAATCTTGCATCTGGCGTCAACTAAACAGGCCCACAAGTCAGACCACTCCCTCTTTTTAATAATTTATATATAGCTCATGGCAACTTCTTTTGCAATTTATTGCGATCGTTTTTTGGTTGGCCAGGGCCAATTTCGCATATTTCTGTGGGTTCCAAACTATTTTTAATATCGAAATGTCGAGCCAGATTTAAAGTACTTTGAAGATATATTTGAATTAGGTTAATGCCCAGTGAAATAGGAATCTGAAAATGTGAAAAAAAATAAAAAATTATAAAGTAATTGCCAATTTGTCATCTCTTTTTATATTTACAACCCATTTCATATTACTTTCAAGGCGTAGAAAAATAAGTAGGCCTGGATTGACTATTCTTCAGAAAAAATAAACTGGGCTCATTTGCACAAAGAAAAAATAGCTGGGCTGGTCACATGGTGAACATAAAATATAAGCCTGGGCTAGATGGGCCTGACCAGTTCAAACCACTCCGTCTCAACAATACCAAACAAAAAAAATCTGCTTTCGAGTAGCTACGTCCCTGTGTCAGCCGATCTTGTGCTGTTCTCTTGTCTATTGACTATATACGCTCACAATGTCGTGGGTCCCAGATGTCAGGAAAACACTAGGAGGAAGCATTTTATTTTTCCATAAGCTGACGTGGTGGGCCCCTACTGTCATCCTCTCCATGTACTTCTGCCGATTCCTGTTATTTCTTGACCATGTTGACAACGCGAGAGGGCGGCGCCGCGGCGAGCGCACCAAAGCACGCGGAGGACGTCGGCGTTAACGATTTAGGAGGCGTTAGGCGGGCGTCGTGAGGCGCAGCCAACCGTGGGAGGCGGAAGGCGGCCACGGCGCTGGTCTGGTTTTGGCGGTGGAGGAAGACATGGTGAAGAAACACGATGGTGTAAAAGCAGGAGTACTTAACAACCTTAACTGAAACCAGCAGGGGCACTTAACAACCAAAGCTGAAAGCAGTATGAGTACTTATACAGGTTCAACCGTACAAAGCACGCCTCGAACAGTGCTACTTTGCCTACAGGCTACAGTTAACCAAGGGTGAGGCTGCCAAGCCCCAGGACAAGGCCCAGGCACCACCCCGCGCATCCACAACCTTCTGAAAGCGGCTTCATCTCGCAACATGGTCAATAAACAGGATATTCGCTTTAGAGCCATGGAAAAGCATGAACATAATCTTCTGTCCTATTCTCGAAGATGGACGGGCCTTCATTATCTGAGACCACCCACGAATAAGTATCTTTTTGCCTCCAAGGGGAATTGAGTAGGTCGACATAAACATCATGTTGTGACCAAGCGCAAGTCTGACCCGACCATGGTCAGGCATCTGTATAGGAACAATAGAACTTGGCAGTTCCTGTTTCAAGAAGATCACAGCTGTAAAACTGTGTATAAGCAATAGTTTCTCGACATAGTTGGACCTGTTCAACGAGTGCAGCAGTGGCACACATATCCCACGTGGCCTTCCACCATTGAAACGCCC
Organism: Aegilops bicornis; assembly: GCA_021605145.1. Taxonomy (NCBI): domain Eukaryota; kingdom Viridiplantae; phylum Streptophyta; class Magnoliopsida; order Poales; family Poaceae; genus Aegilops; species Aegilops bicornis. The sequence goes on from CM038673.1 coordinate 719,721,814, forward strand.
CATAAGGACCTCAAGACGATCAATAAAGTGTAGGAACATGTGGATGTCGATCCAGTCAACTTTAGTGCCATTAGTAACAGCCGAGTTATTACAGAGCAACAAACGAGCAGACTGCTTAACTCTGAAAAAACCTACACGTGCCACCAATTATAAGACAATATTAGTTAGAAGTAGCATCTTCGTGAGAGATTCGTTGCTACTTCTAAAGTTAAATTGTGATTAGTTAGACATAATAGGTGGATTAAGAAGTAATCGAGGCAACAATCAAGAACCAGATACAAAACTAACATGGATGAACAATTGGAACGACGTCGGGGTGGAAGATCGCAGTGAAAATGAGACCAGTTTCTGCTATTTCCATCAACATTCGATGCGCCAACTTTCGATCCGTAACACTTGAGAAAGTTTATCCAAGTTCGCCATAAAAGCAGCGGTCTTCTTGGTTCATGAACCCAACTCGAAAGCAATATCCATGGATTGTCTTCACTGTGACCATTAAACTAGTGTATTCAGTTATGGCAAGGCCGAGCATCTTGAGTACATGTGTTCTGGCAGAGCAAATAATACACTGCAGGAAAAATAATATGAGAACACAGCATGTCCAAAAAAAACCCACCCTCCCGGATAGAGAAGAGGATTCTAGGAACATACTATGCGCGTTTCAAAATGCTGTGGTAGGATGAGAAGGAACAAGTGTGGCGTCTCGCCGTGGGCGCAGATATCTGTAGGGTACTCGCACTTTGGGCACTACAACTGAAACACACTAGATTGATCTGAAGAAAAAATGCATCAGCAATGGCTGCCATCCTAGGATTACACCGTGACCAAGGGACTTGGATTTATCGAGGATGGATGAAGAATTCGTACTGGTTCACCATGAGAAAACCCTATGCAATCGCATGGCGGGTTTTTCTCGACCAAGCAGACGAGGGAGAAGGGATTTAGGCCCAGGTGAAATATTACCGCTTCGTCCGTCCAGCTTCTTTGCTAAAGCTGGAAAGGGGGTTGTGATTTGACGGCTCATTGGGCATTCTTTGCGGCGCTTCTGACGGGTTGTGTCTACCATGAAGTTGTGCACTCTAATTTGTGCATATGGCACGTGGACCCGTTGCGGTTGCCCCACATATCAGCGAAAGGAAGTAGAAAGATAGGAGTAACTAGTTAAATATAAATATAATTTTTGACAGAGAGATACTACCTCTGTAAAGAAATATACAAATCTTTTATATCACAGGATCACCTTGCCGAGAAATATACTCCCTCTGCAACGCACATGCATTATGGGGGTTCAGCTTTTTTTATGGGGGTTCAGCTGAGAATATAATACTCAGATAGGCTCACGGTTCTGGACTTTGGGCCGCAGGCCGACCTTGCATGTTTGGGGGCCCATGTGTTCTACCTCAGCGCTTTTCATATTGCAAGCGATCGGTACTGCGCTGGTTTTAGATGCTGTCGCAAGGCGAATACACAGAATTGAATAAAGCACGACATTTGTTGGAATGAAATCGAACGACAGTTCCTAACCAGCAATCAGAGTTGCAATTCTATCAACGATATACCATGTGATAAATAATACTGTCGTACTACTTATACACACAGGACACTTGTTTCACCATGCCATATTTTTACATCAAAATCTCTCGGAGGATAGATCAGTTCGGCAGTTGCGTGCTGCTACTGAAGAACTTCAAAGTTGATTTGGACCAGCTCTCCTTGCCGAGAAAGTTCGATTTTGACATCATCCCCACCGCAAGATATGATTTAGATTTGAACCTTGACCATCCTTTAGCATCAATCATCATGCAACCATCCTTTGTACTTACGGTATATTGAGCAGGTTCATTCACACCAAGGCTGCGCATGGTAAGAGAAACTTGGCATGATGCCGCCCGGATTGTTGAGCGACTCCCTCGTTGCTCTAGGAATTCTCTGTTTGAAAACAAGAAGACATACCCAAACAGTTAGATCAACACAGTGAATCATGTGAAACAACATGGAAAGAAAAAAGAACGAAGCACTTGGGCGGCCAATGCTTACAAATAAGGTGGACATGTCGGTTTTTGTAAGGACTTTGGTATATGAAGTGCGAACTTCATGATCTGTTGCGGTGCAACTGCACGGGCCGGACCAAATGCAAGTGCAAGTGTTGGTGCAGTCTTTGAAGCCGCTTCTTGTTGCGGAGATGGTGCTCCTTGTAGAGCTGGTGCCAGTATCGATGCCCGATCCTCGGTAGATCGATCGATCCATCGACGCAGTCGGTGCCCAATCCTCGGCTGGATCGGTGAGGCTGCTTTGTCATTGCGTGCTAGAGCAACTGCTGGTGCTCGATCTGTGCGAGACAACGGCGATCGTGTCTGGTCTGCTATGATCAGCTTTCTAACTTGACTAGGATCCGTGACTGTGATTCAGTTTTTTCTTCATTTCTTTTAAATGCGAGAAGGACTAATTGTGGCGTTTTTGTTAAACCAAACTGCAGTTCATCATAGGGATTCAGCTTGTACTCAGACAACAGACTGTTCCAATTTTTTCCAGTAATATAAGTGATGGGCGGTGCCTTCAAGCATCGACACGACATAAGAAGTGAAACCTGCAAAAATAGCCATCGAGAGCAAACCAAACGGTTTATTCTGTGATGAATGTCACATGGCAAAACCTGCATCGTAAAATTGCAGGAAAAGAAAGAAAACATGACATTAAATCAATAAGATTTAGACAAGAAATCAATAAGATTTAATTGATGTGACACGAGTGAATCCTTACCAGAAATCACTATGTTGAAGTACTAAAAGAAGATTGATCGTCCAACTACGCGTGGCATGCAGGGGCCCCCGCCTACTCCCACACGCAAAGACAAAGTCAAAGGTCGTGACAAATCGTATGGACCGAACATCCATGGGACTGGAAATCCCGATGGGTGCGATAAACCCTGCAATGCATACAGATATTGGAGTGTAACCATAATTGATAAACCGTCCTCACAAAAAATATGATCTGGATACTTCAAAATGTACAAACTGAATTGAGTGGACAGGCATTAACATAGACCGTTCTCTGGACTGACCACACACCAAAAGCGGCAGTACTAATAAACAATACAGGGTTCACAAACAAAAATCAAGTACTGAACAATGGTACTTACTATAGACAAGCAAAGTTGCACTAACTAAACTCTGGAGACTATTTCTTGCCACCGACCTATGGGATGAACCCCGCATAACTGACTAGGCCATGGACTTCGTGTGAGATGTCTACATGCACCATCACCATCTTGTAAACCTTGGAGAACCTAACAGCGTGGTCTTTCCACTCATAAACATGATGATGAAGACATGCCGCATCAGATTTGTTGGGAAGCTTTACAAGAACCACACCCTTCGTAATCGAAGGCACATCCAGGAAATTGTTGTGGTCAAGTACAGCCTCGAGAACACGCCTGACAACAATGCTACAGGAAAACACTAGTTTAGGACACGTGGCGACAAGGACACAACAGCTGGATAGTTTAGCAGTAGAACTCATCATCAGGTCTTCCAGTTCACACGGCATGACTTTGAGAACTTCATCTCCACCGCGGACCTGGTTCTAATTCAAACAGAAACCATATTTCATTACTACCTCCGTTCAGAAATATAAGATGATTTTCGATATTATACTCCATATATGACTACATATACGCACAGAAATGAGTGAACAAAGACACTAGAACATGTCTTCAAAGGCATGAGAGCAGAGGGATTACATGCAATATCCATAACACAAGTTTCTGAGGCAAATATACGCTCTTAAAAGGTAGCATTGATGTTCATAAAGTAATCCCTCCGTCCCAAAATTCTTGTCTTAGATTTGTCTAGATACGGATGTATCAAGTCACATTTTAGTATTAGATACATCTGTATCTAGACAAATCTAAGACAAAAAATTTGGGACAGAGGGAGTAGTTGAAAGTAATCTATAAGAAATCAGTGTCAACCTCTCGCATGTTTTGGTCAAAAGAGGAATTTAGAACCGTCATTTGGCACACTAAAATCACATGCAAGATCACCCATAAAGTTGTACTACCAGTACTAGTACTGCGTGTTAGATGAAAAAACACGATCAAGATCGAGAAAAAGATCGTCAACAAGAGACATTACCTGGACTTGCTTAATGAGGGATCCCGGAGAGGGGGGCTTGGACAGGGCGATGGCTTTGAGCTTGTCGGCGGTAGTCTCGGCGGGGTGCTTGCGCTTCTTCATACCATGAGCCTCGACGGTTTTGGCCAGAGCCATAGACATCACGTCGGCCAGTGCTCCGGCGTCCATCCAAGAGAGGAAGCTGAGAGAGAAGAGTGAAAGGAGGAACGAGATGAGGGAGAAGCGAAGCGAGTGGGGGTTTTCTTCAAGAGAGGAAGTTGAGAGAGAAGAGTGAAATGATGGTTGCTTCGTCCGTCCAACTTCTTGCTTTGGAAAGTAGGGGCTTTGTGATTTGACGGCTCATTGGGCATTCTGCGGCGGTTCGATTGGGGTAGTCTCATCGTCACTCTACTACGGAGTAATTTAGTGCATGGCTGGTGGACCCAGTCTTGGCTGTCCCACACGTCGTGAAAGTGAGTAATTTAGTGCATGGCTGGAGGAGGATCCGCGACGGTAGAGCGTGTCCACTGTTTTTTCATTTTGAAGAAAAAATGATTACGCAAGCGTTTCCACTCTTACGACGGAGGAGTGCGAAACACGGCAGCCACTTGAACATACACAGTGCTCCTACTACTAGGCATGTGCAGTGGTTCATACGTCATTACTACACAATCTTGTTGCTGTGTTGTGCGCATGTCAACTACTCCTATATGTAACATAGTACCGCTTTTTCGACTGTCCGGTGAGAATGAACGGTGAGATCAATGTTAACAGAACTAGGTCCACAACGCACGGAGAGTACGGTGCTATAGTACTCCAAGAAACATGAACCATATGAAGCACATCCTATAGTGTTAGATAGGGTGTATGAAGGGTGCACGGGATGGGAGCAAAAGTTCCCTTCTTGACCCACTTTTGGGTGTTTGGTAGAGTGCATGAAGGGTGCATGAGTCCACACTAGTAGGTTGACAAAAATACACGAAGAGGAAACAACTATATTGAGATGAGAATGCAACCAAACACACCCACACGCTTTGTGCTACAAAGGATGTGATCTGCACCGTCTAAGTTTGATCCAACGGTCATGTTGCGCCGAGACATGGACATGCCCATGCAGAGGACGCCTAAACACCACCGAAGTCCCTCTGCTTCTCGAGGTGCACGACATTGGTGATGCAGGGTGCAACCGCCCGTAGAGCCCGCTCCCGATCGACGGGAGCCAGCTCGTCAAAGACGGCGTCCAATGGCACGAATGGATTCCGGTGACGGAGCCCTGAAAGGATTTGCCCGGCAACGGCGACGGCAGCGTGCAACCCCTCCTTGTCCAGCTCAGCCCCCACCATTGTGCGGAGATGGCTCAGCTCCTCGGATATATAGGTGAAGAAGGAGACCAGTCAGGAAGCCGCAGCTCGTTGAAGTCGACCAGGTGGTCGAACGGGTTTAGCCCGACGGCCGGCATCATCGCACTGGCACGGCGGTAGGCATCGCGCAGCCGCAAGACGTGCTTGGCAACTTGGTTCACCAAGTGGCTGAGGAGATCCTGGACCTCGTCACGATCGGCCCGCTCGCGCTCCAGCCGGCTCCCCTGACGGCCTATCGTATCTCCCGCTTTCTGCAGCAACGCCGCCGACGCCTCGAGCATCTTTGTGGTGGACGCCTGCCGCTTTTGGAGCTCCGTGCACTCCCGCACATAACGGAGGAGCATGGCACTCCTTTCCTCCTTGAGCTCACGGAGCTCCACGTCCTTGGCCCTGAGCTCCGCATCCTTGGCATGGAGCTCCTGTGTCAGGCGCCTCACCTCGGACTCCGTGATCTGCTGCGCCGCCATGGCACCAGGTAGAAGCAATGGGGAGAGGAAGCAAAGGGGGTGAAACTGCTGAAAGGCAATGCAATCTACGGGAAGGTGGAGGGAGCCAGCAGAGGAGCGGGGAATCTTTTGGTTTTCACCACGGTAAAACACCGGCGATTTACTTCTCACATCGAGGAGCGGTGGGTTTTACAGCAGAGTCATCGTGACTAATTGCTACCGCTACCGCCTGCTCCGTCAATCAAAAATTAAAAATCCTGCCGCTGCTTCCCGCCAATCAAAAAATTTAAAATCCTGCCGCACCCAAACACCGCAGCAACGCCACATCGGATATTTAAATTTACCTGCCGGCAAGTAGATAAAAAGGGGTGAAAAACAAATGTGGCGGCGACCTAGCTAATCGGTCGAACTAGCCCAACTAGCTAGCCACCGTGCTTCACTGATGTACTCGGCGGGAAAGGTGGTCTTTCGTGATTTGACGACTCATTTACTTGCTTCGGCGCTACGACCGAGGAGGACCCAGAAAACACGCGGTAGGGCGTCCCACGTCAGGAAGAATATATGCGTGCACCACCCGGGAGGACCCCGAAACCGCGCGGTAGGGTGTGCCACGTCTCGGCACGGAGGAAAAATGTGCGTGTAAAATTATCAGACGACGTAGTACCTATGGTTCAACCTCGGGAACCAGCCACCGGTCGAAAACACCCCACTAGCCACACAGCTTCATCATGCAAGCGTGGCACGATTAGCTCCGTCTCGACTAGCCGCAACGCGTCTCTTGTTCTAGGCGATTCTTCTATTTTCAAAGCTTTTTTAGTTGTAATAAAACCACGGCAAGCTAGCGCCGCTCTTCGTGTGTGCCCGTGCAAAGGTTAGACGATGGAGAGAAGAGAGATTGAGATCGCAGACCTGGGACCACCCGAAAGTGAGACAACGGTCATGCACGTGTTGACGAGGCACTCCCTCTACTCTACTCAACGCAAATACTGTATAAAATCAAGTTATGGGACAAAGCCAACAACCGTTCGTTTTTTCAGGCTATCGACTTACGCTTTGTAGTCCAGGTTGCCAGTTCGAATCTCGTCTTTCAGATTTGTTAGTTTTAGGTCCAAATTTGATTAATGACAAGTGGGACCCCCATGTGTTGTTCCGATATTTCAGTGTAGGATGGTTTTTTGAACAAACACTTTCCGCGGTTAGACAAGTAACAGCACGAGTTACACGTATTTTGCAAGTTTACGAACAAAAATGACAGCGGCATAGAATATCACATCCACCCCGCAGCTTAGATACTATGGTGATACGAGTTTTTACACCGTTGGAAGTGAGATCCAATGGCTTGGGAGTAGTCTTTGTAATTATGCGCAATTTCCAAACTCTCCAAAGTTTTTTTTTGCAAATAAAACATTCAGGCCTTGTATGTGCCGCTGCATCTTCGATCGAACGGCTCCCCGGTGAAGGAAATATGCCCTAGAGGCAATAATAAAGTTATTATTTATTTCCTTATTTCATGATAAATGTTTATTATTCATGCTAGAACTGTATTAACCGGAAACATGATACATGTGTGAATACATAGACAAACTGAGTGTCACTAGTATGCCTCTACTTGACTAGCTCATTAATCAAAGATGGTTATGTTTCCTAGCCATGGACAAAAGAGTTGTCATTTGATTAACGGGATCACATCATTAGGAGAATGATGTGATTGACTTGACCCATTCCGTTAGCCTTAGCACTTGGTCGTTTAGTATGTTGCTACTGCTTTCTTCATGACTTATACATGTTCCTATGACTATGAGATTCTGCAACCCCCGTTTACCGGAGGAACACTTTGTGTGCTACCAAACGTCACAACGTAACTGGGTGATTATAAAGGAGCTCTATAGGTGTCTCCGAAGGTACATGTTGGGTTGGCGTATTTCGAGATTAGAATTTGTCACTCCGATTGTCGGAGAGGTATCTCTGGGCCCACTCGGTAATACACATCACTATAAGCCTTGCAAGCATTGCAACTAATGATTTAGTTGCGGGATGATGTATTACGTAACGAGTAAAGAGACTTGCCGGTAACGAGATTGAACTAGGTATTGAGATACCGACGATCGAATCTCGGGCAAGTAACATACCGATGACAAAGGGAACACCGTATGTTATTATGCGGTTTGACCGATAAAGATCTTCGTAGAATATGTGGGAGCCAATATGAGCATCCAGGTTCCGCTATTGGTTATTGACCGGAGACATGTCTCGGTCATGTCTACATTGTTCTCGAACCCATAGGGTCCGCACGCTTAAGGATTCAATGACAGTTATATTATGAGTTTATGAGTTTTGATGTACCGAAGGAGTTCGGAGTCCCTGATGAGATCGGGGACATGACGAGGAGTCTCGAAATGGTCGAGACGTAAAGATCGATATATTGGACGACTATATTCGGACTTGGAAAGGTTCAGTGATTCGGGTATTTTGGAGTACCGGAGAGTTACGGAATTCGCCGGAGAGTATATGGGCCTTATTGGGCCATACGGGAATAGGGGAGAGAGGCCAAAGGAAGGAGGCCTGCGCCCCCTCTGGTCCGACTGGACAAGGCGCAGCCCCTTTTCCTTCTTCCTCTCCCCCTCTTTCCCCTTCTCCTACTCCAACAAGGAAGGAGGGAGTCCTACTCCCGGTGGGAGTAGGACTCCCCTTGGCGCGCCCCCTTCTAGCCCCCCCTTGCTCCTTTATATACGGGGGCAGGGGGGCACCCCTCGGCACAACAACAATTGATCCCTTGGATCTCTTAGCCGTGTGCGGTGCCCCCCTCCACCATAGTCCACCTCGATAATCAGAAGCGGTGCTTAGGCGAAGCCTGCGACGGTAGAACATCAAGATCGTCACCACGCCCGTCGTCTTGACGGAACTCTTCCCGACACTTTGCTGGATCGAGTCCGGGATCGTCATCGAGCTGAACGTGTGCTAGAACTCAGAGGTGCCGTAGTTTGATTGCTTGATCGGTCGGGCCGTGAAGACGTACGACTACATCGACCGTGTTGTTATAACGCTTCCGCTATCGGTCTACGAGGGTACGTGGACAACACTCTCCCCTCTCGTTGCTATGCATCACCATGATCTTGCGTGTGCGTAGGAATTTTTTTGAAATTACTACGTTCCCCAACAGTGGTATCAGAGCCTGGTTTTATGCGTTGATGTTATATGCACGAGTAGAACACAAGTGAGTTGTGGGCGATATAAGTCATACTGCTTACCAGCATGTCATACTTTGGTTCGGCGGTATTGTTGGATGAAGCGGCCCGGACCGACATTACGCCAGACGCCACGCCGAGACTGGTTCTACCGACGTGCTTTGCACACAGGTGGCTGGCGGGTGTCTATTTCTCCAACTTTAGTTGAACCGAGTGTGGCTACGCCCGGTCCTTGCGAAGGTTAAAACAGCACCAACTTGACAAACTATCGTTGTGGTTTTGATGCGTAGGTAAGAACGGTTCTTGCTAAGCACGTAGCAGCCATGTAAAACTTGCAACAACAAAGTAGAGAACGTCTAACTTGTTTTTGCAGGAAATGTTGTGATGTGATATGGTCAAGACGTGATGCTATATTTTATTGTATGAGATGATCATGTTTTGTAACCGAGTTATCGACAACTGGCAGGAGCCATATGGTTGTCGGTTTATTGTATGAAATGCAAGCGCCCTGTAATTGCTTTACTTTATCACTATCGGTAGCGATAGTCGTAGAAGCAATAGATGGCGTATCGACAATGATGCTACGATGGAGATCAAGGTGTCGCGCCGGTGACGATGGTGATCACGACGGTGCTTCGGAGATGGAGATCACAAGCACAAGATGATGATGGCTATATCATATCACTTATATTGATTGCATGTGATGTTTATCCTTTATGCATCTTATCTTGCTTTGATTGACGGTAGCATTTTAAGATGGTCTTTCACTAATTATCAAGAAGTGTTCTCCCTGAGTATGCACCGTTGCGAAAGTTCTTCGTCTTTGAGACACCACGTGATGATCGGGTGTGATAGGCTCTACGTTCAAATACAACGGGTGCAAAACAGTTGCACACGCAGAATAATACTCAGGTTAAACTTGACGAGCATTGCATATTCTGATATGGCCTCGTAACTCTGGAGACCGAAAGGTCGAGCGTGAATCATATAGTAGATATGATCAACATAGTGATGTTCACCATTGAAAACTATTCCATCTCACGTGATGATCGGACATGGTTTAGTTGATTTGGATCACGTGATCACTTAGATGACTAGAGAGATGTCTGTCTAAGTGGGAGTTCTTAAGTAATATGATTAATTGAACTTTAATTTATCATGAACTTAGTCCTGGTAGTATTTTGCAAATTATGTTGTAGATCAATAGCTCACGTTCTTGCTTCTCTATGTTTTTGCTTCCCTATGTTTTTGCTTCCCTATGTTTTATATGTGTTCCTAGAGAAAACTAAGTTGAAATTTGTTAGTAGCAATGATGCGGCCTTGATCCGTGAGCTGAGGATTATCCTCGTTGCCGCACAGAAAAATTATGTCCTTGATGCACCGCTAGGTGACAAACCTATTGCAGGAGCAGATCACGAGGGCGTTATGAACGTTTGGCTAGCTCAATGTGATGACTACTTGATAGTTTAGTGCACCATGCTTAACAGCTTAGAATAATCGGGACTTCAAAGACGTTTTGGACGTCATGGACCATACGAGATGTTCCAGGAGTTGAAGTTAATATTTCAAGCAAATACCCGAGTTGAGAGATATGAAGTCTCCAACAAGTTCTATAGCTAAAAAGATGGAGGAGAATTGCTCAACTAGTGAGCAAATGCTTAGATTGTCTGGGTACTACAATCACTTGAATCAAGTGGGAGTTAATCTTCCAGATAAGATAGTGATTGATAGAGTTCTCTAGTCACCATCACCAAGTTACTAGAACTTCGTGATGAACTATACCATGCAAGGGATGACGAAAATGATTCCCGAGCTCTTCGTGATGCTGAAACCAACGAAGGTAGAAATCAAGAAAGAGCATCAAGTGTTGATGATTGACGAGACCACTAGTTTCAAGAATAGGGCAAAGGGAAAGAAAGGGAACTTCAAGTAGAATGACAAGCAAGTTGTCACTCCCGTGAAGAAGCCCAAAGCTGGACCTAAGCACAGGCGAAAGTGCTTCTACTGCAAAGGAAATGGTCACTGGAAGTGGAACTACTCCAAATATTTGGTGGATAAGAAGGATGGAAAAGTGAACAAGGGTATATTTGATATACAAGTTATTGAATGTGTACCTTACTAGTGTTTATAGTAGCCCCTGAGTATTTGATACTTGTTCGGTTGCTCAGATTAGTAACTCGAAACAGGAGTTACAGAATAAATAGAGACTAGTTGAGGGTGAAGTAACGATGTGTGTTGGAAGTGGTTCCAAGATTGATATGATCATCATCGTACACTCCCTATATTTTCGAGATTAGTTTTGAACCTAAATAAATGTTATTTGGCGTTTGCGTTGAGCATGAATATGATTTGATCATGTTTATTGCAATACGGTTATTCATTTAAAAGTCAGAGAATAATTGTTGTTCTGTTTACATGAATAAAACCTTCAATGGTCATACACCCAATGAAAATAGTTTGTTGGATCTCGATCGTAGTGATACACATATTCATAATATTGATGCCAAAAGATGCAAAGTTAATAATGATAGTGCAACTTATTTGTGGCACTACCGTGTGGGTCATATCGGTGTAAAGAGCATGAAGAAACTCCATAAAGATGGATTTTCGGAATCACTTGGTTATGAAACATTTGATACTTGCGAACCGTGCCTTTTGGGCAAGATGACTAAAACTCTGTTCTTCGGAACAATGAAACGAGCCTCTTGGCTTATTGGAAATAATACATACCGATGTATGCGATCCAATGAGTGTTGATGCTCGTTGCAATAATCGATATTTAATGAAATTCACAGATAATTAGAGCAGATATGGGTATATCTACTTAATGAAACACAAGTCTGATACATTTGAGAAGTTCAAAGAATTTCAGAGTGAAGTGGAGAATCATCGTAACAAGAAAATAAAGTTTCTACGATCTGATCGTGGAGGAGAATATTTGAGTTACGAGTTTGGCCTTCATATAAAACAATGTGGAATAGTTTCACAGCTAACACCACATGGAACACCATAGCGTAATGGTGTGTGCAAACATCATAACCGCACATTATTGATATGGTGCGATCTATGATGTATCTTACCTATTACCACTATCGTTTTGGGGTTATGCATTAGAGACAGCTGCATTCACTTTAAATAGGGCACCATCAAAATCCGTTTGAGACGACGCCTTATGAACTGTGGTTTGGTAAGAAACCTAAGTTGTCGTTTCTTAAAGTTTGGGACTGCGATGCTTATGTGAAAAAATTTCAACCTGATAAGCTCGAACCTAAATCGGATAAGTGCGTCTTCATAGAATACCCAAAGGAAACTGTTGGGTACACCTTCTATCACAGATCCGAAGGCAAGATATTCGTTGCTAAGATGGATCCTTTCTAGAGAAGAAGTTTCTCTCGAAAGAAGTGAGTGGGAGGAAAGTAGAACTTGATGAGGTAATTGTACCTTCTCCCTTATTGGAAAGTAGTTCATCACGAGAAAGGCAGTTCGGTGATTCCTACACCAATTTTGAGGAAGTTAATGATGATGATCATGAAACTTCAGATCAAGTTGCTACCGAACCTCGTAGGTCTTCGAATAAGATCCGCACTGAGTGAATGCGGTAATCCTGTTACGGAAGTCATGTTACTAGACCATGATGAACCTACAAACTTTGAGGAAGTGATGATGAGCCCAGATTCATGAAATGGCTGGAGACCATGAAATCTGAGATGGGATTCATGTATGAGAACAAAGTGTGGACTTTGGTTGACTTGCCCAATGATTGGCAAGCCATAGAAAATAAATGGATCTTCAAGAGGAAGACGGACGCTGATAGTAGTGTTACTATCTACAAAGCTCGACTTGTCACAAAAAGGTTTTTCGACAAGTTCAAGGTGTTGAATATGATGAGATTTTCTCACTCATATCGATGCTTAAGTCTGTCCGAATCATGTTAGCAATTGCCACATTTTATGAAATCTGGCAAATGGATGTCAAAACTGAATTCCTTAATGGATTTCTCAAAGAAGAGATGTATATGATGCAACCAGAAGGTTTTGTCAATCCTAAAGGTGCTAACAAAATGTGCAAGCTCTAGCAATCCATCTATGGACTGGTGCAAGCATCTCAGAGTTGGAATATATGCTTTGATAAGTTGATCAAAGCATATAGTTTTATACAAGACTTGCGGTGAAGCCTGTATTTACAATAAAGTGAGTGGGAGCACTACCACCTTTCTGATAAATATATGTGAGTAGCATATTGTTGATCAGAAATGATGTAGAATTTTTCTGGAAAGCATAAAAGAGTATTTGAAAGGAGTTCTTTAAAAAGACCTCAGTAAAGCTACTTACATATTGAGCATCAAAATCTATTGAGATAGATCAAGGCGGCTTGATAAGTTTTTCAATAAGTACATACCTTGTCAAGATTTTGAAGTAGTTCAAAATGGAACAGTCAAAGAAAAAGTTCTTGCCTGTGTTGCAAAAGTGTGAAATTGAGTAAGACTCAAGTCCCGACCACGGCAGAAAATAGAAAAGAGAATGAAAGTCATTCCCTATGCCTCAGTCATAGGTTCTATAAAGTATGCTATGCCATGTACTAGACCTATTGTATACCTTGCTCTGATTTTGACAAGGGAGTACAATAGTGATCTAGGAGTAGATCACTGGTCATTGGTCGAGAACATCCTTAGTGAGGACTAAGGAAATATTTCTCGATTATGGAGGTGATAAAAGAGCCTGTCGTAAAGAGTTACATTGATGCAAGCTTTTTACACCGATCCAGATGACTCTAAGTCTCAATCTGGATACATATTGAAAGTAGGAGCAATTAGCTAGAGTAGCTCCGTGCAGAGCATTGTAGACATAGAATATTTGCAAAATACATACGGCTCTGAATGTGACAGACCTGTTGACTAAGCTTCTCTCACGAGCAAAACATGATCATACCTTAGTACAATTTGGATATTAATCACATATCGATGTGAGCTAGATTATTGACTCTAGTAAACCCTTCGGGTGGATATTGGTGTTAAATCACATGGTGATGTGAACTAGATTATTGACTCTAGTGCAAGTGGGAGACTGAAGGAAATATGCCCTAGAGGCAATAAAAAAGTTATTATTTATTTCCTTATTTCATGATAAATGTTTATTATTCATGCTAGAATTGTATTAACCGGAAACATGATACATGTGTGAATACATAGACAAACAGAGTGTCACTAGTATGCCTCTACTTGACTAGCTCATTAATCAAAGATGGTTATGTTTCCTAGCCATGGACAAAAGAGTTGTCATTTGATTAACGGGATCACATCATTAGGAGAATGATGTGATTGACTTGACCCATTCCGTTAGCCTAGCACTTGGTCGTTTAGTATGTTGCTACTGCTTTCTTCATGACTTATACATGTTCCTATGACTATGAGATTATGCAACTCCCGTTTACCAGAGGAACACTTTGGTGCTACCAAACGTCACAACGTAACTGGGTGATTATTAAGGAGCTCTACAGGTGTCTCCGAAGGTACATGTTGGGTTGGCGTATTTCGAGATTAGGATTTGTCACTCCGATTGTCGGAGAGGTATATCTGGGCCCACTCGGTAATACACATCACTATAAGCCTTGCAAGCATTGCAACTAATGAGTTAGTTGCGGGATGATGTATTACGTAACGAGTAAAGAGACTTGCCGGTAACGAGATTGAACTAGGTATTGAGATACCGACGATCGAATCTCGGGCAAGTAACATACCGATGACAAAGGGAACACCGTATGTTGTTATGCGGTTTGACCGATAAAGATCTTCGTAGAATATGTAGGAGCCAATATGAGCATCCAGGTTCCGCTATTGGTTATTGACCGGAGACATGTCTCGGTCATGTCTACATTGTTCTCGAACCCGTAGGGTCCGCACGCTTAAGGTTTCGATGGCACTTATATTATGAGTTTATGAGTTTTGATGTACCGAAGGAGTTTGGAGTCCCGGATGATATCGGGGACATGACGAGGAGTCTCGAAATGGTCGAGACATAAAGATCGATATATTGGACGACTATATTCGGACTTCGGAAAGGTTCCGAGTGATTCGGGTATTTTTCGGAGTACCGGAGAGTTACGGGAATTCGCCGCGGAGTATATGGGCCTTATTGGGCCATACGGGAATAGGGGAGAGAGGCCAAAAGGAAGGAGGCCTGCGCCCCCCTCTGGTCCTAATTGGACAAGGAGCGCAGCCCCCTTTTCCTTCTTCCTCTCCCCCTCTTTCCCCTTCTCCTACTCCAACAAGGAAGGAGGGAGTCCTACTCCCGGTGGGAGTAGGACTCCCCTTGGCGCGCCCCCTCCTAGGCCGGCCGCCCCCTCCCCCCTTGCTCCTTTATATACGGGGGCAGGGGGGCACCTCTAGGCACAACAACAATTGATCCCTTGGATCTCTTAGCCGTGTGCGGTGCCCCCCTCCACCATAGTCCACCTCGATATCAGTAGCGGTGTTTAGGCGAAGCCTGCGACGGTAGAACATCAAGATCGTCACCACGCCCGTCGTCTTGTGGAACTCTTCCCGACACTTTGCTTTGGATCGAGTCCGGGGTGCGTCATCGAGCTGAGCGTGTGCTAGAACTTCGGAGGTGCCGTAGTTTCGATTGCTTGATCGGTCGGGCCGTGAAGGCGTGCGACTACATCAACAGCGTTGTTATAACGCTTCCGCTATCGGTCTACGAGGGTACGTGGACAACACTCTCCCCTCTGATTGCTATGCATCACCATGATCTTGCGTGTGCGTAGGATTTTTTTTGAAATTACTACGTTCCCCAACACTCGGTGCTAATATTAGGTGCTCTCTGTAGCTTAATTACTCGCTACGGTGATATGAGCATCTAGGTCGTATGATCAGTGATCAGATGGCACATGCATAGTACTTGTACTTTCTGCGCATTTCCCAAACTCTATCAGCCGTATATTGCAAAAACATTCAAACCTCCTCATGGGCGTTAGATCTCGGTGAACTTCGTATCACCATAGAATCTACGGTGCGGAGCACCTCATACTCTCCCGTTCGAGAAAACATAAGGTGCTATCGCAGCTTGGATGCTACGGTGATCTGAGCTTGGAGGTCGTTAGATCTGAGATCCAATGGCATCTGAGCGATCTTTGTGCTTATGGCGGTGTCCGAACTCTTTTGGGGCTTTTCTGCAAAAAACCAATCGAACCACCGAGGAGGTGTTGGGTCACAAATGCAACGCCTCCGAAGAGCTTGTATCACCAAAGCATCTAAGGTGTGGTGGCACATGATATTCTTACATACAGGAGAATATGATGTCCTCCTACATCTTAGATGCTACGGTGATATGAGCTTCGAGGTCGTTGGATATGGGATCAAAGGGCATCTAAGTAGTTTTTGTACAAATTGTGTGCAATTCTCAAACTCATCAAGGTTTCCTGCAAAAAAATTAAGACACATCATGTGAGCTGCTATATCTCAGATCTACAAGCTCCAAGCAACTCGTATCGGCATATAGCATGTAAGGTATGGGGGCACATGATATTCTCTCGGGGAGGAGGGGTGGGGTGCACAACCAATCCGTGGTTGGGAGGGTGGGAACAAATATAATCTAAACAACCCTAAACAGAGCTCCACAGTTTTATCTAAGGTCGAGGGGTTGACCCCCGACAATCATAGCTCCGCCTAAACACAACATTTGCATGTATTGTAGTACTAGACTTAATATTCATGTTTCAGTTTCATGTTCATTTTAAATATTGAACTGAGCACTATGGATGTCTTACATTTTACTCCCTTCATTCCTAAATATTAGTCTTTTTAGAGGCTTCAAATGGACTGGCACATACAGATGTATATAGACATATTTTAGAGTCTAGATTCACTCATTTTGCTTCGTATGTAGTCACTTGTTGAACTCTCTAAAATACTAATATTTAGGAATAGAAGGAGTATTTTTGAACTCGTGTCATACATGCATGGGTTGAAAAAATAGATGCACTATACTTATTGGATTGTTGTTGTGCTCGTGCGTGTGTGTCTGTCTGTGTGTGTGTGTGTGGTCATATGCTTGATATATACAAAGTTTTCTCACCTCCATATTGTTCATCTTTTAAATTTGAATTTGCATTGGAAAACTTACTAGGGATACCATGAAATGTGAAATCCACGTTGAGATCACTATATCACAAATTCACTCTAATTCAACGACTCGTCATAAATCAATTACCACGTTGAGATTAGTATTTGCAAGGAAAATCTGGTATTGTAATACACATAGATTCGTTCGACAATTTAAAAGGTTCCTTTCGTATTCTCAAATGGTAGGACCCAACGGCGTACCAGCCAGACCTTGGCTCGTGTTGATCCTAAAAAAACGGGCTCGTGTTCTTCGGTGGCGTGCGTAGTACGCACATTAGGCAACCCCAACCAGTCGAGCCTCAGCGTTTCAAGTCGAAATATCTAGCGGCCAGAATTCTAGCTATAGGAAATTCCCCTCATGTCCCCGGTCCATAATGACTACCGATGAACAACAAAGGGATGCTTTAGTAACTAGACAACGTTACCTACCGTGCCGAGCACGGTTCAATTCCCTCGGTCGCCGCTCATCAATGTCACCCGTCAACTGCATTGCCTAGTACTACTACTACTACACCAGGATGAGCATGAAATTGAGCCCGCTTTGTTCGTGCCTAGTACTTTTTTTGTTCGTGCCTAGTACTTGAGTTAATATATCAGGCAATGCACTGGTACGGAGGGATTATCCTTTTACTCCTTTTTATTCAATTCGAGAGAAGCTGCTTATGACAAGTTGCACAAATGAAGAGCCAAGGTATTTTGGAACAAAGACCTGTCACGTTTTTTTTGAGGGAAAAGACCTGTCACGTTAAGGCGAACACTTTCACTATTGAAACCGTGGGCATTTACGTGCCGCCACGAGTCCCCGCTTCTCATCGGCAGGTGCCGTCCCAGCAAGCGTGTGAGTCGACGGGAGGCGTGCGAGCAGACCGCTGCGCCGGCTGTCAGGGAGGCGTCTTGGCGGCAGATCATTGTCTTGAGACTCACCGAGGCGAGCCCTTTGACCGAGCTCCGCTGCTCACCGTCGTCCCAACTGCTCCCACTTTTAATGTCGCCGCACATGATTTAAAATCAACCCCGCACTACCCGGTATTGCTACAATCCTCTCTCTTCCTCTCCGATTCTCCTGTCATCTACCTCCAACTAGCCTAACCTAAACGTACGCCATGCCGCATCACGATGGTCTGCCCTTAGTGTTCCAGTTTCATGAGGAAGACACCCAGCCGGAGTCTAAAGAACATAAGGCGCTTTGGGACGAGCTTGAACTGGCCTTGCGGGAAGACGTCGCGCCTGTCCCCGCTCCCGTTCCGGCTCCCGTCGCCCCGACTGCACCAGCGCCCATCCCCGTGGCATTGATGGGCTGGGAGCCGCACATTGTCGTCGAGCTTGATGCCACGGGGTTCCACGAGGTCCCCGCCGACTTTCACGCGCCCGTGCACCTGGCACCGCATGCGCCTGCGTGTGCACTTACGCGCACGCCCATGCCGGTGCCCGTGCACCTGCCAGCGCATGAGCATGCGCATGCACTGACGTGCGGGCCCGTGCCGGTGCCCATGCACACGAACCTCTACGCTTTCTGTTGTTGGCGGCGCCTTTCCCAGCGAGTGCGGTGCCCCCTCGGCGGCATGGATGGCGCCGTCGACCGCTTCCTTGCACCAACGCGGTCGGCCTCCTCCCGCCCGATTGACTCGCTCCGAAGTCGAACATTTTGGCCTTCCTTGAAGCTAGGCCAACGTCCAGAGTACGCCAACAACGACGCAAGACGCCGTTGCCGCCGGCCGTCGGGTTGACGACACCTGAGCACGCAGAGGAGCCGCTTCCCACCGCGAGACGCCCCCGCCGCCGCCACGTAATCTAAATTTGCCATGAAAAACGTTTGGATTGCCATGCTTACACTACTAGGGAAAACCTTATACACAAAACTTTAGCAGCAGCGAGGGTCAAAAAAGCACGCTGGTGCTAACTAGCAGTAGCGCGCCTGGGCAAACCCCGTTGCAGATAAAGTTCTAGCAGTAGCGCGTGCTGCCGTAAACACGTTACTACTAAAATTCCCACGGCTTAGCCGATAGGCTTCACATAGTAGTAGATACCTATAATGAACCGCGCTACTGCTACATTCTTTGTAGCAGCGCCTTTTATATTAAACCCGCTACTGCTAAAGGATATACAATTAAATGGAAAGCAAATAGAAAGGTAATTGAAAATGAAAGAAATAGAATAAGGTGAAAGGAAAAAAATAAAATGTGAAGAAAACTAAATGAAAAAGGGAAAAAGAGAAAGGAGTAGCAGTAGCGTGTATCCCAGAAAGCGTTGTAGCTAACGTAGCAGTAGCGCTCTTCCTGAAACGCGCTACTGCTACCTCTGACTTAACCACAGGGTTCTTCCTTCCCCACGGCCACTTCCCCAAATCCAACTGTCCACACTCTCGCCGCCGCTGTCGCCCGTCGGCCGACGCGCGCTCTCCGCACACCCTCTACACCGCCCCGACCCCAGATTCAACGCCGCCCCCGCCCCTGACCTCAACGTCGCCCCAGACGCTGCCCCCGACCCCGACCTCGACGCCGCCATCAGCCGCGCGCCCGAGCCCCTGACACCGACCTCGACGCCGCCTGCCCCTCCCTTGTCGCAGGCACCCGAGGTGAGCACGCATGCTCCTCCCTCTCCCCTACCTCTTCCTAGGTTTTTTTTTATATTTTAGTTGCATCAAATTAGTCAGGGTTCATATAAGAGTGGAAACAAATCGGATGCGGATGCGACAAATGAGTTAGGGTTCATGTAAGGGTGGAAACGAATCAAATTTCTAAGATGAATCATAAAACGAGTAAAATTTGACCACTTATTTCACTTTATAGTTGGATAATTGGAATATCCGCTACCACTTTCCACCCCTATAGGTTCATCAAATTAGATGGTAATTAGGGCAGTAGTTCCTAGGTACTAATTAGTTAGTAAGAACTAGGTACTAATTAGGTAGTATTAGAATATTTTTATTTATAGTAAGTTTATTTTTAGTAAGAACTAGTTGAATTAATAGAACTAGTTAGTAAGAACTTGTTGCTATTTTTTAGTTAAAGCAATTTTTCCCGCATCGACGTAGACGATGCCTATCCCGCATCCTCGTTGTGGAGTCGGCGGAGGACGACACCTGATTGACCAGATGGGCCATGTCCGAGACTGGGCTCTGCTGGGGTGGTACTGGGAGGCGCAGGTTGGTGAGGAGCCAGCCTGTCGTTGACCCGAACCTTCTTTGGTGGCGGTCGCGTGGGCCAGTGATGGTCCAGAGGCTCGAGGACTCCGCGGAGGTGGTGCGTCACCGTGTTAGTGAGGAGGATGCACACGTCTATCGCTACTTGTTTGCGTTGGAGCATGAGTTCTCCAATACCGGCAGGTTCTCCGAGGATCTCACCGGAGCTATGATCCCGTGATGGTTCCTTCTGCGTGGGTGTCCACCGCCCGCGCCGATACCCGTCGTGTGCTAGGGTTTTAGTTGTATTAGTGATGTTATATGTATGACACTATTCATGATGTATTAGTGATAATATTCGACGATGTACGGACGCATGAGATGATTTACTTTTGCTTATTGAATGCATGCTAATTTGAGTCCTATAAGATATTTTGAAATGTATATCTTGTGTTGCTCAATATCCAAGTGGCGGTCATGTTTGCAGGTTACACCTCCGAGTGGCCTATGTTTTGCGGAGTGTTGATTCATTTCCGTTCGGCAAATTTCACGCTACCGATATGTCCTATTTTAGCAAAGGTCATGCCGAATTTTTCCGTGAATTTTGGCATGACTTGTGCCAGATTCTATGTAGGAAATATCGAGTGCCCCGGATTTGTGTGTTGAGTATCCTGGTAGTTGTCTTCGATCGATTTTTAATTAATGTTTTACTATGAACATAGGAAATGTCTGACGACGAAAAGGATTTCGGTATTTGCAAATACTGCGAATACGAGCGCGACCTGTGCAACGGAATCTTCCTAGATGATGATAGGCGCTTCAGCATCAAGCTGGACGAGAACTTCGAAGTGGATCTGATGAAGTCATAACGACAAGTCTTTTTTCGTAATTAAGCATGACATTTGCTTCATTTGCTTCAACTTATATATTTTTACTATTCTACTAGCGTATCCCTGCCATGCAAGAGTTTTTGTATTGGATAAGATAGGTTTCAGTCATACTACCGAGGTAAAGAAAGTTTATTTGAAGACCGAGCATGGTTATATTTTCCATGCAAAATTATACAATTCAGACGACTACACCTATTTTGGATGCAAAACATGGCGAGCACTATGCAAGACTTATGCATTTGAGCCTGATATGGTTATCACCTTTGATATTCGTCAGGAAGATGATATTGAAGGTAATACCGACATCTGAGTCGATGTCTTGAGGCGCCTCAATTATACCATTATGTAAGTTTCTCAACCATATTTATGTCTTTGATATTGTTTATTCAAAAATAGTTGACAACTAATTTGTATTGTCGACTTATTTCGGTGCAAGCAAACATGTCCGGTAGCTTGGTAGACAGGACCTACTACTCCCGAGGCTAAACTAAACTGCGAGGAGCTAAGTCATTATGTTTCATGGCTTGAGGATCTTGATACTGTCAAGACAAATTTTCTTCCTGAATTTAGAAATGTTAGTACTGAAAACGTGCGACCAATAGTGTTCGTAATGAACTACGGTCACATCTATTTAGGAAGGATGGTAAGATTTTTACTATTTGTCCTCAGTGCATCTTTTCCATACAATTTTTGAAGCTAAACTTCATTGCTAAGTATGTTACCATACGATGTTCTTCAACAGGGACTCCCGATGAATGTTGTGCCTTATGGGATCGAGACTAAAGGTACCATGAGTATTATCAGCTTATGGCCAAGATATCCTACAGATTACTTTAGTGCATTCAAGATTAGCGACGAATGCTTAATAGTGCAAGACTGGACCAAATATGTCATGGGGGAGCGCAGGGAAGTACTAGGGAGCAAACAGAGGCGCTACCCACGATTAGGAGACAGGTTCATCTGCATGCTCCAACTAGATCAAGGAGGAGAGCTACACATGTTTTATGTTGTTTTACCTAAGAGAGAGTAGCAGGAGTGATTAGCTAGCTAGAAATGAGTTTCAGGATGATGATGTGCTACACTATTACTATGATGATAAAATAGCTAGTGTTGGTGGTAATGACTATGATGATTATTATTAGCTAGTGTTAGTGGTGATTAAATAAATACTGTTGGTGGTAATGACCATGATGATGATTAAATATCTTGTCTTTGGCGGATTAGATTCAAGTGGAGGCAACATGTGGTGCACATCGAAAGTACTACTAATCCAAACTAGATCAAGTTTGGATTAGTAGTATACTTTGACATGCACCACATATTGCCTCCACTTGAACCTAATCCACCTTTATTTGACATCATTATGGACATAATGATGTAAACCTCATAACTGGTATTGTATCAATATTTGTACGATGGCGAATAAATAAACTAAAAATGAAAAATAGAAAAAGAATACTAGTAGCGATGGAGAGAAAACACGGTGCCGTGAGTTACATTAGCGATAGCGTTGGAGTGAACAAGCGCTGCAGCTATTCGTCCTAGCGATGGCAGCGTGCGAACGCAGCGTTACTGCTAAGCGATAACTATGGCGCCTTATTAGTAGCGCGTCTACCCGCGCTACTAGTGAGCACAAAACCAGCGCTACTGCTAGGGTTTTCCCTAGTAGTGTTAAAATCCGAACGTTTATCATTTCCGTTTATTTTATATCGATCGTCTTATAATTTAAAGTCGGAGTCAGACTGAACGAAATGTATGGTTTGATCGATTGAATGTTCTGCTAGAGCCGTATCAAATTAAATATAAAATGTCATCAAGCCACGTGTATTCCTTGTCATCCAACGACCTAGACTGCTTCAATGTCGAGCGCTCAACACGTTTAGCGTGCAGTTAATTTTATGCCAAAAATAGTGCTAATCACATGACAACACGCAAATAATATCCTATTAGTTAATATCCGCATGCACTTAATATACTTCCAAATTAGCGTGCATTGCACGTACACACTGACTAGTGCTGCTAGTACGTGAAACTGGTGCCGTGACTTGTGAGTTGTGAACGCGTCTAGATATGGCCAACGGCAACATCGCTCGCGAGTTCTTCCTGTTTGCCCGTGTGTCTAAACGCAGAAGGGGAGGAGAGAGAGAGCACACATGGAACCCACCAGTAAGTGAAGGCGAACAGTACTAAAAATAATATTACATGTTATCCATTAATTAGGCTGTGGTAATATAAAAACATTATGTGAATAAAGGGGGTACAACAAACATTGCTATTCTACATATGTTGCCTATTGTCGTGCGGCTTGAAGGCCCGGTCGCATGTTCGATCCTCGTCCTTTATTTTTTAATTTGTATATGGGTCCAAATTTGTTTCATGACATGTGGGCCCCTTGGTGTGTAGTTTGTAGCACTTTAATTTGTGGGTCAAAATTTGTTTCCATTCCAAGCGGACTATCGGTGTGTAGTTTTGTAGCTTATTCATAATAATTAAAGAGAACAACATAGTTTTTTCAATAATACCATGGTGCGACGTTGAAGGTGAGAAAGGGCGTGTGAGAGAGCGATGACCGAGCAGGAGGAAATCAACTAGGGGAGTTGCGTGGGTTGCAACAGCGTTTGGAGTAGTTGTGAGCCGAATGCTACGAAAATATAATCTAAACCGACCGGAATAAATGCCTACACAAATTAATCCAAGGTTGGAGTGCCCCTCGCAATGTAAATAGCTCCGGCTTTGCGAGGGATGGAGAGGTAGTAGCTTCAACGCGTGGAAGATACGGTATGAGAAAGCGAGGTCAATCGAGAGACATATAGATAGAGAGACAAAGTGAGTGTGGTCCGACATTCATTGAACAAATATATATGCTCTGGAGAGATATTGTCCGATTGAGCTTTTGGTAAGGGTGAGGGCTGTAAGATAGATCTTGAGAGATGATCGATCCACAGGCGTGTAGATATATTTTGTGCGTGGGAGGAAGCAAGGTCAACCGATCACATAGGGTCGCCGTGCGATCGAAAAGAGTGAGACGGGTTGGAGAGAGTGACCTAGATAGAGCGATGTGCGTGAGAGAGTATACAATGTGAATAGGTCGAATTGGGCTCAAACATGGTGATATATCGTTTTTGTCCGAGAAAGAGCGAGGTAAATCGAGACATACACACACACACACACACAGAGAGAGAGAGAGAGAGAGAGAGAGAGAGAGAGATTGAGTGAGTGTGGCCCACCATGAGGTCGAAAGAGTGGCGGCGGATTGGATGGACTGACCTAGATAGACAATCTGCGTGAGAGAGTATAGAGTGTGTCGACCAAGGCCCGAACAGGGAGATATATCATTTGTGTGTGAAAGAAAACGAGGTTAAACGAGACTCAGATAAAGAGAGCGAGATTGAGAGAGTGTGGCCCGCCGTGCGGAAAAAGAGTGAGATAGTCTCGAGGGAGTGACCTAGATATACAACGTGTGTTCGTGCGCACGAGAGGTTGGGGGGGCTCGATAGTCCATGCTTGTATTTAGCGCGAGAGGGTGAGAGGGAGAGGCGGAGACAGAGAGCTCGGCATGGGGTGCAATGGCGGGTGTGTGAGGTAAATACATTTGGTAACATGAGTGGAAAAAAGGGGTTGTGTAGTTGAGAGACTTAGAGATCGAAACATGGAGAGAAAGAATGAACGTGTGTTGGAAACCGATAGCTTGCTAAGGTGGTTAGGAGAGGAAGATTGATCACAGGGGAAGTATGTAGCGTTTGTCTTGTGGGGGGGACTAAAACAACATTTGAATGTACATAGTACGAGACTTAATATCGATGTTTCAATTCGATTGTACATTGTAAGATTTGAACCGAGGACCAGGCATACGGGTAATTATTTCAATTCGTGCCATACTAAGTTTGAAAAAGTTGACATTGGCTCAATTTGTTGTGCTATTTTGTAGGTCATTTGTTTGAATCCATCCAAAAGTTTTCTCACTACCATGGTGTTCATCATATACATATGAATTTGTATTAAAAAGTAGCGTGGATACAAAGTGAAATCACGAAATCCACGTTAGAATTGGAGATCGCTACGTGACACACACTCTAATTCAAACAACTAACTACGTGACACACACTCTAATTCAAATAATTAATTATGTGACACACTCTAATCCACGTTAGCATGGGTACCGTTTCGATTTTTTTTTTCAAATAACTCCTCATTAATTAATTTATAGTACTCCCTATGTTCACTTTTATAAGACCTTGAAGACATTTCAGACAATGTGCAAAACAGTTCATTTTAAGTTGTCTGAAATGACTTACAAAAGTGAACGGATGGAGTATCTCGTTTCGAATGATTAATTATTGCAAGGAAAACACAGGCATGGTAATACATACAGATTCATTTGCAACTGAAAGAAGATTCGTTTGCATTCTCAAATGTAGGCGCACCAGGCAGACCATGGTTGTGTCGGGGTGGACGCTGCTTTGGTGCCTTAAAGGCAACAGCCCTTGGGTGACTGACATGTGGGCCAGCCACCTGTTGGGCCCACATGTCATGGACACAAAGGCAGGTGCCTTAAGGCACCAAAGCGTAGTCCTGTCGGGGTGGTCGCGTGTGCCGGACGGACTCGTAGCACCCACCCACCCACCCCCCTCCCCCCAAAAAAGGACGACGACAATATAAGTTCGCGCTTCCACGTTTCGGATTGAAATATCTGGCGGCCCCAATTCCAGCCCTGCAAAATCTCTCTTCTCCACCGTCCCCTTCCGCGCCTAGATTGCTCAAATTCCTAATTCGCCGCCATCCCTCGAATAGCCCCTCGTCTCGTCTCTTTCCCCACCGTTCCCCACCTCTGTGCCGGACGACGACGACGAAGACGATGGTCGCGCTTCACCACCGCACCGGATCTACCTCATCTATGCCCTCGTCCGCCGCACCGGGTGGTCCACCGACAACGTCGGCCGCCGCAACCGAGGTGCCTCACAGACACCGAGTTCCACCGCATCAGGTGCGCTTCACCGATGCCGTCTCCCAGCTCACCGGGGCTACTTCACGGAGCACATCGTCGCATCTCCGCCCCCCGAGGTCGTTGGGGCTTCACCAACGGTTTCGTCCACCGCATCATAGCGCTCCGCTGCCACTCAAGATCTGCACCCGCGCTGCCAGCCAACGCCAACAAGATCACCCTCAACGGCTCTGAAGTGACCCGCACTCTAGCTAGGCGAGCATGCCCAAGCGTCGGCCCGAACTAGGTATCCACACATCACTCCCTTGCGCCTTTGTTCCGACGATGTTTGGATATCCTTTCACTGCTCTCTTAGCTTACACGCCTATGCAACTCTGACTTTAACTCTTATTTCTTCTGGAGATATCATCTGAAACAAGCAAATCCATTTTTAGCGAAGCATGACGGGGCTACGGGATCTGGTACACATCCTGCACACCTGTATAACCTTGTAAGTATCTGTCCTCCGGTACAACATCAAGGTCGATTCCTCTTATTTGATCAACCATTCGTCATGTCAAAAATGCAGAGGGGGATGCAAGGAGCACAAGGCCTGCACATCCAAGCAAGTGGTAACATGGACTTGTACATGGAACATCCCAAGCGCAAGCAGAGCTGCAGCGAGCCTGTACAACGAGCTAGCGTAAGTCCCTGCATTTCATTTAGTTCGTACTGGCATTCGTATATGATTTGTGTGTAGTGGCTGATCCACGAATTCAAGTTACTAGGGGCGAACATTTAACTTAAAAAATACGAAGGCAATTGCACTCCGGAAATCAACATAACTTGAGAAATGTGAAGCTACATGCACTTTGAAAACTAGCTAATGATCCAAAGTAGTTCAGATTATAAACACTAAATGATGCAAGCACCAAAAAACAAAATGCAACATGGTGTACAAGGACTACAAACATGGTCTGTACCTGCCTGAATTATTCGTTCTTCCGGCTGAAAATATCAAAGTGTAATTGCACGTATAACCGGTCGCAAACTGCATATCAATATATCTATCCTGCACAAGTATGCCAATAGTTTCAAACAACAGATTAGAAAAGTATTTATGCTATGTTGTCATGATACAGGGACTTTCTGGTAGATGGTCTCGACGTTTCCTCAAGCTATGAAAATGCACTATAATTTGCTTGTCATCAATGCCTGCAAATCTCTGTCTCTCTCAACATAGTAGATCATCATTACACACTAAATCCTTTAATGAGCTTGCAAAATGCTTGCATTAGATCCCTCATTAGACACTATATGTTCATCACCAGGAGCATGTAAAATGTTTGCATCAAATCCTTCATTAGCAGTCTATTCATTAGATACTTCAGGCTCAAGAACAACATGAGCTTGTATGTTTGCACCGGAAACTTGATTAGATACATCGATTCGGTCGATTCGGTATTGATTGGGGGAGTTATAAAATAAGTAGAAATTGGTTTCATTTTCTCATATATTCCCTACATACAAGCAGTTTTACAACACCGTCAGTTTAACTATTGGCCAGAAATTGAAGAGTTGAATTAGATATAATCAGGAATGTGATGTACCTGCTCGCTGCGCATGCTACTCTTGCAAGTTGCGATCGTCTGCTTGGCGCAAGCTCGATGCCATGCCCGTCTTTGCCGCCGCCGCTGCCTCCCACGCAGGCTACACCTGTGGTTGGATCTTCATCTTCTTGTCCTTCCGCTCGCTTGAAGCCCGGCGACCGCCTTCCAACGAGGGCGCGAGGAAGTGCTGTCGGTCTGTCCGTGGCGGCTAGGTTAGGAGCGAACCAGACTGGAGGCTGGAGCGAATGAATTGGGATTTTTCCTGTTGTCGATCGATATGGGAGGCGCTCGTTTGGGCCGCGAGCCTGCTATAGGGCCTGCCTTGCACTTATCTTATTGGCCCATCCAAATTGAAACATTTTTCTTCATTTTTTACATTGCGTGCTCGTGCGTTGGGACGAACAAAACTAGCGTGGGCCAACCTCGACGACTCAAACTAGGTGCACACTTTCCAGCCACCGAGGCGGCCGGCCATACCAGCCCCTATGGTGGCGTCACCTCTTTTTGCATGTATGATTGGATAGTGAAAAATATTCCAGTGGCGCTTTTGATTTACCCACAGAATGGTTGAATTGCTTGTTTCTATAAACTGAGTTCGCCAATAATGTGAAGGATGCCACTCTTTTCATCCTATTGTAGATGGCTTAGATCTCGATATGCCAAAAGTAATTGCATGAAATATACAAAGAAAAGCCAGTGATGTGTTGGGATACAACTAGTCTGACTACACATCCTCATATAACATATCAAGGACGCACCATCTTACCAGATTAACCATTCGACTTACCCATGCAGTGTGGGAAGAAAGAAGTATTGGGACTGCGTATCCAAGCAATTGATGCCATGGACTCCTTTGTACAACCATGTAAGCGAAAAAAAAGTGGTATTGTGCCTGTACAAAGAACTAGCGTAAGTTCAGTTACCTGCTTCTCGGAATTTTAGTTAGCCACTTATTGCAAAATTGTTCAATTATGTTGCTTGGCTTAATTTAGTTTGCTACTGATTACATAATGGCACAGCTCGTTAATCATATTGTAGATCGCGCCTATCTATGTGTTTGATACTTACTGTTAAGAATTACCGCTTTGTCTTAACTTAAATATCTACTTGTTTGTTTAAGCGCTTTGTCGC
This sequence comes from Aegilops bicornis, assembly GCA_021605145.1. Lineage (NCBI taxonomy): Eukaryota > Viridiplantae > Streptophyta > Magnoliopsida > Poales > Poaceae > Aegilops > Aegilops bicornis. The sequence continues at coordinate 719,750,710 of CM038673.1, forward strand.
TGCAATAAATGGGTTACAATGATGTTAATAACTATTTCCCTCCGTCCCATAATATAGGACGTTTTTGACACTAGCATAGTGTTAAAAACGTCTTACATTATGGGACGGAGGGAGTACTATTCAGCATCTAATTGAAACTCTTTAATTCCTTGTTTGTTTAACTGGTTTGTTGTTATAACTCCCAGTTGAGATGTTTTGCTAACTTCAACTTTTCTGAATCCAATCGGAACTTTAATGGCAAAACATGTTAGCCCAAGATCAAAGAGCGAGGTCCCCATGGACATTGCATCATCCCACAGCAGTGGCACCGGCCCAAGCGTGCATTATGAATTGCCAACTGCTGATGCTCTAGAGGCTAAACTAGTGGTAGAAAGAGATTCTGCTTCTACACTTAGAGATGAAGTTGACATGTTGAGGAAGCAAACAACACAATCACAAGCAGTACTCAAGACAACCATTAAATATTTGGTGGATTTCAAAACGAAGCAAAATTTGAGACCCACCAGATTGTTAAGGTCCTGAAGGAAAAAAGGAAATTAAATTCCTACTTGGTAAATCATAGGTGAAATGTTCTTTCCATAGTTGAATAACCTTTGTGTTGTCTATTCATGTAATCAATCAAACCATTTGTTTTAGAGATCATGTAATAATTTTTTTTGTTTTTTGGTTTGTAATTTTATTTGAGCACAAGTCTGTATTAATTGATAAGACTCGGAGACATTTCATTTGGATTGCTGTGCCAGACCTACAAATATGCCAATTGGGCTGAATGTGCATTCAGTAATAGTAGTAGTATAGATGGACCATAAGTGGCACGCATCGGAAAGGGCCAAGATGCTGGCTAAAAAAAGATGTTGTTGTAGCCAAAAAAAGTACAACGGCCTGGCTTATGTATGTTAGTTGATATTATTGATCCATATACTCTATAAGTGTTTATATGTGCATTAGTTCTGTACATTCTTGGTTGATTGACTCGGTATTTGAATCTTGATACATCGCTTGTGTACATATCTAAACGGGAGTACACATTATGCTGCGTGTGACATTTGAGTTGGACATGAAGTGTTCCAAATATTCAAATTCACCTTAAACTGGATACTAGTTTCTGAATTTGAGTATCGACATTTGTAAACCATATTCATATATGACAGTGGAATACATCTTTGTCGTCCTTTTGAAGATATATAAAAACACATAGAACGATTTATAAAGATTCATATAGGAATACAAAATGGATTCGAATTTAGTTGTCGTGGTAAACGTGGATGCTTATTGTCCCAAAATTGAAAGAAGCTACAAAATGTCCACTCCCACGTCGGCTGCCCGAAGCCAAGTGTTTGGGAGATGTAAATTACTGTCTACCCATTACACGGACAATCCATCGGCCCGATTTCCACTGCTCTAAATAGGGGTAGGTTAGTAACTTCAATTAGACATGACACGACCGCCTCTGAGCCCATTCCGACACGGTGAGCATCAAACATGGGCGGCAAAACACATTTGATTCAAGATCGTCCGAAAGACCTCTGTTTCTCCCTCCATTCCCCATTCATACACGGTGGGCGGCAAAACAAACTCGACTCGGCCGAAATCGATGTAGGCAAATATTTTCAATAGGGGCAGGTTTGTAACTTCACTAAGACATGACACAACTGCCCTACCTGTCAGCCCCGTTCATACACCGTGGGCGCCAACCACCCTCTCCTCGCCCGAAATCGCTCTGGGCAAATATTGGCGAGATGCGAGATTACCGTCCTATCCCCAACCGACGAGACGTCCAAATTTTAAACGGGGGCTAAGTTCAGAATTTTCCCATATTTCGCATAAAGGCCCCAAAAACATGGTTCCCGTACCTCTCCCTCCATTTTCCCATTCATACACCGTCCGTGCTAGAACACCCCATCCCCACACCAGCCTCCGTCCGCCACCCCATCCATCACCGCCGTCCTCCACCACATCCACCGCCACCATCCTCCACCATGCCGGAGCGCCTACCAAGACCGCGTCGTCCACTGCTAGAGATGGACGTTTCTCATCCACGGCGACGGACCAATAGCCTTGCATCACGTCCTCTCGCTTCATCGGCGCCATCGTCCTCTTTGCCGGGGCCGCTCACACGACCTTCTCTTCCACCGCAACGGGACTTATCCCCCGATGCACCCGTCTACCGTCGTAGATCTGCTTCAACGCCACCGACAACCATCGCACCCCCGATGCCTACACGGCGCCACAAGAGAGGTGGTACTTCATATCTCCTCAACTTTTTGATCTCAACCAGAAAATAGATCTTAACTTGGTTACTCTACTTTCTATTCAGCTCATAGAATTTAGTTCTTAGTTCGGAGCAAACAATGGATGCTAAATATCATTTCTCCGGTTTGCAGCTTCAAATCTGCCATGGCATAGCAATAATACGGTTTAATTGATCATGCTTAGGGTTTAATTGATCATGTTGGTTCCGTGGTGGTTTCTTTAATAGAAATCGGAGGGAAAACCCTCTTTTGCTAAAAAATATGCTTAGAGTTTCCCCCGTTTATGATCACTATACAATCAGAATACGTGCTTCGTGTCATAATAACACTGCTCCACGCATCAAGCTAAACAAGCTTAGATGTTCAAATATGAATCTGATATTATTAAAACAGAGTTGTTTAATTGGTCAGCTAAATGTTCCTAAATTAGTTTCGAAAATGCATGTTCGCCGCTCGGGTGTGTATCTCTACAGGGTGCCCACGGTGGGCCGGCCCATCCTGGGATTTTGGGTCGTCCCAGGCCCTGATTCCTCTATGTTCACAAGGCTTCCGATCTCTACTACGCCACCGCTGCCTCGCTGGCGACTTGCCCCTGGACGGCATGACTCTAGGAGGAAGCGCGGACTAACAGGAGGCCAGGAGCCGCCGCCTAACAGCGTCACCGCTGCCGGGCGCGCCGCCGTGCCTACCTTCCCGATCCGTTCAGGGCTCAGCGCAAAGCACCCACCAAGCCAACCCGATTTATCCCGAGATACGTCCTCAACACTCGTGACCACTCCTCATCACCCATTTTCTAATTGATTCATTATTCATTAGGCAGACTGTCATTAGGGTTTGTTGTGTGCTCGGTGCTACCTACACTTAATGGTTCAGATGTATTTCGCAATCTTTAGTACCTCTAAAGTTCACAGGGTTTTCAAACTTTCGGCCCTCGGAATGTAAACTAGTCATTTTCGATTGTTGGTCGTAGTGACATTGACCTGATTACTACCGCAAGCCGTGTTTGTTGACAATTTTACTTGTCTTTCTTACTCATTCGATATAATATCCAATTATTCATGTCGATTAGTTGCAAACAATAAGTGCTAGACAAACTTCTTCATTCAGATTTTGGACGGTCTCTTATTGCGAGTTACAATTACGCATACTTGTCCTAGTAAGCTCACAAGTAAATGATTGATTCACTACATCTATGCTTGCCTTGTCATATTTGTTGTCAATATTCTTTTAGGGTGGACCACCCTGTTTCTAAATCTTGGAACCGTAGACCTGAGTGAATAGTATTTCTCTATGTGATCTCTTCCATCATGTGTGGGTAACGAACACTGCATTGTATAGAAAGAGAGTGTCATTTCCAGCTTTTACATAGGTTTCGATCTTTTACATGGAATACAATCTCCCTACTTGCTTTGTGTCGCACTACCAACACTCCACCCTTGAAGCTAAACATTACGCCACTCATAATTGCTTAGTTTATTTATTCAAATACGAATTTCATATGATTCTAATGTTCCTACTTTAGTTTTGAAATGCGTGCCTGCCTGTTATAGAGACATAAGGGGTTTGTATTTCTGTGTGTGGTCTAGTCAGCACGGTTGGGGAGGTGAACTTTGCATATGCAGGGGTTTATAGGGAGACACTCTCCGAGTTGAATCCGCAATGCATTCCATAGATAATCTGACTACTTTTTATGTTTTCATGAATCTCAGATTCTAACAGCATCATAATGATTATGAGCTTGCGCGCATGAAAAGAATAAAGCGTAACAATGCCATGGCTGTCAAACTTGGCATTAAGGGACTGAAATCAAGTCTAGATGCAATGCAATGCAAACGCCTCTCCACCTCTGATTCATGCTCGTAATATGATCCTAACGGTGATTACGAGCTAGAGGGAGACCTAAGTCAATGTAGCTCCCTACTGGAGGAGTCAGAGGAAGATGCCCTATCTTATTCACCCATCAAGGTGCTTGTTCTAACTTTCCAAGGTTACATTGCTCGCACATATCTTGCAACTGATGCTTTGCATTGCTTCTACTTTGTTGAACTGCCATTAGCTTAGTTTACACATCTTGTATGTGAATACGCCTGCCTATCCATTTTCAGTACATATTCCATCTGTCATCATACCATATTTATCCATTCAAATGTTGTTCTTGTGTATCAGACGTTCAAAAGGAAGAGGGCGATTGCTGATCGTGGAGGAGCACAAGCAAAGTATTTGGAAAAGGTAGTGGCACCTGATAAATCAAATAGCCCATTAGGTGTAGTTGCAATATCACCTGACCCACAAAATACCCCTACTCTAGCAGACTCTAGCCCTACTACATCGGGTCATTTCGATGCCCCAACTCACAGACCCCAACTGCAACCGCAAGAACAAAGATGATTATGCCAGTTGACATAGCACCAGTTGTCTGACATAAAACCCCATTCCAAAGAAAGAGTACACAAAATCCAGTTGCCAAATCCTTTTCGAACCGTAGAGAGCCCCAATTGCAGCAAATAGGACCCTGTTCCATTTCTTCCCAGTTTAGAAGACGAAGCTTATGTTGTTGTCAGGAACTTTGTGTGCATCTTTCCTTCATGGAAAGATTATACCGCAGACACAGAACGATTTCCAGTCTTCCTCCGAAACTTATGCGTAAGTAATGTACTAATGTTATTCATGGTCATTACTGCATATGTTTCTGCTGCTGCATATGTTTCTGCTGACAGAAGACACAAGATTTCATTCTTTTAAATAGGCGAGGAGCAAACTGGATTGTGATGACGAGTAAGAGTTGATTGCGCTTTTCAAGAACTCATTGATGAAGTATCGTTCCTACCTGAGGCAAGCGCACTTCGATGGCAAGCCTCTGAACGAAATTTCTATAAAGTCTCCGGTGCTACATTTATCCGACGGTGACTGGAATAATCTTGTTACACATTGGTCTTGGCTGCAGCGTAAGGTACTGTCTATGATATCACATCACAATTTGAACTACATTTCTGCATTTGCCTTTACGTCTCACTTGTACTAAAACTTTTAGCAGAAAAACATTCATTCTCAAGGGACCAGAGAATCTCGCAACTATATCTGCTTTAATCGCATTGCTCTCGTGAGTACCTCTTGCCTGTATGACCATACTTACTTTCATAGCTGTTTGATTATGTAGCATCACTGCACATGTTAGCCTCGTAATCGCCCATTTGGTGGACATTATAAGATCCGTATGGACTCTTACACAAATTTAGAATCAACCCAATGCTTTTGAAGAGGTTTAGCTTTCAGTCCTCTTGTAAGGACTGAATGTGGTCTATCACTGTACTTACATTAACAGCTACTCCCTCCGTCCCATAATATAAGAATGTTTTGTACAGTACACCAGTGTTCAAAACACTCTTGTATTATGGGAAGAGGGATTGGTTCATTTTGTAGCATTCTGCATCTTATCTCCCTCGTCCAATTATTTACTAAAAAAGATCAAATCTATATTTAATCTTACCAACAAGTAGAATACACAGACAATGCCAGTGCAGAAGTGTAGCCCATTGCTCTTGTCAGTACATTTTGTCCTGTAACGCTTGTACTTCCAGGGATTGGTAGTTGATTATGTAGCATCAATCTGCATCTTATCTTCATTATCCTCTATCCCTTCCAGTATTATCATATCTATAATTACTCTCTACAAAATGTAGAGCATGTGCAATGCTTATGAAGAAGATTACGTGCTGAAATTCTTGAGTTATCCTTCCCTTGACATGGAGAAGGGCATTATAAAGCCGGTGTTAACTGTTAATGTAAGTCAGTCCTTCTAAAGCCTTTATCCTCAACTGCTGTTTAATTTGCTCATACTCCCTATCATTTACTGTTGTTTAGTTTGTTGTTTCTACCAAAATGCATGTTCGTAAGAACCGTAAGTTCTAAGTTTTACTTGTAAAACCAAATTTCTTATTCATATCATACACATTACTTAATACTCCCTATGTATGCTTGGTTTTATGGATCTATAATCCAGTGTGTGGTGAAGCAGCCCACGTTTGCACCTTGTCATCTCCTGTTTTATCTTACTGATGTGGCTGATGATATGAACAACATGCCATGCACATTATCCAAAATAGATACAATGATTTTGTTTGCCCTTCATCTATGCTTGTTATGTTGACATGGTAATCCAAAGAGTAGTGTGGTGAAGCTCCCGCATTATGAACAATGCCAAATTATGCTATTGATATTTTGAACTTACTCTTTATTTTCTAATTTGAAATTGGATAGAATTGATGTAATGTTATCATCTTTGTTTATACACGTGCAAAACCTGTCATCTCTCTGCTTTGTTTCAGGGTGATATGCCTGATGGCATGCACAAGTCTGCTGAAGGCAGTGAGACAAACCCAACATATATTGCAGCAAAGAAGGCAAAACATCTTGAAGGTAGCGAGACAACCCCAAAGTCTTGTCTTGATGCAGTGTTCAACTTACTTGAGACTAACAGTCAGACAAGCTCACATAATTCGTTGTCTGAATCAGTTCGACTTCTTCAGTCCCAAGTTCTAGCAGAAAGGCATTCTGCAACTCAACTCCGACTTGAAGTCCTATCTCTAAGAAAGATTGCGGAGAACCTCATCGCTAAATAGCTACACCTGGAAGCTATGACCGACATGCTAGGACGGTTTCACAGCCTTGCTCAGCGGCTTGCGCAGTAGTTCCCCCGCAAGGCTAACCTTTCTTGAACTGTCTTGGAAGTGGTCTCGGTTCAGTATTATTTTGTTACGCTGCAATGGTGCCTAGTTTATGTAATCTGCTTCTTCGTTGCGCTTTATGATCACTGGTGGCGAACTTTGATGCCCAGTGGATGTAATATACCTTAAATCCTTTATTGTATAGTGTAGGTTTATTCTTAGTTACTATGTCGTAATTTATTTATTGTATAGAGTAGGTTTGTTCTTAATTCCTACTAGTTATCGCCATCATTCGCTATCCGGAAAAAAATCAGATGTAGTCGATCGGGCGAAACATTCGATAACGGGCTGCCAGGTTTTTAGCGGCCACAATTGGGCCTGCTGCCTTTCTTGGGCCCGAATGATTGGGGCCTTCACACATCATGCGCCAGGCCCAAACTTACACCGCCTATATTTTAGTTGGGCCTTTTGTCGACCCAGCTTAGTTTGGCCCACGTAGCGTTGGGCCATTAATGTGCTGAATATTGCCTTTGGCCTGTTACGGCCGAGATGAAACCACGGGCCTTTAGCAGGCCAAAATGCATGTTGGGCCTCAATTTTCACTAGTTGTCGACGGGCCTTCAGCAGGCCGAAATGTAGATCGGGCCGTTATGGGCCCAGTTAGCTCACGAGCCCTTACCAGGCCGAAACATATCTCTGGCCTTAGTTGGCCCACTGATATTATGGGCCTTTAAGAGGCCGAAAGCTTAGTACAGGCATCAACGGGCCGAATTACGTGACAGGCCTTTAACAGGCCCAAAGTCACGTTGGGCTTAACTGTTGCCACCTTTAGCATGGGCCGTTAGTGGGCCCGGTGTCCCGTCGGACCATATATGGCCCATGGGCAGCACGGGCCATTCCCAGGCCGAAAGTCACACCGGGCTGAAATGTGCCCATGTCTACATCAGGTATCTAACAGGCCGAAAGTCACTGGGCTGTAGTTGGGCCCGAATATTCGGCGAACAATTAACAGGCCAGATCTGGCTTCGGGCCGTAAATGGGCCCAAATGTTGCGCGAACAATTAACGGGCCAGATCTGGTTTCGGGCTGTAAATGGGCCTTTATTAAGCAGGCCGTTATTGGGCTGGCCCACTAGTACCTGATTAAGTTCTACGGGCCTTTGACTGGGCCAGCCTTTTTAACCTATATGGGCCTCTGTTGGGCCCAGCCACGTGTCGACGTACCATAGGCATGTCTCCTCCAATGGACGGGCGACATCTGGCCCACTAACGGCCAATCGGAATTTTACACGTGGAAATTTCCAATTGGTCGGGGCTGTTAACGGGTTATTGGATCCAAAATCCGACCCGATAGCTTAACGGCGTTCCGTTACGGTGGATGCCACGTGTCGGTCACCCTTGACGAAAGCACTTCTATGACGCGCGATTTATCGTCATGGAAGTGGACACTTCCGTGATGATAATTTTGGTAATGTCATGGAACACTTCTACGACAGCACATGTATGACTATCTTGATTCTGTCATAAATTTTTCATGGATGTACATGCATGACAAAAAACGCGACCTACTGTGACAAACACGTATCATCACGAAAGTGTATTTTTTGTAGTGACTCCCTCTCTCCAAGTTTATTTGTTTTGAATCTTTTCATTTTGTAAGTTTCAAATTCTAATTTAGAGCTCCCATCACATGTTGAGATTACAATGTCCATTAAATCGTTGCGTGCATGTATAGTAAAGAAACAAATCTTGAGTTTGGCACGAGTTCGTGCTCTGGGAGCACCACAAGCCCTGGCGCAGGAGTTACATTTCCCTCTCAGGGCCGTCGAGACTGAGCTTCAGCGCCTTACTACAACTACCTTTGAGTCAATAACATGTGGACCCGATAGGTGACTGGTCCACATGTAATGCTCCCGTAGGCAGAGGGGCAGTGGGGCCAAGAGGGGTGAGCCGCAGGTCGGGGGACGTGTGGTTTCATGGATTCGAGCGGCGTCGTGGGAATCGCGGGTGGCTGTGGTAGAAACTTGATGCTCGCCGCATTTTAGGAGGCCCACATGTCATGCACACAAAGGCAGAGGGGCGATGCGGCCGAGAGGGGTGAGGCGCACGTCGGGGGCGTGGTGCCGTGGGTTGCAGAGGCGTCGTGGGAATCGCGAGATGAAACGTGATGGTCTCCGTAGTTGAACTTCCATGGACAAGTTGTCATGTCTACGGACACATGCACTGTATACCGATCACTGGAAGGAGTAGCAGAGAAAGCTATATATGCGGATAAATAGTTCCTTATAGTAAAGTAGACCCACGCTACTACTCTGTTCCAAAGACATGCACACCATCGAAATAGTCCATCTATATCAATATACACCGAGAGGGAATAATTTTTTTTACAAGAGAGGAAATAGTACATCCATCCATAATGCCCTCCTGCTGGTGCAACGTTTTCTTCTTCTTCTTCTTCTTCTTCTTCTTCTTCTTCTTCTTCTTCTTCTTCTTCTTCTTCTTGTTCTCATTCTCTGTGGGAGACGGCTTAACAACAAGCTCTTTGGACCTTCCAGCTATCTCGAAACTCACACGGGCATCGAGGGAAGCATATTTTATCCGCTCGTGCGTCAAGGAATAATTCTCCCATCCAGACAACCTTAATGCCACCGTCTCGTCACCCTTCTGAAGATTTGTACCGAGCACAAAATTTGCTACATCGAATAGGGATGGTGTCTGTTTAGCACAATCTTCTACAGGAATTTTGATTCTGGTTTGTAGGTCAGCGATGCTTTTCAAATCAAGGTTGTACGGCTCCAGCTTCTGTTTGTCCCCTTTGATGGCTGCCCCACAGAAGTATACGTCCTCCCGAGACAAGAAATCGTGAAGCTCACCTAGTATGGAGGGCGAGTGTATGATGTGGTACACCAAAACATCATCTTCGAGGCACAGCTGAAGGATGGCGGCGCGCTGGATCTTCCCAGGGGCACGCTCTATGTACTCCGCGTCGAGACCGATGACCCTCGTCTCTAACTTTTTGAGGGAGTTGGATACATTGTTGATACACTGCCGAAAAACCCTTGGGTGGACGGTGACGGTGGCAACTATGCGCATCGAGCCTTCGACGAGGACATGTTGGACGCCAAAAACCTGCATCTCGATCTCTTTCGCCATTTGGAACCGCTGGAACGGAGGGCTATAGTTTGGAGAATTAGGATTAGATGGCTAGTCTAACTGAAGCAGTAGATGATTATTTAAAGAGGTTAAAACAATGTGAATGCAGTGGGGTTTGGATGCAAATGAAGACAAAGGGGAGGTGAAGAAGCCGAGGCGAATCGGTTCCCGATGGAGAAGTAAATGGGAGAAGTGGCGTGCAGGCAGTTGATTAGACGGCTAGGTAGACTAAACGAAAAGGCTATGCGGGTAGACTGAGGAGTCGTACCTGTTCGTGTACGTGCCCATCCTTCCTGATAGGTGGGATCTATGCAAATAGATAAAAATGTGTCGTAGCTTTTCTTTTGAGCCCGTGAGTGCGAGACACAACATTCTCTGGTTAAGGAATACTCCCTCCGTTTAGGTGAGTATAAGTCACCTTATGAAAATCAGGTTTTCCCAAAACCTTTAGGCGTGGAGCACTAACTTCCTGCCCGATCCCTCCCAGCCTCGTTAGCCAGCCGTTCTCTTCCTTCGCTGCCGCGTTCTACCTTTCCATTTTTCCTCTTCTCAAGTGTGGAACGATCTGCATGCCGTCCTTGATGCACCAGAACGACCACTGCATGCATCGCGGCAGGCGTTGATTGGGCATGCACAAGAATTTGGTTATGCTCGCAATATGGATGGTACCTGAACGATGAAGTGAACAGGCATACTAGCACAGGAGACCTATTTCCGCTATACAATACTGGAGTACTCATGTTCCTACTACTAGTAGTAGTAGTAGTAGTACAACTGTGGTACACTTGATGGTCAAAATACTATTCATCCGGTCCTCACAAAGGAAGTGACAACACCGCGCTACCGACACTAGTCCAGCGAGGCGGCGTCATTCGGGTTACCAAAGTCAGCCTCACCCTATGCACTTTGCAGTCTGTCACCGCCGCTGTACAGCACATTGGCGCCTCGCGTTGTCTCCCTCTCCGCTCCCATAGCACCACTCCATCTCCATCTCCTTCTCCGTCTCCGTCTTCGTCTCCATCTCATCAGTGCCCCGTGTACCGCCGCCTCACGCGCCTCCCCGATACCACTATTCCTCGCTAACTGCTCCAAAGACCGACATCCTTCTCCCCCATAAATCAAGTCCCTTCCAAACTCCACCATGGCCGAACGCAAACCGTGGCAAAGATCCATATGAGCCGTGATTGGAGCAATCTCCGATGACATCCTCGACCTCTGTTGTTCGTGGTATGGATATGTTGACCGCCCGCGGCTGGCTGCATGCTCGAGGGACATGCACACGGCCATCGTCAAGCGAGGCCTAATCTTTTCAAGAAACCCTACTTGCTGCTATCTCGGTCTTGCGAGATTAGCTCACCATGATCTGGAGGCGTGCATGATGCCCTCGACTTCAATCCGATCTCCATTAGTCAAACTTCTTTGCGGTATGTAGTGTGTCGCCAGACATCATTTCCCTCGACATCGATCCGATCACCATCGCCTCAAACTTCTTGGCAGGTATGTACCGGATCGGCATGAACTCCCATCGGATGGCTGCCTTCAGAGAAGACGGTAAAAAGTTGGTGCTCGTGAACTTCCAGACCTCCCATGAGATTATCCTTCCTCCGTTGGATTATATAGAGTATTACCATCGCGGTCCAAGCCATCTAGATTACTACGTTAGTTGGACGGACCTTGTTTTGCAGAAGATTGTAATCTGCCAAGTACCCACACGACATGCGAATCACGCAGACTTCAAGCTAATTGCCTTGTTCGACCGCGGACTCGCCTATCTTTACACCGGTGCCTTTTTTAGCAGGAGACAACTCGGCTCGCAGTGGATCATCGTCAAAGCTGATACACACTTCTGTGATGCTATTGAACACAATGGCATCATCTACGCGATCGACAAAGCAGATGGCACCACGTATTGCTGGGACGGTGCATGTAAGTTGTTTCCGTCTCATGTTAATGATGACGCCATGACACTGCTTTGAACTTTTTTTGATGATTGGCATATCCCTGTTTGAGCATATTTGAGTAGAACTATGGCAATATTAGAGACGCCATAAATCAGCTATATTTGGAATGAGTTAATTCATGCGATTGTGACCATGTCATTACAGCCAATTTGTACCCTGAATAATCAAAATGTTAGGAATATATGGATATTATCCTTATTTTACCGTAATCTATATACTACTACTAAATATGAGTGTGTATCAATGGCCATGTTAGTTTCCTCATTTTCATGATGTAGAAACATGCACCACAATCGTTGGTTTCATCTAACCATACATTAGGGAAGTAAATGTGCATATGGAGAACTCTATATTTGGAAGTAGTGAAATCCTGCAACGCTTACCATGTGTACATACCTATATTCACCCTTCAGCAATCAATGATTAGAATAATATTCTCACAAAATTTTTGCCCATAGAACATGAGTATATAACAGTGCATGGTCTGTTAGTTACCTTGAAGAATTTTTTTGTGAGGACAGAACATGATTACATAACATGCATGACATGGTAGTTTCCTGTGAAGAATCGATTGCGAGATAACATGAGTATAACCATGCATGGCACTTCTATATTTTCGAACCCGTATACATTTCCTGTATTTTCCTCCCGGCCCAACAGGGACATATCAATGCTGTTTCTTGGATTATCCTACTCATACTCTGAACAATGATGATCTTACATTAACAATGCTCGTCCTTTTTGATATGATGCGTGTCCCTACTGCCATCGCCTTTGTAATTACACCACCTTTGCCAAAAACAGGGAAGCACAACTGGTTCCGCACTCGATCAGACGACGGCAAAAGACTGATGATCATTCGGACACATGAGCTGGAAAAGTTATATTGCAAAAAACCCACTGTATACAAGCACCGTGTAATACGTGAGTATCCGGACAGTGGCTGTTACGTCTATGAGCAGGATACCAGCTTGTTGGGGCCTTTAGGATTTTTTAGTTGGAGGCGGGTAAACAGCCTTGGTTCACACTCTCTCGCTTTCTCGGACACAATTATCCGATTAACCAGGAGATCACCGCTGGCAAGGACCTTGATGGCAGAGAGGCTCTGCTTTTCTATGGAAAATCGTGTCTACACGGCGAGCCCTAGGAGTTCGCGAGCATACCCCTCGATTGTCAACGATCTGACTGCAGCCAGAAGAAGGTGAGAATGACAAAGGCATCCAGATTAACTTTGATCCTTGGATGTCTCAATTACGACAGGCAGTGATGTGGTCCAAGCATTCAGGTTGATAGGTAATTGGGCTGTTGCATCGAAAGGGTGGAGTACTGGTGTCTCCGGATCACTGGTCGCTGAAGCGGGGCTGCAAATTATGATAGTGTTGGATCATCTCTTCGAATGACTTTGTTGTCTTTGCTGCTGGTTACGGATGGGTAGTTCTTTCTTTTGTTATGCATATTCCTTGTCATTTGGTCATCCTCGTCTATGTCACTCTTTCTATGTAATAGTTGCTTCGCTTTTAGAATGTCATTCTAAATACGGATCACGAGAGTCGAGCGGATGGGTGCGTTTTGGTGGTGTAGCAAGACTTCTTATGAACTATCATGTCTTGTTGTTTATGTCAGTAGTAGTCACTAGTCGGTGTTTGAATGTTGTATATATCGTTGTTTGAACTGTTTATTGTCTCGAACTCTTGGTGGGCTAAATGAGGGCATCAACATTCTCCAGTTGTTCGTGAGTATATCTCATTTTTTCAAGTTATATAATTTGAGCTCACTGTCTTTTCGATGATGTACACTTGCTTGGGCCAGTGAGGTGTCGTTGAATATGGGCCGAGTAGTAACACAATGCCAAACAGGTCAATTATGACTCTCGGGCCGGGCTCTCAAAAGATCCTGAAAAAAAGGCCGGGCTCTCCAAAAAAGAAAGAATAAGGACTCTTAGGCCGACAAGTGGGCGCCACCGGTGTTTTCGTGCGCTTGCGTGGCGAGAGCAAATTGGAGCGTGCTCGAAATTCATGCTACCTTTTCATCCCCAGTCTCCCGCCCCTCCCCCACCTCTGGAATCTCGATTCCTACTCCAGTTCCCCCAACTTCCCCTCCCGTTCTCCCTGTACTCAAGCGCACTATCATGTCACCGTCAACGCGGATCTCCGAGCCGGAGATCCTGAGGTCCGTCCTGCCTTGATCGCTGCGTCGTCAGCTCAAAGATGGCATGGCGGTGCTTGACGACCAGTTTGCCGGCAAAGTGCTGATGGTAACCATCAACGACGACCGGCCACCCGTCTCGCCGGATGACCTTGTCAAAGCTCTTGGCATTGCACAGGGCATCCAAATAAGTGACTTGCTCGTCGAAGTCTGTCCGCCACCGGCTGATTTCTTCGTGAGGTTCCGAACAACTTTTATCGCAATCGTGTGTTCGAATCTTCCGGCGTTTGTTACGTGATGGCGTCTTGGTGAGCTTTGATCGGTGGCACCTGTGATGGGGCTCGGTGCCCTCTCGAGCTTGAGTTTTTAACAAAGCTTACCTTCCATGGCATGCCTCGGCGTGCTTGGAATAGCGAGTCCATGAACGAGCTTATCAACGACCTTGGAGGTGAGCTCGTAAGTATGTTTGTTCCTCCGCATAGCCGGGCTCGACGGTTATGGCATGGATGAAGAAGCTGTCCACCATACCAAGGTGATTGGTGTTGAGATACCGTGCAGGAACCGGGTTGTACTATTTGTCGCCACCAAGGCCGCCGCGGACCACGTTAGGGATGTACCAGATCGAGTGTTCGTGCATGTCAAGTGGTCAATCCATCAATCAAGTCCTCGCCGCCTCGCCGGTGCGTCGTCCGACGACGCCCATTACAGAGAGTCAACATCGACTTTCCCGTGTTTCTCGAACGATGGATGGCACAGTGGCCTACTCCATCGCTACGGGCGGAGGCCATCGCTTCTTTGGGAGAAGAGGCAGGCTGGCTGCTGGATGTGCTCTAATTTGAGGTAACAAGCGAATCTTGTCGATAGTACTAGTTAAATCAGAGCTATGGGTCGAAGCACCGATATGCCAATACATTTGATTGTGACCTGTTCTAATTTTGTACCTGAACTTTTTTTAGAAAGGGTTGTACGTCAACTTAATGTGCTAGCAGAACTTATTGTGTTGTATGTCTGTTTTCTTTGCACAACATTCAAGATATTTCCCCGTCATTTATAGACCATGAACCGTTATGTACGACTTCGTTGGTTTCAACATAGCCCTTCCCATAGCGATCCACTGCTTCCATCCTGATTGTGGCGCCTGCGTGAAATTTTTGTATGCAAGTTCAGTGTGCTATGATGTTCTATATGATTGTGTCAACTATATAAGTTTTTACTGAGCATCAGCAATGAATATGGATGAAAGATGTATTTACGAGCATCGACCGATGGGTCTCTCTCTCTATCTCTCACACACACACACACACACACACACACACGCACACACACGCGCACACGCATAAGTGTGACCCGTTGAATTATTTATTTGCTCGTGATAGCTTTTAATTAGGTTCCACTGTAATCTAACTTTTTTCTTAAGTTATAAATTGAGCTCAGTGACTTCAAAAAGTTGTACAGAAGCCTTGTTTGGGCCTTCCCGGCGTCCCTGAATGTGGGCTGAGTAACCATGTTAGGTTGTACTGTACTACATGTGCCTTTTTTTCAACATCAAGAATGGAATCGGGCCGACAGGTTGTACATAATATCCGGGTCAACTTGTTATCCGCTACTGGGCTGCAAAGTTTCCTAGGAGGTATGCATTAGGCTTAACAAGAAAATGGTCTTTAAGAAATAATAAATGGGATGTAATTATAATAACTGGGCAATTACTATGCACCAAACACGTAATTAGTTTGAAAATATATTATTTTTGGAATTTAGAAATTTTAATTTCATTACTTGTTCTTGCCAATAATATTTCGTTGGATTTTAACATGATACAACTTTATTTTGAAATTATATTTAACCTGACTAGAAATTTCGGATAAAAATATTTCGGATCCCATCAAAATGTGGGAATTTTTTTTGAATTCTGTTTTGAGCGGTTGTTTGAAATTATTAATCATTGTCCTACCTAGAAGTTGGGCTGTACTTTTAACAAACCCGTAAATGGGCTGTAGTAAATTCCATTAGAATTGAAAAATGGGCTTTACATTCTTACAAATCGCAAATGGGCTATATGTTCTCTGCCAAATCCGAGTTGTGGGCCTACTAAGTTGATGCGTACCAAGGGCTTTATCAACTTAGTCAATATAAACGATTCTAGCTGCAGTGATCGTACGATGTCCATCCAACGGCAGTAGTGCTTCTTTAACCTCTGGTCTTCTTGCTCCAGCCGCCCAAAGCAGCGTCGGTCGTGCCGCGTGCTCCTGCCTCCCGTGGCCGGCTGTGATGCCATGGAGGCCTCACCGCCCCGTACTACTCCCACCGCTGGCCAGGCCATCCCTCTACTCACCCACACCCCCTGTTATTCTGCGGCGACGGTAGCCGAACCAGTGAACTCTCGTACTCCTCTCCGCGTGGGCTACCACTGCTGCGTCTTCCCCGGCTCCGCGTCGTCCCCTTCCTAGGCCTCGCCATCGTCCAGACCACCGCTCTGGTGCTCTCGGCGCGGCGTGGTCAATGTGGTCAATGTGGTCAATGTGCACAACGGAGGAAACGGCCTTGTGTTCGACTGGCCATGTTCGAAACGGGGTCCTGTTGATCGAGAGGGGCCTAGCATACCGCAAAACAGAGGAAATGGACCTCCTACGGTCGAAACGGGCGTCCTATTGATCGGGAGGGGTGTGGCGTACCGCAAAACGGACGAAACGAACTTGTGTTGGAGCACTACGGTCGAAACGGCGGTCCTGTTCATCAGGAGGGGTGTGGCGTACCGCAAAACAGACGAAATAGACTTGTGTTGGAGCGTTATACGGTCGAAACGGGGGGAGGGGAGGGGTGTGGCGTATCGCAAAATGGGACTCCACGGGATACTGTTCATCTCCACCGTCGACCTCCTCCAGCCTCCACGGGCTACCGTCGACCTCCTCTAGCCTCGACGGGCTACCGTCGACCTCCTCCAGCCTCCACAGGATCCTGTTCATCCAGCCTCCACCGCGCGCTACTCCACCGGCTACTGTTCAACCACCCCTCCACGGGCACCCCTCCATCATCTACTGTTCATCCAGCCCTCCACACCACGGGGACCTGTTCAACCACCCTCCACGGCCACCCTCCACCATCTATCGCTCATCCAGCCCTCCACACCACGGGTTCCTGTTCATCCAGAGGCAATGCCACCGCCATCGCTCATCCACCCCCCCTGCAACACTCACTGTTCATCCCAGAGGCAGCATCGATCGGCTTCAGTTAGCAGCAATAGCGAAGGAATCGCTCCATCGGATTCAGTTAACAGCCATCAATCGATCGCTCGGGTTCAGTAACGTGTAGCCTGCAGTGTAATCGCTCGGGTTCAGTTAGAGCCCAATGCCTCGCTCGGCTTCAGTTAGAGCCAACGCCTCGCACACACGCGTGACAGACGAGAAACGCGATCGCTCTCCCACCGTGAACCGCAACTCCTCAAATTTTCCTTCCCTCGCTTCTACCACGGTTTTTTCCGGCCATGGACGGCCCAAAGAATGTCATGCAGCTGCGTCTCCGGCCCGCCTGTGACGAAAAGCTCATTTTACATCATGATTTTTTGTCATAGAAGTAGGAGCCCACCCCATCTATGATGATACCGGGTTTTGTCACAATTATCGTCATAGAAGTGTCATATGTATGACAGAAAAAAATTTCGTTCGGCCCAAAATGTCACGGATGTGTCTTTTTTTTGTAGTGACTAGTGCAAGTTGTCTCAACAATAATAACATAATTGGATCATATAACTATCCCTCAACATGCAACAAAGAGTCACTAATAGCGGAGAACAAACGAAGAGATTATTGTAGGGTACGAAACCACCTCAAAGTTATCCTTTCTGAAAGATCTATTCAAGAGTTTGTAGTAAAATAACACGAAGCTATTATTTCCGTTCGATCTATCATAGAGTTCATACTAGAATAACACCTTAAGACACAAATCAACCAAAACCCTAATGTCACCTAGATACTCCAATGTCACCTCAAGTATCCGTGGGTATGATTATACGATATGCATCACACAATCTCAGATTCATCTATTCAAACCAACACGAAGTACTTCAAAGAGTGCCCCAAAGTTTCTACCGGAGAGTCAAGACGAAAACGTGTGCCAACCCCTATGCATAGATTCCCAAGGTCACAGAACCCGCAAGTTGATCACCAAAACATACATCAAGTGAATCAATAGAATACCCCACTGTCACCACGGGTATCCCACGCAAGACATACATCAAGTGTTCTCAAATCCTTAAAGACTCAATCCAATAAGATAACTTCAAACGGAAAACTCAATCCATTACAAGAGAGTAGAGGGGGAGAAAAATCATAAGATCCAACTATAATAGCAAAACTCGCGATACATTAAGATCATGCCGAATCAAGAACACGAGAGAGAGAGAGAGAGAGAGAGAGAGAGAGAGAGAGAGATCAAACACATAGCTACTGGTATATACCCTCAGCCCCGAGGGTGAACTACTCCCTCCTCGTCATGGAGAGCGTCGGGATGATGAAGATGGCCACCGGTGAGGGATCCCCCCTCCGACAGGGTGCCGAAACAGGGTCCCGATTGGTTTTTGGTGGCTACAGAGGCTTGCGGCGGTGGAACTCCCGATCTAGGTTATGTTCTCGAAGTTTGGGTATATATGAGAGGTTTTGGCGTTGGGAACAAGTCAGGGGGGTCTCTGGGCTGTCCACGAGGTAGAAGAGGCGCCCTCCACCCTCGTGGGCAGCCCGTGACTCTTCTGGTCCATCTCCGATGCTCCGTGGGATTCTTCTGGTCCAAAAATAAGCTCCGTCAAATTTCAGGTCAATTGGACTCCGTTTGGTTTTCTTTTTCTACGATACTCAAAAACAAGGAAAAAATAGAAACTGGCACTGGGCTCTGGGTTAATAGGTTAGTCCCAAAAATTATATAAAATAGCATATAAATGCGTATAAAACATCCTAGATGGATAATATAATAGCATGGAACAATCAAAAATTATAGATAAGTTGGAGACGTATCACCCGTCGTCGCCGTCTCGCGCCGTCGCCCCCGCCGCTCGTCGCGCCATCCCCGTCGTCGCCGTCTCGCGCTGCCGCCCCCGCTCGTACACACACACATACACACATTTTTTTTACTTATTTTTTGTTTTCTGTTTTTTATAGTAATGCATGTTAAATTGTTAATTAGATGATCGAATTTGATGAATTACCTAGATAAGAATGTTAGATTAATGTCCAATGTTAGATGAATTAGATAGAAAAGTTAAATATTAATGTCAATTGTTAGATGAATTAGCTAGATATTAATTAGTGTTAATTAGATGAGTTAGTTTTTTATACTTTTGCTTATAGATTAATTCGATATATTAATGTTAGATGAATTAGTAAGTGCTTAGTTGAATTAGTAAGAAAATTAATAAGTGCTTAGTTGAATTAGTAAGTGCTTAGTTGAATTAGTAAGAAAATTAATAGAACTAGTTTATTTTTAGTAAGAAAATTTAGGTATATGAGATTTGAACTAGTTGAATTAATATAATTAGTTTATTTTTAGTAAATGCTTAGTTGAACTAGTTGAATTAATAGCACTAGTTTATTTTTAGCAAGAAAATTTAGGTATATGAGATTTGATGATCTAATTAAAACATTACTATATAGAACTAGCTACTTTATATATTTTAGTAAGAAAATTAATAGAACTAGTTTATTTTTAGTAAATGCTTAGTTGAATTAGTTGAATTAATAGAACTAGTTTATTTTTAGTAAGAAAATTTAGGTATCTGAGATTTGATGATCTAATTAAAATATTACTATATAGAACTAGCTACTTTATTTTAATAAGAAAATTAATAGAACTAGTTTATTTTTAGTAAATGCTTAGTTGAATTAGTTGAATTAATAGAACTAATTGAATTAATAGAACTAGTTGAATTAGTTGAATTAATAGAACTAGTAAGTGTTTAATGTTTCACCTATATGAACATAGGAAATGTCGCCCATTTACCTAAAAAAGATTTCATTATGTGCTAATAGTGTGAAGACCAAATAGCGACTGCATGACGTAAATTTCCTTGTTGATGATAGGCGCTTCAGCATCAAGCTGGATGAGACCTTCGAAGTGGATACAGTAAGTCAAAACGACAAGTCTTTTTTCGTAATTAAGCTTGACTTATGCTTCATTTGCATGAACTTATAATTTTAATTTTTCACTATTCTACTAGCGCATCACCTGCCATGCAAGAATTTTTGTCTTGGATAAGATAGGTTTCAGTGCTATGGAAACTATGGAGGTAAAGAGAGTTTACTTGAAGATCGAGCATGATTATACTTTCAACGTCAAATTATACAATGGAGACACATACACCAATTTTGAATGCAAAACTTGGCAAGTACTATGCAAGGCCTATGCATTTGAGCCTGATATGGTTATCACCTTTGATATTCGTCCGGAAGATGATATTGAAGGTAATAGAGACATCTGGGTCGATGTGCAGACGCCTCCAGTTCTACCATTAGGTGAGTTTCTCAACCATATTTATGTCTTCGATATTGTTTATTCAAAAATAGTTGACAACTAATTTCTATTGACAGCTTATTTCCATTCAAGCAAACATGTCCAACGCTTGGTAGACAGGACCGTCCACTGTCCCGGGTGAAAGATCGTGGATGTCGCCTACAGGGGGGTGAATAGGCGCTTTAAAATAATTACGGTTTAGGCTGAACAAATGCGGAATAAACCTAGCGGTTAATTTGTCAAGCACAAAACCTACAACAACTAGGCTCACCTATGTGCACAAACAACTTATGCTAAGCAAGGTAAACAACTAAGTGATAGCAAGATATATGACAAAAAAACAATATGGCTATCACAAAGTAAAGTGCATAAGTGAAGGGCTCGGGTAAGAGATAACCGAGGCCTACGGAGACAACGATGTATCCCGAAGTTCACACCCTTGCGGATGCTAATCTCCGTTTGGAGCGGTGTGGAGGCACAATGCTCCCCAAGAAGACACTAGGGCCACCATAATCTCCTCACGCCCTCGCACAATGCAAGATGTCGTGATTCCACTAAGGGACCCTTGAGGGCGGTCATCGAACCCGTACAAATGGCAACCCTTGGGGGCGGTTACCGAACCCGTACACTTTGGCAACCCTTGGGGGCGGTCACCGAAACCCGTCAAATTGCTCGGGGCGATCTCCACAACCTAATTGGAGACCCCGACGCTTGCCCGGAGCTTTACACCACAATGATTGAGCTCCGAACAACACCAACCTTCTAGGGCGCCCAAGCACCCAAGAGGAACAAGCTCAAGGGTACCAAGCACCCAAGAGTAATAAGCTTCTCAACTTGTAACTTCCACGTATCACCGTGGAGAACTCAAACCGATGCACAAATGCAATGGCAAGGGCAAACAGAGTGCCCAAGTCCTTCTCTCTCAAATCCCACCAAAGCAACTAATGCTAGGGAGGAAAGTGAGAGGAAGAACAAGAAGGAGAACACCAAGAACTCCAAGATCTAGATCCAAGGGGTTCCGCTCACATAGAGGAGAAAGTGATTGATGGAAGTGTGGATCTAGATCTCCTCTCTTTTCCCTCAAAACTAGCAAGAATCCATGGAGGGATTGAGAGTTAGCAAGCTCAAAGAGGTCAACAATGGGGGCAAAAACGAGCTCAAGAGATAGGGAACCATTGGGGAAGAAGACCCCCTTAAATAGGTCCCCACGAATCTGCCCGTTATGTGCAGAATAACATAGGAGCGGTACAACCGCTATGAGCACCGGTACAACCGGTAACAGGCAATAAGTGGTACAGCCGGCCCACAACTGCCCAACAACCGCACCACAACAGAAACTAGTCCGGTGGTAGAGCGGTACATGGCCGGTACAACCTCCGGACCAATTCTGGAGCGGTACAACCGCTCCAAACACCGGTTGTACCGGTCAACCGGTACAACCTCTCTATGTAAAACAGGCAATATCAAAACAGCCACAACTTTCGCATACGAGCTCCGAATTCGACGAAATCAAGTTTGTTGGAAAGCTAAGGACAAGAGCAAACACAATCTTGATAGAAATATCAAGAAATAGCAATTGAGAAAATACCCAAAATAAAATGGTGAGACCCCTTTCTCAATTAAGACCAGTAAAACCTCCAACACCGAAAACACAAAAGAAGATGCATATGAAATTGTTTTTCGATGAACTCGAGCTTGTCAAGAAGATGACCATGAGATCCAAATCTCACAAGGAGAAGAACCAAACAAGAACCAGGAGAGATGATGCAAGGATGCAATGGTTTGAGCTCTCGACGAACGATATGATCAAGCTACTCACTAGAGAGCCCCCCTTGATAGTAAGACAATCGATCCTACAACCCGGTCTCCCAACAACCACTATGAGACCGGTAAAATAGGAAATTTATCAAGGGAAAACCTTTGCCTTGCACATAGTCCACTTGAGCTAGATGATGACGATCTTGACTTCCTCAAGTTGGACCACCTTTCTTGATTGTGTTGGCTCGATGAAGACTAGTTGATTGCTCCCCCATACTCCACTATGAATGAGCCACTCTTCGGCACATCTTCACAATTCCATTGACACCACAATGGATGGCAATATTCAAGCTTGATTGCTCCCCCATACTCCATTATGGGTGAGCCACTCTTCGTGTTGCTCCACTTGAACTTGCACACTGCAAACTTGATGACGATCACCACTTGATGTCATCCTCCATGGGTTGTATGAGATCTTCCTCTTAGCGCAAGACCATGGAAACATACCTAACTCCACAAAGAACTCTCACGTGGACCATAGGTTAGTACACAAAGCGTAATGGACAATGCTTACCATACCATGGGATCACTTGGTCCCTCTCAGTACAACTTGTGCGCTTTGTGCGTTGATCAACTTGAATCACTCTCTATACTTAGTATTGATCAACCTTGAATCTTTCCAACTCTCTTAATTAGGATGATGTCTTGAAGGTAAACTTGAATGTTCACACAATCTTCTTCTTCAAGACATGCTTGCAATAAGCTCAACTCTCACATGAACAATCTTTGGATAATTCCTTGAAAAGTACTTTGGCCATCTCATAAACTCCTTAAAACCAACACATGGACTTCAAGACAATCCTATGGACAAATCCTTCAAATATAACTCAAGGAAACCTCTAGTCCATAGAGATTGTCATCAAGTACCAAAACCACACATGGGGGCACCGCATGTCCTTTCAATCTCCCCCATTTTGGTAATTGATGACAATCACTTTCAAGAGAGTTTATATCAGGAATTATGCATCACCATGCAATGCAACAACCAATAATGAATGTGAATGAGATGCAAATTCTTAGGAACAAAACCAAAGCAAGAAGAAATAACTCTCTAAACTTATCGACAAAACTCTCTAAAACTTCTCCCCCATTGGCATCAATTGCCAAAATGGGCGAAAAGCTTAGAAGGCCAATAAAAAATGTGTTCCTCCATAAGTTGTGTATTTCTCAACAAGAGAGTGTAATGCAATACACAAATCCAACGGTAAATACTTGGAGGAAGACAGACTATATTGAGGCCCAAAGATTGCAAAAGAATGATATGCCACAAAGACATAGCAAAGAGAGAAACAAGCAATCATGCAATCAAAAGATACCAATTGAAGCAAGCAATCAAAGGATACCAATTGATCCAACTAGACCAAACATCCTATGAGCTACGAGAATAAAGGATATTACAATATGAGCAAAGGAGTGTTCTAAAGAAACTAGAGAAGTTCCCCATGATTTGTGCACACATAAGAATTTTGTATTTGGATACACAGTACACAAAATAGGATCATAACTCCCCCAAAATAAATAGAAACTCACAACAAGTGCAAGTGAGCATATAGGAAACAAAGCCTAGCACTTGCAATAAACACATGGTTGAGCAACATGTAAAAAAGGCAACTTAAGAATGGGCTCAACCAAAAAGATGTGTGTGAGTCAAGGCAATGCACTTGAGAAGACTAATGTACTGATGAGCATCAAGCATCAATAAAGTCTTGAAAGAATGAGGCACACGATGCAAGGCCTATCAATCCCACACACAACTAGCAAATGGGTTAACAAGCTTACTAATAAGCAAATAGAGAACATGTGCTTGTGACAACCCGTGGTGAACATAGAAGATGAAAGCCTCATCAAGACAAGGGATACCAATTAAGATGGCAAAAGCCTCGTAAAGATAAGCATGAGGAAATGATCTTCACCAAACAAGAGTGCATCAAGATGCAACGAGATAAGACACGCACTCAAGGCAAAAGCTTTCACAGAGCCACTCAAGAAATAACAAAAGAAAGACAAGGTGGACGTGAAAGAAAGGATATCATCTAGAGATGTAATTTCTCTCAAGTGTATAAGGTTCTAGGTAGACGAAACCATGATGATATATATCTACAAAGAAGGATGTACACCCGAAATAGTTACAACATGAAGGAACAAGATATCCAAAAGGAAGTCATACATATACCAATAAGATATTTGCTTGAGAGCATAGCACATGGCTAGATATGGTCTTATTTTATGTAAATGAATTCCAACCACACGAACATCAAAGACATCACAACTAGCAACAAGACTTCATTGTTGGGATGCTTTGAGAAAGGAAACAAGTATCACAAGAAAGAATGGATAACATGCCATTATACAACCTACACAAGGTTGATGCAAGAAATGTGTGCATGAAGTATATGAAGATACATGTTACCGAGATAACATTGGAAGGATGTAGTAGATACCAATTGAGCGTACAAAGTAGTTCATTGATCATCCTAGCTTGACTCCAATAAGCACATGGTGACAACACCTTCCTTGTGAGTGAGCCGAGCATCCAATGCATCTCCACTTGTTCCTACAACAACAACACAAACAAAATGGTACCCAAACTCATTGGGACCAAAGAGTTAGAGAACAAACAACACATAGGACAAACTCCACATAAATATGTGCATATAGATATGAATATGAATTTCATGCACATCTCATCCAATTTGAGACTTGGTGGAGTTCCTCCTATATATTGGGTAAAATAAAGAAAGCATGCCAAAGAAACTACAAGAAGTAAATATGCATGTCCAAGACTTTCAAGAACCGAGACCAAAAGACAAAGAAAAACCAAGCGAAGAAAAGATACCAAATGAATAAATCATCACTTGGAGGATATCCATAAGAGATACATCAAGGAATGAGATATCCATTGATACACTCAAAATAAAAAATATCAAACTCTCAAAAGAGAAGATGGTTCCAAACAAACCAAGCTCTCTACAAAGTTTCAGGATGGCACAAAGTACCAAAACGAAAATGGCTTGCCTTCCACCAACACACACTTGATAAGGATCACAAGATGAGAGTTTTATAGAAAATAGGATAGCTCCCCCAAGACTAGTGCATTAGAGAGAATTTGCATTTGAATACAAAATGCACAAGGTGGGATCACCACTTTCACTATATCTAGAAAAACTGGACAAGATCAAGAAACAAACAAGATCCACAAGTGTTATGGAAGACAAAGGGAGTTGATACATTCCTAGGCAAGAGACAAGGCAAATAAAAGCAAAGGCCAATCTAAATATGATCAATAATTTCTACCGCACATAAGTGAGTACCAATTGTCATAAGACAAGAAGTATTTGGAAATAAGTCCCGTTGGTAGAAAGCAAGGACATCCAACATCATCTTCACTCCGAACACAGGCAAATTGCAACTTGTAGAGCTAACATGGCACTTATGAACAAGATAATTTACAATATCAATTCTAGGTGACAATATCTCAAATGTACACATTTTCTAGGCTTGTAATATGCACATAGCATATTACTCCCCCATAATGTGATACCAATTAAAGATACACAAGAGGCAAATAAAAGGATCCAACAAGAGATAATTAATGGACTATTTAGAATTTGAATTTCTCATGAGAAGACATACCACATAGAGACTAGATAATCTTGCAATATCAATACTAGGTGGTATTCCTCATGTACACACATTTGTGGGACCGTGAGGTGCACAAAGCACATCACTCCCCCAAAATGGGATGTTCCATTAATCTCTCACACGAGCCAATTAAGATATAAACAAGATGCAAAAGGCTCAACGCATGACACACACATACATGATGTGCAAACTAACACACACATACTTGATTGCTCAAGATAATCAAGTTGGAAGCACAACATATACAAACACATGCACGGAACGAGACCAAACATGCAAAGGGGCAAGTAACTATCAATTTAAACACTTTAAGCATGAGTTACCACAAGGAGGAACATTGGATATAAGATAGAAACTTGATAATCCGAATGACTTGGCTTGAGACAATATGAATGATGAAAATCCCCTTAATTTTTCATAATGTAGCCAAGTCTCCAATGCCCTTCGTAGACACCTATTGATCAAGTTCGAGCTAGCTGGTCCCCAACCAAGTTTGGTCCTAAGAGGTTAGTCACAATAGGCTTGGCAACCCAAATGGTTCTTTTCTTGACACCACTTTGAGTACCAACAAACTTGGCAAACACATTGCCAACCTTATCCTTCCCAACAGAATAGATATCATCAATAATAATTGGGTCGTATGAATTACCACTAGTGCATGAAGAAGCGTGGTGACCTTTCTCACGACATAAGTAGAAACGTCTACTCTTCACTTTCTTCTCACTTGATTTCTCAACTTGAGAAGCATTAGTTTGAGTATTCTTGGGAAGAGGCCTTTCTTCAACTTGTGGTTGAGCATGAGATTGAACTTGTGGCCGCTTCCCTTGTTGCTTTTCACTAATGGCATTCTTCTTCATTGGGCAAGATCTAACATGATGCCCTTCAATTTTGCACTTGAAGCAAACAATCTTGACCGAATTCTTGACTTGTTCTTGGCCCTTCTTCTTGTTCATCTTGGACTTCTTATTGGAGTTGAATCCAAGTCCACCTTTGTCATTGGGGGATTTTTGCGCACTCAATATATTGTTGAGTGTGGATTTTCCTTCATGACACTTTTCCAAGTCTTTCTTCAAAGAAGTTACTTGGGCCTTGAGCTCTTTGATTTCCTCTACATGGTTAGTATAAACACAAGCACTAGAGGAAGTATAAGCTTCATTGTTAGAGCAACAAGGCAAGGAAAGCAATTCATCACAAGATGTACCAATGTTATGCATGGATGAATCACGAGGACTAGCACATGGAAATATAGCATTTTGACTAGAAGTAGTGCTAGTATCCACATGAGGCTCACTAGATGTTACCTTAGTAAGCATGGCCTCATGAGCTATCTTTAGCACATTATGGGAAACTAGAAGATCATCATGAGAGCTTGAGAGCTTTTCATGCCTTTCTTCCAATTTCCCATAATTGCTAGATAGCAACACAAGTTGAGCCTGTAGCTCAACATTCTCCTTCAAAATGGATGCTTCACATGTAATAGAGTTAGTAGCACAAGAATCATCAATAATAGCAAGAGGAGAAGGCAAATTTACAAGCTCTTTTGAATATGAGGCTTTAAGTTGTGCATGTGACTCGGTGAGTTTGATGAGCTCACCCTTGATGACCCTTGAGCCATTTTTGAGGTGCTCAAAATCCTCAAGGAGTCTAGCATGAGCAACTTCAAGCTTAGCATTTTTAGTTTCAAAAACATTGGCCACCTCAAGAGCTCTATCATGAGATTCCTTCACTATAGATAATTCTAGAGCAAAAGTCTCCTCAAGAGATTCCTTGGTGGTTTGTTCAAGTTCAAGAGCTTGAGAGAGGTCCGCAATCTCATTAGCGTAATCACGCTCATGACCTTCCATTTTATCAATGGTGACATCATGCTCCTTAATACGAGATTCCAACTCATCAATATATTTCTTGCCCTGAATAGCAATAGACATGATTTCCATGAAGTTGGAACGAGCAATTTTATTCTTAAGAAGAGCTTTAAAAATCATTTCCCCCTTAATTTTTAAGGAGGCAACATCATCATTCTCTTCATCATAATCGACATCATCATCACTCTTGCCATCATCGATATCGTCACAAGATATATTGGGATTCAAAGTGGGAGATACCTTTCAAGCCTTGGCCATAAGGCAAAATGCAATAGATGATGATGTAGGATCCCTTGAAGCACCATTCAAGACCACATCTTGTTCCATGGAGTGTTGGGTTTCTTCTACATTGTCAGTACAACAACTCAAGGAAATACATGCATTTTTATCATGGCAACAAGATATAGCAAGCATATCATCATGATATTTAGTCAACCAATTTCTACATGATATGCACGGACTATCAACACAAGCATGAGAAACATGTAAGGTGCACAAAGTGTTAAAGTCCAAAGATGGAGCATTTCAATAAGATAGTGATGAAGAGTCATCAATGATAAGCACACCATTATCATTGCAATGACCACCACTACTCATCATATCATTACCTTGTGGAAAACCACATGTGGGTGATGTAGTAGAAGTTGAGAAAGCAACACGGCTGGAGGTGGAGGGAGAACAATCATCCCCACAAATCTTGGACACACCATATTTATCTTGAAGCTTTGTCCACAACTCATGAGCATCCCGGAACGGCATGAGTCGAAATATAACTACATTGCTCAAAGCATCGAAAAGCACATTAGAAGCTTGGGCATTGAGATAAGAGTTTTTCTCATCCTCTAAAGATAATCTTTGACGATCCTTTGAAGGAGAAAAACCCATATCTACAATTCGCTCTAAATTTGGGTCCATGACCCTAAGGAGATTAAGCATGTGAATTACCCAAACATCAAAATTTGTGCCATCGAAACTAAGAGTGTCAGAGAATCCTAATCCCCTAGTCAACATCTTTACTCTCTAGGCAGTTAAGCCTAAGAAAGAGAGACGAGGCTCTGATACCAATTGAAAGATCGTGGATGTCGCCTAGAGGGGGGGTGAATAGGCGCTTTAAAATAATTACGGTTTAGGCTGAACAAATGCGGAATAAACCTAGCGGTTAATTTGTCAAGCACAAAACCTACAACAACTAGGCTCACCTATGTGCACCAACAACTTATGCTAAGCAAGGTAAACAACTAAGTGATAGCAAGATATATGACAAAAAAGAATATGGCTATCACAAAGTAAAGTGCATAAGTAAAGGGCTCGGGTAAGAGATAACCGAGGCACGTGGAGCCAACGATGTATCCTGAAGTTCACACCCTTGCGGATGCTAATCTCCGTTTGGAGCGGTGTGGAGGCACAATGCTCCCCAAGAAGCCACTAGAGCCACCGTAATCTCCTCACGCCCTCGCACAATGAAAGATGTCGTGATTCCACTAAGGGACCCTTGAGGGCAGTCACCGAACCCGTACAAATGGCAACCCTTGGGGGCGGTCACCAAACCCGTACACTTTGGCAACCCTTGGGGGCGGTCACCGAAACTCGTCAAATTGCTCGGCGCAATCTCCACAACCTAATTGGAGACCCCGACGCTTGCCCGGAGCTTTACACCACAATGATTGAGCTCCGAACAACACCAACTGCCTAGGGCGCCCAAGCACCCAAGAGGAACAAGCTCAAGGGTACCAAGCACCCAAGAGTAATAAGCTTCTCAACTTGTAACTTCCACGTATCACCGTGGAGAACTCAAACCGATGCACAAATGCAATGGCAAGGGCAAACAGAGTGCCCAAGTCCTTCTCTCTCAAATCCCACCAAAGCAACTAATGCTAGGGAGGAAAGTGAGAGGAAGAACAAGAAGGAGAACACCAAGAACTCCAAGATCTAGATCCAAGGGGTTCCCCTCACATAGAGGAGAAAGTGATTGGTGGAAGTGTGGATCTAGATCTCCTCTCTCTTTTCCCTCAAAAACTAGCAAGAATCCATGGAGGGATTGAGAGTTAGCAAGCTCAAAGAAGGTCAACAATGGGGGCAAAAACGAGCTCAAGAGATATGGAACTGATAACCCACAAGTATAGGGGATCAATTGTAGCCTCTTTCGATAAGTAAGAGTGTTGAACCCAACGAGGAGCTAAAGGTAGAACAAATATTCCCTCAAGTTCTATCGACCACTGATACAACTCTACGCATGCTTGACGTTTGCTTTACCTAGAACAAGTATGAAACTAGAAGTACTTTGTAGGTGTTTTTGGGTAAGCTTGCAAGAAAGTAAAGAGCACGAAAATAAAACTAGGGGCTGTTTAGATAAGACACAACTAAATTAAATATAGCGAGTGTGGAAAAGTGGTGGTAGGAGTTGCGAAATTGTCCCTAAGCAATTGACTACTTTACTAGACTGATAGCAAGTTTCATGTGGGAGAGGCCACTGCTAGCATGTCATCCCTTACTTGGAATTCTATGCACTTATGATTGGAACTATTGGCAAGCACCCACAACTACTAACGTTCATTAAGGTAAAACCCAACCATAGCATTAAGTTATATTGGTCCCCTTCAACTCAGTATGCATCAATTTCTATGCTAGGTTGAAGCCCATCACTCTTGCCCTCCAATACATAGTCCTATCAACATACAACTAACCCTATGGTGTGATCCACGCGCGCGCTCATATGATGGGCACCAAAGTACAGCAACATAACCACAAGCAAATTAAATCAATCATAGCAATTCATCAACCACCGATAGGACAACGAAAATCTACTAAGACATCATAAGATGGCAACACATCATTGGATAATAATATGAAGCATAAAGCACCATGTTCAAGTAGAGGGTACAGCGGGTTGAGGGAGAGTGGGCCGCTGTAGATAGAGGGGGGAAGGTGATGGAGATGTTGGTGAAGATGGCGGAGGTGTTGGTGAAGATCGCGGCAATGATGATGATGGCCCCGACGGCGTTCCGGCGCCACCGGGAGAGAGGGGGAGAGAGCCCCCTCCTTCTTCTTCTTCCTTGACCTTCTCCCTAGATGGGAGAAGGGTTTCCCCTCTGGTCCATGGTCTCCATGGCGTGGGAGGGGCGAGAGCCCCTCCGAGATTGGATTTGTCCCTCTGCCTCTCTCTTTTTCTGCGTTCTCTCCTGGCTCTGTTTCACCGTTACGTGTATATTAGCTTTCTTGCGGCAAAAGAAGAGCGTCAACCGCCTTACGGGTGGCTCGTGAGGGTAGGGGCGCGCCCCCTACCTCGTGACCACCTTGGACACTGGTTCGCGTTGATTTTCCTTCCAGATTTTCCATATTTTCCAAAAATAAGCTCCATCTGTTTTTATCCCGTTTGGACTCCGTTTGATATGGATATTCTGCGAAACCAAAAACATGCAAATGCATGTGAACCCGACATTGGGCACTGGATCAATATGTTAGTCCTAAAAATAGTATAAAAAGTTGCCAAAAAGTATATGGAAGTTGTAGAATATTGGCATGGAACTATCAAAAATTATAGATACGACGGAGACGTATCAACATCCCCAAGCTTAATTCCTGCTCGTCCTCGAGTAGGTAAATGATAAAAAAGATAATTTTTGATGTGGAATGCTACCTAGCATAATGTTGATCATATGTCTAATCATGGCATGAATATTAAGATACGAGTGATTCAAAGCAATAGTCTATCCTTTGACATAAAAATAATAACACTTCAAGCATACCAACCAAGCAATTATGTCTTATTGAAATAAGATAGCCAAAGAAAGCTCATCCCTACAAAATCATATAGTCTGGCTATGCTCCATCTTCACCACACAAAATATTCACATCATGCACAACCCCGATGACAAGCCAATCAATTGTTTCATACTTTTGACATTTCTCAAACCTTTTCAACTTTCACGCAATACATGAGCGTGAGCCATGGACATAGCACTATAGGTGGAATAGAATATGATGATGGGGGTTATGTGGAAAAGACAAAAAAGGAGAAAGTCTCACATCAACTAGGCGTATCAACGGGCTATGGAGATGCCCATTAATAGATATCAATGTGAGGAGTAGGGATTGCCATGCAACAGATGCACTAGAGCTATAAGTGTATGAAAGCTCAAACTGAAACTAAGTGGGTGTGCATCCAACTTGCTTGCTCATGAAGACCTAGGGCATTTGAGGAAGCCCATCGTTGGAATATACAAGCCAAGTTCTATAATGAAAATTCCCACTAGTATATGAAAGTGATAACTCAGGAGACTCTCTATATGACGAACATGGTGCTACTTTGAAGCACAAGTGTGGCAAAAGGATAGTAACATTGCCCCTTCTCTCTTTTTCTCTCATTTTTTTATTTTCTCTTTTTTTTCTTTTTTTAGGCCTTCTCTTTTTTTGGCCTTTCTCTATTTTTTATTTTTTTTATTTTTTTTATTTCGTTCGGAGTCTCATCCCGACTTGTGGGGGAATCATAGTCTCCATCATCCTTTCCTCACTGGGGCAATGTCCTAATAATGATGATCATCGCACTTTTATTTACTTACAACTCGATATCTAGAACAAAGATATGACTCTATATGAATGCCTTCGGCAGTGTACCAGGATGTGCAATGATCTAGCGTAGCAATGACATCAAAAAATGGACAAGCCATGAAAACATCATGCTAGCTATCTTACGATCATGCAAAGCAATATGACAATAAATGCTCAAGTCATGTATATGATGATGATGGAAGTTGCATGGCAATATATCTCGGAATGGCTATGGAAATGCCATAATAGGTAGGTATGGTGGCTGTTTTGAGGAAGATATAAGGAGGTTTATGTGTGATAGAGAATATCGTATCACGGGGTTTGGATGCACAGGCGAAGTTTGAACCAACTCTCGAAGTGAGAAAGGTCAATGCACGGTATCGAAGAGGCTAGCAATGATGGATGGG
Source organism: Aegilops bicornis (assembly GCA_021605145.1). Taxonomy (NCBI): domain Eukaryota; kingdom Viridiplantae; phylum Streptophyta; class Magnoliopsida; order Poales; family Poaceae; genus Aegilops; species Aegilops bicornis. The sequence goes on from CM038673.1 coordinate 719,783,656, forward strand.
TGAGAGTGCGTATAATCAATGGTCTCAACATTAGTCATAAAGAACTCACATACTTATTGCAAAAATCTATTAGTCATCGAAACAAAGTACTAAGCGCATGCTCCTAGGGGGATAGATTGGTAGGAAAATACCATCGCTCGTCCCCGGCCGCCACTCATAAGGAAGACAGTCAATAAACACCTCATGCTCCGACTTCGTTACATAACGGTTCACCATACGTGCATGCTATGGGACTTGCAAACCTAAACACAAGTATTTCTCAATTTCACAATTACTCAACTAGCACGACTCTAATATCACCACTTTTATATCGCAAAACTATTGCAAGGAATCAAACATATCATATTCAGCGATCTACAAGTTTATGTAGGATTTTATGATTAACCATGTGAATGACCAGTTCCTGTCATCTCTCTAAATAGATATAAGTGAAGCAAGAGAGTTTAGTTCTTTCTACAAAAGATATGCCCACGCTCTAACAAATATAGGTGAAGCAAAAGAGCATTCTACAAATGGCGGTTGTCTAAGTGAAGAGAAACAGGCAATCCAAACTTCAAATGATATAAGTGAAGCACATGAAGCATTCTATAAAGCCATACTCAAAAGATATAAGTGAAGTGCATAGAGCATTATATAAATCAACCAAGGACCATCTCATACCAGCATGGTGCATAAAATAAAAATGAAAACTAAATGCAAAAGACGCTCCAAGATTTGCACATATCACATGAATGAAACGAATCGGAAAACATACTGATACTTGTTGAAGAAAGAGGGGGTGCCTTCCGGGGCATCCCCAAGCTTAGACGCTTGAGTATCCTTGAATATTTACTTGGGGTGCCTCGGGCATCCCAAAGATTGAGCTCTTGCCTCTCTTCCTTCTTCTCACATCGAGACCTCCTCGACCATCGAACACTTCATCCACACAAAACTTCAACAGAAAACTCGGTAAGATCCGTTAGTAGAATAAAGCAAATCACCACTCTAAGTACTGTTTCAAACCAATTCATATTTTGTTTTGGCATTGTGTCTACTGTAGTATAAATTTTTCATGGCTTAATCCACTGATATAAATTGATAGTTTCATCAAAACAAGCAAACTATGCATCAAAAACAGAATCTGTTTAAAACAGAACAGTCTGTAATAATATGAACATTCACCATACTTTTTATACTTGAAAAATTCTACAAAAATTAGGAAAAATAATAAATTTGTACAGAAAGACGTTTAAAAAAGAATCAGAACCATTTGACGTTCCAGTTAAAAATTAAAATTTGCGCACTACAGCCAAAGTTTCTGTCCTGCACCATACAAACCAACAAGTATTGTAAACATCCTAAAGGCAAACCTTGGCACATTATTTTTATTTTACAATGGAATTGTACAAGGGGATAATTATTTTTGTTTAAAAGTTTCTGTAATTAAGATTCACAAAGTTCCCATGAGCCTGAACAAGTTTAAGGACGCCCCCCACTTTCACAATGCTCGTCTATCTCACTTTCACTTTTCTTTTTGAAAAGTTTTGGGTTCCCCTCTTTATTTTTGTTGTTTTTAAACTATATGAAAGCACTCAACAGAAATAAATGAATCTCTAAAACTTCCGGGTTGTCTCCCTGGCAGTGCTTTCTTTAAAGTCATTAAGCTAGGCATATAGTGCTCAAGTAGCGAATCCACCCGGATCCCAAGGTATATCAAAGCCAATTTTAATTAGCAATGATTTGTAATTTAGTAGTGAGCACAAAGTAATATATATCATGTAATGACGAAGTCTAACTCTCTTCCTATGCATCGGCATGTCATAAAAGAACAATTCATGCACACATAGTAAAGGCCAATGCATAGTATAAACAGTTTCTTGCAATTTTATCGTGTGGGAAACATAGAGAGGTGGATATATAGTTCCTCTCTCACAATAATTGCAAGTAGGAGCAGCAAGCACATGCATATTATATCTATCAAAATCATCATGTGCAATGGTAAAAGGCAACCCATCAATATATATAATCCTTAATAAGTGCAAACTTCTCCGATATAGTATAATCGGGAGAATTCAAAAAGATAATAGGACTATGCAATAGCAAAAATTTCATGTTTAACATAAGGAACTATAACAAGTTCATCTCCATAAGCATAATCCATATTGGCATCTTGGCCACAAGCATAGCAAGCATCATCAAAAAGGGATATTTCAAAAGAATCAACGGGATCATAACAATCATCATAGCAATCATCCTTCAGTAAGCACGAAGGGAAATTAAACAATGTATGAGTTGAAGAGTTACTCTCATTAGAAGGTGGGCATGGGTAGCTAATCCGCTCTTCCTCCTTTTGTTCTTCACTCTCCTCCTCATCTTTTTCATCCAATGAGCTCACAATTTCATCAATTTCTTCTTCCATAGACTCCTGCAAAATATTAATCTCTTCTTGGACAGCGGAGACTTTCTCAATAAGTGCATTAATATCGTAATTGTATTCATAATTCTCATAGCAATATTTGAGGATAGCTAAATTTTCAGGTCTATAAGCAGCATCATCAAAATCTTCAACATCTTTAAACATAGATTCAATTTCATAAGCACCCATAAAAGCAACAAATTCTTCTATTTGTTCCACATCATAGTAATCATATATACCTCTAGCATAAGACGCTAAGGTTTAATTATCATTAAATTTGCATGAAAAGGGAAGGTGTGGATCCTTCATCCTAGAGCAACAAGTATAATCATAACTCAGGCATACTTCCGAGCATACCACTTCAATATATGAATTTGATCCCATAATAGTTTCCCTTTTTGTGTCAAGCGATAATCCCTAAAGTATTCACGTTGATCCAACGTTACTCCCATTACATATTTGAATGGGGCTTTCTCAGGATTATCAAAGTAGTACATAATATCTTTCACATAACCAGCATCGAGGGTTTTAGGAGGTTCCCCATCTCCATGAGCAGCAAGTACACCTAATTTTTTTGGTATTTCGTGTTCCATATCCATAACTAAAGATAGAGAACAACTAGGAACAGCAAATAAAAATTACTTAGTGATAAAGAAAACAAACACACACGAGAATATTCACCCCACGCTATGACTCCCAAGAACGGCGCTTTAAAAAGGTCTTGATAACCCACAAGTATAGGGGATCAATTGTAGCCTCTTTCAATAAGTAAGAGTGTTGAACCCAACGAGGAGCTAAAGGTAGAACAAATATTCCCTCAAGTTCTATCAACCACTGATACAACTCTACGCACGCTTGACGTTTGCTTTGCCTAGAACAAGTATGAAACTAGAAGTACTTTGTAGGTGTTTTTGGGTAAGCTTGCAAGAAAGTAAAGAGCACGAAAATAAAACTAGGGGCTGTTTAGATAAGACACAACTAAAGTAAATATAGCGAGTGTGGAAAAGTGGTGGTAGGAGTTGCGAAATTGTCCCTAAGCAATTGACTACTTTACTAGACCAATAGCAAGTTTCATGTGGGAGAGGCCACTGCTAGCATGCCATCCCTTGCTTGGAATTCTATGCACTTATGATTGGAACTATTAGCAAGCATCCGCAACTACTAACGTTCATTAAGGTAAAACCCAACCATAGCATTAAGTTATATTGGTCCCCCTTCAATCCCGTATGCATCAATTTCTATGCTAGGTTGAAGCTTCATCACTCTTGCCCTCCAATACATAGTCCTATCAACATACAAATAACCCTATGGTGTGATCCACGCGCGTGCTCATATGATGGGCACCAAAGGACAGCAACATAACCACAAGCAAATTAAATCAATCATAGCAATTCATCAACCACCGATAGGACAACGAAAATCTACTCAAACATCATAAGATGGCAACACATCATTGGATGATAATATGAAGCACAAAGCACCATGTTCAAGTAGAGGGTACAGCGGGTTGCAGGAGAGTGGACCGCTGTAGATAGAGGGGGGAAGGTGATGGAGATGTTGGTGAAGATGGCGGAGGTGTTGGTGAAGATCGCGGTGATGATGATGATGGCCCTGGCGGCGTTCCGGTGCCACCGGGAGAGAGGGGAGAGAGCCCCCCTCCTTCTTCTTCTTCCTTGACCTTCTCCCTAGATGGGAGAAGGGTTTCCCCTCTGGTCCATGGTCTCCTTGGCGTGGGAGGGGCGAGAGCCCCTCCGAGATTGGATCTGTCTCTCTGCCTCTCTCTGTTTCTGCGTTCTCCCCTGGCTCTGTTTCACCGTTTCGTGTATATATGGAGATCCGTAACTCCGATTGGCCTGAAACATTCGCCATGATTTTTTTCCGAATATTAGCTTTCTTGCGGCAAAAGAAGAGCGTCAACCACCTTACGGGTGGCTCACGAGGGTAGGGGGCGCGCCCTAAGGGGGAGCGCCCCCGTACCTCATGAACACCTCGGGCACTGGTTCGCGTTGATTTTCCTTCGAGATTTTCCATATTTTCCAAAAATAAGCTCCGTCCGTTTTTATCCCGTTTGGAATCCGTTTGATATGGATATTCTGAAACCAAAAACATGCAACAGGCCAAATCGCATCAAGCAATCGGATCAATATGTTAGTCCCAAAAATAGTATAAAAAGTTGCCAACAAGTATATGGAAGTTGTAGAATATTGGCATGGAACTATCAAAAATTATATATACGACGGGGACGTATCAGGAACCATTGGGGAAGAAGACCCCCTTAAATAGGTCCCCACGAATCTGCCTGTTATGTGCAGAATAACATAGGAGCGGTACAACCGCTATGAGCACCAGTACAACCGGTAACAGGCAATAAGCGGTACATGGGGACCCAACAACCGCACCACAACAGAAACTAGTCCGGTGGTAGAGCGGTACATGGTCGGTACAACCTCCGGACCAATTCTTGAGCGGTACAACCGCTCCAAACACCGGTTGTACCGGTTGACCGGTACAACCTCTCTATGGGGCGGTACAACCTCTCTATGTAAAACAGGCAATATCAAAACAGCCACAACTTTCGCATACGAGCTCTGAATTCGACGAAATCAAGTTTGTTGGAAAGCTAAGGACAAGATCAAACACAATCTTGATAGAAATATCAAGAAATAGCAATTGAGAAAATACGCAAAATAAAATGGTGAGAACCCTTTCTCAATTAAGACCGATAAAACCTCCAACACCGAAAACACAAAAGAAGATGCATATGAAATTGGTTTTCGATGAACTCGAGCTTGTCAAGAAGATGACCATGAGATCCAAATCTCACAAGGAGAAGAACCAAACAAGAACCAGGAGAGATGATGCAAGGATGCAATGGTTTGAGCTCTCGACGAACGATACGATCAAGCTACTCACTAGAGAGCCCCCCTTGATAGTACGACAATCCATCCTACAACCCGGTCTCCCAACAACCACTATGAGACCGGTAAAATAGGAAACTTATCAAGGGAAAACCTTTGCCTTGCACATAGTCCACTTGAGCTAGATGATGACGATCTTGACTTCCTCAAGTTGGACCACCTTTCTTGATTGTGTTGGCTCGATGAAGACTAGTTGATTGCTCCCCCATACTCCACTATGGATGAGCCACTCTTCGGCACATCTTCACAATTCCATTGACACCACAATGGATGGCAATCTTCAAGCTTGATTTCTCCCCCATACTCCATTATGGGTGAGCCACTCTTCGTGTTGCTCCACTTGAACTTGCACACTGCAAACTTGATGTCTGACGAGGACATGTATTAGGGGTAGGGTAACAGGCCTGACCTAAAGACCCTACCCATGGACACCATACACTTTGTACTGGGCCCCTGGGCCAGATCGCCGTCCAGACGTACCGCAACTTGAAAGTCACTCGGACGGCAACGACCACTCGGAGCACAGCACTCCACTCGACGAGCTCATTCCACTCGGCAGTGTAACTCACTCGGATATGCGAAGACCAATAGTCAGCATGACGGTTTTGTAGTGGGCAGGTATTATGGCATTGATGCTCCACTTTGTAACATAGGAGGTGAGGGGGTGGCGCACTCTATATAAGCCACCCCCCACCACTAGACGAGGGGGCTCTTTTTCTTCCACCTCTCTCTCTCTTTTCACCATTAGTCTCAGGACTTAGCTCAGGCATGGGGATCCGTTCCTCTATCACACACATACATTGTAATCTCCGGATATATACTCAGATAAAACAGCCTCTCCGGAGCACGAGACGTAGGGTTGTTATCTCCACCGTGAGAGGCCCGAACTCGCTAAAACCACCGTGTCACCCATATGCATCTCGATGCATCATGCTCTGTTACCCTATACCTTATTATTGTCGGAATCGTTCCCACGACAGTTGGCGCCCACCATGGGGCATGGCGTCTATTGAGCCATGATGCAGATGGTTATTTTACAACCACCGGCGGTAGATCGATTCCCGCTGAAGGAAACATGCATCAATCCAAACACTTACAAGAAACCGGTTGCACCTCTGCGCACGGCCACCGGTGCCGTCCACCCCGTCGTCGTCTCCAACCTCAGTACAGCCGAGTGCATGTGCGGCCATCGGTGCCGTCTCCGTTGTCGTTGTCAACGACCTCGGCACAACCGATTGTGCCTCGTCCGCGACGTCGTCGTTGAGCCTCCACGCGTGGCCGCCGGTGCCGTCCGCCTCATCTCGGCTCGCACGGTCGCCGGCGCCGTCCGCTTCATCGTCGTATTCAACCTTGTCGATGAGCCCCCACACACGGCTGCCGACCCCACCTCGTGTTCTCGGCCTCCGCGGTGGAAGCGCAGTTCGATACGGCGCAGCGCCGCTGCCGCTCCTTCCTCTGGCGCCCGATCGCGGCGGCGACGGTCTCCGCGGCGGAGGCGCGCTGCGGCGGCGACCTACAAAACAGCCACGACCCGCAACCTGCAACCTGGCCGTTCAGGGTCAAAGGATCAATGCCTCCTAAACTCTCTCGTAAGTGCATGTATAATACGGTCACTTCCATGATCAATTAACTGCATGCAGGAAAAAAAAAGGAAACTGAAGGGCGATTCCCACCAACAGGCAACCCCGTTGGCTCCGCTTTATCAAGGTATAATCGCCTCATTAAGCAGCCAATTGGTGAGGATTTACAATCGTCAGTTACGTAATTACTGCGGTCATAAGTGCATTGCTCTGGCGCTAGCTAATTAGTGCATGCATGCATGCCGTTAACTCCGTGGCTATGCTGGCTATACTTGCTAACTTGCAGGAGAGTGCTGAGACGGCAAAAGAATATTCGTGGCTATACTTGCTACTAACTTGCAGGGTCACTGGTCCTGTCGTTGTCCATCGATAGCAGTCCACTCGGACGGACGTTTCGTTCAGGCGAATATAGTGACTCGGCCGCCTGCACGCCAAGTCGCTCAGCTGGTCATGCCACCATCACTTGGGTCACCTGATGGATCTTCCACTCGGACAACTGCGAACACGATTCGTCCAGAGTTCACACAGATGAATCCATTCGAATGCAGACTCAAGTTCACTAGGCCATGGACCCTAGCTCAGTCGGCTGCTTACGCGTCGTCGCTCAGCTGAACACATCTTCATCGCTCAGCTGCCCATGCACCGTTGCTCAGTGGGCACATCTTCATCAACATGCCCGCTCAGCCGCCCCACGCGTCGCTGCTCAGTTGGACGCGTCTTCATTAACTTGTCCACTCGGTTGCCCCACACGACACCGCTCGGCTGAGAGCATCTTCATCAACCTGACCTACACGACCACACTATGCATAGCCACTCGATTGGGCATGTTCTCATCACTCAGCTGCCCCGCACGCCATCGCTCAGCTAGACATGCCTTCATCAACTTGTCCGACTCGGCCACCCCATGCATCGTCACTCAGCTGGACATGTCCTAGTCACTCGTCACTCGGCCAGACGCGTCTTCACCACTCGGATGTCCCACACGTCGCCACTCCGTGGCACGCGTCTACATCACCCTGACGCCCCGCGCATCGTCACTCCATGGGACGCTGCTAAGTCACTCGGACGCCCCGCGCATCGTCACTCCGCGGCACGCGTCCACTCACTCGGACGCCCCGCGAGTCACCATTCCGCGGGACGGATCTACTTCACTCGCCCGCCCCGCGCGTCACCACTCCGCGGGACGGGTCTACTTCACTCGGACGCCCCGCGCATCGTCACTCCGCGGCAAGCATCTTCATCACTTGGCCGCCCCATGCGTCGCCATGCCGCGGGATGCGTCTACTTCACTTGGGCGCCCCGTGCGTCACCATGCCGCGGGATGCGTCTACTTCACTCGGCCGCCCCGCGCGTCGCCACTTGGTTGGTCACCTCATCACCACTCGGCCGTCCCGCGCGTTGCCATCGGTTGGTCACCTCATCACTACTCGGTCATCCCGCGACACAGTTTATACAATCTCATAAATGATTGTTATTCTTTTTTTTATATGCTCTAAATCCCCCAGTGGGTGACTTAGTTGCGAATCCGTCTCGCCTAAGTTTCAAAAAATCCTCCCGAGTGGAGAGCAACCCTCCTACTCGGGGGCTTAGCTGCAGTCCAGTACTCGCCTAAGTTTCAAAAAATCCTACCGAGTGGAGAGCAACCCTCCCACTCGGGGGCTTAGCTGCAGTCGATTACTACGCCTAAGTTTCAAAAATCCCACCGAGTGGAGAGCAACCCTCCCACTGGGGCTTAGCTGCAGTCGATGATCGCCTAAGTTTCAAAAATCCTACCGAGTGGAGAGCAACCCTCCCACTGGGGCTTAGCTGCAGTCCAAGACTACTAAGTTTCAAAAAATCCTACCGAGTGGAGAGCAACCCTCCCACTCGGGGGCTTAGCTGCAGTCCAGTACTCGCCTAAGTTTGAAAATCCTACCGAGTGGAGAGCAACCCTCCCACTCGGAGGGCTTAGCTGCAGTCCAGTACTCGCCTAAGTTTAAAAACACCACTCGGCCGCCCCGCGCGTCGCCGCCAGGTTGGTCACCTCATAACCACTGGGCCGCCCGTGCGTCGCCACTCGGTTGGTCACCTCATAACCACTCGGCCGCTCCACGCGTCGTCACCAGGTTGGTCACCTCATAACCACTCGGCTGCTCCGTGCGTCGCCACTCGGTTGGTCACCTCATAACCACTCGGCCGCTCCGTGCGTCGCCACTCGGTTGGTCACCTCATAACCACTCGGCCGCTCCGCGCGTCGCCACTCGGTTGGTCACCTCATAACCACTCGGCCGCCCCGCGCGTCGCCACTCGGTTGGTCACCTCATCACCACTCGGCCGCCCCGTGCGTCACCACTCAGTTGGTCACCTCATAACCACTCGGCCGCTCCGCGCGTCGCCACTCGGTTGGTCACCTCATAACCACTCGGCCGCTCCGCGCGTCGCCACTCGGTTGGTCACCTCATAACCACTCGGCCGCTCCGCGCGTCGCCACTCGGTTGGTCACCTCATCACCACTCGGCCGCTCCGCGCGTCGCCACCAGGTTGGTCACCTCATAACCACTCGGTCGCTCCGCGCGTCGCCACTCGGTTGGTCACCTCATAACCACTCGGCCGCTCCGCGCGTCGCCACTCGGTTAGTCACCTCATAACCACTCGGCCGCTCCGCGCGTCGCCACTTGGTTGGTCACCTCATCACCACTCGGCCTCTCCGTGCGTCGCCTCTCGGTTGGTCACCTCATAACCACTCGGCCGCCCCGCGCGTTGCCATTGGTTGGTCACCTCATCACCCCTCGGCCGCCCCGTGCGTTGCCACTCGGTTGGTCATCTCATCACCACTCGGCCGCCCCGCGCGTTGCCATCGGTTGGTCACCTCATCATCACTCGACCGCCCCGCGCGCCTTCAGACAGCTAAGTCATTTTACATTATGTTATTTTCGTCTTCCCGAGTATTCCGTAATTCACACATCACGTTCACTCGGAGGTTGACGCCACCGAGCGTGCATTTCACGCCGGTTGCTTATTTTCACATACTTGCTTAGTACTGGTTATGTGACTCCCAAGTCCAACTTCCATTTTTTCGCATACATCATTCACGAACACCATGTGTCGTTCTTCATTTTGAGTTTGCATCGGTCCTCCGGGGCTGCAACTCAGTCGAAACACTACACTTCTGTTTTATCTGAGCCAGTATTCCAATGAGTTCAGTCGGGTCCATCTCTTCGACAGGTTCGAACGGATCCTTCGCTCTTTCAGACTCTTGATGGTTAACCAGCAAGCCCCTTGCACTCCCAGCGGGTGTCTATGGGTGTTGTTCACACAAATCATTTCAAGCACACATCAAATTTCCTCCAGAAATTATTTCATTGGCTTGTGCTATTGTTTACACAAGTTACACGATCACTCACCGGCCCTATGTGCCAACTTCATCGCTGCTCGTGACTTTTCGGTCACCATACCGGTCCCAAATAAGACCACAACACCGACCTTGTCGCTCTGTTGACTTCAAACACATCCGGCCAACCCCTCTGTGGAACTCTCTTCATCGTATCAATGATATAGACCTCGTTGAGCATGAGACGGATAAGTCTCTTTCATAATTAAACTTCACACTTCACTCTTTTGCAAGTTTGCCTCTTTCGAGCATCACTCGGAAGCTTCTCCTCATCTTTACCCAAGTCTGACTCGATGAACTGCAAATCATCCATTCAAAACTATATTTCTCGTATTCCGACATGTCCGTTGTCGAAGCCTGTAGTATGCTCGGGGGCTACGCCGCACTCGGGGGCTGCATCTCATTTGGAATGACACTCTCCTAAGTGGTCGAGTACTTCATCACCAATCAGACCCTTCACTTCAACAAGTACATTCGATATGTCACTTTGACAAATTTCATAATCACCCAGACACTCTGCGTGCCATCTTTGTTCCTACTCAAATTCAGTTGTCGCATCGGTCTTGTTGCGCCACAGCCACACTACACCGACCTTGTCGCTACATCAGCTTCGAAAGCATCTGGCTAACTCCTTCAAGGACCATTTTCGCCACTTGGCTGGACACATAGTCCTTCACTCGGCCACCTCGCATAGCATCACTCGGTTGTGCACATCTTCACGCCTCGACCGTCCCGCGCGTCGCCACTCGGTTGTGCACGTCTTCACCACTCGACCGCCCCGTGCGTCGCCACTCGGTTTTGCACGTCTTCACCACTCGGCTGCCCCGCACGTCATCACTCGGTTGTGCACATCTTCACGCCTCGACCGTCCCGCGCGTCTTCACCACTCGGCCGCCCCGCGCGTCGCCACTCGGTTTTGCACGTCTTCACCACTCGGCCGCCCCGCACGTCGTCACTCGGTTGTGCACATCTTCACGCCTCGACCGTCCCGCGCGTCGCCACTCGGTTGTGCACGTCTTCACCACTCAGCCACCCCGCGCGTCACCACTCGGTTGTGCGCGTCTTCACCACTCGGCTGCCCCACGCGTCGCCACTCGGTTGTGCGCGTCTTCACCACTCGGCCGCCCCGCACGTCGCCTCTCGGTTCTGCATGTCTTCACCACTCGGCCGCCCCGCGCATCGCCACTCGGTTCTACACGTCTTCACCACTCGGCCGCCCCGCGCGTCGCCACTCGGTTGTGCGCGTCTTCACCACTCGGCCGCTCCGCGTGTCGCCTCTTGGTTGGTCACCTCATAACCACTCGGCCGCCCCGCGCATTGCCATTGGTTGGTCACCTCATAATCACTCGGCCGCCCCGCGCATTGCCATTGGTTGGTCACCTCATCACCACTCGCCCGCCCCGTGCGTCACCACTCGGTTGGTCACCTCATCACCACTCGGCCGCCCCACGCGTTGCCATCGGTTGGTCACATCATCATCACTCGACCGCCCCGAGCGCCTTCAGACAGCTCGGCCGCCCCGCACGTCGCCACTCGGTTCTGCACGTCTTCACCACTCGGCCGCCCCGCGCGTCGCCACTCGGTTTTGCACGTCTTCACCACTCGGCCGTCCCGCGCGTCGCCACTCGGTTATACACGTCCTCGCCCCTCGGCCGCCCCGCATGTCACCATCAGTTGGACATGTCCTCACCTCTACACCCCCAACATGGGAACGACTAGGTTACTCATATTATCAAACCTCATATCACATTCTGTAGCGAGCTTACCTCTTCGAGCATCACTCGGGGCTACCTCCAGATCACTCAAGTACTACTCGACTTCTGAGTCGAGGAGAAACAAGCTAGACCAATACCAGATCCTCAAGTACTACTTGACCTCCGAGTCGGAGAGGAACAAGTTCGACTGGTACCAGCTAAGAATATTGTTAGTTTTCTCAGACCTCCTCCGACTGCCCGCAATCGACGGCGGTCTCGGGGACTACACCCAGTGGGTGCACTCAGCGTGCCCCCACTGGAGTAATCTCCACTCGGTACGGCCTGACCAGTCCGAGTGATGAACCACAAAAAAAAGAAGACATGCTCTAAGACTCCGGCCGACTGTTGGTATCCACTCGGAACGGTCCGCCCGATCCGAGTGACGGCCAAACAACAACAAAAATACAGGCTCTAAGACTCCTGCCGACTGCCCCCAGTCGACGGCGGTTTCGGGGACTACACCTAGTGGGTGCACTCAGCGTTCCCCCACTGGAATGGTATCCACTCGGAACGGTCCGCCCGGTCCGAGTGACGGCCAAACAAGAAAAAAAAGACACGTTCCAGGCATGAAGAAATTCCGAGTAATCAGTTACTCGATGCAGGACCAGCTCCAAATCACTCCAAAAAATTGCTATAAGGTGAGTTCAACGCTCCTCCGTGGACCCGATTGAGCTCATTTCACTCGGACACCATGCAGTCTGGAATCCGTCAAGGCAACACGTGGAGATAAGACCACCGGGTGACCAGAGGAAGTTCATAAGTGCCTCCGTAGCACTCGACTCATCTGGGAATTCACCTCAACTCGACCTGCTCAACCTCGACCGATTCGGGGGCTAATGACGAGGACATGTATTAGGGGTAGGGTAACAGGCCTGACCTAAAGACCCTACCCATGGACACCATACACTTTGTACTGGGCTCCTGGGCCAAATCACCGTCCAGACGTACCGCAACTTGAAAGTCACTCGGACGGCAACAACCACTCGGAGCATAGCACTCCACTCGACAAGCTCATTCCACTCGGCAGTGTAACTCACTCGGATATGCGAAGACCAATAGTCAGCATGACGGTTTTGTAGTGGGAAGGTATTATGGCATTGATGCTCCACTTTGTAACATAGGAGGTGAGGGGGTGGCGCACTCTATATAAGCCACCCCCACCACTAGACGAGGGGGCTCTTTTTCTTCCACCTCTCTCTCTCTTTTCACCATTAGTCTCAGGACTTAGCTCAGGCATGGGGATCCGTTCCTCTATCACACACATACATTGTAATCTCCGGATATATACTCAGATAAAACAAAGCCTCTCCAGAGCACGAGACGTAGGGTTGTTACCTCCACCGTGAGAGGCCCGAACTCGCTAAAACCACCGTGTCACCCATATGCATCTCGATGGATCATGCTCCGTTACCCTATACCTTATTATTGTCGGAATCATTCCCACGACAATCAGCACTTGATGTCATGCTCCATGGGTTGTATGAGATCTTCCTCTTGGCGCAAGACCATGGAAACATACCTAACTCCACAAAGAACTCTCACGTAGACCATGGGTTAGTACACAAAGCGTAATAGACAATGCTTACCATACCATGGGATCACTTGGTCCCTCTCGGTAGAACTTGTGCGCTTTGTGCGTTGATCAACTTGAATCACTCTCTGTACTTAGTCTTGATCAACCTTGAATCTTGCCAACTCTCTTAATTAGGATGATGTCTTGAAGGTAAACTTCAATGTTCACACAATCTTCTTCTTCAAGACATGCTTGCAATAAGCTCAACTCTCACATGACCAATCTTTGGATAATTCCTTGAAAAGTACTTTGGCCATCTCATAAACTCCTTGAAACCAACACATGGACTTCAAGATAAATCCTTCAAATATAACTCAAGGAAACCGTTAGTCCATAGAGATTGTCATCAATTAGCAAAACCATACATGGGGGCACCGCATGTCCTTTTACCAGGGTTGAACTAAACTGTGAGGAGATAAGTCATTATGTTTCATGGCTTGAGGATTTTGATGCTGTCAAGAGAAATTATTTTCCTGAATTTGAAAATCTTAATACTCAAAATGTGCGACCAATAATGATCGTATTGAACTACGGTCACGTCTATTTAGGAAAGATGGTAAGATTTTTACTATTTGTCCTCAGTGCATCTTTTGCATACATTATTTTTCAAGCTAAAATTTCATTGCTAAGTATATTACTATACGATGTTCTTCAACAGGGACTCCCGATGATAGTTGTGCCTCTCGAGACTAAAGGTCGCATGTCAATGGTTAGCTTACGGCCAAGACATCCTACATTGCACATGAGTGCATTCAGGATTTCTAAAAGCGAGGAATGCTTAATAGTGAAAGATTGGAGCAAAATTGTTAACGATCGCAGAGAAGTACTAGGGGGCAGCAATCAGAAGCGCAGCCCACGATTAGGAGACAGGTTCATCTGCATGCTCCAATATGATGAATCGGGAGAGCTATACATGTTCTACGCTCTTTTACCTGAGAGAGAGGAGCAGGAGTGATTAGCTAGTTCATGCTCTTAGCACTTGTCCGCTCATGTCCGTGTTCTTCGTCATGAACTTAATCTCAAAGAGTGATTTGCTTTTGTGGTGTTATGAACGCTTATAATATCATGACCATGTTGAACTCGATGATATCTTTGCTTCTGGTACAAGTGAATGTTTGTTCTTTAAGCTAGTGTTGGTGGTGATTAGATAGCGGTAATGACTATGATGATTAAATAGTGGTAATGACGACTATGATGATTTTTAGCTAGCTAGTATACTGTAACATCCCAAAATCCTAAATTTTGGAATGTTATATTAGATAAATAACTATGCTTGTTGTCTGATTGTTTGTTTGATTGATTGAGTGAAATTGAGTGGAATTTGAAACTTTTGAAAGTTGAATGAGAGGGAATGAAATGACTTTCCCAAACTTTCCCCTTTGCCTTTTTTGGATCTCAATGAATTCAATTTCATTCCAACACAAAACCCTAGAGTGAAGATGACATGACTTCTTCCATTTGAAATGAAAAGGGTTTTGAAAAGATTTGAATTTCATTTGAAAATATTTCTAATTCAAAGCTTTATGCAACTCAATGATTTTCATGAGGGAAGATAAAATGACTTCTTCAATTATATGAAATATGAGTTGGAAGTTAAAAAGAATCAAATTGAAAGTCATTTGAAAGTATTTTGAAACTCCCTTTCAAATTTGGGATTATTTGGATTTTGTTCAAATTATTTCTCTCCTAAAAATAAATATCTGGAAATTAGGGTAAAATGATTCCCTTCTATGGAAAATTTGGAGAAAATAAATTTGAAATAGTTTTTGTATTTTAAAAATGATTTTTGTTGGGTTTTATTGCAACAGCAACACTATTTGAGTTTTGTAAATTTTTGAGGATTTTATTTGAACTTGAAAAATAGCTCATGTTGTAGGAAATCTTTTTTTGAAAATTTTGATATATATATGTCCTATATAAAATATTTATATTTACATATATTTTCTTCTCTCTTTCTAAATTCAAAAAAAAATAGAAAAGGAGGACCCAGGCGCCCGGCCGACCAGCCCGGCCGAGGCCCACCAAAGCAGCCCACTGGCCCAAATGGCCAGCCCGAGCTGCCCACCGAGCCTCCTCGAAACCCCTCCGCACATCGCCCGCCCGACTCCTCTCTCCTCTCTCACCGACGGTGGACCCCACCCGTCGTCTTCCTTATAGCTAACGCCACACCGCCACGGATCTCATGAGATCCGGATCCTCCGAGATCCCTCGCCCGATCGCCCTCCTCCAAGTCGTGCCCCTATATATACTCCCCCCCTCGCCCGTTTTCCCCTCGCCCCTCATGAGCCCTCTATCTACTTGCTCGCTCATGGGAGCCAGTGCGTGCCGCCGCCATTAGCCCGTTCCGACCACCCGGCCACCTCGACCTCGCCTAACTCCACCACGAGCTCCTCGTCACGCCTTTCCTTGGGAGGTCCCCGAAGCGTCCCCGACCACCGAGTCGCCGGAGCCGTCGTCGCCTCGAGCCGCCGTCGCCCGTCGAGCATGATGAAGTCGCGGAGTTCTCCCCACCGTTAGATCTAGATCCAACGCGTTAGATTAGAACTGCCGAAGCGGTAGGTTTAGTTTAAGTGAACCGGTTTTATTCCGGTTTAGTTGGTTTTTTTTAGGGTTTTATTATACCGGCCCGACTCGGTTTAATCCCTAGGGCCCGATTTAGTTATATTACGCCCAGGGCGCTAGATAGGCCCATTAGCGCCGATTTTTCTTTTAATTTTATTTTTTTCGTTTCTGTTTTTAACAGAATAGTTTCAGATTTGAAAAATTCATATCTTTTAATCTACTTAATATTTTTAAGTGATTCTTTTTTTGTTGGTTTGCAAATTTATTGTAGTTTCTGTAGAAAATATAATTAGTCATGTTAAAGTTATTTAAAATTGCTTTATTTTAGATTTAGACAGAATAGTAATTCTGCTATAAAATGAGTTAGGAACATTATTTTTTAGTGATTCTTTTTGTCACTACTTTGTTTTGGCATTGCCTAACCATAGGAATTTATTTGGGCATTTTAGATTTAATAAAAAAATAGTTTTAATCAAAACCATGTAGTTCCTAATTATTTAACTAGCTATTGTTTTCCTATTGTTTTAATGAGCAAATAATTTTATTTTTCATATGTGATAGTTTATTCTAGTTTAGTTTCTGTAACTTTAGAGCATGAACTTTTATTTACAATAAATAAAACTTTTATTTTATTTTTCTTGCTAGGGATTGTTTTAGGCATAATAGGAGTTTTATAATAGCTTTTAATGTGATTCTTTTGCTCCTAGTTGCTTGATGAATTCTTTTCTGTTAATTAGCAAAAAAACCCATGCTTAGGTTCTGTTAAGAAAGATTTTGTTGTCTAAACTATTTCTTGATTGTTGTTTGATGTGGTAAAAACTTTGATTTGGATTTCTTGAGTTCGTCTTTGGGTTTTGATTCGATTGTTTTGTGTGTTTCATATTAGTATGCTGTTATGGTAAGTGATCATATGTTTGTATGCTTATATGATTGTTGTTTGCCTCGGTAGAATTTCCGGCGCGTAAGCTTGCTACCACGAGTCCCTAGTTTTCAAGATTGTCAAGAAGGCAAGTTCACTTTGACCATGCTTTCATACCTATGTTTTATTGCATTTAGTGGCATCTTTGAAACCACCCCCAGTAGTGTTATTGATTCTTTAAGTTGAGTAGTATGCATGAGGTAAGAACCCATCACCCTGTTACCAAGCCCGGGACGTCATTTATTTTTATGCTACGCTATAGTAGACGGGGTTGGTATGAGTGCTCGAGAGTGGTGTGAAGAAGGAGGACTCTACGTCAATGACGCATAACTCCATGATGGCATCTGCAAGGACTGCATTTTCAAGGCCTCAAGACTTCAAGACTCGAGACAAGAATTCAATACACACTCTTTGGGTGAAGGATTTGGCCGACGGCACCTGGAGAAACCAGTGGTTGGCGGGATGCATGGAGAAGCGCCATGACATCTTGCGGAAAGCTTCACCTGCACTCAAAGAGACGGAATAATACTTCATGCCCGGAAGCTTACCTGCAACCGCAAGTCACTATGGGCTCTGGCTTGGTTGACCTTAGTGGTGAGTCCGGCTGGGACGGTGCTAGCAGATGTAGAACTACGGTAGGATTGGATGAGCACCGACGGTGGTCGAGGAACTCTTGAGGAAGACCATGTTTCGGTCATCTTGTTCTCAAACACCTGAAGTGCGAGAACGTAAAGAGAGGGATCGAATCTTGCGGGTAAAGTGTACAAACCTCTGCAGAGGGTTTAAACCTAATCGATTAGCCGTGTCCCCGTTACACGGACAATTTGAGCATCCGGATTTGGATCTATCTCGGAACTCTCAACACCGGATCGATAACTTAATTGTGGGCAACTTATGATGAATTTGGGCTATGAGACATCGGTTGGCGGAACCATGTCATGATAGAAAACTCTATAGTACAGACTTCATTTATTCCTTTGATGTAGGGAAAATAAAATCAGCTTTTACGCAAACAAAACTCGAATCTGAGCCACAAAGCCAAATTGCATATAGTATAGTTTTACCATCTGTTTATTAATGTTGTGATCTTGACGGTACATTCAATGTACTGACCTACACGTCTGCAACGTATCATGATGCAGGATTTTCTTCGACGAGTAAGAGTTATGATACAGGGATACGGTCTAAAATCAACCTGACGATGGCGTTGATGGGACTCCATACCCGAATATTTGTTTCATTGTGACTTATGAGGTATATATCGGTTTTACGTTATTTATACATGTGATTGCACTTTGATATATACATTGATGTACTGTGTGCCAAAGATACTGATCCGTGGATGGCATGTAAAACACGAGGCTTGACCGTCTCGAGGTCGGGTCGCCATGATATGGTATCGAGCACATGTTGATCAGGACGTGACCCTAGAAATCGGAAGGCCCTTGGACAGGATATATCAAAAACTTTATTTTCAAATAGACTCTAACTTCTCATCTTTTCTGATTTTATCAAATAGACCCTCTCACCTCAAATAGTTAGAATATACCCCTTATCCTTTGATCACCCGGAGGATCAACTGAAGTCACTCCAAGAATTAAAGATATCGGATAACTGATGGCCTCTTCAGAGTAAAGAGGATTTGACCATGCATTAGAAGAGTTGAAGCTGCAACAATTGAAGACTCCGAAGACTAGAAGAATTTGAAGAATTATTTGACCCTTAGAAGACCAAACACCTGCTACACACTTACGTTAGATGCGTCAATTTGTGAGCTGTCATTTGTTTGATGTTTTCCGACAGCCACAAAGTAAAACTTGTTTCTTCAAAAAACTATCGTTTGTATTGTGTGTATCCCTCCCCACCTCTCTCATATCTCATCCCAAAACTTTTGGACCCCATAGATGATGAATGAAGTTGGACTGATATTCTCTGGACCGAAGACTCAGCCGGAGGCAGAGCTATGGATTAATAACATGGAGAATCACTTCGAACAATTTGGTTTCAAGGAAGAATGAAGTATCTTACGCTCTTCAAGATGCTTTGAAGGAAGTGCTGCAACCTGGTGGGAAATGCATCAAGCCATACAAGGATTTAATGGAGCAAGAACTTGGGATTTAATTCAAGAAGACTCGACAAGATCTCGTCTTATCCGGAAGCAACATGATACACCAAGAAATAAACCTTGTGCTCGCAAGATTTATGGAGAAATAGGACACGCCTGTGGGGAACACAAGGATGGATGCCCTCATTGTGAGGAGAAACACCCGGTGAGGAATGCCCAACTAGTAAGGTAACTTGTTTCTTGTGTGAAGGAACCACCCACTACCCGACTTCGGTGTTACATTTACCCCATGGTGCAACAAACTATTCAGGAGCAGGAAGAAGGAATGAAAGAAGCCCTCCGAGAAGTTATGAAAGAACCAGTGATGAAGGAATGTGTTGAAGACCTTGATGGAGAAGGCCTCAACAGATTTTACTCCAATGCCTGCTATTCATGTGGAGAAGAAGGACATGTTTCACAGTATTGCACCAAGGAAAGAAAAGAGTATCCGGGATACTTCCCGATGGAAGCAATAGAGTTTGATCCACGGGGAATAGAAGGTTTGATCAGAACGAAGAAACCCAGGAAGAGAAAACAAAGACACCCTCAGAACAACCCAATTTCTGCAAAGAAGGACCTGAGTCATATCACTTGTTACAGGTGCAAGGATTTAGGTCATTACGCTAGTAAATGTCCGTAAAAGAAGCCAAGAATACAAGGAGCCTACATAATCACAAAGAAGCCCCGAGATTTATCGGAAGCAGGACATTATGCTACCAAATGTCCCAACAAGACGAAAGCTGGAGTTGAGTAGTTGGAATTTTGATATGGAGAGTAGTAGAAAGCAATTTCATTTTCATGAGTTCGATGAGTTGAGTTATGTAATAGATTACTCAGAGATTGTAATAGTTCATGACTCAATAAAGTTGAAATGTCATATGCTGAAAGGCTTTAAGGAGTTGTTATATTTTATCTTGGAAATTAACATTCTGGATGAACATGGAAGAAAGTGAGTGGTGATGCATAAACTGGATATTGGAAATTGAGCTTGAAGTTTTGTTTGGATGATATGAATGTGTGCCCCAGGAGATATGTACCTTATTCTGAGCACCATTTTTGTTTTACAACTGCAGATAACGACCCTTTACGAGTCTTTCCTTAAAGGTCCGGAAACGATCATGACCACGACAAGTGATCATGATTACCCGAAGATCTGAAGGACATGATGAAGCATATTCACCTTGAAGGAGATGCAGTCTACAAAGGCTACCCCTTCATGCAAAAGGGAGTGGAACTGTGGTATGTGGAGGTACACCTCCACCGTTTGAAAGGAGTTTGCCCAAAGATGATGGGGCAGTACTTTTTCATCTCACGTGTGCCACAAGCAACTTTCTTCGATGCTGTTCGTGAAGCAGCCATGGAAGCCATACGCCAGATTGGAGAAATACTTGAAGCAAGACTCCGTTATACTCAGGAATACCTAAGAGAAGTGCATGCAGATATGATGGAGGTGAAGCTCAAGGCCACCACGATGAAACAGAAGATTGAAGACTTCAAGGCGCATGTCGCACAATTCCAGCAGGACTAAAGAATCCTCGAGGAAGATAAATAAATAAAGTTGGAAGTAATGTTTGACCATACCGAACCATGTGGGTGGCGGCATTTGTAATAAACTTTTTGGAATTTGGATTCACAAAAAATGGTTAAGGATGTAATAAAAGATTGATATGAAAATAATGAGATTTATGGATAAACTAGTGCATTTTTTGGTGTCGTAGTACTCCGTAAAGCCACAGGATCAATGAAGAAGGAAATGTGTTATTCATGACGGTCCATAGAAGGAAGCTGGACAAAATAAGTTGGAGTTTTGTATGGTCGTCACCACAAGGGTATGAAGGAAGAAGTACTATTGGATTTACAGGAGATATAATGTTGGAATATGGAATGATAATCCTAGGAAGGATGAATTAAACTTGTACAAGAGTTGAAGTGGGCCATAACCCACAGGCCCAGAGTTAATAAGAAGCAAGCACACTCTTGTCAGAGGAACATATTTCAGAAGAAAACTCCGAGTTTAATCATCCGACATTTTAGGAGGATACGAAAACCCGAGGATTGTGAAGAACGATAGATGTCTTGTTCAGCTTGCAGAAACCATGGATTTATACGAACTCAGTTCGTCGACAAGGGAAATTCTGCAATGCTTGTGAGTATGCCCAAGTGTTAGAATACGTGATTCACTATTTACGTATGTGGTAATGATTCAAGTACGGGATGGATTGGCCCCATACCGGAGACTTCTATCATGAACTATCATATGTTGATGGACAATCAGAGAGCCTCGAAAACCTTAGAAGAGTGTCGACGCAATAAGCCATAAAACCATAGAATGGTAGGATGATGGAACCCTTTACAGGCAACCGTTGCCAATCGTAGGTTATACGGTGAGGTTCAACCCAGACCCGTTTTCTGCAGGAAAACCATAAATTGTAGACCACCATGAGTATTTCGATAGTTGTCTAGAATGGACACGGACCTATCAGCTAAGAAGATCCAGTCTCGGATTTAACTTCAACTTTGACAAACCGACCCAAGATTTTGAGGAAAACTCTATGCTTCTGACAGAAGAGCGTTAATGAAGGAGCTATTGTAAGATATGTGAAAAGACAGATATTGTCGGCACTCCAGAGGAAGTATCTGAGTTTATTGGAACTGTAACCTTGCTTTTAAGTGTGGTAGCACCCCTGACCTTTCCGACCAAAATATTTACTAGAAGACCTCCAAACCCTAACCTTTTCTTGCTGCCTCTTCGAATCTCGAGGACGAGATTCATTTTAAGTGTGGTAGGTTTGTAACATCCCAAAATCCTAAATTTTGGAATGTTATATTATATAAATAACTATGATTATTGTCTGATTGTTTGTTTGATTGATTGAGTGAAATTGAGTGGAATTTGAAACTTTTGAAAGTTGAATGAGAGGGAATGAAATGACTTTCCCAAACTTTCCCCTTTGCCTTTTTTGGATCTCAATGAATTCAATTTCATTCCAACACAAAACCCTAGAGTGAAGATGACATGACTTCTTCCATTTGAAATGAAAAGGGTTTTGAAAAGATTTGAATTTCATTTGAAAATATTTCTAATTCAAAGCTTTATGCAACTCAATGATTTTCATGAGGGAAGATAAAATGACTTCTTCAATTATATGAAATATGAGTTGGAAGTTAAAAAGAATCAAATTGAAAGTCATTTGAAAGTATTTTGAAACTCCCTTTCAAATTTGGGATTATTTGGATTTTGTTCAAATTATTTTTCTCCTAAAAATAAATAACTGGAAATTAGGGTAAAATGATTCCCTTCTATGGAAAATTTGGAGAAAATAAATTTGAAATAGTTTTTTGTATTTTAAAAATGATTTTTGTTGGGTTTTATTGCAACAGCAACACTATTTCAGTTTTGTAAAATTTTGAGGATTTTATTTGAACTTGAAAAATAGATCATGTTGTAGGAAATCTTTATCTGATCATAATAATATATATATGTCCTATATAAAAAATTTATATTTACATATATATTTTTCTCTTTCTAAATTCAAAAAAATAGAAAAGGAGGACCCAGGCCACCAGCCAGCCTGCCCACCAAAATGAGGCCCACCAAAGAGCCCACCACTGCCCACCAAGGCCAATGAGCCCGGCCCAGCCGAGCCCCCTCGCCTCGAAACCCTCCGCACGGTCGCCCGACTCCTCTCTCTCTCTCACCGACGGGTGGACCCCACCCGTCGTCTTCCTCAAATAACGCCATCACGCCGCTCATGGATCTCATGAGATCCGGATCCTCCGAGATCCCCTCGCCCGATCGCCCCCTCCTCCAAGTCGTGCCCCCCCCTATATATACTCCCCCCACCCTCGCCCCGTTTCCCCCTCGCCCCCTCGCCCGACCCCTCTATCTCGCCAAGACACGCCGCGGAGCCAGTGCGCCCGCCGCGCCATTAGCCCTGTTCCACCACCCGGCCACCCTCGACCTCGCCTAACTCCACCCCGAGCTCCTCACACGCCAAGACCGCCCGAGGTCCCCGCCGACGTCCCCGACCACCGGAGTCGCCGGAGCCGTCGTCGCCCGAGCCGCCGTCGCCGTCGAGCCGCGGTAAGTCGTCGGAGTTCTCCCCACCGTTAGATCTAGATCCAACGCGTTAGATTAGAACCGCCGAAGCGGTAGGTTTAGTTTAAGTGAACCGGTTTTATTCCGGTTTAGTTGGTTTTTTTAGGGTTTTATTATACCGGCCCGACTCGGTTTAATCCCTAGGGCCCGATTTAGTTATATTACGCCTGTATGCGCTAGATAGGCCCATTAGCGCCGATTTTTCTTTTAATTTTATTTTTTCGTTTCTGTTTTTAACAGAATAGTTTCAGATTTGAAAAATTCATATCTTTTAATCTACTTAATATTTTTAAGTGATTCTTTTTTTGTTGGTTTGCAAATTTATTGTAGTTTCTGTAGAAAATATAATTAGTCATGTTAAAATTATTTAAAATTGCTTTATTTTAGATTTAGACAGAATAGTAATTCTGCTATAAAATGAGTTAGGAACATTATTTTTTAGTGATTCTTTTTGTCACTACTTTGTTTTGGCATTGCCTAACCGTAGGAATTTATTTGGGCATTTTAGATTTAATAAAAAAATAGTTTTAATCAAAACCATGTAGTTCCTAATTATTTAACTAGCTACTGTTTTCCTATTGTTTTAATGAGCAAATAATTTTATTTTTCATATGTGATAGTTTATTCTAGGTTAGTTTCTGTAACTTTAGAGCATGAACTTTTATTTACAATAAATAAAACTTTTATTTTATTTTTCTTGCTAGGGATCGTTTTAGGCATAATAGGAGTTTTATAATAGCTTTTAATGTGATTCTTTTGCTCCTAGTTGCTTGATGAATTCTTTTCTGTTAATTAGCAAAAAAAAACCATGATTAGGTTCTGTTAAGAAAGATTTTGTTGTGCGAAACTATTTCTTGATTGTTGTTTGATGTGGTAAAAACTTTGATTTGGATTTCTTCGAGTTTGTCTTTGGGTTTTGATTCGATTGTTTTGTGTGTTTCATATTAGTATGCTGTTATGGTAAGTGATCATATGTTTGTATGCTTATATGATTGTTGTTTGCCTCGGTAGAATTTCCGGAGTGCGAAGCTTGCTACCACGAGTCCCTAGTTTTCGAAGATCGTCAGCAAGGCAAGTTCACTTTGACCATGCTTTCATACCTATGTTTTATTGCATTTAGTGGCATCTTTGAAACCACCCCCAGTAGTGTTATTGATTCTTGAAGTTGAGTAGTATGCATGAGGTAAGAACCCATCACCCTGTTACCAAGCCCGGGACGTCATTTTTTTTATGCTACGCTATAGTAGACGGGGTTGGTATGAGTGCTCGAGAGTGGTGTGAAGAAGGAGGACTCTACGTCAATGACGACAACTCCATGATGGCATCTGCAAGGACTGCATTTTCAAGGCCTGAAGACTTCAAGACTCGAGACAAGAATTCAATACACACTACTGGGTGAAGGACGGTTGACGGGCACCCTGGAGAAACCAGTGGTTGGCCGGGATGCATGGAGAAGCGCCATGACATCTTGCGGAAAGCTTCACCCAGACTCAAAGAGACGGAATAATACTTCATGCCCGGAAGCTTACCTGTGCAACCGCAAGTCACTATGGGCTCTGGCTTGGTTGACCTTAGTGGTGAGTCTGGCTGGGACGGTGCTAGCAGATGTAGAACTACGGTAGGATTGGATGAGCACCGGACAGTGGTCAGAGGAACTCTTCGGAAGACCATGTTTCGTTCATCTTGTTCTCAAACACCCTGAAGTGCGAGAAC
Source organism: Aegilops bicornis (assembly GCA_021605145.1). Lineage (NCBI taxonomy): Eukaryota > Viridiplantae > Streptophyta > Magnoliopsida > Poales > Poaceae > Aegilops > Aegilops bicornis. Next base: position 719,808,643 of record CM038673.1, read on the forward strand.
GTAAAGAGAGGGATCGAATCTTGCGGGTAAAGTGTACAAACCTCTGCAGAGGGTTTAAACCTAATCGATTAGCCGTGTCCCCGGTTACGGACAATTTGAGCATCTGGATTTGGATCTATCTCGGAACTCTCAACACCGGACTGATAACTTAATTGTGGGCAACTTATGATGAATTTGGGCTATGAGACATCGGTTGGCGGAACCATGTCATGATAGAAAACTCTATAGTACAGACTTCATTTATTCCTTTGATGTAGGGAAAATAAAATCAGCTTTTACGCAAACAAAACTCAGATACAGAGCCACAAAGCCAAATTGCATATAGTATAGTTTTGAAGGAAATATGCCCTAGAGGCAATAATAAAGTTATTATTTATTTCCTTATATCATGATAAATGTTTATTATTCATGCTAGAATTGTATTAACAGGAAACATAATACATGTGTGTGAATACATAAACCTACAGAGTGTCACTAGTATGCCTCTACTTGACTAGCTCGTTAATCAAAGATGGTTGTGTTTCCTAACCATGAACAAGGAGTTGTTATTTGATTAACGGGATCACATCATTGGTTGAATGATCTGATTGACATGACCCATTCCATTAGCATAGCACCTGATCGTATAGTTTGTTGCTAGTGCTTTTCTTCATGACTTATACATGTTCCTATGACTATGAGATTATGCAACTCCCGTTTGCCTGAGGAACACTTTGGGTGCTACCAAACGTCACAACGTAATCGGGTGATTATAAAGGTACATTACAGGTGTCTCCGAAGGTACATGTTGGGTTGGCATATTTCGAGATTAGGATTTGTCACTCCGATTGTCGGAGAGGTATCTTCGGGCCCTCTCGGTAATGCACATCACATAAGCCTTGCAAGCATTTCAACTAATGTGTTAGTTGTGAGATGATGTATTACTTAAACGAGTAAAGAGACTTGCTTAATCTAGATTGAACTAGGTATTGGATACCGACGATCGAATCTCGGGCAAGTAACATACCGATGACAAAGGGAACAACGTATGTTGTTATGCGCGGTCCGACCGATAAAGATCTTCGTAGAATATGTAGGAGCCAATATGGGCATCCAGGTCCCGCTTATTGGTTATTGACCGGAGAGGTGTCTCGGTCATGTCTACATAGTTCTCGAACCCGTAGAGGGTCCGCACGCTTAACGCTTCGGCGATGGCATTACTTTGAGTTTTATGATGTTTCTGTACCAAAGGTTGTTCGGAGTCCCGGATGAGATCACGGACGTGACGAGGAGTCTCGAAATGGTCGAGACATAAAGATTCATATATTGGAAGTCTATGTTTGGACATCGGAAGTGTTCCGGGTGAAATTGGGAATTTTACCAAGCACCGGAGGTTACGGAACCCCGGAATGCTTATGGGCCAACATGGGCCTTAGTGGGAAGGAGAAAAGGGGGCCCAAGTGCTGGTCAAGACCTTCCCCCTTCCCTAGTCCTATTAGGACTAGGAGAAGGGGCGCCTCTCTCTCCCTTCCCACTTGGGGAAACCTAGTTGGACTAGGATTGGGAGGAATCCTACTCCTAGTAGGAGTAGGACACCCTGGCGCACCTCCCTTGGCCGGCCAGCCCCTCCCTTCCCTCCTTTATATCTGAGGGCAGGGGGCACCCCATGACACACAAGTTGATCATTGAGATCGTTCCTTAGCCGTGTGCGGTGCCCCTTCCACCATATTACACCTCGAGAATACCGTAGCGGAGCTTAGGCGAAGCCCCGCGCCGGTGGAACATCATCATCGCCACCACGCCGTCAGATCGACGAAACTCTCCCTCAACACTCGGCTGGATCGGAGTTCGAGGGACGCCATCGAGCTGAACGTGTGCAGAACTCGGAGGTGCCGTGACGCTCGGTACTTGGATCGGTTGGATCGTGAAGAAGTACGACTACTTCCTCTACATTGCGTCAACGCTTCCGCTTTGGTCTACGAGGGTACGTAGACAACACTCTCATCTCGTTGCTATGCATCACCATGATCTTGCGTGATCGTAGGGAAAATTTTTGAAATTACTACGTTCCCCAACGTGGTATCGAGCCTAGGTTTTTATGGTTTGATGATATGCACGAGTAGAACACAAGTGAGTTGTGGACGATACAAGTCATACCGCCTACCAAAGATGTCATACTTTGGTTCAGCGGTATTGTTGGATGACGATCCAGACCAACCTTACGCGTGCATTTACGCGAGACCGTTCCCTCGACGCGTGCTTTGCACATAGATGGCTTGTGGAAGACTGTCTCTCCAACTTTAGTTGAACTGAGGCATACGCCCGGTCCTTGAGAAGGTTAAACGGAGTCTATTTGACGAAGTATCGTTGTGGTTTTGATGCGTAGGTGAGATTGGTTCTTGCTTAAGCCCGTAGCAGCCACGTAAAATTTGCAACAACAAAGTAGAGGACGTCTAACTTGTTTTTGCAGGGCATGTTGTGATGTGATATGGTCTAGACATGATGCTGAATTTTATTGTATGAGATGATCATGTTTTGTAACCGGGTTATCGGCAATCTGGCAGGAGCCATATGGTTGTCGCTTTATTGTATGCAATGCAATCGCCTGTAATGCTTTACTTTATCACTAAGCGGTAGCGATAGTCGAGAAGCATAAGTTTGGCGAGACGACAACGATGCTACGATGGAGATCAAGGTGTCGCTACCGGTGGCGATGGTGATCATGACGGTGCTTCGGAGATGGAGATCACAAGCACAAGATGATGATGGCCATATCATATCACTTATATTGATTGCATGTGATGTTAATCCTTTATGCATCTTATCTTGCTTTGATTGACGGTAGCATTATAAGATGATCCCTTACTAAATTATCAAGAAGTGTTCTCCTGAGTATGCACCGCTATGCGAAAGTTCTTCGTCTTTGAGACACCACGTGATGATCGGGTGTGATAGGCTCTACGTTCAAATACAACGGGTGCAAAACAGTTGCACACGCAGAATACTCAGGTTATACTTGACGAGCTATGCATATAAGATATGACCTCGGAACACGAGAGACCGAAAGGTCGAGCGTGAATCATATAGTAGATATGATCAACATATTGATGTTCACCATTGAAACTACTCCATCACACGTGATGATCGGTCATGGTGTAGTTGATATGGATCACGCAATCACTTAGAGAATTGGAGGATATTTTTCTAAGTGGGAGTTCTTAAGTAATATGATTAATTGAACTTAAATTTATCATGAACTTAGTACCGATAGTATCTTGCTTGTCTATGATGTGTAGATAGATGGCTCGTCTTTGTTGTTCCGTTGAATTTTAATGCGTTCCTTGAGAAAGCAAAGTTGAAAGATGATGGCAGCAATTACACGGACTGGGTCCGTAATTTGAGGATTATCCTTATTGCTGCATTGGAAGAATTACGTCCCGGAAGCACCGTTAGGTGCCGTGCCTGGTGCAAGGGCTGCGCCGAAGTTGTGAACGTCACGGCAAAGCAAAGCTGATGACTACTCTATAGTTCAGTGTGCCATGCTTTTACGGCTTAGAACCGGGACTTCAACGTCGCTTTTGAACACCATGGAGCATATGAGATGTTCCAGAGTTGAAGTTAATATTCCAAGCGAATGCCCGGATTGAGAGATATGAAGTCTCCAATAAGTTCTATAGCTGTAAGATGGAGGAGAACGGTTCGTCAAGGAGCATATACTCGTAATGTCCGGATATAACAATCACTTGATTCAACTGGGAGTTAATCTTCCGGATGATTGCGTCATTGATGTAATTCTCCAATCATCGCCACCAAGCTACAAGAGCTTCGTGATGAACTATAATATGCAAGGGATGACCAAAACAATGCCCGAGCTCTTCGCGATGCCGAAAGTCATGGAGGTAGAAATCAAAAGGAGCATCAAGTGTTGATGGTTAACAAAACCACTAGTTTCAAGAAAAGGGCAAAGGAAAGAAAAAGGAAACTTCAAAAAGAACGGCAAGCAAGTTGTCGATCAAGAGAAGAAACCCAAGTCTGGTCCTAAGCCCGAAATCGAGTGCTTCTATTGCAAGCAGACCGGTCACCGGAAGCGGAACTGCCCCAAGTATTTGGCGGATAAGAAGGATGGCAAGGTTAACAAAGGTATATGTGATATACATGTTATTGATGTGTACCTTACTAATACTCGCAGAGCACTGGTATTTGATACTGGTTACATTGCTAATATTTGCAACTCAAACAGGGGCTACGGATTAAGCGAAGATTGGCTAAGGACGAGGTGACGATGCGTGGGAAATGGTTCCAAAGTCGATGTGATCGCAATGGCACGCTACCTCTACATCTACCTTCGGATTAGTATTAGACCTAAATAATTGTTATTTAGTACCAGCGTTGAGCATGAACATTATTTCGGATCTTGTTTGATGCGAGACGGTTATTCATTTAAATCGAGAGAATAATGGTTGTTCTATTTATATGAATAATATCTTTTATGGTCATGCACCATTGAAGAATGGTTTGTTTTACTTAATCTTGATAGTAGTGATACACATATTCATAATGTTGAAACCAAAAGATGCAGAGTTGATAATGATGGTGCAACTTATTTGTGGCACCGCCGTTTAGGTCATATCGGTGTAAAGCGCATGAAGAAACTCCATCTCGATGGACTTTTGGAGTCACTTGATTATGAATCACTTGGCACTTGCGAACCGTGCCTTATGGGCAAGATGACTAAAACACCGTTCTCCGGAACTATGGAGAGAGCAACAGATTTATTGGAAATCATACATACCGATGTATGTGGTCCAATGAATGTTGAGGCTAAATGGCGGATATCGTTATTTTCTCACCTTCACAGATGATTTGAGCAGATATGGGTATATCTACTTAATGAAACACAAATCTGAAACATTTGAAAAGTTCAAAGAATTTCAGAGTGAAGTGGAAAATCATCGTAACAAGAAAATAAAGTTTCTACGATCTGATCGTGGAGGAGAATATTTGAGTTACGAGTTTGGCCTACATTTGAAACAATGCGGAATAGTTTCGCAACTTACGCCACCCGAACACCACAGCGTAATGGTGTGTCCGAACGTCGTAATCGTATTTTATTAGATATGGTGCGATCTATGATGTCTCTTACTGATTTACCGCTATCGTTTTGGGGTTATGCTTTAGAGACGGCTACATTCACTTTAAATAGGGCACCATCTAAATCCGCTGAGACGACGCCTTATGAACTGTGGTTTGGCAAGAAACCAAAGTTGTCGCTTCGAAAGTTTGGGGCTGCGATGCTTATGTGAAAAAGCTTCAACCCGATAAGCTCGAACCCAAATCGGAGAAATGTGTCTTCATAGGATACCCAAAGGAGACTGTTGGGTACACCTTCTATCACAGATCCGAAGGCAAGATTTTGTTGCTAAATTCGGAAACTTTTTGGAGAAAGAGTTTCTCTCGAAAGAAGTGAGTGGGAGGAAAGTAGAACTTGATGAGATAATCGTATCTACTCCCTTATTGAGAAGTAGTACATCACGTAAATCAGTTTCGTGACACCTACACCAAATAGGGAGGAAGCTAATGATGATGATCATGAAACTTCAGATCGAAGTTTCTACAGAACTTCGTAGATCAACCAGAGCAAGATCCGCACTGAGTGGTACGGTAATCCTATTCTCGAAGTCATGTTATCGAACATGATGAACCTACGAACTATGAAGAAGCGATGGTGAGCCCAGATTCCACAAAATGGCTTGAGGCCATGAAATCTGAGATGGGATCCATGTATGAGAACAAAGTGTGGACTTTGGTTGACTTGCCCGATGATCGGCAAGCAATTGAGAATAAATGGATCTTCAAGAAGAAGACTGACGCTGATGGTAATGTTATCATCTATAAAGCTCGACTTGTTGCAAAAGGTTTTCGACAAGTTCAAGGGATTGACTACGATGAGACCTTCTCACCCGTAGCGATGCTTAAGTCCGTCCGAATCATGTTAGCAATTGCCGCATTTTATGATTATGAAATTTGGCAAATGGATGTTAAAACTGCATTCCTGAATGGATTTATGGAAGAAGAGTTGTATATGATGCAACCAGAAGGTTTTGTCGATCCAAAGGGAGCTAACAAAGTGTGCAAGCTCCATGATCCATTTATGGACTGGTGCAAGCCTCGGAGTTGGAATAAACGTTTTGATAGTGTAATCAAAGCATTTGGTTTTATATGACTTTTGGAGAAGCCTCAGTATTTACAAGAAAGTGAGTGGGAGCTCTGTAGCATTTACGATATTATATGTGGATGACATATTACTGATCGGAAATGATATAGAATTCTGGATAGCATAAAGGGATACTTGAATAAGAGTTTTTCGATGAAAGACCTCGGTGAAGCTGCTTACATATTGGGCATTAAGATCTATAGAGATAGATCAAGACGCTTAATAGGACTTTCTACAAAGCACATACCTTGATAAAGTTTTGAAAAGGTTCAAAATGGATCAGCAAAGAAAGGGTTCTTGCCGGTGTTACAAGGTGTGAAGTTGAGTAAGACTCAATGCCCGACCACCGCAGAAGATAGAGAGAAAATGAAAGATGTTCCCTATGCTTCAGCCATAGGCTCTATCATGTATGCAATGCTGTGTACCAGACCTGATGTGTGCCTTGTCAGAAGTCCGGCAGTGCAGGTACCAAAGTAATCCAGAGTGGATCATCGGACAGCGGTCAAGAACATCCTTAAGTACTTGAGAAGGACTAAGGATATGTTTCTCATTTATGGCGGTGACAAAGAACTCGTCAGAACGGTTACGTCGACGCAAGCTTTGACATCGATCCGGACGATTCTAAATCGCAAACCGGATACGTATTTACATTAAACGGAGGAGCTGTCGGTTGGTGCAGTTCCAAACAAAGCGTCGTGGCGGGATCTACATGTGAAGCTGAGTACATAGCTGCTTCTGAAGCAGCTAATGAAGGAGTCTGGATGAAGGAGTTCATAACCGATCTAGGTGTTGTACCTAGTGTATCGGGTCCAATGAAAATCTTTTGTGACAATACTGGTGCAATCGCCTTAGCAAAGGAATCCAGATTTCACAAGAGAACCAAGCACATCAAAAGACGCTTCAACTCCATCCCGGATTTGGTCCAGGTGGGAGACATAGAGATATGCAAGATACATACGGATCTGAATGTTGCAGACCCGTTGACTAAGCCTCTTCCACGAGCAAAACATGATCAGCACCAAGACTCCATGGGTGTTAGAATCATTCTTGTGTAATCTAGATTATTGACTCTAGTGCAAGTGGGAGACTGAAGGAAATATGCCCTAGAGGCAATAATAAAGTTATTATTTATTTCCTTATATCATGATAAATGTTTATTATTCATGCTAGAATTGTATTAACAGGAAACATAATACATGTGTGTGAATACATAAACCTACAGAGTGTCACTAGTATGCCTCTACTTGACTAGCTCGTTAATCAAAGATGGTTGTGTTTCCTAACCATGAACAAGGAGTTGTTATTTGATTAACGGGATCACATCATTGGTTGAATGATCTGATTGACATGACCCATTCCATTAGCATAGCACCTGATCGTATAGTTTGTTGCTAGTGCTTTTCTTCATGACTTATACATGTTCCTATGACTATGAGATTATGCAACTCCGTTTGCACGAGGAACACTTTGGTGCTACCAAAGCGTCACAACGTAATCGGGTGATTATAAAGGTACATTACAGGTGTGTCTCGAAGGTACATGTTGGGTTGGCATATTTCGAGATTAGGATTTGTCACTCCGATTGTCGGAGAGGTATCTCTGGGCCCTCTCGGTAATGCACATCACATAAGCCTTGCAAGCATTTCAACTAATGTGTTAGTTGTGAGATGATGTATTACTTAAACGAGTAAAGAGACTTGCCGTAACGAGATTGAACTAGGTATTGGATACCGACGATCGAATCTCGGGCAAGTAACATACCGATGACAAAGGGAACAACGTATGTTGTTATGCTTGGTCCGACCGATAAAGATCTTCAGAGAATATGTAGGAGCCAATATGGGCATCCAGGTCCCGCTATTGGTTATTGACCGGAGAGGTGTCTCGGTCATGTCTACATAGTTCTCGAACCCGTAGGGTCCGCACGCTTAACGCTTCGATGGCAGTTACTATGAGTTTTATGATGTTTCTGTACCGAAGGTTGTTCGAGTCCCGGATGAGATCACGGACGTGACGAGGAGTCTCGAAATGGTCGAGACATAAAGATTCATATATTGGAAGTCTATGTTTGGACATCGGAAGTGTTCCGGGTGAAATTGGGAATTTTACCAAATGCACGGAGGTTACGGAACCCCGGAATGCTTATGGGCCAACATGGGCCTTAGTGGGAAGGAGAAAGGGGCCCAAGTGCTGGCGCACCTTCCCTTCCCTAGTCCTATTAGGACTAGGAGAAGGGGCGCCTCTCTCTCCCTTCCCACTTGGGGAAACCTAGTTGGACTAGGATTGGGGAGGAATCCTACTCCTAGTAGGAGTAGGACACCTGGCGCACCTCCCTTGGCCGGCCAGCCCCTCCCTTCCCTCCTTTATATACTGGGCAGGGGGCACCCCATGACACACAAGTTGATCATTGAGATCGTTCCTTAGCCGTGCGGTGCCCCTTCCACCATATTACACCTCGAGAATATCAGAAGCGGAGCTTAGGCGAAGCCCTCGCCCGGTGGAACATCATCATCGTCACCACGCCGTCGTCTTGTGAAACTCTCCCTCAACACTCGGCTGGATCGGAGTTCGAGGGACGCCATCGAGCTGAACGTGTGCAGAACTCGGAGGTGCCGTGACGTTCGGTACTTGGATCGGTTGGATCGTGAAGAAGTACGACTACTTCCTCTACGTTGCGTCAACGCTTCCGTTGCTGGTCTACGAGGGTACGTAGACAACACTCTCATCTCGTTGCTATGCATCACCATGATCTTGCGTGATCGTAGGAAAATTTTTGAAATTACTACGTTCCCCAACAAGTTTTACCATCTGTTTATTCATGTTGTGATCTTGCCGGTACATTCAATGTACTGACCTACACGGCTGCAACGTATCATGTTGCAGGATTTTCTTCGACGAGTAAGAGTTACGATACAGGGTTACGGTCTACACTCAACCTGCCGATGGCGTTGATGGGACTCCATACCCGACTATTTGTTTCCACTGTGACTTATGAGGTATATATCAGTTTTACGTTATTTATACATGTGATTGCACTTTGATATATACATTGATGTACTGTGTGTGCCAAAGATACCGATCCGTGGATGGCATGTAAACAGAGGCTTGACCGTCTGAGGTCGGGTCGCTACAGATATGGTATCAGAGCACATGTTGACTGTAGGACGTGACCCTAGAAATCGGAAGGCCCCTTGGACAGGATATATCAAAAACTTTATTTTCAAATAGACTCTTACTTCTCATATTTTCTGATTTTATCAAATAGACCCTCTCACCTCAAATAGTTAGAATATACCCCTTATCCTTTGATCACCCGGAGGATCAACTGAAGTCACTCCAAGAATTAAAGATATCGGATAACTGATGGCCTCTTCAGAGTAAAGAGGATTTGACCATGCATTAGAAGAGTTGAAGCTGCAACAATTGAAGACTCCGAAGACTAGAAGAATTTGAAGAATTATTTGACCCTTAGAAGACCAAACACCTGCTGCACACTTACGTTAGATGCGACAATTTGTGAGCTGTCATTTCTTTGATGTTTTCCGACAGCCACAAAGTAAAACTTGTTTCTTCAAAAAAAACTATCGTTTGTATTGTGTGTATCCCTCCCCACCTCTCTCATATCTCATCCCAAAACTTTTGGACCCCATAGATGATGAATGAAGTTGGACTGATATTCTCTGGACCGAAGACTCAGCCGGAGGCAGAGCTATGGATTCAGAACATGGAGAATCACTTCGGGAGCAATTTGGTTTCAAGGAAGAATGAAGTATCTTACGCTCTTCAGTACTTTGAAGGAAGTGCTGCAACCTGGTGGGAAATGCATCAAGCCATACAAGGATTTAATGGAGCAAGAACTTGGGACGAATTCAAGAAGACTCTGACAAGATCTCGTCTTATCCGGAAGCAACATGATACACCAAGAAATAAACCTTGTGCCTGCAAGATTTATGGAGAAATAGGACACACCTGTGGGGAACACAAGGATGGATGCCCTCATTGTGAGGAGAAACACCCAGCTGAGGAATGCCCAACTAGTAAGGTAACTTGTTTCTTGTGTGAAGGAACCACCCATTACCCGACTCAGTGTTACATTTACCCCATGGTGCAACAAACTATTCAGGAGCAGGAAGAAGGAATGAAAGAAGCCCTCCGAGAAGTTATGAAAGAACCAGTGATGAAGGAATGTGTTGAAGACCTTGATGGAGAAGGCCTCAACAGATTTTACTCCAATGCCTGCTATTCATGTGGAGAAGAAGGACATTTTTCACAGTATTGCACCAAGGAAAGAAAAGAGTATCCGGGATACTTCCCGACGGAAGCAATAGAGTTTGATCCACAGGGAATAGAAGGTTTGATCAGAACGAAGAAACCCAGGAAGAGAAAACAAAGACACCCTCAGAACAACCCAATTTCTGCAAAGAAGGACCTGAGTCATATCACTTGTTACAGGTGCAAGGATTTAGGTCATTACGCTAGTAAATGTCCAGAAAAGAAGCCAAGAATACAAGGAGCCTACATAATCACAAAGAAGCCTCGAGATTTATCGGAAGCAGGACATTATGCTACCAAATGTCCCAACAAGACGAAAGCTGGAGTTGAGTAGTTGGAATTTTGATATGGAGAGTAGTAGAAAGCAATTTCATTTTCATGACTTCGATGAGTTGAGTTATGTAATAGATTACTCAGAGATTGTAATAGTTCATGACTCAATAAAGTTGAAATGTCATATGCTAAAAGGCTTTAAGGAGTTGTTATATTTTATCTTGGAAATTAACATTCTTGATGAACATGGAAGAAAGTGAGTGGTGATGCATAAACTGGATATTGGAAATTGAGCTTGAAGTTTTGTTTGGATGATATGAATGTGTGCCCAGGAGATATGTACCTTATTCTGAGCACCATTTTTGTTTTACAACTGCAGATGACGACCCTTTACGAGTCTTTCCTTAAAGGTCCGGAAACGATCATGACCCTGACAAGTGATCATGATTACCCGAAGATCCTGAAGGACATGATGAAGCATATTCACCTTGAAGGAGATGCAGTCTACAAAGGCTACCCCTTCATGCAAAAGGGAGTGGAACTTTGGTATGTGGAGGTACACCTCCACCGTTTGAAAGGAGTTTGCCCAAAGATGATGGGGCAGTACTTTTTCATCTCACGTGTGCCACAAGCAACTTTCTTCGATGCTGTTCGTGAAGCAGCCATGGAAGCCATACGCAGATTGGAGAAATACTTGAAGCAAGACTCCGTTATACTCAGGAATACCTAAGAGAAGTGCATGCAGAGATGATGGAGGTGAAGCTCAAGGCCACCACGATGAAACAGAAGATTGAAGACTTCAAGGCGCATGTCACACAATTCCAGCAGGACTAAAGAATCCTCGAGGAAGATAAATAAATAGTTGGAAGTAATGTCTGACCATATCGAACCATGTGGGTGGCGGCATTTGTAATAAACTTTTTGGAATTTGGATTCACAAAAAATGGTTAAGGATGTAATAAAAGATTGATATGAAAATAATGAGATTTATGGATAAACTAGTGCATTTTTTGGTGTCGTACTACTCCGTAAAGCCACAGGATCAATGAAGAAGGAAATGTGTTATTCATGACGGTCCATAGAAGGAAGCTGGACAAAATAAGTTGGAGTTTTGTATGGTCGTCACCACAAGGGTATGAAGGAAGAAGTACTATTGGATTTACAGGAGATATAATGTTGGAATATGGAATGATAATCCTAGGAAGGATGAATTAAACTTGTACAAGAGTTGAAGTGGGCCATAACCCACAGGCCCAGGAGTTAATAAGAAGCAAGCACACTCTTGCTGTAGGAACATATTTCGGAAGAAAACTCCGAGTTTAATCATCCGACATTTTAGGAGGATACGAAAACCCGAGGATTGTGAAGAACGATAGATGTCTTGTTCAGCTTGCAGAAACCATGGATTTATACGAACTCAGTTCGTCGACAAGGGAAATTCTGCAATGCTTGTGAGTATGCCCAAGTGTTAGAATACGTGATTCACTATTTACGTATGTGGTAATGATTCAAGTACGGGATGGATTGGCCCCCATACCGGAGACTTCTATCATGAACTATCATATGTTGATGGAAAATCGAGAGCCTCGAAAACCTTAGAAGAGTGTCGACGCGATAAGCCATAAAACCATAGAATGGTAGGACGATGGAACCCTTTACAGCAACCGCTACAATCGTAGGTTATACGGTGAGGTTCAACCTGCACCTGCTTTCTGCAGGAAAACCATAAATTGTAGACCACCATGAGTATTTCGATAGTTGTCTAGAATGGACACGGACCTATCAGCTAAGAAGATCCAGTCTCGGACGAACTTCAACTTTGACAAACCGACCCAAGATTTTGAGGAAAACTCTATGCTTCTGACAGAAGAGCGTTAATGAAGGAGCTATTGTAAGATATGTGAAAAGACAGATATTGTCGGCACTCCAGAGGAAGTATCCGAGTTTATTGAACTGTAACCTTGCTTTTAAGTGTGGTAGCACCCTGACCTTTCCGACCAAAATATTTACTAGAAGACCTCCAAACCCTAACCTTTTCTTGTCGCTTTCTTGAATCTCGAGGCGAGATTCATTTTAAGTGTGGTAGGTTTGTAACATCCCAAAATCCTAAATTTTGGAATGTTATATTAGATAAATAACTATGCTTGTTGCCTGATTGTTTGTTTGATTGATTGAGTGAAATTGAGTGGAATTTGAAACTTTTGAAAGTTGAATGAGAGGGAATGAAATGACTTTCCCAAACTTTCCCCTTTGCCTTTTTTGGATCTCAATGAATTCAATTTCATTCCAACACAAAACCCTAGAGTGAAGATGACATGACTTCTTCCATTTGAAATGAAAAGGGTTTTGAAAAGATTTGAATTTCATTTGAAAATATTTCAAATTCAAAGCTTTATGCAACTCAATGATTTTCATGAGGGAAGATAAAATGACTTCTTCAATTATATGAAATATGAGTTGGAAGTTAAAAAGAATCAAATTGAAAGTCATTTGAAAGTATTTTGAAACTCCCTTTCAAATTTGGGATTATTTGTTTTTTGTTCAAATTATTTTTCTCCTAAAAATGAATAACTGGAACTTAGGGTAAAATGATTCCCTTCTATGGAAAATTTGGAGAAAATAAATTTGAAATAGTTTTTGTATTTTAAAAATGATTTTTGTTGGGTTTTATTGCAACAGCAACACTATTTGAGTTTTGTAATTTTTTGAGGATTTTATTTGAACTTGAAAAATAGCTCATGTTGTAGGAAATCTTTTTCTGAAAATTTTGATATATATATGTCCTATATAAAATATTTATATTTACATATATATTTTTTCTCTCTTTCTAAATTCAAAAAAAAATAGAAAAGGAGGACCCAGGCGCCCGGCCAAAGCCTGCCCACCAAGCCGAGGCCCACCATGCGCAGCCCACCAGGCTCGGCCTGGCGCCCGAGCTGGCCCACCGAGCCCCTCGCCTCGAAACCCTCCATGCCGCGCCGACTCCCTTTCTCCTCTCTCACCGACGGGTGGACCCCACCCGTCGTCGTCTTCCTCATAAGCTAACGCCGCCCAGCGCCACGGATCTCATGAGATCCGGATCCTCCGAGATCCCTCGCCTCGATCGCCTCCTCCAAGTCGTGCCCCCTATATATACTCCCCACCGCCCCGTTCCCCTCGCCCCTGACCCTCTATCTACTTGCGCCATGGGAGCCGAGTGCGCCGCCGCCATTAGCCCCGTTCCGACCACCCCGGCCACCCTCGACCTCGCCCAACTCCACCCCGAGCTCCCCTCGCCACGCCGCACCCGCCGGAGGTCCCCGCCGACGTCCCCGACCACCGGAGTCGCCGGAGCCATCGTCGCCCGAGCCGCCGTCGCCGTCGAGCCGCGGTAAGTCGCCGGAGTTCTCCCCACCGTTAGATCTAGATCCAACGCGTTAGATTAGAACCGCCGAAGCGGTAGGATTAGTTTAAGTGAACCGGTTTTATTCTGGTTTAGTTGGTTTTTTTAGGGTTTTATTATACCGGTCCGACTCAGTTTAATCCCTAGGGCCCGATTTAGTTATATTACGCCCAGGGCGCTAGATAGGCCCATTAGCGCCGATTTTTCTTTTAATTTTATTTTTTTCGTTTCTGTTTTTACAAGAATATTTTCAGATTTTAAAAATTCATATCTTTTAATCTACTTAATATTTTTAAGTGATTCTTTTTTTGTTGGTTTGCAATTTTATTATAGTTTCTGTAAAAAATATAATTAGTAATGTTAAAATTATTTAAAATTGCTTTATTTTAGATTTAGACAGAATAGTAATTCTGCTATAAAATGAGTTAGGTACATTATTTTTTAGTGATTCTTTTTGTCACTACTTTGTTTTGGCATTGCCTAACCGTAGGAATTTATTTGGGCATTTTAGATTTAATAAAAAAATATTTTTAATCAAAACCATGTAGTTCCTAATTATTTAACTAGCTACTGTTTTCCTATTGTTTTAATGAGCAAATAATTTTATTTTTCATATGTGATAGTTTATTCTAGGTTAGTTTCTGTAACTTTAGAGCATGAACTTTTATTTACAATAAATAAAACTTTTATTTTATTTTTCTTGCTAGGGATTGTTTTAGGCATAATAGGAGTTTTATAATAGCTTTTAATGTGATTCTTTTGCTCCTAGTTGCTTGATGAATTCTTTTCTGTTAATTAGCAAAAAAACCCATGCTTAGGTTCTGTTAAGAAAGATTTTGTTGTGCGAAACTATTTCTTGATTGTTGTTTGATGTGGTAAAAACTTTGATTTGGATTTCTTCGAGTTTGTCTTTGGGTTTTGATTCGATTGTTTTGTGTGTTTCATATTAGTATGCTGTTATGTTAAGTGATCATATGTTTGTATGCTTATATGATTGTTGTTTGCCTCGGTAGAATTTCCGGAGTGCGAAGCTTGCTACCACGAGTCCCTAGTTTTCGAAGATCGTCAGCAAGGCAAGTTCACTTTGACCATGCTTTCATACCTATGTTTTATTGCATTTAGTGGCATCTTTGCAACCACCCCCAGTAGTGTTATTGATTCTTGAAGTTGAGTAGTATGCATGAGGTAAGAACCCATCACCCTGTTACCAAGCCCGGGACGTCATTTATTTTTATGCTACGCTATAGTAGACGGGGTTGGTATGAGTGCTCGAGAGTGGTGTGAAGAAGGAGGACTCTACGTCAATGACGCATAACTCCATGATGGCATCTGCAAGGACTGCATTTTCAAGGCTGAAGACTTCAAGACTCGAGACAAGAATTCAATACACACTCTTTGGGTGAAGGATTTGCTGACGGGCACCTGGAGAAACCAAAGGTTGGCAGGGATGCATGGAGAAGCGCCATGACATCTTGCGGAAAGCTTCACCCAGACTCAAAGAGACGGAAGAATACTTCATGCCCGGAAGCTTACCTGTGCAACCGCAAGTCACTATGGGCTCTGGCTTGGTTGACCTTAGTGGTGAGTCTGGCTAGGACGGTGCTAGCAGATGTAGAACTACGGTAGGATTGGATGAGCACCGGACAGTGGTCAGAGGAACTCTTCGGAAGACCATGTTTCGGTCATCTTGTTCTCAAACACCCTAAAGTGCGAGAACGTAAAGAGAGGGATCGAATCTTGCGGGTAAAGTGTACAAACCTCTGCAGAGGGTTTAAACCTAATCGATTAGCGGTGTCCCCGGTTACGGACAATTTGAGCATCTGGACTTGGATCTATCTCGGAACTCTCAACACCGGACTGATAACTTAATTATGGGCAACTTATGATGAATTTGGGCTATGAGACATCGGTTGGCGGAACCATGTCATGATAGAAAACTCTATAGTACAGACTTCATTTATTCCTTTGATGTAGGGAAAATAAAATCAGCTTTTACGCAAACAAAACTCAGATATAGATCCACAAAGCCAAATTGCATATAGTATAGTTTTACCATCTGTTTATTCATGTTGTGATCTTGCCGGTACATACAATGTACTGACCTACACGGCTGCAACGTATCATGTTGCAGGATTTTCTTCGACGAGTAAGAGTTACGATACAGGTTACGGTCTACACTCAACCTCGCCGATGGAGTTGATGGGACTCCATACCCGACTATTTGTTTCATTGTGACTTATGAGGTATATATCAGTTTTACGTTATTTATACATGTGATTGCACTTTGATATATACATTGATGTACTGTGTGTGCCAGCATACTGATCCAGGGATGGCACAGAAACACAGAGGCTTGACCGTCTGAGGTCGGGTCGCTACATATACTGTTGTTGGTGATGATATGATGCAAGAGTTTTTATATTAATATGATGATGATGATGATGATGAGTTGTTATATCATTTATGAAAGAAACCGCAGATTAGTTTCAACTGGATGGATCCTAGCTAAGTGATCAAGTATATGCCATATCCATATTATTTAGGTGATCAAGTAATATGGATATGGCATATACTTGATCACTTAGCTAGGATCCACATGCATCCAGTTGAAACTAATATGCGGTACTTTTACTTAATGATTTAACAACTCATTGTAATGTAAAACAATCACTAAATTAAATTGAAAACACAAAATTAAAGGAAAAAAACATTTAGTACCGGTTGGTGTTACCAACCGGTACTAATGGTCTACCCGCACCTGGGCCTGGCTCGTGCCACGTGGTGGCACTTTAGCGTCGGTTCGTGCCGAACCGGTACTAAAGGGGGAGGGGGCCTTTAGTCCCCACCCTTTAGTGCCGGTTACGGAACCGACACTAAAGGCCATTACGAACCGGGACTAAAGCCCGGTTCTGCACTAGTGATAGTGATAACAAAAATAAATGTTTATTTTATTATGAATTCATTACCCGTCTATACTCGTTGGAATACCAAACGGAAATAAACGTTATCATTAGAAATATCGGAATTCCAACCAGGCAGCTTTATTTCTAGTGCTTATTTGAAATCCCTTGCAAAAGTTTTTAATTTCAGTGCATGCCTCAAATTTTTACCGTCTGACGTTTGTGATGTTTGAATAGGGTCCATAATATATATCCGACATGCCTCTTTGTCGATCACGTACAAGATGTATCGGCTGATGGATGCATAGGGAAGATAAATCTACAAGTGAAGCTATTAGAAACAACAATAAACCATGATAACAATAGATATATACACTTTTATGAACCATATTTAATAAATATATACACTTTTATTGTTTCTATGAACCATATTTTTATTGTTTCTCATGGGCCGGCTCGACGGCCCACCTGGCACGCTGGCCTCTGGCTCACTGGCACCCATCGCCCTCCCCCCGCCGCATCCCAACCCTAACCCAACTCACTCACACCACTCTCCCCTCCACTCACTCACTTCCTCTCGCCCTCTCCCCTCCCCCGCCGCATCGTCGCGTGCCTCGACGAGCCGGCGCCGGCGCGACTCCGCCCGCCGACCCGCCGGATCTATCCCATGCCGCGGCAGATCTTGGGGCTCACTCACCTGTCCTCTCCACTCACTCCAGCATCTCGGCCATCTCCCCTCCCCCCGCCACATCGCCGTGCGTGTCGACCATGCGCCGTCGCCCACCGACCACCTCCCTGTGCCGCTAGGGGCTCCGACGAGCTGTGTGCGGCGCGACCAACGGGGACGGACGCAACGAGCTTACTGACACGGGTGCGGGTGCTCGATACGGTCCCGTTCCCCTCGCGTCCGCGGCGGTGTTCGTCTCCGGCGAGGTGGATCTGAAGCGCAGCGGCTCGATCTGCATCGCCAGCAGCTCCGGTACGCCCCCCCCCCCCCCCCTCTTGATTCGCCCCCTCTCATCCTCTTCTTCTTCCTTTAAGTTGTCATCCCTGATGAACCGAGGCACCGTGACCCGGCCTCACAGCCACGGCCTGGAGCGACGACTGCTCCCCAACTCTGCGGCATGGCGTGCGCTGACAGTTCATCCCCAAGTCCCCAACGCCGCCATGGGACTTGGGGACGAAAATTATTAAAGTCGTTTTCAAAGTCATTGTCCGTGCGTTGCCCGTGCGTTGCTACGGGCTACAATGCACATAAACGAATCAAATAAATTATTAAAGTCGTTTTCAAAGTCGAAGCTCATTTATCCCTCATACGTCTGGTGCCCAACGAGCTCCCCAAAATTCAACCGCCTGGATAGTCCGGACTTCCCCATATCCAGATCATATGTGGGGGAGAAATGTCATTGTCCGGACTATCCACCATTTGTTATCTCCAACCCGTGGGCGCAACACAAACTTCCTTTTCCCTGTCGGACCCTCCCCTTCCTGCTCGGTTTTCCATTGTAGTGAGACGTTTCTCGGGACATCTCTTGCTCTCCCACACAGCTAGCCAGCCGTTGGCCATTTGCCGTTATCGTACCCCCAAGCTATCAAACAGTATTGCTGACACCTGCATATTTGGCTTCACACAAAACTTTAGATCTTGTGTTGAATCTAACCTCATAGATTGAGTATGAAAACATTTACAAATATGTTGATACTAATGATAATATAATATATGATTCTGTCTACACCTGAGCATCTTCTCTAGCAGAATGCTCGGGTGTTGCCATAGAACAATATAAGAGAAATGCATCCAACTACTCGGGTGTAGACATAGAACAATATAAGAGAAATGCATCCAACTAAGTGTTTCATATTAATATTAACAGGTATAATGCAAGGGAGGGCGATATGCCCCAATAGCAACATGTGTCATTGATTGGTCGATGTGTGAAGTGTGATACTCTTGTTCTTATCTATGTCTTCAATAATGTGGATCGAGGTCCTTGCTTCCTCCTATGTGCATCACATCTCTTTGTCCTCATGGGTTGACTCTTCTATGTCCATCACATCTCTTTCACCTCATTGTGTCTCCTACATCATCACCTCATAAGGTGACTCGTGCTTGTGTCCTAGTTTTTTTAATTTTCGCAAACCCCTTGGTGTGTACTTTCATATATTTGTAGTAAAATTAAGGGATAGTGTACGAATGGCCGAAAACAACTCATAATTGCCACAAATGATTGTTGAGTAAAATAAGAAACCACACATAGTTGCATGAGACCAAGAAAAATATCAAGTTTGTATGATTTATTAACTATTTAAAAATATTCCTAGATGAAATGACAAATGTTTTTGTAGTGCCAAATTGATTTTGATAAAATTGTAGAACCAGATCCTGTTTTACGAATTAGTCATTCGATTCCAGAGAGGGCATCACAACTAACATGTTTTGAGACAGCAAATCGCTCCGCAGTTGTTCGCTAAAAAAAGTATCCAGTAATTATCCTTCCACGTGTTGTTGCCCAACCATTGGACTTTCCTTGTTGGGAAGTAAGTTCCTATTGTAGATGAATTCCTTAATCGTTATCTTCAAATATATAGCGTAACAGCAGAAACAATGCCAAGGCAAAAAAACTGGTGCATAACAGGGGTAGGTTCTTTTGAGCACATATCACCTAGCTTCCTAGTCAAATAGCCTTAATTGGACCTTCAAGGGTTCACGTCAAATTACTAAATACTATATTTGCAACAAAATAATCAACAACTTCGAATATGTTTAGGCATGTACGCTGTCATTGGAAAATTCAAGAAAGGAAACAGACGACACTAATACTACAAGAAAGCAGTGACAGTAAGCCATGCATGTGCACTTAAGATTACGTCGGAGACGGTGATGGACGCTGTTTTATTTCATGAAATTCATTGCATAAAAAGGAGATATTTATCTATTGATATTATTCATTGTGCGATATGATGGAGAAATAAGCACACAGTGGAATCTTTGATCAAGCTATATGTTAAGACTTCATGCAAGATACTGATTTAAATAATTGTAGTTATAAATTATAAATCATGTGACCATGAGCAGCAGTAAGGCATGCTTTTGCAGATCAGATAATAATTCAACATTTAGCATGAATCCATGAACCGCAAAAAAATGGCATGTTTCTTTTACTAACAGGAAAACTCAAGTCAACACACAGAAAGTTACGGTAAGTATACTTCATTCCTATGCTAAAAAAAAGTATACTTCATTCCTGAGTGGTTTGCGTTAGCCTGATAGTATGCGTGTCTAATAGATATTGCTTATCTCTCATGTCAATTGATGGTCTCCTTCAGCTTAGCGCCTTCCAAGATTGAAAGGTAAATGATTTCTGCAAAAATAAAGTAACATGAAAAATCTATTAGATAACAATAATCTTGCATATTGCCAAATGTGATTATATCCGAATTCTAAGCGCACATGCATTCTGTAGTTTTCTATGGACAAACAGGTATTTCCAAAACCAACATACAGCCTCCTGCCCTCCTGCATAAAGCTATCGGTTTTAAGCCCCAGACAAACCAGGCAGTAAAACACTCTTTTATTGTATGAATTATGAATGAATGAAAGGGAGATGTACATTTTTAAGAAAAACCGCATAACAAATAGAACAACACTACAAAGGACTCAAAAAAGTTAATACAGATTGGGGAGGGGGGGACATTACATACCCGGTGGTCATTCACATTGGCTGCCTCGGCCTCGCGTCGTTGTCCAACAACACATCGCCCATGGCCGTGGGAGCGCAACATCGTCCAGGGTTGAATCGGCAACATAAGAGATGACATCCGATTTGTTATTAGTGCAGTTTACCTATCATAAATTCAGAGAAACATCAATTAGATCGCAGGGCTGTGTTGTAAATGAACAGGAACCAGTGCACTAAACATCTGTAAAATTAGGCCTGCTCATGAGAGCTCAACGATAATACATAAAATCTTCCCAGGACCAATATGTAACAACGACATCAATATTAATCAAAAAAATATTCATAGCTCAGTGTTCCAAACTGAAAATTCAGACAACCCAATAATGCACAAGGAACCAGAGGAGGAGACATGGAGCGTCTACCAGTGGTGGCCAACAAATCTAACCAGGTCTTTTCACGCACCTCTCCAGGGTCTCTGGCAGCGACAAGCTTGAACTACCCCCACTTTCGTCTTCGTCGCCCCCCGCCTGCTCTGGAGTCTCACAGTCCAGCTCGTAGTTGGTAACGAGATCGAAGTGCGTCTTGTCGAGCACGAGTCCCTCGCCCTAGTCAAGCTCATACACGTACGGGTGTTCCGGAACCCGCCAAGCATACGAACGGCGGGGCATACCCACTGACGCCATACTCTTCGGAGATGAGTCGGGCGATGGGGGAATTGGCCCCACCAGACGGACGGGGTCGTTGAAGCAAGCGAAGGCGAGGGCCGGATCCAGGGGCTCCTCCACCTCCTTGACGTGGCTTACGCGGACGTGGATGCGCAGGCGGCGCTTGAGCGCGAGGACGTCACGCGAGCGGGCGCGGTCATCAAGGCCGTAGAGGTGAACGCGCAGGGCGTCGGCGGTGAGGGGGTGCGCAGGGGCGTCAAAGAAGAGGTTGTGCTGGGCATCATTGCGGAGCGGGCGGTGCAAGTCCCAGCCCACGGTCGAGGCTCGGGTAATTTTTTTCGTGCGTGCAGGAGATGACGCGAGAAAATCAGTCGTGATGTAGAAAACGGGAGGCGGGGATTGGTGGAGCGAGGTGGTCGCATGATTAGGAGGGAGTCTCTCCCTAATCTTTACCTACTAATAATGCGGCTATCGCTTCTGGTCGTCCATCATTAAAATTACCCTCCAAGTTGGTTAAAATTACCCGCCAATGCCATCCGTAAGTGAAAAAACGATTCGATTTTTCAGACAAAAATCAGCGCCTCTTTCTTTGTCTTATAGAGGCGCAACGAGTAGATGGCACAGGACGACTAGCAGCAGAGTTGTTGGCCGATCTTTCTTCTAGCGGCAAGACCAGGATTTGATCCCCAACTTCCACAATTATTCTATTTCTTTTCTCACGCATGTTCATGGGCCGGCCCATGTGCGGGGCTTCACTCCCCTGTTTTTTCTCATTTTACTTTATTGTCTTTTCTTTTCTCATTCTGTTTTCTTTCTTCTTTAAATTAATTCCGTATTCTAATATTCTAAAAGTTTTGAGTTTTCAAAAAAATAAGTTTGATAAAAAACATAAAATATATGTGAATTCAAAAATGTTTAGAATTTTGCAAAACTGTTGCAAAATTATAAAAAAAATCACAATTTGTAAAAAATGGTCGGGAAATAAAATCATGTTCATGATTTTAAAAAAATGATCATGTCTTCAACACATATTCTTTTCTCTTCTCTTTTCTCATTCTGTTTTCTTTCTTCTTTAAATTAATTCTGGATTTAATATTCTAAAAGTTTTGAGTTTTCAAAAAAAATAAGTTTGATAAAAACCATAAAATATATGTGAATTCAAAAATGTTTAGAAAATCATACAAAATTTGCAGATTCAAAAAATGTTGGTGGTTTTGCAAAACTGTTGCAAAATTATTAAAAAATCACAATTTATAAAAAATGGTTGGGAAATAAAATCATGTTCATGATTTTGACAAAATGATCATGTATTCAAAACATATTCGGGAATCTGAAAAAAAATGTCCATAAAGTTTTAGAAAATGTTCACAATAATAATAATAAATATTTGTTTTTTTAGTTTTGTTCCCCAATTTAAAAAAAAGTTCATAAATTCAAAAAATGTTTGTTGAGTCAAAAAATGTTAATGAATATGAAACCGGTTCGTACATTCAAAAAAATTGTAAACAAGACTAATGTTCATGATTTTTTTGAGAAAAACAAAATTTTCAAACAAAAAAATGTTTGTCGATTCGAAAAACTGTTCACTGATTCAAAAGTATTTTATGTCTAGGATTTGGTTAGTTTTTCGAAAGTCATTATATGTCTTGGCGTTGGGAGTAGTTGGTGGTCAATGAGATTTGTTTTTAAAGTTTTAAACGTTCCCTTGTGCAACATAGTGACAAATGTGGCATGCACCGGCAAACTCATAGCCTTGGGATTTGTGAAATACGTACATATTTGTACGTGAAATAGAGTATGCACAAAATATGGTACATACTATAAAAAAAGTAGTATATATACTACCTAAACATTCTTATATACTACATACTACACGTACATACTCTCCGATATGATAGATACTACGTAGAACGTACGAAACAAAAGTGGGAGTAACTACACCCGGTAGTAGGAAAAATTTACCCTATATATATATATATATATATATATATATATATATATATATATATATATATATATATATCCCTACTAATAAAGCACGGATTGACTCCGTGGGTTCACCGTCACAATATGCTTCTTCGTGTGATTTTACGCTTTCAGTTTATTTCATATGGTTTTGCCTGAGGTGGTACTATTTTTCGCTCCTTCGTCCGTTTCAAAACTTCGTATGTCGCTTTCTCCGTCTCAAAACCGTCCGTCCGTTCGTCCGTCTCAAAACTTCCTACATAGCTTTCCTTTCTCCATCTCAAAACCAACCTCAACGTGCTTAAAAAAAACAACACGTGCTACGCCGTGCTGCAGCCGGTGATACATCCCACCTATCCTGATGTCAATTTACTTTTTAAATAGTCCCACATCGGCTCCTTACATCCAATGCATCTAATGTATATACGTCTTAGATTTGTCTGGGTGTTAAGAAGCAATCTATGAATAAGAGAAGCCATCTAGGAATAAGAAATAAGAGGCTATAAGGAAGAAAAAAGAGGCCAAAGGGAACGGAATAAGGATGAATGAACTCTAAAGTGGGAAAGGAGCGCGACTGGAATGGAACGAAGGTTGCTGTGACGCGTGGTCGCCGGAGAAGGTTGTTGTGCTCAACCGGAGAGAGCCTAGCGACCTTTCGGAGCAGAGAATGGAATGGAAATTGTTGTGCCCCAAGCAAAAAAGGCTGGGACTCTGTTTGTTGTTGGATGAGGGGCGGGGGAGGAGGGAACTTGGAACTTGAGCAGCGCTGCTGGGGTGATGGATGACGAGCAACGCTGTCTGGATAAGGGAGCTCTTGGTGGGGGATTCCTGGTCTATTGCTTTCCTTTTTTTTAATGGTTGCATCGATTTGAAGCTGCTGGAAGCTATGTGTGCTACCGTTGAAAAAATAAATCGGAATGAGTACCAATTATAAGAGTATTCCACATACGACAGATCTCTTAAGATTTTTGCACTATGAAGTATAGGCAGTGTCAATCGCATATGTAAAAAGCATCCTCACCATCCACTGTCACATCGGACGGAAATCGTACTAGATTCTATTGCACGTGAAGTAATTTCACCGATTATAATTACTTGATTTTTTGCGTGTAATTACTTGATGTTTATTGTTACTGTTGTCAGATACAATAATTAAAAGTGAGTGAACTATTGGAACTAGATGTTTCTCAGAGGGAGAAGGTATTTGGAGCTCACTTAGACTTGCTGACAATTAAGATATTCCTCAATTCTGAATGTCACCGATGTCGTTAGTGAGATAGGGAGGGGAGAGGCAGGGATGAAGAATAGAGAGAATGCGACAACACCCCATCTTACTCACGTTATGTTTCGCCCCCGCACGCCAACTAGGATAGAGGAGCACTCCCCTCCATTTTAACATCTCTCCCGCTCTGTGTGCCCTAATCATGACCCCGACGAGGCCCGATGATAATGTCCAGGGAAGAAGTGGATATATTGGAATGGGGGTGTGCTCCTACTGCTGGCGGCAATGTGTCAACAAAAGAGCGCCAAGCATTGTAAACTCTTTACCTTTCGGACATCATATTTTTTGAAATGCCAAAGTATAAATATAAATTCATGTTAATAGGGATGTGGGATTTGTGAGCCGCTAAACTTATGCGAGAGTGTGTGACCCGATGAACATGCACGATGTGCGGCCGACGCTGGCCATCGACCGACCACATAGTGCAACAGCTCGGCGACGAGGCGAACCAACACAGAGGAGCGGTCTGTGTGGCAGTGACCATACACCATGGCGGCCCGTCTCAGACGACGAGTGTTATCCACCAGCCAGCAACGAGGACCTACAACTTTTTCCGAGAAGACCTCGAGAGGGGCATGACCTACAACTTCAGAAGGACCTGCAACCTCATGCACATGATAATTAGACTTAGCACATGTGCTTGCGATAAGGTATATATGGTCTTTCTGATCGAATTGCCATATTTTTGTCATCTTGTGATCTCATGAGCAGTCGAGCGTGCATGCTTGCCAAACCTCAGTTTTGTTGCTTGCAAGAGCCTCTTGTGAAGGTTCGTCAGACTTAATTCACCTCCTGCCTCCTCAGAACGGGAGATGAAGGCTCTGTTATATTAGTCAAAGGAGGTCACTGCAAAGACGCAATGACTTAAGTGGCAAGACGAGCGTCTAAATGCAAATTATTCATGTTTCGATGTTGTGCTTTTTATTGGAACAGAAAGCCGAGGGAGGACAGACTACGAAGCACCGATACGGCGACACTGATACGGCGATACCGGTACGGCGATACGGGATACGGCAATTTCTAAAAACAACAATACGGCGATACGGCAAGCATATATAAACTATAATAAAATGACATGTAATTAAAACGAACATAATAAAATGTGTGAGATGGGATCAAAATACCGCCTATTGGTTGCCTGATTGTTTCCATGCCTCCTTTCATTTCACTCTTGAATGATCATCCAGGCCCTCAACTCCTCATGGTGATTGGAAAATAGAAAATACATCACATTGATATTAGACTTGATAATATGAAATAGATAAGCATGAAAAGTGAAGAAGTTGTAAACAAGTTGGCTTGGGGCAGTAGCATACCAAATGATGAAATTAATATAAACTTCCTTGATCTCAGCCTCCAACAAATTCCAGCAAGTTTCAGTTCTAAATTCTCAATGACCATAGCCAAATAATGCAAAAGTTCACTAAGTTGACATGATAAAAAGGAATCCACAGTCAGATAGTACATTACAACATAACAACAGGAACAGGAAGATACAAGGCCATGTGACCATAGACCCATAGTCGAAAATACATTACAACATAACAACAGGAACTCAAGTGAGAGCATTCATGATCTCAGCCTCCAATTCAGGTTCATCAAGTGTCGGTTAGCACCTTCAAGGATGCCAACACCGGTGAAGCTCTCAACCCCATCTCCACCCACATCCCACATCCGGCTTGGCCCAGCATGATAAGCCTCAGATTGTCTTGAAAGCAAACGCAAGTTGTTATGTGAGAACACTAAATCCTCGGCATGTTCAGGGGAGTGAGCTTGTTTCTCTCGGAACTATGGATGAAGGAATATGAACTCCAATTCCTTTCACAACAAGACGAAGATGAAGGCTGACCAAGTAACTTCAATGCCAAACTTTTCAAGAACTTTGTGCTTCCTCCATGAGTGCCCCACCATTGCTTTGGATCAAAATCATCTCTATCTTCAATTGAATCTGCATTCTGGAAGTCATTCATCATTAGAGCAAAATCCGCAAATTCTTTCTTGACGGTCTTGTGCTCATTTGGATCTGGAAATAACTTCTGCAAACACTGGTTTCTCATTTGAAAAATCTCATTATCATCAAGGGGGGTAACACGGCCACGGACTGCCCCAACCCAATTTGGACTGTAGTACCAATTAACATGACAACATAAAATCAGCAAACCTTTTAAAGTTGAGAACTTGAGATTGTCAAATGACAAACATATATAAAGAGCAAACCTCGGATTCAATGAGTGAGCCAAACAATGGAGGGGGGTACTACTCTTCTTCCAACGTTTTAGAAGTTTTTCTTGATAACGATATAGAGAGCACAATCTTCATTGAGCTCCTTCTTTTCATAACGATAAATAGGAACTCTCACCTATGAACATGTCGACAATTAAAATCAGCAAGCAATACACATCAATAATTCCCAAATGAAGATGAAGAAAGCTAAAAGAATCACTCACCTTCTCCATCATGTCGTCCCACATCTCATATATCAAATGGAGAGATGGTTTGTCCGTGTCGGTCAGCCTTATCATTGCATATATGGGTGAGGTGAAAGAGACAATGTATGCAATTTTATCCCACCACACATCATCAATCCAGCACCTTTGACATTGGATGCATTGTCCGTGATCACTTGGACCACATTCTCGGATCCAATCTCCTCAACCACTTCCTTCATCCTCTCAAATACAAATTGCTTAGATTTGGTCTACCATTGAAGACAATGAACAATCAGAAAGTAATTTATACAAAAAAGAGACAAAAAACGAGTTAATCTAGGTACAAACAACAGTTTTTACCTCCCCTTCAGTGTTCACCGCCTTTAGAAACATTGGACCACTCTCTGTCACAGCCATGAAGTTCAAAATTGGTCTCCTTTGAGGGTCAGCCCACCCATCAGTCGCAATAGTCACTCCTTTGAGCGGCCACGTGGACTTGAGGGGCTCTAGCATCCTCCCAACATGTTTCTTCTCTTTTGCAAGACAGGTTTTCCTCAATGCGTTATATCCAGGAGGCACATAGCCACCCATTTCATTTTTTGCGATAAAATTGTAGGACTCCCGATAGTATGGATTTCTTGCTAGATTGAAGGGAACCCCTATAGACAAAATAACTAGTAAACAACTATGCTTAAAAAAGACAACAATAATTGGCATTGTAATGCAAAGTTGCATACCTCCGGTGATGAACATTCTTGCAATGAGAGCATCAGCTTGTTGTCGAACCTCTGCATGAAAACTTTCTGAAATCCCAGATTGCTTTCCTGTTGCCTTTCTTTTCCTTGATGATGCCAATGAACCAGATTCCTCAAAGGGTGGTAGAGGAAGTGTGTTCCTAGTTTTACTATGTGAAATAAGTAGAGCAGCTGCCTTATCTTCCTTGAAGTTCCTCAAAGAGAGGTTGTGTTATCTTGGTACAAGAGTTTATGCCTACATTTAATATCTTAAGAAGATGCGCTCTTATTCTTGTATAGCTTCCTGGGAAATCATTCATACAGAAGTGGCAACGGAAACGTGTGTTGCCTCCTAGACCTGATGGGTCTCTTGCTAGTTTTGTAGCATGCTTCCAGAATGGGTATTTCGGATTGACAACACCATTCTCAACCTCTTCCCCTGCACCATCAACCTCAATGTTGTTGCTCGCAGTACCACCGACTGAAGATTGGCTTGCTGCCATGCTACTGCCCGCAGATGACATGGTGCATAATTGTATCTTCTTCCCTGGCAGCAGGAGGCAGCAGCAACATCAGCAAGTAATTTTACCCCACAAACATCAACAAGCAGCAAGCTAGCAACATCAACAAGCAATTTTATCCAACATTAGCTAGCAGGAACAGATCGAACTATTACTAGAGTATACATCTATGAGCTATGAGCCTATGACTATGAGAGTGCTATTTCTGCCTACATAAATGGATCAACGATACATAAAGCCAGCATAGACAAGCCCCAAGCATACATCAATGGATCAACCATACATCAGTAGAACACATCGGGGCTCGGGTGTTTACCTTGTGTCACCGGCGGAGAAGAGTAGAAGAGAGGCAGAGATGGGATTCCAGGAAGGGGCTGGGGCGAGCCACTCCAGGCGGCGACGGCGGCGGCGACAGCGAGCCACTCCAGGCGGCGGAGAGCAACTGATGGATGTGGCGGGGGCGGCGGCGGCGCCCTCGATCCTTCCTGGTGAGTGGTGACGACAGGGTGCGACCGTGCGAGAGAGAGAGAGCTAGGTTTAGTCGACCCATCATGGGCTATTGGGCTCGCTCGGGGCTGCATCGGCGTGTCCCGACCGTGTCTCGCGCGTTTCACAGCCGTATCGGCATTTTTTTTCTTTTTTTTTAAATCAAAAAAGGGGATACTTCTGGGATACCGTATCTAAGCCGTATCCGGCGTATCGGAGTATCGGTGGCGTACGGAACGGCGATACACAGAAATTTGCCGTATCGGTGCTTCGTAGAGGACAGATACATGGATACACGAAGTCTCTCGGATGCATAGAGTATGCCCCACTAAGTTCCCTCCTTCAACCAGTTCTGTGCATGAGCACTCATATACCATTTTTATTATCAGCACCTCGTTATTTTTCTCCCGTTGCAACGCACGGTCATTTATGCTAGTATATATATATATCTCTACTCCTAATAGAGCAGTTGGTGAATAGTCCGCCGGTTATTTTTCGCTGGTTTTTTTTTTGTCCTCCCTCCCACCTCCTAATTTCGCTTGTTTTTTTTCGTCCTCCCGCCATTGCCGCTGGTCTCCGCGTGTAGCGCACCGGTTTTTTTCGCCTGACTCGGAGACCCTTCCTGAGTCCCCGACCAAAGGAAAGCACGACTCCCTGCACCTCTCTCCTCTAGGGTTTCAAGCGGCGGCGGCGGCGACGGTTCCTCCCGCGCCACCACTCACCTCCGTCGCCATGGCCACACGCCTCGCCGCGCCCGATGTCGACGCCACCCAACGCGTCGCACGATGTCGCGCCGCCGCCTTTCACTACGCCCGATGCAGCCCAAGTGTGGTGTGCTTCCGCCTTTAGTCGACGCAGTCGGCCACTACTAGCAGCAACCCCGAGCCCGACGCGCTGCCCGCTGCCGCCGCTGCTCCGCCTACTCCTCTGCCGCGGGTCGTGCCGCGAGGATAGCCGCCGCTTCATCGGGAGGACACGCTTATCAAAGGTACGGCCTCATCGGTCTCCCACCTTGGCCTGGATTCTGTCATAAAGATGGTGCTGGGTAGTGGATCTGACTGCCCCCTCTCCTGTCTCTGCGTTTCTCCCATACGAAACCCTAGGCCGGGCAGAGGCGAGTCTACTGGGCAGGCTCCTCAGGCCCAGCCATCTACGTCCCCAACTCACCATTAGCCTGGAATCCTGATCCTTCCATACATTTCCTCTCAATATCTGTGTGCTTGACGAGAAGCAAGCAACACTCGCAACCCGTGAGATGCAAAATTACCAGCACATGAGTAATTAGCACCTTTCCGTGCATATGAACGAGTATTGGAGTACCTAATTAAGTGATTAGAGATCGACTGCTACTTGTTGTTTAGCACCTTTCCGAACAGTACTAACTGAATGCCCCAGGCCGCTGCAGTAATCTACAAAATTTTGCCGAACAATGTAATTGGGAGATTTTGGCAATTGTGCCTGACAAGTCCAATTTTTTGTTCAAACTTTGGTAATTTTCAGAAAAAATATAGAAATATTCCAGTACTTATCTGGTAAATTTTAGATACTTGGACAATAAAATTAGGACATGATGGCTATTTTGCTAAACAGATCCAAAATTTGGTTCAAAACTTTGAATTTAAAAAAAATCAAAGGTATCTCAAATAATTATTAAATGTGCTCAATAGCAATCCAGGAAATTTTGAGCTTATTTGCACTACTGCATTAGGAGATGTTGACTATTTTTTCTTTGATTTTTTTTGTTTGCTTGGTGTTAAACTTTGAGCCCACCCTTCATTTTCTTTCTGGAATCGCCACTAGGCCGGGGAGCTGCTGACGGGTTCCGCATCTGAATCCATGCCGGACCTCTTATTGCAAGGTATCACCTCCTCCCTTCATCTCTTCTCTATTCAGCTTGGTCAGAGTGAGCACGCCCGTGCATTCCTGCGTACTGAAATGCGCGTCTGCAAGGTTGAATAAAAATGGTTCTATTTAACCAGTGACTGTCTTTTTGTTACTGATGGAACCTACAGCTCGGAACACACTGCTCGAAGCTGACAGGATGCCTGGAGCAACTGTCGATGCAGCAGAGGGTCAGCTGTTCTGCACTGGATCGGGGAGATCAGTTTCTGTCAGTTAGAGGGCTATAAAGAGGGCACGGGCAATTGGTCAGGAAGGAGGTGGAGAAGACTGATATCAAGAGAAGTAATAGCTTATGTGCCCAACTTTTGTTTTGTAGTAGAATTGTTCCATTGTTCGTTTCTGCATGTATTGTACCTGATGACCATTTTTTGTGTTACAGAACAAACGTTTGACAACGTACCTGATGCAGAGGGCGTATCGAGAGAAATGAACACTCCATTTAGAGGCAAGACTTGCTTTCACCTTTTTCTCTGTAGAGACAATATTGAATGTTGCAACAATAGCCAAAAAGTATGCAGGTTTGATAACTGTACCAACTGTGTCTTCTTGTGGTTGTGCATTATTGATTCAGTTTTCCATCTTATGAAATCTAGGTGGAGTGCGTAACAGTACCATGCCCCCTGTGTTCCAAACTGGATCAGGAAAAGCGGTCTTTCCGGGCAATGATTCAATCCAAAAGGCAAGAGCTATTTTAGGAGGTAAGAAGTTTAACACATGTTTACTTTCTATCTAAACGCTGAAAGTGCTTTATTATCACTTATTTTGTTCATGATGGCATATGTATGGCTGCGAGTAATTTAGGATGTCATCCCGTGTTCATTAACAACAAGGCATCATAATATAATATTTTTTATCTAGCCAGATTTTTTGCAGTTGCCTATACTTACAACTGGAGATATACTTGGATGTGCTTAGCTTGTAGAGCATTTATATTCCATATTAATATACGATGAGTTAAAATAGTTTTATACTCCCTCCGTCCGGAAAAGCTTGTCCCCTAAATGAATGTATCTAGCATCAAATTAGTGCTAGATACATCCATTTGAAAAACAAGCTTGGGACAAGCTTTTTCGGACGGAGGGAGTACCAACTAGGGTCCACCAAATTGATGGTTGTATATTTCTTGTTTTCACCGCTGATTTGTTGACCTTCTAAAGAACCTGAAGAGTCCGTAAATGCTTGCTAGAACAAAAAATATATTTAAAAGCAATGTTTTTTTGTTCTATCTGATGGAATTTATTTTGTGAAACGTTCATTGAATAGTTCATAATTTTGATGGCCTCTTGATTCATGTCATTAGCAGTTATTTTTCAGTACTTTTCAGGAAGGCAATATCCCTTTTACTGGTCGGTGGACTAAAATTTCCCAATGGGGTTCTCCGATTTAACTCTTTCTAAAACCTGTTTTTTAGAAGCTATGAAAAAGGAGAATAACCTTCCACTTGTCATGTACATGCTCTTAAGGTCTTCTCTCTTATATGTAAAAGCATCACAAAATTACCCAGTCTATCATTTAGTGAGGGATGTTCCAAGGTATAACTTCCTTCTCTACGTATATACTCATTTTGTGTGTTTTACTAATTTGTGAGGGTGATTTCTGCCTGTATGTATTAATTGATCGACATATAAAATACCAGCACTCAATTTTTTGTCAAAGAGGCTGGCCTGTTAAATGTAGCATTGTGGTACCTAACACATTCTATTTCCAATTTGTATGCTTGAAATATACTTCGATTTGTATGCCCTCTTGATAATTTCCTGCCTGAAGTTTGTAGAACTCACTGGTTTGAGGACCTTCTTCTATACAAAGAGAAACCTGATGCTCTAGCACTTTCTTTTTCTAGAATACGCATAAGCATGCGTATCATTGCATTAGAGAAGAAAACAACAAAGAAGTGATGCTCTACATTGATCTCTGTGAATCCAAAACCTGACGCATTCTCTTATGTCCTTGCAGTTATACAACACTGTCACACTTCAGTGTGGTGAAAAAAAATCACTACACAAATAAAGTGGATCTTTACAACTTTGGCGTCGTCCTGTGGAAGTTGCTGACCAATAAAATGCCATTAGAAGGCATGTTGAATTTTCAAGCTGCATATATATGCTGCTGCTTTTAAAGTAAGTAGACTATCATTTTGCTATGGAATGATGCCACTTCCTAGAATGTTGTCTGCACCTAATTACCGAGGTACTCAACCATAACGTTGTAGGAATCACTATTTTCTTGTGAGTTTCAAGTCGATATTTGAATCTGTCTTTTCTTGTAACTGAAATCAGTTGCTCGTATTTCTTCATACTGTTTAGCATTCTGCTGATGTGATCTGTTGCATACCTAAAATGTATCAATACATTTTTGTGATTTGAATAATCAACATGGAATCTTGTTGTACTTCTTTTATGAGGTCTGAGGGAGATTGTCGATACCTTTCAGCTTTGCCGGTATTTCACTTTACATCCTTGTATAATTGAAGCTCAAGTGAAATAGTATTCAGATTATGAGCTGTTGAGAAAGTGCTGCTATCAGGGGATCTGGGTTATCCTAAGAACTTTGCAGGGGTGGAATAACTACATCATAGAAGAGATCATTGAACTTATTAGTGGATCATAAGCATCATGTAAATAAAAAAGTTTGGCATGTAGATTCAGCTGGTAGATTTCATACGCAAATTAATCCCATTATAACAAACCATTTTATGTGCAGGTTACATTAGGTTAAGTTTCCATCCATATTACTGTTTTGTAGATTTTGCAGTTTACAACCAGCTAAGAGTCAACAATGTACTGATGATGCATTGCAATTAAAACATTACGTATATGAAAATTTGGCTCCATTATTTTCCTAAATAGATTGTTAAAACAAAATTTGTGAATGATGACTGCTTTAATAACAATCACAAATATAATTTTATTCTTCAATTAAATCTGCCCTCTTACATTGCGGTTCTGGAATTGATTACTTATGTTACCATAGAAATTTTCTTGAATTGTTTATTCATGAGGGGATTAACTCTACCCCATCATACAAACTTCTACGTTGAGTTAGAAGGACGATTTGTCTACTTGAACATGTTCCTGATCCCCACTTTCATGATACAAGTGTGTACTGTAAACTTTAATATTGCTAATTGCTAGCTTTATTGGTGTACATAAACTGATCACTGATTTCTTAGCACCTACTAACCTAATGCGGAATTTCCTTTTGCTGCCAGAGTTAGCGCTTTCCAGTATCCACTGAACTTCTGTCAAAATCTCAATGAAATAGTCGTGTTTTGCTATGGAATGATGCCACTTCCTAGAATGTTGTCTGCACCTAATTACCGAGGTACTCAACCATAATGTTGTAGGAATCACTATTTTCTTGTGAGTTTCAAGTCGATATTTGAATCTGTCTTTTTCTTGTAACTGAAATCAGTTGCTCGTATTTCTTCATACTGTTTAGCATTCTGCTGATGTGATCTGTTGCATACCTAAAATGTATCAATACATTTTTTGTGATTTGAATAATCAACATGGAATCTTGTTGTACTTCTTTTATGAGGTCTGAGGGAGATTGTCGATACCTTTCAGCTTTGCCGGTATTTCACTTTACATCCTTGTATAATTGAAGCTCCGAAGTGAAATAGTATTCAGATTAAGTAGCTGTTGAGAAAGTGCTGCTATCAGGGGATCTGGGTTATCCTAAGAACTTTGCAGGGGTGGAATAACTACATCATAGAAGAGATCATTGAACTTATTAGTGGATCATAAGCATCATGTAAATAAAAAGTTTGGCATGTAGATTCAGCTGGTAGATTTCATACATAAATTAATCCCATTATAACAAACCATTTTATGTGAAGGTTACATTAGGTTAAGTTTCCATCCATATTACTGTTTTGTAGATTTTGCAGTTTACAACCAGCTAAGAGTCAACAATGTACTGATGATGCATTGCAATTAAAACATTACGTATATGAAAATTTGGCTCCATTATTTTCCTAAATAGATTGTTAAAACAAAATTTGTGAATGATGACTGCTTTAATAACAATCACAAATATAATTTTATTCTTCAATTAAATCTGCCCTCTTACATTGCGGTTCTGGAATTGATTACTTATGTTACCATAGAAATTTTCTTGAATTGTTTATTCATGAGGGATTAACTCTACCCCATCATACAAACTTCTACGTTGAGTTAGAAGGACGATTTGTCTACTTGAACATGTTCCTGATCCCCACTTTCATGATACAAGTGTGTACTGTAAACTTTAATATTGCTAATTGCTAGCTTTATTGGTGTACATAAACTGATCACTGATTTCTTAGCACCTACTAACCTAATGCGGAATTTCCTTTTGCTGCCAGAGTTAGCGCTTTCCAGTATCCATTGAACTTCTGTCAAAATCTCAATGAAATAGTCGTGTTTTCTACGTTTCCACATGACAAAATCAGCTTACCATTGAGCTTGAGTAGGCAGAAAGTCTCAGGTGTGCCAGAGTGTTTGTGTTGCCAAATTGAGTTATTAGTCTCTTAAAATATTCGGATTTTCTTTCCATGTGGTAATTTTGGGCACATACGAAGATGTATGTATTATGTTTGCTGGCATGGTGTACTAGCACCAGAAAATCCAATATAAAAGTAAAGTGATCCTTGCCGGGATCATGAAGAGTAACTAGCTATGAGCAGTGGTAACAAATAATCCATACTGTTGGTGAGGAAAGGTCGCATAAAATGTGGACTGCGGAGGACTGTAATGAATTCTAAATGTACCCACAATCTCAGTTCTTTGTTTTGTTGGAGGCAAACCGCAAAAGTCTTCTTTAGTATTGCTACACCTGAAACTACTTCTCGCTCTAGCATGTTTGACTTTTTTTTGTCTACATATATGTGATTTTCATCTTTCTAAAACAGGGAACATCAAGATGTCGCTGGCCGATGCGTAGTTGCTGCACAATATGATACCATAGGTGTTTGAGGTGACGTGCCACAGTGGCATCGGTGATTCATACTCCCTCTATCCGGAAATACTTGTCGAAGAAATGCATAAAAATGAATATATCTAGAACTAAAATACATCTAGATACATTCATTCCTCTGACGAGTATTTCCGGACGGAGGGAGTATATTCTAGGGCATGGCTGGTAGTGACATCTCTGCTACTCTAATGGTGTTCTTCATAGTAAATATACATGTTCATTAGTCCACATAAGTACTTTGTAGTAAAGGTTCCAGAACTTGTGGGTGATGACGCCTGTGCATGGGCACAAGATGCAAATTCATGTGAATAATTTGACTCAATAAAGAGATGCAATTAATGTTTGCAAAAAAAAAGTAACATACCGCCAAACGTTCATATCTCCCTTTCCTTCCTTAGCATGTTTCTTACTTTTGGATTGATATATTGTCGGCTCATAAGAGGATTGGTCTAGATAGTGGATGCTCAATGATTCTGCAGTTGAGTCAAGCAAATTCAGTTGAAGAAATTAAGGAGTTTGTAATAATTTTGCGCAGGTGACTGTATTCCATTTCTCGTGTTACACTATTATGGTTTTTTTATCTGGCATCTTATCTTAAAACTATTCTGGTGTTTTAGATCATGACTCATGAGGAAAGAGAATACTATGGAACATGAGACCATTTTTTTTAATGAAGAGTAGCTTTTTCCGTTGAAGAGATTAATGAAATGAATGCCCAAAGGAAGCAAGTGTGTACCAATATGGGCTCAATGGCTGAAACCAGTGAAGCATTCCATCCAAAGGGACATGTTATTTTCTGTTTTGAATTTCATCAAGTTTCATGCTGACCCATGTTCTCTTTTCTAGACTTTGAAGAAGGGAGATGGTTTACTTTTCAAAAATTTGGAATCCCTTGATGAGAATAGATGAATGGTTTAAATCTTGTGAGGATGAGAGAATTTCTGGGAAAATGAAATGGTGAATTGTATGCTGCTAATGGAATATGTCAACAGGCCTATGAGAATTGGATTTAGCTGAGAGCGGAACCAGGTAAAAAGGTAAGAAACTTCTTGTATTCAAGGGCCGCCTGTAGTGTTCAATCTGTAGTGCAATGTTTTAATGCTAAATAAAGAAGGCCGGCATGGTGTTATTAGATTATTCTTTGCCAAGTTTTACCCCACCCACGGAGCCTTATTGTCCGGTTAAAAAATAAGAAAGCACAGATACTAGATAAACCGGAGTGAAAACCTATGTAGTGTTCGTTCCAAACATGAGTAATTACGCTGATTAATAGATTGACTTTACGTTTTTACCCTAAAAACACTAATTCATGGCCCTATTATATTTTTTATTGCATCAAGAAAACAAAAGAATTATACAAAAAACGAAAAGGAAAAGGTTTAGGATAACAAAGCAAAAAAGGGCAGCCTGATGAATGTAGCTCTCGCTTGCACAGGGTCCGAGGAAGGGTCCGACCATTTTGGGTCTATAGTATGCAGCCTTTTCCTACATTTTTTTAAGAGGTTGTTTTTAAGACTTGACCCCGTGGGCAGCAGCTTTACCGCTGCGACAAGGCTCCCCTTCTTAGGAAAACAAAGCAAAGCAAAACAAAAAAGGAAGGATAAGAAAAATAGAATCTACATAGGGTGATTGACTTCATGCCAGCTAAAAAATAAATATTTATTTAGTGTCACGATTTCATAAGTTTATAAAGTGTGCAACCTGTCCTCCCCCGGCCGGATCTGGCAACTCTCTCCGTCAGATCGGGTTGGGGAGGGAAGCTCCACAGGGATCGGCGGCGGATCGATGGGAGGGCGGCGGCGAAGGGACAAAAGTAGCGCAGGGACAAATGCGAGTTGTGCGTGCGAGA
This sequence comes from Aegilops bicornis, assembly GCA_021605145.1. Taxonomy (NCBI): domain Eukaryota; kingdom Viridiplantae; phylum Streptophyta; class Magnoliopsida; order Poales; family Poaceae; genus Aegilops; species Aegilops bicornis. Next base: position 719,846,135 of record CM038673.1, read on the forward strand.
GGTAGGCGCTCGAGGGCATCGTGCGTGCGGGTCGTGCCTGTTTTTTTCACTGGTTTTTTCGTAGATTTTTTTCCTTGGTTCTGTTGCTTGTGAGTACGTAGAGGCATCGCTAGGTGGTTTGCCTCGAGTTTTTTTGCGGCTCGTCGGTTCAGGGGAATTGCTGGGAGATGGGAGGAAGGACGAAAAAAATCAGAGATGGTGGGACAAAAATTAATCGGCGGAGACATTAAAAGTAGAGATGAATGAAATTTTACTTAATTTGGCCAAGCCGTGGGCCCTTCTCCTTTAATTCCCTTTATACTTATGGATGAATCTTTACTCTTTACCTTACCTAATAATAAAGTAAATTGGGTTTCTTTCGTCCGTCATGGCATTTTTTCAGAAAAGTCCCTCTATTTCAGAGAATTCAACCCGCAGTCCTATTTTAAGTTAAAACGAGCGTTATTTTCATATTTTACACAAAAGTCCATGTCTTTTCTTAAAATCAACCCGCCGTCCGGATTTAAGTCACATCTGAACCTTTATTTTACATTTTTCAAAACCCCCTGATGTTTTAGGTAATTCATCCGCGGATCATATTTAAGTCAAACAGATGCTTTTTAAAATCATTCATATCTTTTAAACCGTAACTCCGATTTGAACATGTTATATATGAAATTTGATTAGAAAAATATGTAGAATATGAATATGAGAGTATTTTTACCTGTTAAGTATTTTTAAATATTATTTTCGAATATATTTGAGTCAAATCAAATGATTTTCTAAATTACCTGTATGTTTTAAACCGTAACTTCGATTTTAACATATTATATATGAAATTTTAGTAGAAAAATGTGTGGAATCTAAATATGATGTTAATTTTACCTGTTAAATATTTTTAAAGTATTGTTATGGAAGCAAACTTATAATTTATAGCGCAAGATCCGTTTTTTTCATACCGGCGGTGATTCGGATTGCAAATAAATACCCCACTATAACCATATACGGAAAAGAAAACATCAATAACTACACGTGCATACCTCTGAAAAATATCGTCAGGGAAAACAACAGATTTCTCATCGCGAGAGTGAGAGAAAGCGAGCGAGAGAGAGAGGGAGAGGGAGGATAGAGGGAGAGAGAGACGCCTTAGGATTAACCATATTCAAAACACACGTTTTTTGTTGTTTTGTGTGAACACCGAGGCCATCGCCGGCGAGGGTGAGAAGGAAGATAAGCGGCAACACAAATATGATGCCTCACAAAAATAAAGGAGATGAACCTATTGTGGTCTTGAGTGATGGTTGTTAAGTTAAAAGTGTGTGTTATGTTTTCTCTCCCGTTGCAACGCATGGGCTCTTTTGCTTGTAATAATAAAGCAAATTGTGTTTCTGTTGTCCGCCATTATAATTACCCTCCAAATTGGTAAAAATTACCCACCAATGCCACCGTAAGTGAAAAACGATTCAGTTTTTCAGACAAAAATCGCCGTCCCATTGGTTGTTTTAAAAGGCCGCGACAGTTAGAATCGAGGAACTATGGGTGGCCGAGTGGTTGTGTGATCGCTCCTCCAACAATGAGACCGGGGCTCGATCCCCACCTTCTACATCTTTTTTTATCTTTCTTTTTTCACGCATTTTTTCCATTTTACTTTTCTGTCTTTTCTTTTCTCGTTCTGTTTTCTTTCTTCTTTCTTCTTTAAATTAATTCAAGATTTTAATATTCCAAAGTTGGGACTTTTAAAAAAATCTTTGAGAAATCATTAAAAATACAGATTCAAATAATGTTGGCGGTTTTGCAAAAATGTTCGTAAAATTATAAAAAATCACAATTTGAAAAAAATGGTCGGAAAATAAAATCATGTTCATCATTTTTTAAAAATGAATGTGTATTGAAAACATATTCGGGAATCTGAAAAAATTTCCATGACAATTTAGAAAATGTTCACAAAAAAATTGTTTTTTAAAATTTTCTCCAATTTTTTAAAAAAGTTCATCGACTCAAAAAATGTTTATTGAATCAAAAAAATTTAATGAATTCGAAACTGGTTCATGCATTTAGTTTCTTGTAAACAAAACTGATACTCATGATTCTTTTGAGAAAATAAAAAATTTCAAAAGAAAATGTTTGTCGATTCCGAAAACTGTTCACTGATTCAAAAGTATTTTATGTATAGGATTTAATTAGTTTTTTGAAAGTCTTTATATGTCTTGGCCTTGGGAGTAGTTCGTGGTCAACGAGATTTGTTTTTAAAATTTTAAACATTTCCTTGCGCAACATAATGACAAGTGTGGCATGCACTGACAAACTCATAGCCTTGGGATTTACCACGCCGAATGCATTGTTGATCACGTGGACATCGTGATCACCATCGGCTAGGGTGAGAAAAAAAATGGCAACATGGTGAGCCATTGTGTTAAAATAGAGTACGCTCATATATCAGGATACTGAGTCATACTCATTTGGTTAGCCATAATTTTTTGTCTTCCGTTGCAACGTACGGGCATATTTGCTAGTCCGTTTAATTTGCCCATGCCGTGCACAGCCATCTTAATTTCTTTAGTTATGGATGAATCCGTTTCACTTGCATACGCCTGTGCGCCCTTCTCCTCCTTTAATTCCCTTTAATTATTGATGAATCTATAATAATACCTAAATAGTTCGTCTCCACTATTTTATTTCTCTTTACATACAGTTTATCCACATCATCAAGTAGGCCCCACATGTGAAGTCACTTTTTCCCTCTCTATTAATCTTCCTATAATAATTTCTACCATGCTGCATTACACGTATTGTACGTTTTTTTTATTTGAGAAGTCTGCACGTATTGTACGTGGAAGACAAAACGAGGGCCTGTCCATGTTCTTCCATCCACCACTATGACATAGGCCTTTCGTCTCTCGCCTGGCCCTCTGCTTTGTGTCCATATAATGAGCGTGTTGTTTCCCCTCGAGTCTCAAGTCTCAACCCATCGATCGCTCTCTCCATCCAGAAAGAAAAAACCAATCCCTTCCGAGAAGGGTGTGGCGGCTGAGCGGCGATCTTTGCTTTGAGTGCCTGCCTGACCGCTTGGATCCGACGACTCTTTGCCTCCAGCACGAACGCCGGTCCGCCCTGCCTCCCACTACTGACTACTCTCAAGTTCTTGCACGACCGCTGGTCCCCCTCACCTGCGATGGCGCTCGGGCTTCGGCACGACCGCCGATCTCCCTCCCCTCTGGCGGCTTTCCGGGATTATCTCATGCAGCAGTCCTGTTGCTGTGGGCTCCTCCGGCTATGGCTGTTGGTCTTCTTTCCTACAGCGGCTCGGACACGGTGCTGATTTGCCTTTCGTCCTCCCCTAAATATTGTCTTCATTATAACAAAGCTAGCTCCAGCGCCACTGGGGAGGTTGGTTCCACCAGTATTATTGAGTTGGCTTCGTTTTTGGTCGGGACGGTCAGGAAGGAACGATGTGGTGTTAAATTATAAATATACTAAATCTAGCCAGGATTCTTTTTTCTGGTTTTCTTGACTTTTTCCAATCAGTAAAAATCGGACCAATGAGGTAACTACACATTATTTAGTGGGGGATCTGCTGGGGTACAGTTTTGGGGGTACAGTTTTCTTGACTTTTTGGGAGTAGCAGATATGGAGACATTCCGTTTGCTCCTTTGTTGCTTTCTGCATGCGTCGTAGGTTTCGATTTGAGTACGTCCGCCGCTTTCGGTTGTTTGTGGGGTCGGCTGCATGTGGTGGTGATTGGTCCTCTAGACACGTACTCCGTATGTAACTACGTGTGCATGCTGTTGCGTTACCGCCTACACCGTATTCTCTAGATGGCCGCTTAATTAGAACTTCTCGAACGATCGTGTGCCTATAAATACAGGGCCTGCTCCCTGACTTGCCATCGAGCTCCCACCTCTCTTCCGGGTGCCTCTCCCATCCAACCCGTCGCCGCGTCACCTGACCTCCTTGCGCTGTGGCTGGCCGCTACGTCGTGTGCGTGCGTGCGCGGTTGGCTTGCCCGTTGCAGGGAGGAGCTCCGGTGCTCCAGCCGCAGGTCACCTCACTCCAAGTCGATGCTATCCCCGAGCCGCGGCCCTTCGCCAGAGCTCCCGCAATGGGCCGTCCAAGGCTGTACCTCTTTGTCCTCGCGCTGGGTGGCGCTCCAGCCTATGGCTGGCAGGCACGGTCGGACAACAAGGTGCGAGGTGCGCAGGACGGCCGGGAGGGCGGGATGTGCGCGCAGGCTAGGCCACCGGCCACGTGGTCCGCGCAGGGAGTCCAGTAGGCGAGGTGGTTCTCAGAGGCCTTCTACGGCTCACTGGCAAGGCCTTCGAACGTCGATCTGAGCGGAAGGAGGCACGGTACTACTAGAAGGTAGCGACGGCGGCGGGGTTCGCAATAGTAGGCAGCGGCTGCGGGGCGGCCTCCGGCCAGTGTGGCCGTACGCGGTGGTGACGATGGTCGGCGAGGTTCCGATGACCCCCGGCTGAGCTCACGCTCCACGCACTAGTAGAAAAAGGGTCAAATGTGAGACACATTAGTCCCGGTTTGTAACAGAACCGGCACTAATGTGTTCATTGGTGTAGGTTCTAACGGCTAGGCGGGAGGAGACCTTTAGTACCGGTTCGTGGCGAATCTTTAGCACCGGTTCGTGGCACGAACCGGTACTAATAAAAGTGGTGGCAGGATGTTGTCAGAGTGGTGCCCTTCCAGCATCTTTAGTACCGGTTCGTGCTACGAACCGGTACTAAAGGTCGTCCTATATAAACCATTCGTCCACCAGCACTCTGTTCTTCCACTAGTAGAAAACAGGGATTTCGTCCAGGCCAATTTAGCCCATTAGTCCCGGTTCAATCCAAAACCGGGACTAATGTGAACATTTATCCCGATTCGTGCGGCTAAGACATTAGTCCCGGTTCACCTGTGCCCTTTAGTCCCGGTTTGTGCCTCAAACCGAGACTAAAGAGTGCGATGCCCATTAGTCCCGGTCCATGCCTCAAGCCGGGACTAAAGAGTAGACCTTTAGTCCCGGTTTGAGACACGAACCGGGACTAATGGGGTTGAGACCTTTAGTACCGGTTCGTGCCACGAACCGGTACTAAAGTTCTCATTTTCAAACTTTGCTTCCCGTGTATCGCCTTTTCAATTTAAAAAAAATAAAAGAAAATGATGAAAATGTTAAAAAAATAAAAAAAAATAAGTTTCCCATGTGATATGTGGTCTAGTTGTTGGGAAAATTTGTAAATATGAATTTCGATTTTATTTGTAAAATCTCTCTGGAATTTGTAAATATGGGCATAACTTTTGCATACTAACTCGGATGAAAAAGTTTTTTATATGAAAAATCATCTACTCGAAAAGTTACATCCAAATTTAACGGAGGAACCCCGTTAAACATTTTTAAAATCCTCAAAAATCTAACAGAAAAAAAGTTACGGGGCTTTTAATATCTAGAGTGGAAAAAATAAAAAAATTTCAAACTGTGGTCAAACAATGGTCAAACCATGGTCAAACTAATTATTCTATAATATTAGTGTTACTAAATAATTTGTTCAGTTATTTTGAATTTTGGTCAAATATGGTCAAACTGTGGTCAAACCATGGTCAAACTAATTATTCAAATTAACTATTATTTTCTAAATAATTATTGTTTTTGAAAACAATAGTTTGAAACTCAAACAGTAAAATGTGTCAATTCATGCTCAAGCAAAATTCCTGAGGGTTAATAGGATTGACATCTTACTATTGTCAGGAAAATAACAAGTGCAGACTTGAAAACGAGGGAGAATAGAACCCGGAAGTTAAGCGTGCTCAGGCTGGGGGGAGTGGGAGGATGGATGACCGTTCGGGAAGTTAGGTGATTTGAAATGATGAGGGTGATTAGAGAAGAGGATAAATTGAGCAGTGATGAGGGGTGCTGATTAGAGATTAGGGGTTAAAATAATTCAGAAATTTGAAAATAAAAAATTATTCAAAAAAATTCAAAAAAAAATCAGAAGGTGGAGCCCCACATGGCCGCGGCCTTTAGTCCGGGTTCTGGATTGAACCGGGACTAAAGGGGGAGGCATTAGTACCGACCCTTTAGTCCCGATTCACCAACCGGGATTAAAGGCCCTTACAAACCGGGACAATAGGCCCTTTTTCTACTAGTGTTCCCCCCTTTCCCCTCTCCCTCTCCTCTGTTCTTCCCTTCTTTCTCTCGAGTTCATCATAAAATTTGCCCTAAATTTGTCAAGATTTGCAGGCCCCCATCCATTCAAATGATCACAAAGGTTAGGAACTTTGTCCTTTCATCTCTCATTGCTAGATTAGCTCTTGCATTGGTTTATATAGTGATTAATCGTGGGTTTTAGTAATTTAGGAGGAATTATATGTGGTAGTATTTGATTTATATGCAAATTGAGGTCAAAATAACACTTAGTTTGCATATGTTGGTATGGTTTACTTAGTGTCTTCTAAATCTCCGTCGTAACCATTACGATCGCACGCATCACCTTGTGGTGAGCCTCTTGTTCATGAAATTTTATACAAAAAATTGATGTTTGGGTGATTTGGATATATAGTTACTTGTATGATTATCTTACCCATACGTTGTTTGTTATACATAGTGCCATGGTATTGATATCCGTCCCTGTCGGTCCTCGTCCTTGTTATGATTCGGATGTGGTATATTCTCTTTTAAATCTATTTGTTGCATTTTGTGTTTATGACAAATTATGCCCATCAAGTTGACATAGATATTTTTATCTAGGAGGTATGTGAACTGGAAATTCCAACCGACCCTGTTGTCGAGAGGTTAAATTTAGTTGAAAGAGAAATCGAGTATTTAAGAGAAAAATTGAAAAGAATTGAGGGGGAGAAGATGGAATTGGAGTTGCATGTTGCCGATGTCGTCGATGATCACAAGATCAAGATGGAGAAAATGCGCTTGAAGATTAGAAAGATTAGAAAATATGTCATTGATAGTGAGGCTAGGGATTATTATGCAGTTGGATCAATTGTTACCTTAGTTGCGATCTTGATCGCATTTGTTATTGCATTTAAATGCTTTAGCTAGAGAATTATTTGTTTGTTGCATTTAAGTGTTGTATGAACTTTATATGTATTGTATTAATTTGGTGTTTTTGGTGCTGTATATTGAAGATGAGCCGGCAATGGATGTACGATGACCGATGCTCTCCCGAGTTCATTAATGGCGTGCATACTTTTCTGCTTGCGGTCGAGGCAAACAAGCGGGCGGATGATTTTATGCCTTGTCCATGTGCTGGCTGTAAGAATGGTCACAATTACTCTACGTCAAGAACCATTCACGTCCACCTGTTTGAGTCCGGTTTCATGCCCCACTATAATGTTTGGACCAAGCACGGAGAAAGAGGGGTTATGATGGAAGACAATGAAGAAGAAGAGGACGACGACAGCTATCCTGGCCATGGGTTCCCAGAATATGATGATACAACAATGGGGGAAGAAGCTGAGCCGGTAATGCGGGAAGAAGCTGAGCCGGCAATGCGGGAAGAAGCTGAAGAAGAGGCATCATATGAGCCCGTTGATGATCTAGGTCGGCCATTGCCGATGCAAAGAGAAACTGCGCAAGTGATTTGGAGAAGAAGAAGTTGCAGCGCATGTTAGAGGATCACAAAAAATTATTGTACCCGAATTGTGTAGGTGACAAGAAAAAGCTGGGCACCACACTGGAACTGCTGCAATGAAAGGCAGAGAATGGTGTATCTGACAAGGGATTTGGAAAGTTGCTGGTAATAATAAAGAATATGCTTCCAAAGTCAACGAATTGCCCGAGAGTACGTACGAAGCAAATAAGGTTGTCTGCCCTCTAGGGTTAGAGGTGCAGAAGATACATGCATGCCCTAATGATTGCATCCTCTACCGCGGTGAGCACGATGATTTGAACGCTTGCCCGGTATGTGGTGCATTGCGCTATAAGATCAGCCGCGATGACCCTGGTGATGTCGAGGGAGAGCGCCCCAGGAAGAAGATTCCTGCCAAGGTGATGTGGTATGCTCCTATAATACCACGGTTGAAATGTTTGTTCCAAAACAAAGAGCATGCCAAGGTGATGCGATGGCATAGAGAAGACCGTAAGAAAGACGAAAAGTTGAGAGTACCCGCTGACGGGTCGCAGTGGAGAAAAATCAAAAGAAAGTACGGGAAGGAGTTTGCAGATGAAGCAAGGAACGTATGGCTTGGTCTAAGCGCAGATGGCATTAATCCTTTTGGGGAGCAGAGCGGCAACCATAGCACTGGCTGTGACTCTATGTTTGTATAACCTTCCTCCTTGGTTGTGCATGAAGCGGAAGTTCATTATGATGCCGGTGCTCATCCAAGGCCCTAAGCAACCCGGCAACGACATTGATGTGTACCTAAGGCCATTAGTTGAAGAACTCTTACAAGCGTGGAATGGAACATGTGTATGCGTCGTGGGATGAGCACATGGGGAAGAATTTGACCTAAAGACGTTGTTGTTCGTGACCATCAATGATTGGCCTGCTCTCGGTAACCTTTCGTGACGGACAAACAAGGGATACCGGCGCATGCACGCACTGTTTGGACGATACCGAGATATATATTTGGCTAATTGTAAGAAGAATGTGTACACAGGACATCGCCGATTTCTTCCGAAAGCGGGCATCCCGTAAGAAAGAAAGGCAAGCATTTCAAAGGTGAGGCGGATCACCGGAATGAAGCCTCGCCACCGCATCGGTCTTGATGTACATGATATGGTCAAGGATTTAAAGGTGGTCTTTGGAAAGAGTCACAGTGGACAACCTGTTCGAATGACGCCGACGGACGCCAAGACTCATGTGGAAGAAGAAATCTATATTTTGGGACCTGCCCTATTGGAAAGACCTAGAGGTCCGTTCCGCAATCGACGTGATGGACGTGATGAAGAATCTTTGTGTGACCCTGCTTGGCTTCTTGGGCGTGTATCGGAAGACAAAAGATACACCTGAGGCACAGGAGGACCAGCAACGTATGCACGGAAAAGACGACATGCATCAGGGTCATGCAAGCTATGCTCTTACCAAAGAAGAGAAGGAAATCTTCTTTGAATGCCTTTCGATATTAAGGTACCGTTTGGCTTCTCGTCGAATATAAAAGGAATAATAAACATGGCAGAGAAAAAGTTTCGTAACCTAAAGTCTCATGACTGCCACGTGATTATGATGCAACCGCTTCCGGTTGCATTGAGGGGGCTTCTATCGAAAACGCTCGATTAGCCATTGTGAAGCTATGCGCATTTCTCAATGCAATCTCTCGAAGTTAATCGATCCGTAAATCATACCAAGGTTAGAGAATGATTTGGTGCAATGTCTTGTCGGGCCGAGTTGGTGTTCCCACCATCCTTCTTCAACATCATGACGCACGTCCTAGTTCACCCATGCGAAGAGATTAATGTTTTGGGCCCTGTATTTCTACGCAATATGTTCCCCTTTGAGAGGTTCATGGGAGTCCTAAAGAAATATTTTCATAACCGTGCTAGGCTAGAAGGAAGCATCTCCAAGGGCCATGAAAATGAGGAGGTCATTGAGTTTTGTATTGACTTTATTCCTGACCTTAAACCGATTGGTGTTCCTGAATCGCGGCATAAGGGCGGACTGGATGGAAAAGGCACACTAGGAGGGGAACAAATAATATGTATGGCCGGACATTCTCTCACTGAAGCACACTACACAGTTCTACAGAATTCCGCCTTGGTGGCTCCGTATATGGATGAACACAAGAATTTGCTACGCTCCAAACACCGGAGCGGTCGATGACCTGGATTACACGTGAACAAACCAGGAGTTTCGCCAGCTGGTTGCAGACACGTACCATGCATGACGCCTTTATTGAAGATGACTTGTACTTGCTGTCCCAGTTATCATCTTCAAATATAATGACTTTCAAAGGGTACGAGATAAATGGTAATACATTTTACACGATCGCCCAAGATAAGAAGAGCACCAACCAAAAGAGTGGTGTCCGCTTTGATGCAGAAACCAAGACGGGAAAAGAAACATATTATGGTTATATACAGGACATATGGGAACTTGACTATCGACGTGGTTTGAAGGTCCCTTTGTTTCGGTGCAAATAGGTCAATATGACACGAGGCGGGGTAACGGAAGACCCGCAGTACGGAATGACAATAGTGGATCTCAACAATCTTGCGTATGCGCATTTAACCATTCGCCCTAGCCAATGATGTGGCATGGTTTTCTATGTGAAGGACATGTCTACCAAGCCGAGAAAAGAAAAGATAAGGAAGCGAATGCATCGTACGATGAGCCAAAGCGGCACATAGTTCTTTCTGAGAAGAGAAACATCGTGGGAGTGGATGACAAGACAGACATATCCGGAGATTATGAAAAGTTTGATGAAATTGCTCCATTCACAGTGAATATTGACCCGAGCATCCCGTTAAATGATGAAGATTTTCCATGGTTACAGCGCAAAGGGACACACCTGAAGAAAAAGTTTCACACCCAAAGATGTGGGATGTGATCAGCTTCACTATCATCACTTTCTTCTGTGTTCCACACCCAGGAGGGAATCTATGTAATAGTTAGGGTAGTTATGTGTTTTGGGATTTGAAACGCGAAGAAATATTATGTGCAAAAAAATTCTTTCATGCCTTTACTGAAACGCGAAGACATACCCCGTTAAACATTTTCAAAATCCTCAAAAACCTAACAGAAAAAACTTACGGGGCTTTTAATATCTAGAGTGGATAAAAATCGAAAAAAATTCAAACTGTGGTCAAACAATGGTCAAACCAAGGTCAAACTAATTATTCTAGAATATTAGTGTTACTAAATAATTTGTTCAGTTATTTTGAATTTTGGTCAAATCTGGTCAAACTATGGTCAAACTGTGGTCAAACTGTGGTCAAACTATGGTCAAACTAATTATTCAAATTAACTAGTGTTTTCTAAATAATTATTGTTTTTGAAAACAATAGTTTGAAACTCAAACAGTAAAATGTGTCAATTCATGCTCAAGCAAAATTCCTGAGGGTTAATAGGATTGACATCTTACTATTGTCGAGAAAACAACAGTGCAGACTTTGGAAACGAGGGAGAATAGAACCCGGAAGTTAAGCGTGCTCAGCTGGGGAGTGGGAGGATGGGTGACCGTTCGGGAAGTTAGGTGATTTGGAATGATGAGGTGATTAGAGAAGAGGATAAATTGAGCTGATGAGGGTGCTTGATTAGAGATTAGGGGTTAAAATAATTCAGAAATTTGAAAACAAAAATTATTCAAAAAAATTCAAAAAAAATCATAAAATTTCCATTAGTCGGTTGGTGTTACCAACCGACTAAAGGTGGAGCCCCACGTGGTCATGACCTTTAGTCCCGGTTCGATTGAACCGGGACTAAAGGGGAGGCATTAGTATCGACCCTTTAGTCGGTTCACCAACCGGGACTAAAGGCCCTTACCAACCGGGACAATAGGCCCTTTTTCTACTAGTGTTCCCCCCTTTCCCCTCTCCCTCTCCTCTGTTCTTCCCTTCTTCCTCTCGAGTTCATCACAAAATTTGCCCCAAATTTGTCAAGATTTGCAGGCCCCCATCCATTCAAATGATCACAAAGGTTAGGAACTTTGTCCTTTCATCTCTCATTGCTAGATTAGCTCTTGCATTGGTTTATATAGTGATTAATCGTGGGTTTTAGTAATTTAGGAGGAATTATATGTGGTAGTATTTGATTTATATGCAAATTGAGGTCAAAATAACACTTAGTTTGCATATGTTGGTATGGTTTACTTAGTGTCTTCTAAATCTCCGTCGTAACCACCGTCGATCGCCGGCATCACCTTGTGGTGAGCCTCTTGTTCATGAAATTTTATACAAAAAATTGATGTTTGTGTGATTTGGATATATAGTTACTTGTATGATTATCTTACCCATACGTTGTTTGTTATACATAGTGCCATGGTATTGATATCCGTCCCTGTCGGTCCTCGTCCTTGTTATGATTCGGATGTGGTATATTCTCTTTTAAAACTATTTGTTGCATTTTGTGTTTATGACAAATTATGCCCATCAACTTGACATAGATATTTTTATCTAGGAGGTATGTGAACTGGAAATTCCAACCGACCCTGTTGTCGAGAGGTTAAATTTAGTTGAAATAGAAAACGAGTATTTAAAAGAAAAATTGAAAAGAATTGAGGGGAGAAGATGGAATTGGAGTTGCATGTTGCCGATGTAAATCGATGATCACAAGATCAAGATGGAGAAAATGCGCTTGAAGATTAGAAAGATTAGAAAATATGTCATTGATAGTGAGGCTTGGTAATATTCTGATGTTGGATCAATTGTTACCTTAGTTGCGATCTTGATCGCATTTGTTGTTGCATTTAAATGCTTTAGCTAGAGAATTATTTGTTTGTTGCATTTAAGTGTTGTATGAACTTTATATGTATTGTATTAATTTGGTGTTTTTGGTGCTCTATATTGAAGATGAGTCGGCAATGGATGTACGATGACCGATGCTCTCCCGAGTTCATTAATGGCGTGCATACTTTTCTGCTTGCGGTCGAGGCAAACAAGCGGGCGGATGATTTTATGCCTTGTCCATGTCTTGGCTGTAAGAATGGTCACAATTACTCTCGTCAAGAACCATTCACGCCCACTGTTTGAGTCCGGTTTCATGCCCCACTATAGTGTTTGGACCAAGCACGGAGAAAGAGGGGTAATGATGGAAGACAATGAAGAAGAAGAGGACGACGACAACTATCCTGGCCATGGGTTCCCAGAATACGATGATACAACAATGGGGAAGAAGCCGAGCCGGTAATGCGGAAGAAGCTGAGCCGGCAATGCGGGAAGAAGCTGAAGAAGAGGCATCAGATGAGCCCGTTGATGATCTAGGTCGGCCATTGCCGATGCAAAGAGAAACTGCGCAAGTGATTTGGAGAAGAAGAAGTTGCAGCGCATGTTAGAGGATCACAAAAAATTATTGTACCCGAATTGCGTAGGTGACAAGAAAAAGCTGGGCACCACACTGGAACTGTTGCAATGAAAGGCAGAGAATGGTGTATCTGACAAGGGATTTGGAAAGTTGCTGGTAATAATAAAGAATATGCTTCCAAAGGACAACGAATTGCCCGAGAGTACGTACGAAGCAAATAAGGTTGTCTGCCCTCTAGGGTTAGAGGTGCAGAAGATACATGCATGCCCTAATGATTGCATCCTCTACCGCGGTGAGCACGATGATTTGAACGCTTGCCCGGTATGTGGTGCATTGCGCTATAAGATCAGCCGCGATGACCACGGTGATGTCGAGGCGGCGCCCAGGAAGAAGATTCCTGCCAAGGTGATGTGGTATGCTCCTATAATACCACGGTTGAAATGTTTGTTCCAAAACAAAGAGCATGCCAAGGCGATGCGATGGCATAGAGAAGACCGTAAGAAAGACGGAAAGTTGAGAGTACCCGCTGACGGGTCGCAGTGGAGAAAAATCAAAAGAAAGTACGGGAAGGAGTTTGCAGATGAAGCAAGGAACGTATGGTTTGGTCTAAGCGCAGATGGCATTAATCCTTTTGGGGAGCAGAGCAGCAACAATAGCACTGGCACGTGACTCTATGTTTGTATAACCTTCCTCCTTGGTTGTGCATGAAGCGGAAGTTCATTATGATGCCGTGCTCATCCAAGGCCCTAAGCAACCCGGCAACGACATTGATGTGTACCTAAGGCCATTAGTTGAAGAACTCTTACAACTGTGGAATGGAACAGTGTATGCGTCGTGGGATGAGCACATGGGGAAGAATTTGACCTAAAGACGTTGTTGTTCGTGACCATCAATGATTGGCCTGCTCTCGGTAACCTTTCGTGACGGACAAACAAGGGATACCGCGCATGCACGCACTGCTTTGGACGATACCGACAAAGATATATTTGGCTAATTGTAAGAAGAATGTGTACAGGACATCGCCGATTTCTTCCGAGCAGGCATCCCGTAAGAAAGAAAGGCAAGCATTTCAAAGGTGAGGCGGATCACCGGACGAAGCCTCGCCACCGTCTCGGTGCTGATGTACATGATATGGTCAAGGATTTGAAGGTGGTCTTTGGAAAGGGTCCTGGTGGACAACCTGTTCCGAATGACGCTGACGGACGCGCACTCATGTGGAAGAAGAAATCTATATTTTGGGACCTGCCCTATTGGAAAGACCTAGAGGTCCGTTCCGCAATCGACGTGATGCACGTGATGAAGAACCTTTGTGTGACCCTGCTTGGCTTCTTGGGCGTGTATCGGAAGACAAAAGATACACCTGAGGCACAGGAGGACCAGCAACGTATGCACGGAAAAGACGACATGCATCAGGGTCATGCAAGCTATGCTCTTACCAAAGAAGAGAAGGAAATCTTCTTTGAATGCACCTTTCGATATTAAGGTACCGTTTGGCTTCGTCGAATATAAAAGGAATAATAAACATGGCGGAGAAAAAGTTTAAGAACCTAAAGTCTCATGACTGCCACGTGATTGTGATGCAACCGCTTAGGTTGCATTGAGGGGGCTTCACGGAAAGCGCTCGATTAGCCATTGTGAAGCTATGCGCATTTCTCAATGCAATCTCTCGGTTAATCGATCCAGAAATCATACCAAGGTTAGAGAATGATTTGGTGCAATGTCTTGTCGGTTCGAGTTGGTGTTCCCACCATCCTTCTTCAACATCATGACGCACGCCCTAGTTCACCCATGCGAAGAGATTAATGTTTTGGGCCCTGTATTTCTACACAATATGTTCCCCTTTGAGAGGTTCATGGGAGTCCTAAAGAAATATGTTCATAACCGTGCTAGGCTAGAAGGAAGCATCTCCAAGGGCCATGAAAATGAGGAGGTCATTGAGTTTTGTATTGACTTTATTCCCCGACCTTAAACCGATTGGTGTTCTGAATCGCGACATAAGGGCGCATCGGATGGAAAAAGGCACACTAGGAGGGAACAAATAATATGTATGGCTGGACATTCTCTCCTTTGAAGCACACTACAGTTCTACAGAATTCCGCCTTGGTGGCTCCGTATATGGATGAACACAAGAATTTGCTACGCTCCAAACACCCGGAGCGGTCTGATGACTGGATTACACATGAACAAACCAGGAGTTTCGCCAGCTGGTTGCAGACACGTACCATGCATGACGCCTTTATTGAAGATGACCTGTACTTGCTGTCCCAGTTATCATCTTCAAATATAATGACTTTCAAAGGGTACGAGATAAATGGTAATACATTTTACACGATCGCCCAAGATCAGAAGAGCACCAACCAAAAGAGTGGTGTCCACTTTGATGCAGAAACCAAGACGGGAAAAGAAACATATTATGGTTATATACAGGACATATGGGAACTTGACTATCAACGTGGTTTGAAGGTCCCTTTGTTTCGGTGCAAATAGGTCAATATGACACGAGGCGGGGTAACGGAAGACCCGCAGTACGGAATGACAACAGTGGATCTCAACAATCTTGCGTATGCAGACGAACCATTCGTCCTAGCCAATGATGTGGCACAGGTTTTCTATGTGAAGGACATGTCTACCAAGCCGAGAAAAAGAAAAGATAAGGAAGCGAATGCATCGTACGATGAGCCAAAGCGGCACATAGTTCTTTCTGGGAAGAGAAACATCGTGGGAGTGGATGACAAGATGTACATATCCGGAGATTATGAAAAGTTTGATGAAATTGCTCCATTCACAGTGAATATTGACCCGAGCATCCCGTTAAATGATGAAGATTTTCCATGGTTACAGCGCAAAGGGACACACGTGAAGAAAAAGTTTCACACCCAAAGATGCAGGATGTGATCGACTTCACTATCATCACTTTCTTACGTGTTCCACACCTGTGAGGGAATCTCTGTAATAGTTAGGGTAGTTATGTGTTTTGGGATTTGAAACGCGAAGAAATATTATGTGCAAACAAATTCTTTCATGCCTTTACTGAAACGCGAAGACATACCCCGTTAAACATTTTCAAAATCCTCAAAAACCTAACAGAAAAAGTTACGGGGCTTTTAATATCTAGAGTGGAAAAAATCGAAAAAATTTCAAACTGTGGTCAAACAATGGTCAAACCAAGGTCAAACTAATTATTCTAGAATATTAGTGTTACTAAATAATTTGTTCAGTTATTTTGAATTTTGGTCAAATCTAGTCAAACTATGGTCAAACTGTGGTCAAACCATGGTCAAACTAATTATTCAAATTACCTATTGTTTTCTAAATAATTATTGTTTTTGAAAACAATAGTTTGAAACTCAAACAGTAAAATGTGTCAATTCATGCTCAAGCAAAATTCCTGAGGGTTAATAGGATTGACATCTTACTATTGTCAGGAAAACAACAAGTGCGGACTTGGAAGCGAGGGAGAATAGAACCGGAAGTTAAGCGTGCTCAGTGGGGAGTGGGAGGATGGGTGACCATTCGGGAAGTTAGGTGATTTGGAATGATGAGGGTGATTAGAGAAGAGGATAAATTGAGCAAAGTGATGAGGGTGCCGATTAGAGATTAGGGGTTAAAATAATTCAGAAATTTGAAAACAAAAAATATTCAAAAAATTTCAAAAAAATCATAAAATTTCCATTAGTCCCGGTTGGTGTTACCAACCGGACTAAAGGTGGAAACCCACGTGGCGCGGCCTTTAGTCCCGGCTCGATTGAACCAGGACTAAAGGAGGAAACATTAGTACCGACCCTTTAGTCCCGGTTCACCAACCGGGACTAAAGGCCCTTACCAACCGGGACAATAGGCCCTTTTTCTACTAGTGTTCCCCCCTTTCCCCTGTCCCTCTCCTCTGTTCTTCCCTTCTTCCTCTCGAGTTCATCACAAAATTTGCCCTAAATTTGTCAAGATTTGCAGGCCCCCATCCATTCAAATGATCACAAAGGTTAGGAACTTTGTCCTTTCATCTCTCATTGCTAGATTAGCTCTTGCATTGGTTTATATAGTGATTAATCGTGGGTTTTAGTAATTTAGGAGGAATTATATGTGGTAGTATTTGATTTATATGCAAATTGAGGTCAAAATAACACTTAGTTTGCATATGTTGGTATGGTTTACTTAGTGTCTTCTAAATCTCCGTCGTAACCACTGTCGATCGCGGCATCACCTTGTGGTGAGCCTCTTGTTCATGAAATTTTATACAAAAAATTGATGTTTGTGTGATTTGGATATATAGTTACTTGTATGATTATCTTACCCATACGTTGTTTGTTATACATAGTGCCATGGTATTGATATCCGTCCCTGTCGGTCCTCGTCCTTGTTATGATTCGGATGTGGTATATTCTCTTTTAAAACTATTTGTTGCATTTTGTGTTTATGACAAATTATGCCCATCAAGTTGACATAGATATTTTTATCTAGGAGGTATGTGAACTGGAAATTCCAACCGACCCTGTTGTCGAGAGGTTAAATTTAGTTGAAAGAGAAAACGAGTATTTAAAAGAAAAATTGAAAAGAATTGAGGGGGAGAAGATGGAATTGGAGTTGCATGTTGCCGATGTCGTCGATGATCACAAGATCAAGATGGACAAAATGCGCTTGAAGATTAGAAAGATTAGAAAATATGTCATTGATAGTGAGGCTTGGTATTATTATCTTGTTGGATCAATTGTTACCTTAGTTGCGATCTTGATCGCATTTGTTGTTGCATTTAAATGCTTTAGCTAGAGAATTATTTGTTTGTTGCATTTAAATGTTGTATGAACTTTATATGTATTGTATTAATTTGGTGTTTTTGGTGCTGTATATTGAAGATGAGCCGGCAATGGATGTACGATGACCGATGCTCTCCGAGTTCATTAATGGCGTGCATACTTTTACGCTTGTGTCGAGGCAAACAAGCGGGCGGATGATTTTATGCCTTGTCCATGTCTTGGCTGTAAGAATGGTCACAATTACTCTACGCCAAGAACCATTCACGCCCACTGTTTGAGTCCGGTTTCATGCCCCACTATAATGTTTGGACCAAGCACGGAGAAAGAGGGGTTATGATGGAAGACAATGAAGAAGAAGAGGACGGCGACTATCCCGGCCATGGGTTCCCGAATATGATGATACAACAATGGGGGAAGAAGCTGAGCCGTAATGCGGGAAGAAGCTGAGCCGGCAATGCAGGAAGAAGCTGAAGAAGAGGCATCATATGAGCCCGTTGATGATCTAGGTCGGCCATTGCCGATGCAAAGAGAAACTGCGCAAGTGATTTGGAGAAGAAGAAGTTGCAGCGCATGTTAGAGGATCACAAAAAATTATTGTACCCGAATTGTGTAGGTGACAAGAAAAAGCTGGGCACCACACTGGGCTAACTGCAATGAAAGGCGAAGAATGGTGTATCCGACAAGGGATTTGGAAAGTTGCTTGGTAATAATAAAGAATATGCTTCCAAAGTCAACGAATTGCCCAGGAAATGCGTCTGAAGCAAATAAGGTTGTCTGCCCTCTAGGGTTAGAGGTGCAGAAGATACATGCATGCCCTAATGATTGCATCCTCTACCGCGGTGAGCACGATGATTTGAACGCTTGCCCGGTATGTGGTGCATTGCGCTATAAGATCAGCCGCGATGACCCTGGTGATGTCGAGGGCGAGCGCCCCAGGAAGAAGATTCCTGCCAAGGTGATGTGGTATGCTCCTATAATACCACGGTTGAAATGTTTGTTCCAAAACAAAGAGCATGCCAAGGCGATGCGATGGCATAGAGAAGACCGTAAGAAAGACGAAAAGTTGAGAGTACCCGCTGACGGGTCGCAGTGGAGAAAAATCAAAAGAAAGTACGGGAAGGAGTTTGCAGATGAAGCAAGGAACGTATGGCTTGGTCTAAGCGCAGATGGCATTAATCCTTTTGGGGAGCAGAGCAGCAACCATAGCACCTGGCCTGTGACTCTATGTTTGTATAACCTTCCTCCTTGGTTGTGCATGAAGCGGAAGTTCATTATGATGCCAGTGCTCATCCAAGGCCCTAAGCAACCCGGCAACGACATTGATGTGTACCTAAGGCCATTAGTTGAAGAACTCTTACAACCGTGGAATGGAACAGTGTACGTGCGTGGGATGAGCACATGGGGAAGAATTTGACCTAAAGACGTTGTTGTTCGTGACCATCAATGATTGGCCTGCTCTCAGTAACCTTCGTGAGACGGACAAACAAGGGATACCGCGCATGCACGCACTGTTTGGACGACACCGACAAAGATATATATTTGGCTAATTGTAAGAAGAATGTGTACACAGGACATCGCCGATTTCTTCCGAGCAGGCATCCCGTAAGAAAGAAAGGCAAGCATTTCAAAGGTGAGGCGGATCACCGGACGAAGCCTCGCCACCGTCTTGGTCTTGATGTACATGATATGGTCAAGGATTTGAAGGTGATCTTTGGAAAGGGTCCCGTGGACAACCTGTTCGAATGACGCCGACGGACGCGCACTCATGTGGAAGAAGAAATCTATATTTTGGGACCTGCCCTTTTGGAAAGACCTAGAGGTCCGTTCCGCAATCGACGTGATGCACGTGATGAAGAATCTTTGTGTGACCCTGCTTGGCTTCTTGGGCGTGTATCGGAAGACAAAAGATACACCTGAGGCACAGGAGGACCAGCAACGTATGCACGGAAAAGACGACATGCATCAGGGTCATGCAAGCTATGCTCTTACCAAAGAAGAGAAGGAAATCTTCTTTGAATGCACGCTTTCGATATTAAGGTACCGTTTGGCTTCTCGTCGAATATAAAAGGAATAATAAACATGGCAGAGAAAAAGTTTAAGAACCTAAAGTCTCATGACTGCCACGTGATTGTGATGCAACTGCTTCCGGTTGCATTGAGGGGGCTTCTACCGGAAAACGTTCGATTAGCCATTGTGAAGCTATGCGCATTTCTCAATGCAATCTCTCAGAAGTTAATCGATCCAGAAATCATACCAAGGTTAGAGAATGATTTGGTGCAATGTCTTGTCAGTTTCGAGTTGGTGTTCCCACCATCCTTCTTCAACATCATGACGCACGTCCTAGTTCACCCATGCGAAGAGATTAATGTTTTGGGCCCTGTATTTCTACACAATATGTTCCCCTTTGAGAGGTTCATGGGAGTCCTAAAGAAATATGTTCATAACCGTGCTAGGCTAGAAGGAAGCATCTCCAAGGGCCATGAAAATGAGGAGGTCATTGAGTTTTGTATTGACTTTATTCCTGACCTTAAACCGATTGGTGTTCCTGAATCGCGGCATAAGGGCAGACTGGATGGAAAAGGCACACTAGGAGGGGAACAAATAATATGTATGGCTGGACATTCTCTCCTTTGAAGCACACTACGCTTCTCTGAGAATTCCGCCTTGGTGGCTCCGTATATGGATGAACACAAGAATTTGCTACGCTCCAAACACCGGAGCGGTCGATGGTGGATTACACGTGAACAAACCAGGAGTTTCGCATGGTTGCAGATATCGCACCATGCATGACGCCTTTATTGAAGATGACCTGTACTTGCTGTCCCGCTTATCATCTTCAAATATAATGACTTTCAAAGGGTACGAGATAAATGGTAATACATTTTACACGATCGCCCAAGATCAGAAGAGCACCAACCAAAAGAGTGGTGTCCGCTTTGATGCAGAAACCAAGACGGGAAAAGAAACATATTATGGTTATATACAGGACATATGGGAACTTGACTATCAACGTGGTTTGAAGGTCCCTTTGTTTCGTGCAAATAGGTCAATATGACACGAGGCGGGTAACGGAAGACCCGCAGATGCGGAATGACAACAAGTGGATCTCAACAATCTTATGTATGCGAATTTAACCATTCGTCCTAGCCAATGATGTGGCACAGGTTTTCTATGTGAAGGACATGTCTACCAAGCCGAGAAAAAGAAAAGATAAGGAAGCGAATGCATCGTACGATGAGCCAAAGCGGCACATAGTTCTTTCTGAGAAGAGAAACATCGTGGGAGTGGATGACAAGACAGACATATCCGGAGATTATGAAAAGTTTGATGAAATTGCTCCATTCACAGTGAATATTGACCCGAGCATCCCGTTAAATGATGAAGATTTTCCATGGTTACAGCGCAAAGGGACACACGTGAAGAAAAAGTTTCACACCCAAAGATCTGGGATGTGATCAGCTTCACTATCATCACTTTCTTCTGTGTTCCACTGTAACATCCCAAATTTTCAATTTGGAATGTTATACATTAGATCATCATGCATATCATATTTTCTCGCATTTTCTGATCCTAGAAAATTTCACGCAACTCAAGGACCCTCGGAGAGAGTTGGAAGTTTCATTATTTTCACATTTGGGATTTCTCAAATTTTGGAAATAGGATCATTGGATTTATTTAATTATCTTCATAAAGTTTTTCCTATAAAATCTCAAGAGAGGGAATAATATGACTTTCCCAATATTTAGGAAAACGAAAATATTTTAAATAAATCAAATTTGGGTTTTGAAGATTTATTTTGCTTAGGCAAAAATGAGCATTTTAAAATTTATTTGCATGTTGCAGTTTTTAAAAGTTCATTTTGTTCGACTCATTTTTAGGAGTCGGAGAAAATTTGTTTTATTTAATTTGGAATTCATTTGGTTTTTTTAATTCGTTTAGTTTTAATTTTTTTTAAAAAAAAATATATAACGCCCCCACTGGACTGAGGCCCGGCTTGACCAGCCAGGCCCGGCCCGGCGCCCGCCTCCCTCTCCTCAGCTCATTGCCCGGCCGCGGTCTCCGCCGCCGCAGACGCCGCCGCCGAGTCCGCCTCGCCCGGCGCTCCTCGCCTTCCCCAAGGAACCGCCCCCCTTTATAACCCGACGCCCCTTTCTCTCTCACATCACTTGCCGCCCCGAAAAGGCCGCCGCTCGAACGCCGCGCCGTCGCCCTCGTCGCCGAACACGCCGCCCGTCGCCTCGAGCCTCGCCGACCCGCCGCCACCCACCGACCCCGCCCGACCATGGAGACCTCACGGAGGTAGCCACCGCCCGCGCCCGATTCCGATCCGGTTTTCTCAAAAAGACCCGATCCGGTTTTTTTTGCAAAAGTTCGGTTTTTTTTTTAAAACCTAGATTGGTTTTATTTTTTTCGGTTTTCTTAATTAACAAACGTTCACCGACCCGTTCGTTTCAATGAACGCGTTCGTTGGATTCGTTCTGTTAACGAACGTCCGTTATTTAGTTCGTTCGTCGTTTTCTTTTAAATCGGATTTAATCCGTTATTTTTCGATTCGATTTACGATCCGATTTTCAAAACTGTTTTATTTCTTGCTCGTTTATCGAATCAGGTGATTCAAGCGCCTGGAGTTTCGTAACGAAACCGCCGTTCCGACTAACCTATTTTCACAGAGTTTTGCTACTGTGAGATTTTGACCTAATTTCAGATTTGTTTAACCGAGTCGTTCTCTCTCGAGTTCCGACTTTCGATACTTTATTTGATTCGATTCTTTTGCCACCAGGGTTTTTAAGTTGAACTATCTGGTTAGATCTTTTATTCGAGATTTCCCTGTGCATTAGATGAGTACTTATTGTATGCTTGTTGTTTGTCTGCGTTAGATCACCCGGAGTGCGCCGCTTGTTATTTGAATCTCTAGGACTCATGGATCATCGGCAAGGCAAGTAACACTTTGATCATACTTTTCTACTACCCAGCTTTTATGCATTAGATCAAACCCTCAAACACTTGCATGTTTAGGATCTAATTAAATTGTGGGATGGGAAGTAGATTGAGGTAGTACCTATTACCTGTTTTACTTATGAAACTTGGGAGTTACTTCTACGTTTGCTTGATTATGCCATGCTATGCTAGTAGACGTGGATTGGGTGAGTGAATATCCATGACAGATGTGAGATTGATAATTAATGGTTTATCTAAGGTGGCAACTTAAACACACATCCGGGTGGATTGAGGCACTGGTTTCTATCAGGACTTGCCGTATTTCTTGGACCGCCACCCGTGCTCTAAGGGATCATAAGATTATTCAAACTAGAAACTTTCGTGTGCAGCCACAAGCCAATTATGGGCTCTGGCGTAGTTGACTAAGTTGTGCGAACTCTTACGGGTAGGCTAGCTGATGTAGGGGATGTAGGTTGGTACGGTCTACCCACATGTAAGGTGCTAGCGCTCGAAAGACTATGTCTCGGTCATCCGTTTCTCAAACACCATGTAGTCACGGGAACCAAGCGGAGGCGATCGAGTCTTGTGGGGAAAAGTGCTAAACCTCTGCAGAGTGTAAAAACTAATCATGATTAGCCGTGTCCCTGGTTATGGACAGTTTTGAGTATCTAGTACTTGAATATCATGTGAATCTCAACATGTTACTTCTAATAATAAAGTTATTGGGTTTTTAATGAGTACTTTTTAATTGGGATTGAGGATGCTGTCAACCATTCTCAATGTTTAACAACCACCATGATAGTTAAATAAAATTATTCCTTTGATGTAGGGAAAAATTGGCTTTTCGCAAAAATGTAAATCAGAGAGCCTTACCACCAGCCAAATATGCATGTAGTGTAGGCTTATTGCTTCATTGTTCTCTATGTGTTACATTGCCAGCATATTCCATGTCTTGACCCGTTTGGCTGCAACTTTTCATGTTGCAGACTTTTCGCATGACGAGTAAGATGTTAGGTTGTGGTTCTATACTCAGTGATGCCGTTGGAGTTGATGGACTCACTCGTTTTCCAAGCCTTCTGCTGTTATTATTAGATGGCCTTAAGCCATATTATTGTATTAAGTTCCCTTGTGGACAACGATGTAATAAGTGTGTGATTGCTACTCGCTATAAATCCTTCAAATCTTGTCAGGTCAAAGACATCGATCCAGGGATGACATCGAGCACAGAGCGCTAGATCCATTCGGTCTCGGGTCATGACAGAGAATGGTATCGAGCACACGCTGACTATAGGACACGACCACTAAGATAAAGCCATAGATCACTACTCTCTTCTCATTTTCTAACTCCTCATCTTTTCTACTCTCTTTAGGATGACGGACGCGAAGATCAAGTACACCCAACCAGATGAAGGCACACCTTTTGGATTTCACTTGAAGGAAGTTACCAAGTACCTAAACATTGGATTACCAAGTTTCACCGGAACTTTCAACGCCACTCTGCCTGAAGAGGAGCGCCGGAAGATTCACGCTCACGTTCGGAAGGACATTCGCCCCAATCACCAAGCCAATAGATAGTGTTTTCAAGGCACCAACTTGGAGTCCGGTAAGAGCATGGCAGCTCACATCACCATGGGACGCATTGGAGAAGTTTATCAAGAAGACCTCAAGGACACAATCTACCAGATTTATGGACGCCGAGACGACAAATGGGAAGTCGTCAACACTAAGAAGGATAGATCCATTGCAGCATTTATCCAGGAGTTAAACCAGCACATTCGACGCCAGGAGAACCAGATGTGCAATGATATGTTGGAGTTGCAGAATGCAAAAGGAAGGATCATCGAGCTTGAAGAAGAACTAAAGACAACTCGCAAGGACTATATGGACGAGATCGTAGCTCTAGCAAGACACAATAACGATCTTAAGTACGAGATTGAAGAACTCAAGAAGAAGTTGGCGCTCAGGAATGAAGACCTGTATGTCGGTTGCCCAAGCGACTACATCAACATCGACGACACCGATTCGGATCCAAGTGAACCCGACTTTGAAGACGAAGCTGGAGCAGACATTATGGAGTCTTCCACCGGTTCAAATTAGTAGAAGTCCCCCACATATTAGTAGTATTCCCTCCATGTAAACATTATAGTGCACACACCTTTTGCGATAGTTAGATCGTTGTAAGCCTTTTGTTTGATTGAATGAAGTGATTTTGTGTGTATTTGCTCATGTGCATTTGGGTAGTGATTCCCCTTAGACCTCATTCTATTCTAAATTCTCATCTTTTCTAAACCCATCGATGCCTCCGAGACGCGACCGGATTTGTTTTCCGCCAGAGATCACCCAACTGATCCAAAGCAGAATACCTCGATTCAAACACCGTGCGTAACCAGACAACAACAACAACAACCCACCGCCACCACCACGTGCGGATCATCCGACTTCGTTTCCTTAGACTAAATCCGCCGGTGTATTCCAAAGAGCACCGAGCCAATTGTAGCAGTATGACCGGCTCCGCAAGATAGGAAGGAGCCGACCACCGCAGGATGCACGGATGGTGAAAGAATGAAGTTTGCAGCACATCAGCTTGAAGGACCCGCAGAAGCATGGTGGGAGAATTTCACGACCACTTACCACCTGTAGACACCGTCACATGGGATCAATTTCAGCAAGCTTTTCAGACCGCCCATGTTTCAAATAGGAGCTATGGCCATGAAGAAGCGTGAGTTTCGCAATTTACGCCAAGGAGGAAGGACTGTTGGCACAAGACGTGGATGACTTTAGTAAACTAGCACGTTATGCCCCGGATGACGTTGCTACGGATGCAGCTAAGCAGGAGAAGTTTCTAGAAGGACTGAATGATGAGTTCAAGATGCCGTTGATGGTAGCCAGTTCAATAACTACCAGGAGTTAGTAGACCGAGCCCTCATGATTGAAGGAAAGCAGCAAAGAATTGAGAACTGCAAGCGGAAGTATGGACAAGGGAAGTATAACTGGAGCTCAAAGAAACCTCGTTATACCCCTAAATCAGGAATTCAGTTTGACATACCCATGGAGGAGGAAATTCGCATAACCATAACAGCACCAAGAATGGGAACGGAATGGAGGAAGCAACGGACGTAATCGCACCAACCCGTCAACACCATCCAAAGTAGACACGAGTCATGTTACTTGCTTTAAGTGCCGCAAGATGGGCATTATGCCAATGATCGCCCGAAGGCGTAATGGAAATGGCAATGGAAGCTCGAAAGAAGCCCAACCCTTTCAATAGTGGACAGGTGAACCACATTGAATTGGTGGAGGTTGAAGATCAGCCCGATGATGTAATCGGTAATTTTTTGGTTAAGTCATTTATCGCGGCTTGTTCTTTTCGATACTGGTGCATCACATTCATACATATCAAGGGGATTTGTGGATAAGTACAAGTTACCAACCCAAGCCCTTAGGTCACCCATGCTAGTAACCTCACCCGGAGTAGAGTACATGGCTAGTAAATGGTGTGAACGATTGCCATTAAGGATTGGACACTATGTTTTCCTCGGACCTAATAGTTCTGGAATCCCAAGGATTGGATGTGATATTAGGTATGGATTGGTTATCAAAGTATGGAGGAAACATAGATTGCACCACAAAGTCAATTTTGCTCACCACACCAGAAGGAAGAAGGATTAAGTATGTATCACGGCACGAGCCGAGGAGAGCACAAGTTAATTGCTTATCAGAGTGGTATGGGGAAGAAGTACCCGTGGTGAAGGATTTTCACGATGTATTTCCTAAGAGTTGCCAGGAATGCCACCGGATAGAGACATTGAGTTTTTGATCGAACTGTTGCCAGGAACAGGCCCGATATCGAAGCGACCGTATAGGATGCCAGCACAGGATTTGGCGGAAATCAAGAAGCATATTAAGGAACTTTTGGATAAAGGTTTTATACGCCCAAGCTCTTCACCTTGGGGATCACCCGTTTTGCTAGTGGAGAAGAAGGATGGATCGTTAAGAATGGTTGTTGATTATCGTGGATTGAATGAAGTAACAATCAAGAACAAGTACCCACTACCTATGATAAATGACCTGTTTGATCGCTTGCAAGGAGCCAAGGTGTTTTCCAAGATCGACTTGTGATCAGGGTACCATCAGTTGAAGATTCGGGAGCAGGACATACCCAAGACAGCATTTACCACGAGATATGGACTATACGAGTATACCGTTATGTCATTTGGATCGACTAACGCACCAGCCTATTTCATGAACCCGATGAACAAAGTGTTTATGGAGTTTTTGGATAAGTTCGTGGTGTTCATTGATGACATTTGGATTTTCTCGAAGAATGAAGAGGAACACAAGGAACATTTGCGATTGGTTTTGGAGAAACCGAGGGAACACCAGGTTGTATGCCAAGTTCAGCAAATGTGAGTTTTGGCTAAAGGAAGTTGGATTTCTCGGACATGTTATATCCGGAGAAGGGATAGCAGTTGACCCCACGAAAGTTGAGATCAGTAACCAAATGGGAAGCACCAACGACAGTTGGAGAGATTCGGAGTTTCCTTGGACTCGCAGGATACTACCGAAGGTTCATTGAGAATTTCTCAAGGATTGCCGAGCCTATGATGTAATTGTTGAAGAAGGAAAACAAATTCATATGGACCGAGGACTGTGAGGCAAGTTTTCAGGAGTTGAAGAAAAGATTGGTTACCTCACCAGTTTGATATTGCGGATCGGACTAAGGATTATGAGGTATATTGCGACGCTTCACGTCGAGGACTTGGAGCAGTGCTTATGCAGGAAGGAAGAGTTGTTTCGTATGCTTCACGACAACTTAAGCCCCATGAGTTGAATTATGCCACTCACGATTTGGAGTTAGCAGCCGTAGTGCATGCCCTGAAGACGTGGAGACATTTTCTCATTGGAAATCATTGTGAAGTATATACGGATCACAAGAGTTTGAAGTACATCTTCACACAGAAGGAATTGAATCTCAGACAAAGGAGATGGTTAGAGCTTATCAAGGATTATGACATGAGATTGCATTATCACCCCGGGAAGGCTAATGTCGTAGCAGACTCATTGAGCCGTAAGAGCCACGTCAATACTCTAATGATGGGAGAAATACCCAATGAGTTAGCCGAGGACCTTCGAGGGCTATGTTTGGAAATAGTACCGAGAGGCTATGTAGCAGCATTGGAGATTCAGTCAACGCTGATGGACAAAATCAGAGAAGCCCAAAAGGCGAGATAAGGAAGTTGCCTCTATAAAGGAGAAAATGAGCAAAGGAAAAGCTAAAGGATTTCGTGAGGACGAGCACGATACCCTATGGTTCAAGACCGTGTTTATGTGCCCAATGACCCGTAGATCGGGAAGTTGATTTTACAAGAAGCCCATGATTCACCCTATTCGATTCACCCAGAAATACCAAGATGTATTTGGATTTGAAGAATACTTTCCGGTGGACCGGAATGAAGAAGGATATTGCGGAGTATGTAGCGATTTGCGATGTATGTCGAAAGTAAAGGCGTAACATCAAGCGGCAGGATTGTTACAACCATTGCCGATACCGAATGGAAGTGGGATAAACTAGGCATGGATTTTATCACAGGATTGCCAAAGACTCGCTCAGGATATGACTCGATTTGGGTTATAGTCGACCGTTTGACAAAGGTAGCTCATTTTATTCGGTCAAGACTACCTATAGCGATGCTAAGTTGGCAAAGATATACATGACCAGAATTGTGTGCTTACACGGAGTTCCGAGGAGCATCGTATCGTATAGAGGAACCCAGTTTACCTCGAAATTTTGGAACCGGTTACGTAAACATTGGGAACCCGATTGGAATTGATCTGACTTTCCACCCACAGACCGATGGATGGGCCGAGAGAGTCAATCGATTACGGAAGACATGCCGAGAGCTTGTGCCCTAGATTATGGATCTAGCTGGGATGAAAATTTGCCATATGCAGAATTTTCCTACAACAACGATTACCAAACCAGCTTGAAGATGGCACCTTCGAGGCTTTGTATGGAAGAAGGTGCAGGACACCATTGTTATGGGACGAAACTGGAGATCGTCGATTGTTTGGACCAGATTTGATTAAGGAGTCTCAACGAAAGTTAAGTTGATTTGAGACAGCTCAAGGTAGCCCAGTCTGCATGTAAGAGCTATGCAGATTCAAAGCGCAAGCGATTGAGTATGAAGTTGGAGATGAGTATATCTCGAGTATCCCCGCTTCGAGGAGTTAAGCGTTTTGGAGTTAAAGGAAAGTTAGCACCCGTTTCGTTGGACCGTATAAGATTTTTGCAACGCATGGGAGAAGTTGCTTATAAGTTGGAATTGCCGGAAGGACCGGGGAGTTCATGATGTATTCCATGTTTCTCAGTTGAAGAAATGTCACCCCGAGATAGCAGAGGTACCGTTAAGAGACACAGTACCATTGGAAGCAATTCAGTTGAAGGATGATTTGACATATGAGGAAAGACCGATTAAGATTCTCGATTATGCCAGCAGAGTTACCCGCAGCAAGGTTATCAAGTTTTGCAAAGTTCGGTGGAGCCACCACACCGAGGATGAAGCCACCGGGAAAGAGAGGAAGTTTTGCTCAAGGACCACCTCACCTATTTTCTAGTTAACCCGAATCTCGAGGGCTAGATTCATCTTAAGGGTAGGTTTGTAACATCCCAAATTTTCAATTTGGAATGTTATACATTAGATCATCATGCATATCATATTTTCTCGCATTTTCTCGATCCTAGAAAATTTCACGCAACTCAAGGACCCTCGGAGAGTTGGAAGTTTCATTATTTTCACATTTGGGATTTCTCAAATTTTGGAAATAGGATCATTGGATTTATTTAATTATCTTCATAAAGTTTTTCCTATAAAATCTCAAGAGAGGGAATAATATGACTTTCCCAATATTTAGGAAAAACGAAAATATTTTAAATAAATCAAATTTGGGTTTTGAAGATTTATTTTGCTTAGGCAAAAATGAGCATTTTAAAATTTATTTGCATGTTGCAGTTTTAAAAGTTCATTTTGTTCGACTCATTTTAGGAGTCGGAGAAAATTTGTTTTATTTAATTTGGAATTCATTTGGTATTTTTTAATTGCTTAGTTTTAATTTTTTTTAAAAAAAAATATAACGCTACACTCGACCGAGGCCCACACCAGCCCAGCCCGGCGCCCGCCTCCTCTCCCTCGCCTCGAAGGGCAGTCTCCGCCACAGACGACGCCGCCGCTTGAGTCCGCCTCGCCAGCGCTCCTCGCCTTCCCCAAGGAACCGGACGCCCCCCCCCCCTTTATAACCCGACGCCCCCCCCCCCTTTCTCTCTCACATCACCCCGCCGCCGCCAAGGCCGCCGCTCGAACGCCGCCGCTGCCGCCCTCGTTGCCGGAGCACGCCGCCGTCGCCCGAGCCCTCGCCGACCCGCCGCCACCCACCGACCCGCCCGACCCGCCGGAGACCCGCCGAGCTCGGGTGACCGCCGGAGGTAGCCACCGCCAGCGCCCGTTTCCGATCCGGTTTCTCAAAAGACCCGATCCGGTTTTTTGCAAAGTTCGGTTTTTTTAAAAAACCTAGATTGGTTTTATTTTTTTCGGTTTTCTTAATTAACGAACGTTCACCGAATTCGCTCGCCTCAATGAACTCGCTCGTTGGATTCGTTCTGTTAACGAACGTCCGTTATTTAGTTCGCTCGCTGCTTTCTTTTAAATCGGATTTAACCCGTTATTTTTCAGATTCGATTTCGATCCGATTTTCAAAACTGTTTTATTTCTTGCTCGCTTATCTAATCGGGTGATTCAAGCGCCGAGTTTCAGAATAAAACCGCCGTTCGACTAACCTATTTTAATAGAGTTTTGCTACTGTGAGTTTTTGACCTAATTTCAGTTTTGTTTAACCGAGTCGTTCTCTCTCGAGTTCCGACTTTCGATACTTTATTTGATTCGATTCTTTTGCCACCGTGGTTCTTAAGTTGAACTATCTGGTTAGATCTTTTATTCGAGATTTCCTGTGCATTAGATGAGTACTTATTGTATGCTTGTTGTTTGTCTGCGTTAGATCACCCGTGAGTGCGCCGCTTGTTATTTCAATCTCTAGGACTCATGGATCATCGACAAGTCAAGTAACACTTTGATCATACTTTTCTACTACCCAGTTTTATGCATTAGATCAAACCCTCAAACACTTGCATGTTTAGGATCTAATTAAATTGTGGGATGGGAAGTAGATTGAGGTAGTACCTATTACCTGTTTTACTTATGAAACTTGGGAGTTACTTCTACGTTTGCTTGATTATGCCATGCTATGCTAGTAGACGTGGATTGGGTGAGTGAATATCCATGACGGATGTGAGATTGATAATTAATGGTTTATCTAAGGTGGCAACTTAAACACACATCCTGGGTGGATTGAGGCACTGGTTTCTATCAGGACTTGCTCAGATTTCTTGGACCGCCACCTGTGCTCTAAGGGATCATAAGATTATTCAAACTAGAAACTTCCGTCGCAGCCACAAGCCAATTATGGGCTCTGGCGTAGTTGACTAAGTTGTGCGAACTCTTACGGGTAGGCTAGCTGATGTAGGGGATGTAGGTTGGTATGGTCTACCCACATGTAAGGTGCTAGCGCCGAAAGACTATGTCTCGGCCATCCGCTTTCTCAAACACCATGTAAAAGGGAACCAAGCGGAGGCGATCGAGTCTTGTGGGGAAAAGTGCGCAAACCTCTGCAGAGTGTAAAAACTAATCATGATTAGCCGTGTCCCTGGTTATGGACAGTTTTGAGTATCTAGTACTTGAATATCATGTGAATCTCAACATGTTACTTCTAATAATAAAGTTATTGGGTTTTTAATGAGTACTTTTTAATTGGGATTGAGGATGTCAACCATTCTCAATGTTTAACAACCACCATGATAGTTAAATAAAATTATTCCTTTGATGTAGGGAAAAATTGGCTTTTCGCAAAAATGTAACAGAGAGCCTTACCACCAGCCAAATATGCATGTAGTGTAGGCTTATTGCTTCATTGTTCTCTATGTGTTACATTGCCAAGATATTCCATGTGTCGAATTTTTCAGGCTGCAACTTTTCATGTTGCAGACTTTTCGCATTTACGAGTAAGATGTTAGGTTGTGGTTCTATACTCGGTGATGCCGTTGGAGTTGATGGACTCACTCGCTTTTCCAAGCCTTCCATTGTTATTATTAGATGGCCTTAAGCCATATTATTGTATTAAGTTCCCTTGTGGACAACGATGTAATAAGTGTGTGATTGCTACTCTGCTATAAATCCTTCGAAATCTTGTCTGTGTCGACATTCTTGATCGAGGATGACACTGAGCACAGAGCGCTAGATCCATTCGGGTCTGGTCGCGACATCCACACCCAGGAGGGAATCTCTGTAATAGTTAGGGTAGTTATGTGTTTTGGGATTTTAAACGCGAAGAAATATTATGTGCAAACAAATTCTTTCATGCCTTTACTGAAACGCGAAGACATACCCCGTTAAACATTTTCAAAATCCTCAAAAACCTAACAGAAAAAAAGTTACGGGGCTTTTAATATCTAGAGTGGAAAAAATCGAAAAAATTTCAAACTGTGGTCAAACAATGGTCAAACCATGGTCAAACTAATTATTCTAGAATATTAGTGTTACTAAATAATTTGTTCAGTTATTTTGAATTTTGGTCAAATTTGGTCAAACTGTGGTCAAACTGTGGTCAAACCATGGTCAAACTAATTATTCAAATTACCTATTGTTTTCTAAATAATTATTGTTTTTGAAAACAATAGTTTGAAACTCGAATAGTAAAATGTGTCAATTCATGCTCAAGCAAAATTCCTGAGGGTTAATAGGATTGACATCTTACTATTGTCAGGAAAACAACAAGTGCAGACTTGGAAACGAGGGAGAAAAGAACCCGGAAGTTAAGCGTGCTCAGGCTGGGGGAGTGGGAGGATGGGTGACCGTTCGGGAAGTTAGGTGATTTGGAATGATGAGGGTGATTAAGGAAGAGGATAAATTGAGCAGTGATGAGGGGTGCTGATTAGAGATTAGGGGTTAAAATAATTCAGAAATTTGAAAATAAAAAATTATTCAAAAAATTATACAAAAAAAATTCAAAAAAAATTCAAAAAAAAAATCATAAAATTTCCATTAGTCCCGGTTGGTGTTACCAACCGGGACTAAAAGGTGGAGCCCCACGTGGCCGCGGCCTTTAGTCCCGGTTCTGGATTGAACCGGGACTAAAGGGGGGAGGCATTAGTACCGACCCTTTAGTCCCGGTTCACCAACCGGGACTAAAGGCCCTTACAAACCGGGACAATAGGCCCTTTTTCTACTAGTGTTCCCCCTTTCCCCTCTCCCTCTCCTCTGTTCTTCCCTTCTTCCTCTCGAGTTCATCACAAAATTTGCCCCAAATTTGTCAAGATTTGCAGGCCCCCATCCATTCAAATGATCACAAAGGTTAGGAACTTTGTCCTTTCATCTCTCATTGCTAGATTAGCTCTTGCATTGGTTTATATGGTGATTAATCGTGGGTTTTAGTAATTTAGGAGGAATTATATGTGGTAGTATTTGATTTATATGCAAATTGAGGTCAAAATAACACTTAGTTTGCATATGTTGGTATGGTTTACTTAGTGTCTTCTAAATCTCCGTCGTAACCACCGTCGATCACCGGCATCACCTTGTGGTGAGCCTCTTGTTCATGAAATTTTATACAAAAAATTGATGTTTGTGTGATTTGGATATATAGTTACTTGTATGATTATCTTACCCATACGTTGTTTGTTATAC
Organism: Aegilops bicornis; assembly: GCA_021605145.1. Taxonomy (NCBI): domain Eukaryota; kingdom Viridiplantae; phylum Streptophyta; class Magnoliopsida; order Poales; family Poaceae; genus Aegilops; species Aegilops bicornis. The sequence goes on from CM038673.1 coordinate 719,879,489, forward strand.
ATAGTGCCATGGTATTGATATCCGTCCTCGCCGGTCCTCGCCCTTGTTATGATTCGGATGTGGTATATTCTCTTTTAAAACTATTTGTTGCATTTTGTGTTTATGACAAATTATGCCCATCAAGTTGACATAGATATTTTTATCTAGGAGGTATGTGAACTGGAAATTCCAACCGAATTCTGTTGTCGAGAGGTTAAATTTAGTTGAAAGAGAAAACGAGTATTTAAAAGAAAAATTGAAAAGAATTGAGGGGGAGAAGATGGAATTGGAGTTGCATGTTGCCGATGTCGTCGATGATCACAAGATCAAGATGGAGAAAATGCGCTTGAAGATTAGAAAGATTAGAAAATATGTCATTGATAGTGAGGCTTGGTATTATTATGCTGTTGGATCAATTGTTACCTTAGTTGCGATCTTGATCGCATTTGTTGTTGCATTTAAATGCTTTAGCTAGAGAATTATTTGTTTGTTGCATTTAAATGTTGTATGAACTTTATATGTATTGTATTAATTTGGTGTTTTTGGTGCTGTATATTGAAGATGAGCCGGCAATGGATGTACGATGACCGATGCTCTCCCGAGTTCATTAATGGCGTGCATACTTTTCTGCTTGCGGTCGAGGCAAACAAGCGGGCGGATGATTTTATGCCTTGTCCATGTGCTGGCTGTAAGAATGGTCACAATTACTCTACGCCAAGAACCATTCACGTCCACTGCTTGAGTCCGGTTTCATGCCCCACTATAATGTTTGGACCAAGCACGGAGAAAGAGGGGTTATGATGGAAGACAATGAAGAAGAAGAGGACGACGACAGCTATCCCGGCCATGGGTTCCCAGAATACGATGATACAACAATGGGGAAGAAGTCGAGCCGGTAATGCGGAAGAAGCTGAGCCGGCAATGCGGGAAGAAGCTGAAGAAGAGGCATCAGATGAGCCCGTTGATGATCTAGGTCGGCCATTGCCGATGCAAAGAGAAACTGCGCAAGTTATTTGGAGAAGAAGAAGTTGCAGCGCATGTTAGAGGATCACAAAAAATTATTGTACCCGAATTGCGAGGGTGACAAGAAAAAGCTGGGCACCACATCGAACTCATTGCAATGAAAGGCGAGAATGGTGTATCCGACAAGGGATTTGGAAAGTTGCTGGTAATAATAAAGAATATGCTTCCAAAGGACAACGAATTGCCCGAGAGTACGTCTGAAGCAAATAAGGTTGTCTCGCCTCTAGGGTTAGAGGTGCGTAAGATACATGCATGCCCTAATGATTGCATCCTCTACCGCGGTGAGCACGATGATTTGAACGCAGCTTGCGGTATGTGGTGCATTGCGCTATAAGATCAGCCGCGATGACCTCGGTGATGTCGAGGGCGAGCGCCCGTGAAGAAGATTCTGCCAAGGTGATGTGGTATGCTCCTATAATACCACGGTTGAAATGTTTGTTCCAAAACAAAGAGCATGCCAAGGCGATGCGATGGCATAGAGAAGACCGTAAGAAAGACGGAAAGTTGAGAGTACCACGACGGGTCGCGGTGGAGAAAAATCGAAAGAAAGTACGGGAAGGAGTTTGCGGATGAAGCAAGGAACGTATGGTTTGGTCTAAGCGCAGATGGCATTAATCCTTTTGGGGAGCAGAGCAGCAACAATAGCACCGGCCTGTGACTCTATGTTTGTATAACCTTCCTCCTTGGTTGTGCATGAAGCGGAAGTTCATTATGATGCCAGTGCTCATCCAAGGCCCTAAGCAACCTGGCAACGACATTGATGTGTACCTAAGGCCATTAGTTGAAGAACTCTTACAACTGTGGAATGGAACAGGTGTACGTGCGTGAACCTCGTAGGTCTTCCAGAGTACGGTCTGCACCAGAGTGGTATGGCAATCCTATTCTGGAAGTCATGTTACTAGACCATGATAAACCTACGAACTATGAGGAAGCGATGATGAGCCCAGATTCCGCGAAATGGCTTGAGGCCATGAAATCTGAGATGGGATCCATGTATAAGAACAAAGTATGGACTTTGATTGACTTTCCCGATGATCGGTGAGTCATTAAGAATAAATGGATCTTCAAGAGGAAGACGGACGCTGATAGTAGTGTTACTATCTACAAAGCTAGACTTGTCGAAAAAGGTTTTTGACAAAGTTCAAGGTGTTGAATACAATGAGATTTTCTCACTCGTATCGATGCTTAAAAGTCTGTCCGAATCATGTTAGCAATTGCCACATTTATGAAATTTGGCAAATGGATGTCAAAACTGCATTCCTTAATGGATTTATTAAAGAAGAGTTGTATATGATGCAACCAGAAGGTTTTGTCAATCCTAAAGGTGCTAACAAAATGTGCAAGCTCCAGCGATCCATCTATGGACTGGTGCAAGCATCTCAGAGTTGGAATATACGCTTTGATAAGTTGATCAAAGCATATAGTTTTATACAGACTTGCGCTGAAGCCTGTATTTACAATAAAGTGAGTGGGAGCACTATCGCCTTTCTGATAAATATATGTGAGTAACATATTGTTGATCAGAAATGATGTAGAATTTTTCTGGAAAGCATAAAGGAGTATTTGAAAGGAGTTCTTTAGAAGAAAGACCTCAGTAAAGCTACTTATATATTGAGCATCAAGATTTATTGAGATAGATCAAGACGCTTGATAAGTTTTTTCAATAAGTACATACCTTGTCAAGATTTTGAAGTAGTTCAAAATGGAACAGTCAAAGAAAAGTTCTTGCCTATGTTGCAAAGGTGTGAAATTGAGTAAGACTCAAATCCCGACCACGGCAGAAAAATAGAAAAGAGAATGAAAGTCATTCCCTATGCCTCAGTCATAGGTTCTATAAAGTATGCTATGCTATGTACCAGATCTATTGTATACCTTGCTCTAAATTTGGCAAGGGAGTACAATAGTGATCTACGAGTAGATCACTGGACATTGGTCAAGAATATCCTTAGTGAGGACTAAGAAGATGTTTCTCGATTATGGAGGTGATAAAAGAGTTCGTTGTAAAAGTTACATCGGTGCAAACTTTTACACTGATCCAGATGACTCTAAGTCTCAATCTGGATACATATTAAAAGTGGGAGCAATTAGCTAGACTAGCTCCGTACAGAGCATTGTAGACATAGAATATTTTGCAAAATACATACGGCTCTGTATGTGACAGACCCGTTGACTAAATTTATCTCACGAACAAAACATGATCATACCTTTGTACTCTTTGGGTGTTAATCACATATCGATGTGAGATAGGTTATTGACTCTAGTAAACCCTTCGGGTGTTGGTCACATGACGATGTGAACTATGGGTGTTAACCACATACAGATGTGGATATTGGTGTTAAATCACATGGTGATGTGAACTAGATTATTGACTCTAGTGCAAGTGGGAGACTGAAGGAAATATGCCCTAAAGGCAATAATAAAGTTATTATTTATTTCGTTATTTCATGATAAATGTTTATTATTCATGCTATAATTGTATTAACCGGAAACATGATACATGTATGAATACATAGACAAACTGAATGTCACTAGTATGACTCTACTTGACTAGCTCATCAATCAAAGATGGTTATATTTCCTAGCCATAGACAAAGAGTTGTCATTTTATTAAAGGGATCACATCATTAGGAGAATGATGTGATTGACTTGACCCATTCCGTTAGCTTAGCACTTGATCGTATAGTATGTTGCTATTGCTTTCTTCATGACTTATACATGTTCCTATGACTATGAGATTATGCAACTCCTGCTTAATGGAGGAACACTTTGTGTGCTACCAAACTTCACAACGAATCGGGTAATTATAAAGGTGCTCTACAGGTGTCTCCAAAGGTACTTGTTGGGTTGGCGTATTTCGAGATTAGGATTTGTCACTCCCATTGTCGGAGAGGTATCTCTGGGCCCACTCGGTAATGCACATCACTTAAGCCTTGCAAGCCTTGCAACTAATTAGTTAGTTGCGGGATGATGTATTACGGAACGAGTAAAGAGACTTGTCGGTAACGAGATTGAACTAGGTATTGAGATACCGACGATCGAATCTCGGGCAAGTAACATACCGATGACAAAGGGAACAACGTATGTTGTTATGCGGTTTGACCGATAAAGATCTTCGTAGAATATGTAGGAGCCAATATAAGCATCCAGGTTCCGCTATTGGTTATTGACCGGAGACATGTCTCGGTCATGTCTACATTGTTCTCGAACCCGTAGGGTCCGCACGCTTAAGGTTTCGATGACAGTTATATTATGAGTTTATGAGTTTTGATGTACCGAAGGAGTTCGGAGTCCCGCATGAGATCGGGAACATGACGAGGAGTCTCGAAATGGTCGAGACGTAAAGATCGATATATTGGACGACTATATTCGGACTTCGGAAAGGTTCCGAGTGATTCGGGTATTTTTCGAAGTACCAGAGAGTTACGGGAATTCGCCGGGGAGTATATGGGCCTTATTGGGCCATACGGGAATAGAGGAGAGAGGCCAAAAGGAAGGAGGCTTGCGCCCCCCCCCTCTGGTCCGAATTGGACAAGGGGCAGCCCCTTTCCTTCTTCCTCTCCCCCTCTTCCCTTCTCCTACTCAAACAAGGAAGGAGGGAGTCCTACTCCGGTGGGAGTAGGACTCCCCTTGGTGCGCCCTTCCTAGGCCGGCCGCCTCCCCTTGCTCCTTTATATACGGGGCAGGGGCACCTCTAGGCACAACAACAATTGATCCCTTGGATCTCTTAGCTGCAGTGCGGTGTCCCCTCCACCACAGTCCACCTCGAGCACATCAGAAGCGGTGCTTAGACGAAGCCTCGTGACGGTAGAACATCAAGATCGTCACCACGCCGTCAGGTCGACGGAACTCTTCCCCGACACTTTGCTGGATCGAGTCCGGGGATCGTCATCAAGCTGAACGTGTGCTAGAACTCGGAGGTGCCGTAGTTTCGGTGCTTGATCGGTCGGGCCGTGAAGACGTACGACTACATCAACCGCGTTGTTCCAACGCTTCCGCTTTCGGTCTACGAGGGTACGTGGACAACACTCTCCCCTCTCGTTGCTATGTATCAGCATGATCTTGCGTGTGCGTAGATTTTTTTTGAAATTACTACGTTCCCCAACACTACGGTGCATCGAGGAGTGAGCAACGCCGCCGCATCAAGAGGAGGAAGGACGGCGGCATAGAGAAACTGTTCGTTCGGGGGTGATCTAAGCTGTCAGCGTCCTTGCGGGAATAAGTGGGCCTTGACGGCCCAATTACCGACAGGAAGAGGAGATTGTTCCCCAGAGCAGCGGCATGAGACGGGCACATGACGTCTTGTTGGCGAAAGGTGGATGCCCGACTTTGATCTACACGGTACATTTGATGATCCGACGGCTGAGACAGTGAAATAGTTGTGGAGCCTCGTAGCTAGCCCCGTTATACTGTTTCTCAATAGGATAGCGTAAGATTTATTTCACCTTGCTTTGTAATTCAAAACGACCTTGTACTCTTATATATATACCCATAAGGCAAAAACAATACAACAACTATTACACCGATCCCTCTATCCCTTCTAACATGGCATCAGATTAACCGGTCCAACCCTAGCCGCCGTCCGCCGCTTCCATTCTGCGCCGCCCACGGGATGGTCGGCCTCCATGACCGTCGCCGGGGGCCGCGCCACCCGTACCTAGGGTTCGTCCGCCGGTCATGTTGACCGGCTGCCCTGAAGAGTCTTTTTTCTCGAGCCCTTGCTTCAGTTTTTTTCGCTCTCTCGCCGGTTGTTTTGAGCGGCGTTTTCTTTTTGGTTTTCCGATCTATGTCTGATCGGTTTGCGTCGCCCGCCGCCGCCGTCGACCCCCGTGTGCCTCTACTCCGACACCGGCGCGACCAGCCGGCCTCTTCATCGACCCGGCGGCCTCGCGCGACAGGCGGCCCCTAATGGTCGTCGTCCGCGCGTCTGCCCGCCCTTTGCCCCGACCCGACGACCTCACACGACAGGCGGCCCCTCACAGCCGTCATCCGCGCGCCGCCCTGAGGCCGTTCCGCCTCGCGCGCTGCCGCTGCATCGCCCCTTCGGGCCGTAGTGCCGCGGCCCGCGGTCAATCGCCGCACCGAGGTCGTCCGTTCCAGGCCGTCCCCGAGGTTGCACCGACTCTCGCGCTGCCGATGCGCGCCTCGTCGGGCCGTAGCGAGCGTGGCACGCGATCCCCGCAACTGCCCTGAGGTCTTCCCCGCCGTCGCCCCGACCTGCCTGCCGCCGTTTGCGTCGCCCCTTCGGGCCGTAACACTGCGGCCCGCGGTCTACCGTTGTCCACACGCGTTGACTTCCACGTGATATGCGCCGCGCTGCCTCCCTTGACGCGGGAAAGTCACCATCCGTGTCGATCTTCGTCACGCTGTCGGGTTCATTATCGCCTACTTCGAGCATCGCCGCCGCGCTCCTTCTCTAGACGCCGCCGCCCTCTTAGGCCGCCGCCGCCGCTGCTCTTCTTCCGCGGCTCCACGACGACTACCTCGACACCGGCGACCCCCCGAATCGACACCGACCACGGCGTTCTTTGCACGGCAACCTCGACTACAGCTACACCATCTACGCTCTCGGCTACCTTGACAAACGGCACAAAGGGCTACCGCCTTGCTTGAGCAACCTCGTCGGTTTCCACTCCAGCCATGACTCCGCGATGCATTGACCGTTACAACTATGGGGGGGGGGGTGTCCATCGGCTTGCCTTCGAATTCTTCTCCGGCCCCACCGCTCGCATCATTACTGCTAGTATCATGGGGGATGTTGAGTATCATTGTTATTATGGAAACATAGGATAGCGTAGGATTTATTTCACCTTGCCTTGTACTCCAAGATGACCTTATAATCCTATATATATGCCCATGAGGCTCAACCAATACAACTATTCCACCAAACATCTCTTTCCCTTCTAACACCATCTACACACCCCCATGGGTCATCGGGTCGTGGTTGGTGGCACTTGATCTATATTAGGACGGCCACTCTTCATGTCATGTCGGGCAATGTCGTTCTTAATTGTGAGAAATCCATAAGAACCTCAGCTATTTCATTTCCTCTTTCACACATGCCACATTAACCGAAGCTTCCGAATTGCAGTACCTCAGATATTTTCAAACCCAATAGTCGGTATAGAGATCGTATAGAGAAAATACTATGGAAGGAGCTTTAACTGCAGTCGTGACAATCAGATCAGTAAGGTGATCACCTTCGAAAGTTTTTTTCACAACCAAAAGCACCAGAAATAGCACCATGTTCTCTCAAAAATTATGGGGAACAATGCACACACACACTGGAACCGTTTCATCAACATATATAAGACTGACTAGTTGAATGCCCGTGCGTTGCCACGGGAATACGAAATATGATGTAAAAAGATAACTCGACATGAATTAACAATATTCATATCTATCAGTGACACATGCTACAAAGTGAAATACATATACAACTATATGAATTAAATATAGTACTACCATTTTTCTCTGGGGAATAGCATCATAATTCATATGCAACATGGAAAATAAAAGGTTAAAAGGACAGACCTCTAAGAAATTTGATAGCCCTCACAGACTGTCTAAATACCTTGGTTCTACTCCCTCTGTTCCTAAATACCTCGGTTCGAACATGGACTACATACGGAGCAAAATGATGATTCTACACTCTAAAGTATATTTTTTATACATCCGTATGTAGTCCTTTATTAAAATCTTTAAAAAAGATTTATACTTCGTATTTAGGAACCAAGGAAGTGCAGCACTCTTAAGTCTCACTCTCTCCTCACTGCTCTCACTTTCTCCTCACCGCTTTTCCCTTCATGCTACGAATACTTTTCACTTTCCAGAAGGAAAACGTTGGCAATCGGCAAGCCGACCGAAGCGACGCGCCGGTCGCACGCGCGTCGTAAGATTCACGTGGATCCATCACCGCTCGTAGCGCCATGTCATTCTATGCGGGGCCCAGCCCACCGACACACATCAACCTTATCCCCTCACCCCCATCGTTTTCCCCCAATTCCACCTCCCAGAACAGTCTCTCCTCGCGAAAGCTAGCGAGCGGCCCTGTTCCTCCTACCGGCCGGAAGCAACATGGCCGCCGGGTGTTTGCCGCAAATCGCGATTTTGGCTCCACCTCGTGTGCCACCACTTTTTTTTTGCTGCTGCTCAGGTGCTTTTCTGCTAGGGCGACCCACGGGGCTGCAGAGGTTGGACAAGACCAACAGCTGCGACGCTTTTGCCGGTGACGATGCCCTCGTGCGTGACGGCCTCCCGGCCATGGTTCAAGCTCCAAGCCGAGCAGGGCATCATGCTCAAGATTAGCTAGAACCGGCCGACGGCATAGCTGCAACCATGTTCAAGATTTGCTGGAAGCATCTGCGCACAAAAGCTGGAACCACGGAGACGCTGAACCGGGCCAGGGATTTTTTTTGCTAGAACCAGCACTTGTTTTTGCTGGAACCGGCCAGCGATTTTGCTTCCTCCGGCAGATGGTGCTGGGCGGCGACGCCGGTGGCCGCGAGATTTTTTTGCCGCATCCATATTTTTGCTGGAACCAGCAATTGCTTTGCTGGAATCGGCCAAATTTTTTGCTTCATCCAACGGATGGTGCTGGGCGGCGACGCCAGTGGCTGCAATAAATTTTTGCTGCCTTGTTTTTTTTGCTGGAACCAGCAATCGATTTTGCTGGAACCGGCCATGAGGTTTGCTTCAACCCGGAGGTCAGATAGTGCTGGACGGCGACGGTGATGCCCAAGGTGATTTTTGCTGTATTTTAGTTTCCATCATGATTTTTGTTGTATTTGTGTTTTTTGCTTTAATCAACATTTGATTTTGCTGGAAGCGGCTGAAGCAGAGCTGGAACCTTCCTTATCTTTCGTTTTTGATGCAACCATCCAGCCGACGAGCACCCCGGCCCGGCGAGCTGCACCTGCGAAGCCGGCGAGCGGCGCCACGGAGCTTCAAGCCGGAGGCCGGGGAGGGGACGAAGGAGGGGCGACGAGCAGCACATATTTCAAAAAAAAAAAAAGATCCCAGGCCCCCGCGCCGCTCCCTCCCCGGAGCGACACGGGCGGCGGCCCCCAGCCCCCCGCAGCCTCCCCCCTCCCACCTCCTTCTCCTCCTCGCCATCGCCGGTGGCCTTCGGCAGGCAAAGCCTGTGCGGAGCCGGCGGCAGCGGGGCACTCTTCTGCTGCTCTTTGCACGTGAGTTGGGGACATTGCGTGCGGATGGCGGCTGACCGGCGCTCGGCTCCGGGCCGGTGTCCTCGCTTCATGGCGGAGTGGTCTCCGTGGCGCGCATTGGCTGGTCGCGGCCTTCGGCGTGCTATTGCGGCGAGTGGTCACGGTCGTGGCGCTGTCGCGGGCGAGATCCGTCCCCGCTGCGGTCCGGGCGTCCCTCGCGAGCTGCGGCCTCACGCGGATGGTGGTCTGGGGTGAAGGGAGGCTCGGCCCCGCTGCGCATCCGGGCGCCCGTTCTGCATTCCTCGGCTTGGCGTCATGGTGGTCTTACATTTGGTGCTTGGTGGCGGGCTGATCTGGCAGCTCGTCCGGCGAGTTGGGGTGGGGTGGCGGCCCCCCCTTCCTACTCGGGGATCCTCTTTGGCCGTGCTGTGTGCGGTGGCCGTGTAGTGGTGGTCTACGGTTGCCGGGGCGACGGTCCCGGATTCGGTGGTGGCGGCTTCGTCCAAGGGGCGGTGCAGGTCTGGTCGTGGCGGATCGAGGGGTCCCGTGGCCAGTTGGAGTCAGACGGCTGGCCTCGGTGCTCTACAAGGATTGGTGGGCGGCGGTTTTGAAGGAAATATGCCCTAAAGGCAATAATAAAGTTATTATTTATTTCCTTATATCATGATAAATGTTTATTATTCATGCTAGAATTGTATTAACCGGAAACATAATACATGTGTGAATACATAAACAAACATATAGTCACTAGTATGCATCTACTAGACTAGCTCATTAATCAAAGATGGTTATGTTTCCTAACCATAGACATGTGTTGTCATTTGATTAATGGGATCACGTCATTAGGAGAATGATGTGATTGACATGACCCATTCCGTTAGCTTAGCACTTGATCGTTTAGTATATTGCTATTGCTTTCTTCATGACCTATACATGTTCACCTGTAACTATGAGATTATGCAACTCCGTTCTGGGAGGAACACTTTGGGTACTACCAAACATCACAACGTAACTGGGTGATTATAAAGGAGTACTACTGGTGTCTCCAAAGGTACATGTTGGGTTGGCGTATTTTGAGATTAGGTTTTGTCACTCCGATTGTGGGAGAGGTATCTCTAGGCCTTCTCGGTAATACACATCACATAAGCCTTGCAAGCATTGCAACTAATAAGTTAGTTGTGAGATGATGTATTACGGACGAGTAAAGAGACTTGCAGTCTTGAGATTGAACTAGGTATTGGATACCGACGATCGAATCTCGGGTAAGTAACATACCGATGACAAAGGGAACAACGTATGTCGTTATGCGGTTTGACCGATAAAGATCTTTTGAAGAATATGTAGGAACCAATATGGGCATCCAGTTCCGCTATTGGTTATTAATGAGAATAGTTCTAGGTCATGTCTACATATTTCTCGAACCCGTAGGGTCCGCACGCTTAACGTTTCGATGACAGTTTATTATGAGTTTATAAGTTTTGATGTACCGAAGTTTGTTCGGAGTCCCGGATGTGATCACGGACATGACGAGGAGTCTCGAAATGGTCGAGACATAAAGATTGATATATTGGAAGCCTATGTTTGGACTTGAATGGTTAGGGTGAAATCGGGATTTTACCGAAAAACCGGGGGGTTACCGGAACCCTCCCGGGGGATGTTGGGCCTTAATGGGCCATAAGGGAGAAGAGGAGGGCCGGCCAGGGCAGGCCGCGCGCTCCCTCCCCCCCTAGTCCGAATAGGACAGGAGAGGCGGCGCCCTTCCTCTCTCCCTCCCCAAGTCCTAATCCAACTAGGAAGGGGGGAGTCCTACTCGGTGGGAGTAGGACTCCTCCGGCCGCGCCTCCTCCTAGGGCTGGCCGCATCCCCTTGCTCCTTTATATCTGAGGCAGGGGCACCCCATAACACACAAGTTGATCTACGGATCGTTCCTTAGCCGTGTGTGGTGCCCCTCCACCATATTCCACTTCGGTCATATCGTCAGCGGAGCTTAGGCGAAGCCTGCTACGGAAGAGTCATATCGTCGCGGAGCTTAGGCGAAGCCTGCGCCGTGGAGCATCATCATCGCCACCACGCCGTCGTCTTGATGGAACTCATCCCGGACGCTTTCTTTGGATCGGAGCCGGGGATCGTCATCGAGCTGAACGTGTCTTGAACTCGGAGGTGCCGTGCGTTCGGTACTTGGATCGGTCGGATCGTGAAGACGTCGACTACATCAACAGCGTTGTTATAACGCTTCCGCTTATGGTCTATGAGGGACGTGGACATACACTCTCCCTCTCGTTGTTATGCCATCACCATGATCTTGCGTGTGCGTAGGAAATTTTTGAAATTACCACGTTCCCCAACAAAGGGCATCCGAGCCTGGTTTTATGCGTTGATGTCATATGCACGAGTAGAACACAAGTGAGTTGTGGGCGATATAAGTCATCTTGCTTACCAGATGTCATACTTTGGTTCAGCGGTATTGTGAGATGAAGCGGCGGACCGACATTACGCCAGACGCTTACGCGAGACTGGTTTCACCGCTTGAGCACTTTCGTTGCTTAAAGGTGACCGGCGGGTGTCTGTTTCTCTCACTTCAGTTGAACCGAGTGTGGCATACGCCCGGTCCTTGCGAAGGTTAAAACAGCACCAACTTGACAAACTATCGTTGTGGTTTTGATGCGTAGGTAAGAACGGTTCTTGCTCAGCCCGTAGCAGCCACGTAAAACTTGCAACAACAAATTAGAGGACGTCTAACTTGTTTTTGCAGGACATGTTGTGATGTGATATGGTCAAGACGTTATGCTATATTTTATTGTATGAGATGATCATGTTTTGGAACCAAGTTATCGGCAACTGGCAGGAGCCATATGGTTGTCGCTTTATTGTATGAAATGCAAACGCCATGTAATTGCTTTACTTTATCACTAAGAAGTAGCGATAGTCGTAGAAGCAATAGTTGGCAAGACGACAACGATGCTACGATGGAGATCAAGGTGTCGCGCCGGTGACGATGGTGATCATGACGGTGCTTCGGAGATGGAGATCACAAGCACAAGATGATGATGGCCATATCATATCACTTATATTGATTGCATGTGATGTTTATCCTTTATGAATCTTATCTTGCTTTGATTGACGGTAGCATTATAAGATGATCTCTCACTAAAATTATCAAGAAGTGTTCTCCACAGTATGCACCCGTTGCGAAAGTTCTTCGTCTTTGAGACACTACGTGATGATCGGGTGTGATAGGCTCTACGTTCAAATACAATGGGTGCAAAACAGTTGCACGCGGAATACTCAGGTTAAACTTGACGAGCCTAGCATATAACAGATATGGCCTCGGAACACGGAGACCGAAAGGTCGAACGTGAATCATATAGTAGATATGATCAACATAGTGATGTTCACCATTGAAACTACTCCATCTCACGTGATGATGGGACATGGTTTAGTTGATTTGGATCACGTAATCACTTAGATAACTGGAGAGATGTCTATCTAAGTGGGAGTTCTTTAGTAATATGATTAATTGAACTTAAATTTATCATAAACTTAGTACGTGATAGTATTTTGCTTGTCTATGTTTACTGTAGATAGATGGCTCGTCTTTGTTGTTCCGTTGAATTTTAATGCGTTCCTTGAGAAAGCAAAGTTGAAAGATGATGGTAGCAATTACGAATTTGGGTCCGTAATTTGAGGATTATCCTCATTGCTGCCTGAGAAGAATTACGCCTGGAAGCACCGCTGGGTGCCGAACTTTCTGCAGAACAACGCGAAGTTGTGAGCGTCTGGCGAGCAAAGTGATGACTACTCTATAGTTCGATGTGCCATGCTTTACGGCTTAGAACCGGGTCTTCAACGATGTTTTGAGCGTCATGGAGCATATGAGATGTTCCAGGAGTTGAAGTTAATATTTCAAGCAAATGCGGGTTGAGAGATATGAAGTCTCCAATAAGTTCTATAGCTGCAAGATGGAGGAGAATAGTTACATCGGTGAACATATACTCAAAATGTGCGGGTATAATAATCACTTGATTCAAGCGGGAGTTAATCTTCCGGATGATAGTGTCATTGATGAAATTCTCCAATCATCGCCACCAAGCTACAAGAGCTTCGTGATGAACTATAATATGCAAGGGATGACCAAAACAATTCCCGAGCTCTTCGCAATGCTAAAAGCAGCGGAGGTAGAAATCAAGAAAGAGCATCAAGTGTTGATGGTCAACAAGACCACTAGTTTCAAGAAAAGGGCAAAGGAAAGAAGAAGGGAACTTCAAAAGAACAGCAAGAAAGTTGCTGCTCAAGAGAAGAAACCCAAGTGCGGACCTAAGCACTGGCCCGAAGTGCTTCTACCGCAAAGCATCGATAATCGGAAGCGGAACTGCCCCAAGTATTTGGCGGATAAGAAGGATGGCAAGGTGAACAAAGGTATATGTGATATACATGTTATTGATGTGTACCTTACTAATACTCGCAGATAGTACACGGGTATTTGATCTTTGGTTACATTGCTAATATTTGCAACTCGAAGCAGAACTACGGATTAGCGAAGATTGGCTAAGGGCGAGGTGACGATGCGGCGTGGGAAATGGTTCCAAAGTCGATGTGATCGCAATGGCACGCTACCTCTACATCTACCATCGGGATTAGTTTTAGACCTAAATAATTGTTATTTGGTGCGGCGTTAAGCATGAACATTATATCTGGATCTTGTTTGATGCGAGACGGTTATTCATTTAAGACAGAGAATAGTGGTTGTTCTATTTATATGAATAATATCTTTTATGGTCATGCACCCTTGAAGAGTGGTCTATTTTTATTGAATCTCGATAGTAGTAATACACATATTCATAGTGTTGAAACCAAAAGATCTGAGTTGATAATGATAATGCAACTTATTTATGGCACTTGCCGTTTGGGTCATATCGATGTAAAAGCATGAAGAAACTCCATCTTGATGGACTTTTGGAATCACTTGATTATGAATCACTTGGTACTTGCGAACCGTGCCTCATGAGCAAGATGACTAAAACGCCATTCTCCGGAACTATGGAGCGAGCAACTGATTTGTTGGAAATCATACATACTGATGTTTGTGGTCCAATGAATGTTGAGGCACGCGGCGGGTATCGTTATTTTCTCACCTTCACAGATGATTTGAGCAGATATGGGTATATCTACTTAATGAAACACAAATCTGAAACATTTGAAAAGTTCAGAGAATTTCAGAGTGAAGTGGAAAATCATCGTAACAAGAAAATAAAATTTCTACGATCTGATCGTGGAGGAGAATATTTGAGTTACGAGTTTGGTTTACATTTGAAACAATGCGGAATAGTTTCGCAACTCACGCCACCCGGAACACCACAACGAAATGGTGTGTCCGAACGTCGTGAATCGTACTTTACTTGATATGGTGCGATCTATGATGTCTCTTCTTGATTTACCGCTATCGTTTTGGGGATATGCTTTAGAGGCGGCCGCATTCACGTTAAATAGGGCACCATCAAAATCCGTTGAGGCGACACCTTATGAATCGTGGTTTGGCAAGAAACCAAAGTTGTCGTTTCTTAAAGTTTGGGGCTGCGATGCTTATGTGAAGAAACTTCAACCGGATAAGCTCGAACCCAAATCGAGAAATGTGTCTTCATAGGATACCCAAAGGAGGCTGTTGGGTACACCTTCTATCACAGATCTGAAGGCAAGATTTTCGTTGCTAAATTCGGATCCTTTCTAGAAAAGGAGTTTCTCTCGAAAGAAGTGAGTGGGAGGAAAGTAGAACTTGATGAGATAAGCATATCTGCTCCCTTATTGTAAAGTAGTTCATCACAAGAAACGGTTCTGTGACAACTACATCAATTAGTGAGGAAACTAATGATATTGATCATGAAACTTGAGATCAAGTTTCTCTTGAACTTTGTAGGTCAACGAGTAAGATCCGCACTGTGAGTGGTACGGTAATCCTATTCTTGAAGTCATGTTACTTGACCATGGCGAACCTACAAACTATGAAGAAGCGATGGTGAGCCCAAATTCCATAAAATGGTGGAAGCCATGAAATCTGAGATGGGATCCATGTATGAGAACAAAGTATGGACTTTGGTTGACTTGCACGATGATCGGCAAGCTATTGAGAATAAATGGATCTTTAAGAAGAAGATCGACGCGATGGTAACGTAACTGCATCTATAAAGCTCGACTTGTTGCGAAAGGTTTTTGACAAGTTCAAGGGGTTGACTACGATGAGACTTTCTCATCCGTAGCGATGCTTAAGTCTGTCCGAATCATGTTAGCAATTGCTGCATTTTATGATTATGAAATTTGGCAAATGGATGTAAAAACTGCATTCTTGAATGGATTTCTAGAAGAAGAGTAGTATATGATGCAACAAGAAGATTTTTTTGATCCAAAGGGTGCTAACAAAGTGTGCAAGCTCCAGCGATCAATTTATGGTGCAGTGCAAGCCTCTCGGAGTTGGAATAAACGCTTTGATAGTGTGATCAAAGCATATGGTTTTATCTGAGACTTTTGGAGAAGCTTTGTATTTACAAGAAAGTGAGTGGGAGCTCTGTAGCATTTACGATATTATATGTGGACGACATATTATTGATTGGAAATGATATAGAATTTCTGGATAGCATAAAAGGATACTTGAATAAAAGTTTTTCAATGAAAGACCTCGGTGAAGCTGCTTACATATTGGGCATCAAGATCTATAGAGATAGATCAAGACGCTTAATTGGACTTTCACAAAGCACATAGCTTGATAAAGTTTTGAAAAAGTTCAAAATGGATCGAGCAAAGAAAGGTTTTTACCTGTATTACAAGGTGTGAAATTGAGTCGGACTCAATGCCCGACCACAATGAGAAGATAGAGAGAAAATGAAAGATGTTCCCTATGCTTGACCATAGGCTCTATCATGTATGCAATGCTGTGTACCGGACACGATGTATGCTTAGCAATAAGCTTGGCGGGGAAGGTACCAAAGTAATCCAGAGTGGATCATCGGACAGCGGTCAAGAACATCACGAAATACACGAAAAGGACTAAGGATATGTTTCTCGTATATGGAGGTGACAAAGAGCTAGTCGTAAATGGTTACGTCGATGCAAGCTTTGACAGCGATCGAGACGATTCTAAATCGCAAACCGGATACGTGTTTTTATTAAGCGGTGGAGCTGTCGGTTGGTGCAGTTCTAAACAAAGCGTCGTGGCGGGATCTACATGTGAAGCGGAGTACATAGCTGCTTCGGAAGCCGCAAATGAAGGAGTCTGGATGAAAGAGTTCATTTCCGATCTAGGTGTCATACCTAGTGCATCGGGACCAATGAAGATCTTACGTGACAATCTTGGTGCAATTGCCTTGGCAAAGGAATCCAGATTTCACAAGAGGACCAAGCATATCAAGAGACGCTTCAATTCCATTCGGGACCAAGTCCAAGTGGGAGACACAGAGATTTGCAAGATACATACGGATCTGAATGTTGCAGACCCGTTGACTAAGCCTCTTCCACGAGCAAAACATGATCAGCACCAAGACTCCATGGGTGTTAGAATCATTACTGTGTAATCTAGATTATTGACTCTAGTGCAAGTGGGAGACTGAAGGAAATATGCCCAAGAGGCAATAATAAAGTTAGTATTTATTTCCTTATATCATGATAAATGTTTATTATTCATGCTAGAATTGTATTAACCGGAAACATAATACATGTGTGAATACATAGACAAACATATAGTCACTAGTATGCCTCTACTAGACTAGCTCATTAATCAAAGATGGTTATGTTTCCTAACCATAGACATGTGTTGTCATTTGATTAATGGGATCACGTCATTAGGAGAATGATGTGATTGACATGACCCATTCCGTTAGCTTAGCACTTGATCGTTTCGTATATTGCTATTGCTTTCTTCATGACATATACATGTTCACCGTAACTATGAGATTATGCAACTCCCGTTCTGGGAGGAACACTTTGGTACTACCAAACGTCACAACGAATCGGGTGATTATAAAGGAGTACTACAGGTGTCTCCAAAGGTACATGTTGGGTTGGTGTATTTCGAGATTAGGTTTTGTCACTCCGATTGCTCGGAGAGGTATCTCTAGGCCTTCTCGGTAATACACATCACATAAGCCTTGCAAGCATTGCAACTAATAAGTTAGTTGTGAGATGATGTATTACGGAACGAGTAAAGA
The DNA here is from genome assembly GCA_021605145.1 of Aegilops bicornis. Taxonomy (NCBI): domain Eukaryota; kingdom Viridiplantae; phylum Streptophyta; class Magnoliopsida; order Poales; family Poaceae; genus Aegilops; species Aegilops bicornis. The sequence goes on from CM038673.1 coordinate 719,896,848, forward strand.
GACTTGCGGTAACGAGATTGAACTAGGTATTGGATACCGACGATCGAATCTCGGGTAAGTAACATACCGATGACAAAGGGAACAACGTATGTCATTATGCGGTTTGACCGATAAAGATCTTGAAGAATATGTAGGAACCAATATGGGCATCCAGGTTCCGCTATTGGTTATTGACCGAGAATAGTTCTAGGTCATGTCTACATAGTTCTCGAACCCGTAGGGTCCGTGACGCTTAACGTTTCGATGACAGTTTATTATGAGTTTATAAGTTTTGATGTACGAAGTTTGTTCGAGTCCCGGATGTGATCACGGACATGACGAGGAGTCTCGAAATGGTCGAGACATAAAGATTGATATATTGGAAGCCTATGTTTGGACTTGAATGGTTCCGGGTGAAATCGGGATTTTCTGGGAAAACCGGGGTTCTGGAACCCTCCCGGGGGATGTTGGGCCTTAATGGGCCATAAGGGAGAAGAGGAGGGCCGACCAGGGCAGGCCGCGCGCCCCCTCCCCCCGTAGTCCGAATAGGACAAGGAGAGGGGGGGCGGCGCCCCCCTTCCTCTCTCCCCTCCTCCCAAGTCCTAATCCAACTAGGAAAGGGGGGGGAGTCCTGCTCCCGGTGGGAGTAGGACTCCTCCAGCGCGCCTCCTCCTAGGGCTGGCCGCACTCCTCCTTGCTCCTTTATATACGGGGGCAGGGGGGCACCCCATGACACACAAGTTGATCTACGGATCGTTCCTTAGCCGTGTGCGGTGCCCCCCCTCCACCATATTCCACTTCGGTCATATCGTCGCGGAGCTTAGGCGAAGCCCTGCGCCGGTAGAGTCATATCGTCACGGAGCTTAGGCGAAGCCCTGCGCGGTGGAGCATCATCATCGTCACCACGCCGTCGTCTTGTGGAACTCATCCCCCGACGCTTTCTGGATCGGAGCCGGGGATCGTCATCGAGCTGAGCGTGTCTTTGAACTCGGAGGTGCCGTGCGTTTGGTACTTGGATCGGTCGGATCGTGAAGGCGCACGACTACATCAACCGCGTTGTTATAACGCTTCGCTTCACGGTCTCACGATGCGTGGACATACACTCTCCCCTCTCGTTGTTATGCCATCACCATGATCTTGCGTGTGCGTAGGAAATTTTTTGAAATTACTACGTTCCCCAACAGGTTTGTGGCCGGCCGATTCGGGAAGTTGGTGGTTGAGCTTCACCGGGAGAAATCCTATCTCCGGCCTTTGCCGGATGCGGCGGCGGCGACGTCCGCGGGTGCCGCAATCTTTCTTGGACGTGTCGCTGCAGTGTGTTGCCTCTCCCCTCTCCCCGCGGCCTTGGCTCCGGAGGGAAACCTCAGATCTGCAGGGTCAGGCGATGAAGGCGCCTTCCCGTCTTCTTCCTCCTTGGGGGCATCGTCTCGGAGCCGGCTACAACTGGAGACCGGTGGTTGACGGCATCTTCGCCGTGGTGGTTGGCGGCATCTTCGCCGCGTGGTTTGCTGAGGAGGCTGTTTCGGGGGCGCTGACTTCTGTTTGGCAACAATGATGGCGTCGAGAGGAGCTTGGGTCGCAGCTTGGGCTTTGGTAGTCGGATCTTCCCGGCGTGTCCGAGGTGCTCTTCTGTTGGTTGCCTGGTTGTTTTGAAGTCGGAGCTGCGGTGGAGCGAGTCCAGGTGGCGACGATGACAAGCGCTCGGTGGTCGTTTGCGGTGGGCACGGTCGGCGCAAGTCCTGCATATTTCCCTCGCGATGCTCATCGTCAAAGTCGGAGCTGTCGGTTGTTTGTGCGTGTGGCCATCTGTTTGGCATGTGTCAACGGTGCTGGCAAGAGGGACCCAACAAGCAGCGACAACCACGACCCCGTCGTCCCTGCCCAGCGGTCAACACGGGCCAGGAGGCCCAACCCGCTCGTCATTGGGCCGACGTGGGCTAACTAAAGCCCACCCGCGCGTCTACTTAAGCAGGCAGGCAACTCGGCATCCTTATCCAGAGGATCACGGACGAACCGGAGGCTGCTACTTTCCTTCTCCGAACCCTAGTTCCTCCTCTTTTTCCCCTTTCGAGCACCGCTCCCTGTAATCGCATTGTATCAAGCTACTACTTCGGAGAGCTGCAATTAGATCGAGTACTGTTACCCTATCATCTGCTATCAGAGACGCCAGTCACCACCCCTCTCCGCTCCGCCCTGGCGCATCTCATCGAGACGCGCGGTCTCCGTCAAGTTCGCGACACCATGGATCCGGGAGTCTCCGCCTTCCTCAACCGGTTCGAGGCGAAGATCGAGGCCGCCATCGACGGCCTCACCAAGGCGCACCAGTCGACATCGACAAAAATCAACGATCTCCTTGCTTAGCGCTCAGATCTGGAGCGCCGCGTCGTGGATCTCAGTGACGCGGTGGCCGCCCTTCAAGCCGCTCCCCCTACATCACCCAAAGGGGAGGGGATCCAGCGTGCACCCACGTTGCAGTCGCTGGAGGACCACGTCGGCACCTCGGCACCTCGGCTAGCGCAACGAGCAACCAGCAAGGGCCCGATGGCCACGGCGTGTTCAATCTCCCACGGGGGCATCCGGTGGCGTCGCTGGAGACGCCACCTCCGCCCCCGGCAAAAGGTCAGACCACCCTGCTGAACTCCCCCATCCCACTGTTGCCGTTTACACATGTGAGCCAAATGCTCACGGGTTTAGGTCAGGCGCATCCATCCATCGTTTTCCCTCAGTTTTCGGGCGAAAATCCGAACCTATGGAAAACCTTGTGTGAGCAGTACTTTAGCATGTTTGGGATAACGCAATCCTTCTGGGTTCCCATGGCCGCCCTCAATTTCTCGGGGCCAGCGGCCATATGGCTGCAATCTATTCAGAAGCGTCTCCATGAGTTTGATTGGGATGCATTCACCTCGCTGTTGGGTACGCGTTTCGGTAGAGACAGGCACCAGATGCTCATTAGACAATTTTTCACCATCCACCAAACTACTTCAGTAGCAGACTATATTGAGAAGTTTGAAGTTATTATCAATCACTTAAGTTCTTATTCTGACACTATGCATCCTTACTATTTCTTGACTCGTTTTGTCGAGGGCCTGAGGACGGACATACGAGCGGTGGTAATGGTGCAACGCCCTCCGATCTGGATACGGCATGTGCTCTGGCGCTGCTTCAGGAGGAGGTGGCCGAGGGCGCGCGTACCCCACCAGTGCACGCCCAAGAGCTGACTCAACGTGTCGGCGTTCCGCTACCACTTCCGGCTCCTCCATTGCGTCATCCCCCGGCCAAGGTCGCAACAGATCGCCGTGGCACTGACGCAGCGCGCGCGGAGGCTTCCAAGCTCAAGACCCTGCGTGAGTATAGGAGAGCCCGTGGTTTATGCTTCAAGTGCGGCGAGAAGTGGGGGCACGACCATGTGTGCCCCACCTCGGTAAAGTTGCACGTTGTTGAAGAGCTCCTGGACATGTTTGGCATGGACAGTTTCGTCGACACTCAAGTGAGTTCAGAAGAGGGTTTGCAAGAGACTGCTATGGCCATTTCAGTTTCTGCTGTCACAGGAGGAGTGTCAGCCAGGGCGTTTAAGCTTCGAGCTTGGCTTCAAGGGCACGAAGTTCTCATGTTGGTCGACTCAGGCAGTTCCAACTCTTTCATCAATGAGAATTTGGCAAGTAAACTTTCAGGAACGCAACCAATGGACAAACTCAGCAGAGTGCGTGTGGCTGATGGAGGGGAATTACTTTGCAGGGAAATTGCCCCGCATTGTGCTTGGTATGTTCAAGGACACGAGTTCTACACGGATCTGAAGGTGCTGGCTCTGGGCACATACGATGTTATTTTGGGCATGGATTGGTTGGAGGAGCATAGCCCGATGCAGGTGGACTGGCGTGCATGCATCATTGAGATCCCAACACCAGCGGGGCCTCTTCGGCTAGTGGATCACGATGCAACTTCCACAGATTACCATTCCATCAACAGTTTGCAGCTGCAAAATCTGTGCAGCAAGGGGTCGATTTCTCATGTCATACACCTTTGTGTAGTCGCCCCTCTACAGGAAGAGCTGGAGCCAACCCCAGATTGCATTCAGGAAATTGTAGATCAGTTCCCTGACGTGTTCGAAGAACCGGTGGGACTTCCCCCAAGGAGGGCATGTGATCATCGTATTCCACTGATTCCAGGAGCAAGACCAGTCAATGTCAGGCAGTATTGTTACAAGCCAGAACAGAAAACAGAAATTGAAGCTCAAGTTGAAGCCCTTCTGAAATCCGGTGTCATTCAACGCAGCAACACCCCTTTTTCCTCTCCTGTCATTTTGGTGAAAAAGAAGGACGGAACCTGGCGACTATGCATCGACTACAGACAACTGAATGCCATCACTGTGGTGGGCAAGTTCCCTGTTCCAGTTATCGAGGAACTGTTGGATGAATTGCATGGAGCAGCCTGGTTTTCCAAGTTGGATTTACGCGCGGGGTACCATCAGATCAGGCTCGCGCCAAGGGAAGAGTACAAGACAACTTTCTCTACCCACCAGGGGCATTTTGAGTTCAAGGTGTTGTCCTTTGGTTTGGCAGGGGCCCCACCTACCTTCATCGAAGGGTTGACCACAACTCTTAAGCCAGTCATAAGAGTCTGTGTGCTGTGTTTCTTCGACGACATCTTAATTTTCAGTAACTCTTTGGAAGAGCACAAGTGCCATGTGAAGCAAGTACTGGAGTTGCTGCACAAGGACCAATGGAAAGTAAAATACAGCAAGTGTGCTTTTGGGCAAAGCAAGGTCTCTTATCTAGGGCATGTCATCAGCGCTCAAGGTGTGGCCACAGATCCCACCAAGATAGCAACGGTAGCTAACTGGACACGTCCGCAAGATGTCAAGGGCGTCCGCAGTTTCTTGGGCCTCGCAGGTTACTATTGCCGTTTCGTCCGAAATTTTGGAGTAATTGCAAAACCTCTGTTCAACTTGTTGAAGAAAGGGGTCCCTTTCCTCTGGACTTCCATCACCGAAACAGCATTCCAGGTGTTGAAGAAGCAGCTTATCTCAGCCCCAGTCTTGGCGCTGCCCAACTTTGAACAGCCTTTCGTGGTGGAGACAGACGCGTGCGATCGCGGCATTGGGGCAATCCTACAGCAGCAAGGGCATCCCATAGCTTTCATGAGCAAGGCCCTGAGCCCAAGGTACCAAGGTCTGTCGACATACGAAAAAGAGTATCTGGCCATCATTGTAGCAGTGGAACAGTGGCGGCCTTATCTGCAACATTCAGAGTTCGTCATCTATATGGATCAAAAGAGCCTCACCCACCTGGAAGAGCAAAGACTGAATACCCGTGGCGGCGAAGGCGTTCTGAAGCTTACGGTTCTCGAATCTGCATCAAGTATAAAAAAGGAACTGACAACAGCAGTGCAGATGCATTATCACGGGCAGATCCAGCAGAAGCACTGGCATTGGTTACATCATGCCAACCAAGCTGGCTGGAAGATGTAATCAGCAGTTACAACAACAACCCTCATGCTCAGAAACTTTTGGAGCAGTTAGCGGTGCGTGACGATCCCAAGGGCAGGTTTCAGCTGCAACAAGGCATTCTCCGGTTCAGAGGGAGGACCTGGCTGGGAGGGGGAACTCACATTCAGCAGCGCATCATCCAAGCCTTTCATGACAGTCCGGTAGGGGGTCACTCAGGCTTCCCGGTGACTTACAGTCGCATCAGACGCCTGTTCGCATGGCCCAAAATGAAGACTCAAGTCAAGCATGTTGGGGAACGTAGTAATTTCAAAAAAATTCCTACGCACACGCAAGATCATGGTGATGCATAACAACGAGAGGGGAGAGTGTATGTCCACGTACCCTCGTAGACCGTAAGCGGGCGTTATAACAACGGTTGATGATGTAGTCGTGCGTCTTCACGATCCGACCGATCCAAGTACCGAACGTCACGGCACCTCCGAGTTACGCACACGTTATTTCGATGGCGATCCCGGACTCCGATCCGGCAAAGTGTCGGGGATGAGTTCCGTCGACCTGACGGCGTGGTGGCGATGATGATGCTCCACCGACGCAGGCTTCGCCTAAGCTCATGACGATATGACTTCTCCGGTAGCGAGGCTTCGCCTAAGCTCATGACGATATGACCAAAGTGGAATATGGTGGAGGGGGGGGCACCGACACGGCTAAGGAACGATCCGTAGATCAACTTGTGTGTCCATGGGGTGCCCCTGCCCCGTATATAAAGGAGGGAGGGAGGAGGAGGCCGGCCCTAGTAGGGCGCGCCATGGGGAGTCCTACTCCCACCGAGTAGGATTCCCCCTTTCCTAGTCCAACTAGGAGTCCTTCCATGTATTAGGAGTAGGAGACAAGGAAGGGGAAGAGAGAATGGAAGGAAGGAGGGGGTGCGGCCCATCCCCCTAGTCCAATTCGGACTAGGCCATGGGGGGCGCGCGGCCTGCCCTAGGCAGCCCCTCTCTCTTTCCCGTAGGGCCCAATAAGGCCCAATACTTCTCCCGGCGAATTCCGTAACTCTCGGTACTCGAAAAATACCGAATCATTGGAACCTTTCCGAACTCCGAGTATAGTCGTCCAATATATCGATCTTTACGTCTCGACCATTTCGAGACTCCTCGTCATGTCTCCGATCTCATCTGGGACTCCGAACTCCTTCGGTACATCAAAACTCATAAACTCATAATATAAGCATCGCCGAAACCTTAGCGTGCGGACCCTACGGGTTCGAGAACTATGTAGACATGACCTAGAACTATTCTCGGTCAATAACCAATAAGCGGGACCTGGATGCCCATATTGGCTCCTACATATTCTACGAAGATCTTTATCGGTCAAACCGCATAACAACATACGTTGTTCCCTTTGTCATCGGTATGTTACTTGCCCGAGATTCGATCGTCGGTATCCAATACCTAGTTCAATCTCGTCACCGCAAGTCTCTTTACTAGATTACGTAATGCATCATCCGTAACCAACTCATTGGTCACATTGCTTGCAAGGCTTATAATGATGTGCATTACCGAGAGGGCCCAGAGATACCTCTCCGACAATCGGAGTGACAAAACCTAATCTCGAAATCGCCAACCCAACATGTACCTTTGGAAACACCTGTAGTACTCCTTTATAATCACCCGATTACGTTGTGACGTTTGGTAGCACCAAAGTGTTCCTCCGGTAAACGGGAGTTGCATAATCTCATAGTTACAGGGAACATGTATAAGTCATGAAGAAAGCAATAGCAACATACTAAGCGATCAAGTGCTAGGCTAACGGAATGGGTCATGTCAATCAGATCATTCTCCTAATGATGTGATCCCGTTAATCAAATGACAACTCATGTCTATGGTTAGGAAACATAACCATCTTCGATTAACGAGCTAGTCAAGTAGAGGCATACTAGTGACACTCTGTTTGTCTATATATTCACACATGTATTATGTTTAGGTTAATACAATTCTAGCATGAATAATAAACATTTATCATGATGTAAGGAAATAAATAATAACTTTATTATTGCCTCTAGGGCATATTTCCTTCAGTCTCCCACTTGCACTAGAGTCAATAATCTAGTTCACATCGCCATGTGATTTAACAACAATAGTTCACATCACCATGTGATTAACACCCATAGTTCACATCGATATGTGATCAACACCCAAAGGGTTTACTAGAGTCAGTAATCTAGTTCACATCGCTATGTGATTAACACCCAAAGAGTACTAAGGTGTGATCATGTTTTGCTTGTGAGATATTTTTAGTCAACGGGTCTCACATTCAGATCCGTAAGTATTTCTAAATTCCTATGTCAACAATGCTCGCAAGGAGCTATTCTAGCTAATTGCTCCCACTTTCAATATGTATCTAGATCGAGACTTAGAGTCATCCAGATCGGTGTCAAAACTTGCATCGGCGTAACCCTTTACACCTAACCTTTTGTCACTTCCATAATCGAGAAACATATCCTTATTCCACTAAGGATAATTTTGACCATTGTCCGATGATCTACTCCTAGATCACTATTGTACCTCCTTGCCAAACTCGGTGTAGGGTATACAATAGATGCGGTACCTGACATGGCATACTTTATAGAACCTATGGCCAAGGCATAGGGAATGACTTTCATTCTCTTTCTATCTTCTGCCCGTGGTCGCGTTTTGAGTCTTACTCAATTTGACACCTTGTAACACGTGCAAGAACTCTTTCTTTGACTGTTCCATTTTGAACTACTTCAAAATCTTGTCAAGGTATGTACTCATTGAAAAAACTTATCAAGCCGTCTTGATCTATCTCTATAGATCTTGATGCTCAATATGTAAGCAACTTCACCGAGGTCTTTGTTTGAAAAACTCCTTTCAAACACTCCTTTATTCTTTGCAGAATAATTCTACATTATTTCCGATCTACAATATGTCATTCACATATACTTAACAGAAATGCTGTAGTGCTCCCACTCACTTTCTAGTAAATACATGCTTCACTGTAAGTCTGTATAAACTATATGCTTTGATCAACTTATCAAAGCGTATATTCCAACTCAGAGATCCTTGCACCAGTCCATAGATGGATCATTTGGAGCTTGCACACTTTGTTAGCTCCCTTTGGATCGATAAAACCTTACGGTTGCATCATATACAACTCTTCCTCCGTAAAACCCATTCAGGAATGCAGTTTTTACATCCATTTGCCAAATTTCATAAATTGTGGCAATTGCTAACATGATTCGGACAGACTTAAGCATCGCTACAGTTGAGAAAATCTCATTGTAGTTAACACCTTGAACTTGTCAAAAACCTTTTGCGACAAGTCGAGCTTTGTAGATAGTAACACCACTATCAACGTCCGAGTCTTCCTCTTGAAGATCCATTTATTTTCTATTGCTTGCCGACCCTCGGGCAAGTCAACCAAAGTCCACACTTTGTTTTCATACATGGATCCCATCTCAGATTTCATGGCTTCTAGCCATTTAGCGGAATCTGGGCTCACCATCGCTTCTTCATAGTTTGTAGGTTCGTCATGATCTAGTAGCATGATTTCCTGAACAGGATTGCCGTACCACTTTGGTGCGGATCTCACTCTGGTTTACCTACGGGATTCGGTAGTGACTTGATCTGAAGTTACATGATCATCATCATTAGCTTCCTCACTAATTGGTGTAGGAATCAATGGAACTGATTTCCGTGATGAAATACTTTCCAATTCGGGAGAAGGTACAAATTACCTTATCAAGCTCCACTTTCCTCCCACTCACTTCTTTCGAGAGAAACTCCTTCTCTAGAAAGGATCCATTTATAAGCAACGAATGTTTTTGCCTTCGGATCTGTGATAGAAGGTATACCCAACAATTTCCTTTGGGTATTCTATGAAGACGCACTTCTCCGATTTGGGTTTGAGCTTATCAGGATGAAACTTTTTCACATAAGCATCACAACTTCCAAACTTTAAGAAACGATGACTTAGGTTTCTTTGTTAAACCATAGTTCATACGGTGTCGCCTCAACGGATTTAGACGGTGCCCTATTAAGCGTGAATGCAGCTGTCTCTAATGCATAACCCCAAAGCGATAGTGGTAAATTGATAAGAGACATCATAGATCGCACCATATCCAATAAAGTGCGATTGACTTTCGGACACACCATTATGTTGTGGTGTTCCATATGGCGTGAGTTGCGAAACTATTTCACATTGTTTCAAATGAAGACCAAACTTCGTAACTCAAATATTTATCTCCACGATCAGATCGCAGAAACTTTATTTTCTTGTTACGATGATTTTCCACTTCACTCTGAAATTCTTTGAACTTTTCAATTATTTCAGACTTATGTTTCATCAAGTAGATATACCCATATCTGCTCAAATCATTTTGTGAAGGTCGAAAATAACAATACTTGCCACGAGCATCAACACTCATTGAATCGCATACATCGGTATGTATTATTTCCAATAAGTCAAGAGCTTGTTCCATTGTTAGGAGAAGCGGAGTTTTAGTCATCTTGCCCAAAAGGCACGGTTACGCAAGCATCAAATGATTCATAGTCAAGTGATTCCAAAAGTCCATCGGCATGGAGTTTTCTTCAAGCGCTTTACACCAATATGACCTAAACGGCGATTACCACAAATAAGTTGCACTATCATTATTAACTTTGCATCTTTTGGTTTCAATATTATGAATATGTGTATCACTATGATCGAGATCCAATGAACCATTTTCATTGGGTGTGTAACCATATAAGGTTTTATTCATGTAAACAGAACAACAATTTATTCTCTTACTTAAATGAATAACGTATTGCAATAAACATGATCAAATCATATTTATGCTCAACACTAAATAACACTTATTTAGGTTCCACACTAATCCCGAAAGTATAGGGAGTGTGTGATGATGATCATATCAATCTTGGAACTACTTCCAACACTCATCGTCACTTTCCCTTCAACTAGTTTCTGTTCATTCTGTAACTCCCGTTTCAAGTTACTACTCTTAGCAACTATACCAGTATCAAATACCGAGGGGTTGCTATGAACACTAGTAAAATACATATCAATAATCTGTATATCAAATATACCTTTGTTCACTTTGCCATCCTTCTTATCCACCAAATATTCAGGGGTAGTTCCGCTTCGGTGACCAGTTCCATTGCAGCAAAAGTACTTAGTCTCGGGCTTAGGTCCGGACTTGGGCTTCTTCACTCGGCGACAACTTGCTTGCCGTTCCTTTTGAAGTTCCCCTTCTTCCCTTTGCCCTTTTCCTTGAGACTAGTGGTCTTGTCAATCATCAACACTTGATGCTCTTTCTTGATTTCTACCTTCGTTGATTTCAACATCACGAAGAGCTCGGGAATCGTTTTTGTCATCCCCCGCATACTATAGTTCATCACGAAGTTCTAGTAACTTAGTGATGGTGACTAGAGAATTCTGTCAATCACTATCTTATACGGAAGATTAACTCCCACTTGATTCAAGCGATTGAAGTATTCGGACAATCTGAGCACATGCTCACTAGTTGAGCGATTCTCCTCCATCTTTTAGCTATAGAACTTGTTGGAGACTTCATATCTCTCAACTCGGGTATTTGCTTGAAATATTAACTTCAATTCCTGGAACATCTCATATGGTCCATGACGTTCAAAACGTCTTTGAAGTCCCGATTCTAAGCCGTTAAGTATGGTGCACTAAACTATCAAGTAGTCATCATATTGAGCTAGCCAAAGCGTTCATAACGTGCGCATCCGCTCCTGCAATAGGTCTGTCACCTAGCGGTGCATTAAGGACATAATTCTTACGTGCAGCATTGAGGATAAACCTCGGATCGCGGATCCAATCCGCATCATTGCTACTAACATTTTTCAACACAATTTTCTCTAGGAACATATGAAAATAAACATATGAAAGCAACAATGCGAGCTATTGATCTATAACATAATTTGCAAAATACTACGGGACTAAGTTCATGATAAATTTATGTTCAATTAATCATATTACTTAAGAACTCCCACTTAGGCAGACATCTCTCTAGTCATCTAAGTGATCACGTGATCCAAATCAACTAAACCATAACCGATCATCACGTGAGATGGAGTAGTTTTCAATGTTGAACATCACTATGTTGATCATATCTAATAAATGATTCACGCTCGACCTTTAGGTCTCCGTGCTCGAGGCCATATACGCATATGCTAGGCTCGTCAAGTTTAACTTTGAGTATTCGGCGTGTGCAAAACTGGCTTGCACCCGTTGTAGATGGACGAGAGCTTATCACACCCGATCATCACGTGGTGTCCGGGCACGACGAACTTTGGCAACGGTGCATACTCGGGAGAACACTTCTTGATAATTAGTGAGAGATCATCTTAAAATGCTACCGTCAATCAAAGCAAGAATAAGATGTATAATAGATAAACATCACATGCAATCAAAATATGTGACATGATATGGCCATGATCATCTTGCGCCTTTGATCTCCATCTCCAAAAATCTTGTCATGATCTCTATCGTCACCGCACGACACCATGATCTTCATCATCTTGATCTATATCAATGTGTCATCACATGGTTGTCTCGCCAACTATTGCTCTTGCAACTATTGCTATCGCATAGCGATAAAGTAAAGCAATTATTTGGCACTTGCATCTTATGCAACAAAGAGACAACCATAGGGCTTCTGCCAGTTGCCGATAACTTCAACAAAACATGATCATCTTATACAACAACTTATATCTCATCACGTCTTGACCATATCACATCACAACATGCCCTGCAAAAACAAGTTAGACGCCCTCTACTTTGTTGTTGCAAATTTTACGTGGCTGCTACGGGCTTAGCAAGAACCGTTCTCACCTACGCATCAAAACCACGGCGATAGTTTGTCAAATAGACTCCGTTTTAACCTTCGCAGGACCGGGCGTAGTCACACTCGGTTCAACTAAAGTGAGAGAGACAGACACCCGCCAGCCACCTTTAAGCACGAGTGCTCGTAGCAGTGAAACCGGTCTCGCGTAAGCGTCTGGCGTAATGTCGGTCCGGCCGCTTCATCTCACAATACCGCAGAACCAAAGTATGACATGCTTTGGTAGGCGGTATGACTTGTATCGCCCACAAATCACTTGTGTTCTACTCGTGCAAAACATCAAACCATAAAAACCTAGGCTCGGATGCCCTTTGTTGGTGAGCGTAGTAATTTCAAAAATTTCCCTACGCTGCGCAAGATCATGGTGATGCATAGCAGCGAGAGGGAGAGTGTATGTCCACGTACCCTCGTGAGACCGTGGCCCAGCGTTATAACAACGCGGTTGATGTAGTCGTGCGTCTTCACGATCCGACCGATCCAAGTACCGAACGTCACGGCACCTCCGAGTTACGCACACGTTCATTTCGATGGCGATCCCGGACTCCGATCCGGCAAAGTGTCGGGGATGAGTTCCGTCAACCTGACGGCGTGGTGGCGATGATGATGCTCCACCGACGCGAGGCTTCGCCTAAGCTCATGACGATATGACTTCTCCCGCGAGGCTTCGCCTAAGCTCATGACGATATGACCCGAAGTGGAATATGGTGGAGGGGGCACCGCACACGGCTAAGGAGCGATCCGTAGATCAACTTGTGTTCCATGGGATGCCCCTGCCCCGTATATAAAGGAGGGAGGGAGGAGGAGGCCGGCCCTAGTAGGGCGGCGCCATGGGAGTCCTACTCCCACGGAGTAGGATTCCCCTTTCCTAGTCCAACTAGGAGTCCTTCCATGTATTAGGAGTAGGAGACAAGGAAGGGAAGAGAGAAGGGAAGGAAGGAGGGGTGCGGCCCATCCCTAGTCCAATTCGGACTAGGCCATGAAGCGCGCGGCCTGCCCTAGGCAGCCCTCTCTCTTTCCCTGAGGCCCAATAAGGCCCAATACTTCTCCCGGCGAATTCCGTAACTCTCCGGTACTCCGAAAAATACCGAATCATTCGAACCTTTCCGAACTCCGAATATAGTCGTCCAATATATCGATCTTTACGTCTCGACCATTTCGAGACTCCTCGTCATGTCCCCGATCTCATCTGGGACTCCGAACTCCTTCGGTACATCAAAACTCATAAACTCATAATATAAGCATCATCGAAACCTTAAGCGTGCGGACCCTACGGGTTCGAGAACTATGTAGACATGACCTAGAACTATTCTCGGTCAATAACCAATAGCGGGACCTGGATGCCCATATTGGCTCCTACATATTCTCTGAAGATCTTTATCGGTCAAACCGCATAACAACATACGTTGTTCCCTTTGTCATCGGTATGTTACTTGCAGAGATTCGATCGTCGGTATCCAATACCTAGTTCAATCTCGTCATCGGCAAGTCTCTTTACTGGATTACGTAATGCATCATCCCGTAACCAACTCATTGGTCACATTGCTTGCAAGGCTTATAATGATGTGCATTACCGAGAGGGCCCAGAGATACCTCTCCGACAATCGGAGTGACAAAACCTAATCTCGAAATACGCCAACCCAACATGTACCTTTGGAAACACCTGTAGTACTCCTTTATAATCACCCGATTACGTTGTGACGTTTGGTAGCACCAAAGTGTTCCTCCGGTAAACGGGAGTTGCATAATCTCATAGTTACGAGGAACATGTATAAGTCATGAAGAAAGCAATAGCAACATACTAAGCGATCAAGTGCTAGGCTAACGGAATGGGTCATGTCAATCGAGATCATTCTCCTAATGATGTGATCCCGTTAATCAAATGACAACTCATGTCTATGGTTAGGAAACATAACCATCTTCGATTAACGAGCTAGTCAAGTAGAGGCATACTAGTGACACTCTGTTTGTCTATATATTCACACATGTATTATGTTTCCGGTTAATACAATTCTAGCATGAATAATAAACATTTATCATGATGTAAGGAAATAAATAATAACTTTATTATTGCCTCTAGGGCATATTTCCTTCAAAGCATTACATACAGTGTTGCACGGTCTGCCAGCAAGCTAAACCGGACAGAGCGGCTGCACCAGGTCTCCTGCTACCGTTGCCCATTCCTTCTAAACCATGGGACATGATTTCCATGGATTTTGTGGAAGGCCTCCCTCAATCCAGCCGTTTCAATTGCCTGCTGGTAATCATGGACAAAAGAACGAAGTTCAGTTACTTTCTTCCCCTGGCCCACCCATATACAGCGGCGTCGGTGGCTCAATTATTCATCCAGCAAGTTTACAAGATCCATGGCCTCCCGGGAGCTATTGTGTCAGATAGGGATCCGGTATTCACTAGTCATTTTTGGCAAGAATTGTTCAAGGCAGCAGGCACACAGCTCAGACTCAGCACGGCCAATCATCCTCAAACAGATGGTCAGACCGAGAGGGTCAACCAATGTGTGGAAACGTTCTTGCGTTGCTTCACGCAAGCTTGTCCCAGGCGGTGGAGTTTCTGGATTCCTCTGGCTCAATTCTGGTATAACAACTCTCATCATTCGGCCATAGGAATGATCCCCTTCAAAGCTATGTTTGGATATGAGCCTAGGCACCGGGCATCACAGCGGAGAACATCTGCTTGGTACCAGCTCTCAAGTCTGGCTCGAGGAGCGGATATCTTGTTCAAGAACTGTTACAACAGCATTTGAATAGAGCCAGACAACTCATGAAGAGCCAAGCTGACAAGAAACGATCGTTTCGAGCATTTGAGGTAGGGGACCAAGTGTTCCTGAAACTCCAACCTTACATCCAAACCTCAGTGGCACCAATAGCAAATCACAAGTTGGCGTACAAGTACTACAGACCTTTTCCGATAGCGGCCAAGATCAATGAGGTAGCTTACAAGCTGCAACTCCCACCGCAGGCGACAATTCACCCTGTGTTTCACGTTTCGCTGCTGCGCCGTGTGCTGAATTCCGGTATGTCTGTCGAACTTCAACTTCCACATTGCTCTAATGAACTGGCAGTACCTGTGTCTATCATTCAGTCAAGGTGGAGAATGTCGAAGGGCAAGATGCGAGAACAGGTTAAAGTTCGTTGGTCCAATTCGGAGACGCTGGGAGACACTTGGGAGGACAAAGTCAGCCTTCAGGAGCGATTCCCGCTTGCGGAGGCTTGGGGTCAAGCCTCGTCTCAAGGAAGAGGGGATGTCAACGGTGCTGGCAAGAGGGACCCAACAAGCAGCGACAACCACGACCCCGTCGTCCCTGCCCAGCGGTCAACACGGGCCAGGAGGCCCAACCCGCTCGTCATTGGGACGACGTGGGCTAACTAAAGCCCACCCGCACGTCTACTTAAGCAGGCAGGCGACTCGGCATCCTTATCCAGAGGATCACGGACGAACCGGAGGCTGCTACTTTCCTTCTCCGAACCCTAGTTCCTCCTCTTTTTCCCCTTTCGAGCACCGCTCCCTGTAATCGCATTGTATCAAGCTACTACTTCGGAGAGCTGCAATTAGATCGAGTACTGTTACCCTATCAGCATGTGCCGTTGTGGCTTGTGCAAATTGCTATTACGACTCTGTGTTCCTGACGGTGGCGGAGTTGGCCGGTGGTGCTCATTTTGTGGGCTGGATTGTATAGGTTTTAGCCCGATTTTCCGTCAATTAACCGGGCAATTCTCTTTTTACTTAATCAATGAAAATGACAAGTCTTTTGCCTTATCTCAAAAAAAAAAAATATTGACGCGAGGAAGAAGAAAAAAGACGGGCGCGAGGGTGAATCGTGCGGTATGGAATGCGTGTATCGGGCGGTTGGGGTGCGACCTGTGCGCCGGCGCCTATCAGCGCCCTTTCGAGAAATACCCTCCCACCACCGCTCTCACAGACTCGAGCTCACTCTCTCGTCCCTCTCACCCACCCCTTCTCGCTCCCCTCCAGATCCCCGCCGTCGCCGGCCTCTCCTCGCCGCCGTCACCGGCCTCTCCTCGACTCCCTTTCTCTCCACCACCACGCACCCCGTTTCCTCCCACCGCGCACCCCGTACCGTAGGTCAAAAGCTTGACTTTTTAGGCGCCGGCGACGAGCTTCTGGGCGGCGGAGGCTGGATCCGCGTGCGTCCACGCCGGCTTCGCGGCGGCGCTTGATGTGGAGCGGCGCTGAAGAAGCAGAGCGGGGCTTTCTTCCTCACCTCACAGCGCCGTCCTCCTCCACGACCACGCAGCCGCAGCGGCGGAGGAGCCGAATCCCTAGCCAGCGAGCTCAGGGAGCCATGGGTCCATGGGTACGAATCCATCCTCTTCTCTCTCTCTCTGACCCACCCCCGTCTCTTCTCCCTCCCTCTCTGACCCCCGTCTCCATGTGCAGGGCGACTCCATGGAAGGGGCACCAACTATAGCAGCGAGGAGAGGAGAAAGGGAGTAGCCTGACGGTCGTCTTCCACCTCCGCCTAAGCCCTCGCCCTCCACCTCCACCTACGCCCCCGCCGGAAATAGTACAATGGCCAAGGAAATAGGCAGGAGGCGCCGCTTCCCGGATGGACATGGACATGCTTCTCCAACTCTGCTTCTTCCTGGGTCGCCATGGAAGGTACTCCATGTTATGCTCTGCTATGCTCCATGTTATGCTTGCTGCAACTTACTGATGCATAATTAAGTCAAGATAAAACTGTAGAAATCTCAAACTTTAGCATGGACTGAATAATGTTTGTGCATAATTCAGTCAAATTCAGTTAAAGATTTTGTTACGATTGTTACTGGATCATCCATGGACTGAATAATTCAGTCAAATTCAGCTAAGACAATTCAGTCAAATTCAGCTAAGATCATTCATGGAATTGTTCTTGCAATCAATCACGAGCTTCATTCATTCGTTCATTCAGAGGGATAATTGTTTACAACCTGTGCAAATTGTCCATTTTTTTGATTTGTTAGCATCACTTAGTCATCCACCATTACACTTTCCTTGTCCTGCCTTTTTGTTGTGAATTGTGGAAGCTGTGCTTGCTTTAAATTGCAGTAGGAAGAACTTGCTTTAACAGAATTTGCTTGCAGTAGCAGTAGCTTGCAATTTTGCTTGCTTGCACTGCTTGAGTAGCCCCCCCTACAGACTCTGTAGCAAGTGCAGTAGTGTCCTCTCTCCCTCTCTTCTTTTTCAGTACAGTAGGAGCATTCTCTTATCTGCTTTAACTGTAACTTTGACTGAAACATTTTTCTATTAATTATAATAAATTCAAACCTTTTCCTTTAATTAACTTAAACCTTTTAATTTACTCCTCCAGTAGGAATTAACTGAAACCTTTTGTGTTAACTCAAATTAACTAAAACATTTTTTGTTAATAAAAATAAACTGAAGCCTTTTCCTTTAATTAACTTAAATCTTTTCAGTTAAGGAGTACTCCTCCAGTAGTATTGGTCATTCAGGAGTAGTTATATCTGTCATTCAGGAGTACTGTTAATTAGGGAGGAGTAAAATTAACTTGTGCTTGCAGTATAAGGCTAGCTAGATTAACCTGGGCATCTTGCTCTTGTCTAATATTGCAGATTAGATAGTGACAAGAAAAAGCTAACAAAGTATGATGTTCTACTGTAGGTAGTGACAAGGCTATTATTACTGCCAAAACAACAGAGATATTGTCTTTTAACCTGGGCATATTGCTGTTGTCTTTTAACCTGGGCATGTTGCGCCAAAAAAAAACAGAGATATTGTCTTTTAACCTGGGCATCTTGCTCTTGTCTAATAGTGCAGATTAGAGATTTGTTCAATAAATATTATCTTTACCATACCATTTTCTCTTCTATACAGAAAGCAGTAAGAATCTAAGAAAGCCGAAGCCTTCCAGCACACTGCAGCAATAAGAAGAGCGAAAGTCGAACAGGGACACAGCTCACACACTACGGTGGACAGAAAGGTATTTAACTGTTGGTACAAAGCTGGTTGGAGATACCTCTGTCCTGTGATGCTTTTTCAATGTAGTTGGAGTTCAAGTTAAAGATGCAATCTGAGTAGTACTGTAATATGCAGGTAACTACATTGCTGAAACAGTTGATGATGGCAAACCTAGGGCATGATGGGCACCGTTGAACATAACAAAGGTGGATCTCCGTCCTTTGCAGCAACAGCCGTCGCCTCTCAACAGGATCTCCGTCCTTTGCAGCAACAGCCGTCGAGCGAAGGTTGTGGTTCGGACGCGGAGGTTGCGGTGTAGTTGTGCTGATCGCACAGCTGGGTCGATGGAGCTCGTACGCGAGGAAGAACTGGTGTCGATGGAGCTCGTACGCGAGGAAGAACTGGCGTCGATGGAGCTCGTATGCGAGGAAGAACTGGCGTTTCTGTCCCTGGTGGCGACGTGCGTTGGCGGGTCGATGGAGCTCGTTCGTTGGTTTGATTTTTGGTAGATGGACCTCGTTCGTGGGTTGCTGAACTGTTTTGTTTGTTGGCTGGGCGTGTGATCGTGGGGTTTGGCTCGTTTGACTGGTGGTCCATGGGCCGAATATCGGATGAGTTGCCCTTGCTTTTTTGGGGCTTGCGGGCTGGATTTTGTGCGGGCGTGTGGGACACCGCGCGATGGCTGTCGTACGAGGCCGGGTGATCGAACGAGGTGGTCGAACCACGAGGGGAGGTTGAACCATCAGGACGTTCGATCCCCCGAGATATTTAATGGCGTCGGAAGGAGATGAACCAACATCTGCAATATTTTTGGCTACGTAAGATCAGAAACCATAACATTTTCTTATGAAAACTTAAACTCAAAGTTAAGTTGTAGACAAACCTGTCTTGTAAACAAAAAGGTGTATCCGCACACAGCCTTCATGCTGCAGTTCTTCCGTGTACGCACATGCCAAGTTCGAAACATATGTCAGTCCGAGCTAGCTCTCACAATTCTCTCTCTCCCTGATCACTCACTCTCAGCACCGCCAAGCCATCTGTAAAAAGTCCCGCGAGGTCAACCTCGCCATTAAGAATCCTCACTTTCTCCTTCACGCCTCGCTTCCCTCGCGACGGCGACCCCTCACCCACCGCACGCCATTGCCCCCACCGTAGATCTAGCTGCGCGCGCCCTGCGCCATGCCTCCCCCGACGGCATGGGCCGAGCCCGGCGGCCGGAGCTGCTCCCCTCTCCCCTTCCCCTACACCCGCACGAGATCCCCGATAGACCACGAGACCTTCTTGGTGATGGTGAGATTGATCTCACCGTTTCCGCAGGCGGTGCTCATGGCCACCGGAGATTGGAGGTGGGTGGAAAGGGCGACCAGGATCCGCGACGCGACTTTCGCATAGATCCAGCGCGTTCAGGAGTGGAAGGCAGCGGATAGGCGGTGCTGGCGGCGAGAGATCCGGAGACGCGAGCTGCAGCGACGGATATCACGAGAGGTTTGTCGATTGAGGCGGAAGGAAGAGCAGAGGATGTTGGCAAAGAGGATTTACAACGAGGCCCGCGATGGCGGAGAGGCGAAGGATGCCTCCATTCCTGTCCCCCGTCGGCCGATTTCATCCGAAGGGCGAGGCGAGGCGAAATCGAGGATCCCCATGGCGAAGAGATGGGAGGGTCTCTGGGGTCTTGCCTACGGCGCCGATAGACTCCTCGTCTTGGCCGCCGTCGTCCCTGCGAGTTTGAATCCAGGTGAAGGTGACACACCTCCAGATTCGCCTGTTCCGCGGGGAGAAGGCGATGCTAAGAGGCAAGTTTCGCCGCCACCGTGTTCTTTCGGGTCTCCGGTGAGAAGAGATGTGGGGCCAGGCGAGTCCTTGCCGGAGGGCCTGTGGTCGAGCGATCGCTGCTTGATCACCAGCGGTGCGGGGAGGGGGGGGGAGTGGTTGGGCCCGTACAAAAGGCACCCCCCCCCCCCCCCCCGTGGAGATCTGGATCCGCACTAGGTGAGGGTGGGTCGAAGAGGGGCTAGGGTTCGTCCCCCTATCCCCAGGCGTGTCAACCTGGTGTGGATTCGGAAGGATAAATTCGCCACGGGAGATTTCTCTGAGTCAGATTGCCACCCGATTGGAGATTCAGACCACCTACCTGCTCCAAAAAAATTTTCCTTCTCGCGTGACCATTGGGCGAGGAAATCGGGGAAGATCACCTTTGCGTCGATCGTCAAGATGGCGGGGGGAGGACGAGACAATAGCTCCCGCGAAGGAAGATATGGCCCGGGGAGGGGACGCAATGGCCGTCCGCCTGCTCCTACTCCGCAGGGCCAGGAGGGGGCTGTGCCGCCGCCTCCACCTCAGGTGGCAGCTCAGGTGCCAGTTCCTGCTCCGCCTCCAATGTCGATCTACACCAAGCCTTCGATTTTCCCGCTTGGCTCGGCGCAAGCTATGATGCAGACAGGAGGACAAATGTTTGGGTACCCCCAGATGCAACAGATGCAACAACTGTCGCCTTGGCAGAATCAGCAAAATTTTCCTTTTCAATATCTGCCTTCCACTCAAGTGTTTCCTCAGGCATTTACCCCTCAGATGCAGCAAATTCAGTATGGGGAGAGTGGATCTTCCACTGGAGGCAGTGTACAGAGCAGTCAGCCAGAGTCCAGCAAGAATAAGAAGAAGAAGAATCAGAAGAACATGCAGACAGCAGTGCAGGCTAGTGCTCCAAATGAGGACTCCTCTTCCTTCAACATTGATCCCAAGTATATTGGAGCTATCTGTTACAATTGTGGCCTCTTAGGTCATTTTGTGGGTATGTGCCCCACCTCCAAGGTTTGCTTCATGTGCAAAACCCCTGGTCACCACATGGATTCTTGCCCCACCTGGTACAAACCTTATCCAGCTGCTATGTATTGGGGGAGTGCGAGTAATGGTCTTGGTTTTTTCCACATAGAGACTGGGGGCAAGGAAGACAGTGATTGGTTGAACTTTGGTAATATTGGGCTAGTCTTAGTTGAAAAAGGAGAGATCAATGAAGTAGAGCTGGGTGTTTGCTTTTCTGATATGTGGAAAACCAACTGGCCTTGGCAGATCAGGAGATATGAATGACAAAAATTCATTGTCGTTTCCCCCTCATAAAAAGATCAAAGAGTTGGTGGAATACCACTCCATCAATCTGAAGAAGGAAGGGGTGACTATTTCCTTTAGTGACTGGAATGGAGAGATACCAGCCTTTGATTATTTAGAGGAAACTTGGATTGTGATTGAAGGAATACCTCCTAAATGGATCTCTTGGAACATCATTGCTCAGATATCTACTATGCTTGGTGTTCTTGTTAATGTAGATTGGCACACTATCTTCAAGAGCTTTTATGAGAAGGTGAGGATTCAGGTTGCTGTGAGAGATCCCTCCCAAGATTCCTAGAGATAGAATGGTGGAGATTAATCATGAGCTGCATCTACTTAAGTTCTCTGTGGAAACTGGTCCAGGAAGTGGGCAAGACATGCCTCCAGGCCTTGATGATAATCCCTCTCAAAAAAAGCACACTGAAGAGGAGTTTGATACTAGCGAAGATGACCTACTTGGAGAGGATATGGACACTGGGAATAGTAACCACAAGATCAGTAAAACCAATGTTGCTGGGAATGGTGGGTCTGCTGCTCAGTGTTCCACACCTGCTCCTAACGACAATATTTCTAATGTGGCCTCCTCCAAGATGCTAGGTGCCCCTATGACAAAAAGCTACCTGGAAGTGGTCAAAAAAAATCAAAATGTCAACCTTGGTGCACCTCTGTTAGCCCAATTTGAAGCTGCTGCTGAAGTGGCCAAACCTGAGGCCCAGAAGAATAGCAACGCTAAACAGAAATGGGGTCCTGTGGTGGCTTCTAGGGTGAGTACTAGGAACAAGAAATATGACAGACCTGCTTTACAAAAAGCTCAAGAGCTGAAGCGTATCAAAAACTTAGATGAGCCTATTCTGAGAAAAGGTACTCAAAATTCTTTTGCTTGTCTTGATGATGCTTTCCTGTAAAATACTGCAGAGAGCTCAGGGATAAGCCTGGGCACCAGCAGTGAAAACATCAGAGAGAATATTGCTATTATTAAGCATGTAGAGTTAGATAGACTTGCTAAATTTAACTTGGAAATGAAGGAAATATGCCCTAGAGGCAATAATAAAGTTATTATTTATTTCCTTATATCATGATAAATGTTTATTATTCATGATAGAATTGTATTAACGGGAAACATAATACATGTGTGAATACATAGACAAACATAGTGTCACTAGTATGCCTCTACTTGGCTAGCTCGTTGAATAAAAGATGGTTAAGTTTCCTAGCCATGGGCAAAAGAGTTGTCATTTGATTAACGGGATCACATCATTAGGAGAATGATGTGATTGACTTGACCCATTCCGTTAGCTTAGCACTTGATCGTTTAGTTTGTTGCTATTGCTTTCTTCATGACTTATACATGTTCACGTAACTATGAGATTATGCAACTCCGTTTACGGAGGAACACTTTGGGTGCTACCAAGCGTCACAACGTGGCTGGGTGATTATAAAGGAGTACTACAGGTGTCTCCAAAGGTACATGTTGGGTTGGCGTATTTTGAGATTAGGTTTTGTCACTCCGATTGTCGGAGAGGTATCTCTGGGCCCTCTCGGTAATGCACATCACTATAAGCCTTGCAAGCAATGTAGCTAATAAGTTAGTTACGAAATGATGCATTACGTAACGAATAAAGAGACTTGCCGGTAACGAGATTGAACTAGGTATTGGATACCCACGATCCAATCTCGGGCAAGTAACATACCGATGACAAAGGGAACAACGTA
The DNA here is from genome assembly GCA_021605145.1 of Aegilops bicornis. Classification (NCBI taxonomy): domain Eukaryota; kingdom Viridiplantae; phylum Streptophyta; class Magnoliopsida; order Poales; family Poaceae; genus Aegilops; species Aegilops bicornis. The sequence goes on from CM038673.1 coordinate 719,919,908, forward strand.
TGTTGTTATGCGGTTTGACCGATAAAGATCTTCGCAGAATATGTAGGAGCCAATATGAGCATCCAGGTTCCGCTATTGGTTATTGACCGAGAATAGTTCTAGGTCATGTCTACATTGTTCTCGAACCCGTAGGGTCCGCATGCTTAAGGTTTCGATGACAGTTATATTATGAGTTTATGAGTTTTGATGTACCGAAGGAGTTCGGAGTCCCGGATGAGATCGGGGACATGACGAGGAGTCTCGAAATGGTCGAGGCGTAAAGATCAATATATTGGACGACTATATTCGGAGTTTGGAAAGGTTCCGAGTGATTCGGGTATTTTTTGGAGTACCGGGGAGTTACGGGAATTCACCGGGGAGTATATGGGCCTTATTGGGCCATACGGGAATAGAGGAGAGAGGCCAAAAGGAAGGAGGCCTGTGCCCCCCTCTGGTCCGAATTGGACAAAGTGGGCAGCCCCCTTTTCCTTCTCCCTCTCCTCCTCTTTCCTTCTCCAACAAGGAAAGGAGGAGTCCTACTCCCGGTGGGAGTAGGACTCCCCCCTTGGCACGCCTCCTCCCTAGGCCGGCCGCCTCCCCGCTTGCTCCTTTATATACGGGGGCAGGGGGGCACCCCATAGACATAACAACAATTGATCGCTTGGATCTCTTAGCCGTGTGCGATGCCCCCCTCCACCATAGTCCACCTCGATAATATCGTAGCGGTGCTTAGGCGAAGCCCTGCGACGGTAGAACATCAAGATCGTCACCACGCCGTCGTGCTGACGGAACTCTCCCTCGACACTCGGCTGGATCGGAGTTCGAGGGACGTCATCGAGCTGAACGTGTGCTAAAACTCGGAGGTGCCGTAGTTTCGGTGCTTGATCGGTCGTGCCGTGAAGACGTACGACTACATCAACCGCGTTGTGCTAATGCTTCCGCTTACGGTCTACAAGGGTACATAGACAACACTCTCCCCTCTCGTTGCTATACATCACCATGATCTTGCGTGTGCGTAGGATGTTTTTTGAAATTACTACGTTCCCCAACAGTGGCATCAGAGCCTAGGTTTTATGCATAGATGTCATATGCACGAGTAGAACACAAGTGAGTTATGGGCGATATAAGTCATACTGCTTACCAGCATGTCATACTTTGGTTCGGCGGTATTGTTGGATGAAGCGGTCCGGACCGACATTACGCGTACGCTTACGCGAGACTGGTTCTACCGACGTGCTTTGCACACAGGTGGCTGGCGGATGTCAGTTTCTCCAACTTTAGTTGAACCGAGTGTGACTACGCCCGGTCCTTGAGAAGGTTAAAACAACACTAACTTGACGAACTATCATTGTGGTTTTGATGCGTAGGTAAGAACAGTTCTTGCTAAGCCCGTAGCAGCCACGTAAAATTTGCAACAACAAAGTAGAGGACATCTAACTTGTTTTTGCAGGGCATGTTGTGATGTGATATGGTCAAGACGTGATGCTATATTTTATTGTATGAGATGATCATGTTTTGTAACCGAAGTTATCGGCAATGGCGGGAGCCATATGGTTGTTGCTTTATTGTATGAAATGCAACGCATACATAATTGCTTTACTTTATCACTAAGCGGTAGCGATAGTTGTAGAAGCAATAGATGGCGTAACGACAACGATGCTATGATGGAGATCAAGGTGTCGCGCCGGTGACGATGGTGATCACGACGGTGCTTCAAAGATGGAGATCACAAGCACAAGATGATGATGGCCATATCATATCACTTATATTGATTGCATGTGATGTTTATCCTTTATGCATCTTATCTTGCTTTGATTGACGGTAGCATTTTAAGATGATCTCTCACTAAATTATCAAGAAGTGTTCTCCACGAGGTTCTTCGTCTTTGAGACACCACGTGATGATCGGTGTGATAGGCTCTACGTTCAAATACAACGGGTGCAAAACAGTTGCACACGCGAATACTCGGGTTAAACTTGACGAGCCTAGCATATAACAGATATGGCCTCGGAACACGGAGACCGAAAGGTCGGCGTGAATCATATAGTAGATATGATCAACATATTGATGTTCACTTTATTGAAACTACTCCATCTCACGTGACGATCGGACATGGTGTAGTTGATATGGATCACGTAATCACTTAGAGGATTAGAGGGATGTCTATCTAAGTGGGAGTTCTTATGTAATATGATTAATTGAACTTAAATTTATCATGAACTTAGTACACGATAGTATTTTGCTTGTCTATGTTTGTTGTAGATAGATGGCTCGTGCTGTTGTTCCGTTGAATTTTAATGCGTTCCTTGAGAAAGCAAAGTTGAAAGATGATGGCAGCAATTACACGGACTGGGTCCGTAACCTGAGGATTATCCTCCTTGCTGCACAGAAGAATTATGTCCTTAATGCACCGCTAGATGACAGACCTATTGCAGGAGCAGATGCAGACGTTATGAACGTTTGGCTAGCTCAATATGATGACTACTTGATAGTTTAGTGCACCATGCTTAACAGCTTAGAATCGGGACTTGAAAGACGTTTTTGAACGTCATTGACCATATGAGATGTTCCAGGAGTTGAAGTTAATATTTCAAGCAAATACCCGAGTTAAGAGATATGAAGTCTCCAACAAGTTCTATAGCTAAAAAGATGGAGGAGAATCGCTCAACTAGTGAGCATGTGCTCAGATTGTCTGGGTACTACAACCGCTTGAATCAAGTGGGAGTTAATCTTCCAGATAAGATAGTGATTGACAGAGTTCTCTAGTCACCGTCAACAAGTTAGTATTGTTGGAAATATGCCCTAGAGGCAATAATAATTAGTTATTATTATATTTCCTTGTTCATGATAATCGTTTATTATCCATGCTATAATTGTATTGAAAGGAAACTCAGATACATGTGTGGGTACATAGACAACACCATGTCCCTAGTAAGCCTCTAGTTGACTAGCTCGTTAATCAATAGATGGTTACGGTTTCACGACCATGGACATTGGATGTCATTGATAACGGGATCACATCATTAGGAGAATGATGTGATGGACAAGACCCAATCCTAAGCCTAGCACAAAGATCGTAGTTCGTATGCTAAAGCTTTTCTAATGTCAAGTATCATTTCCTTAGACCATGAGATTGTGCAACTCCGGATACCGTAGGAATGCTTTGGGTGTACCAAAGCGTCACAACGAATCGGGTGACTATAAAGGTGCACTACAGGTATCTCCGAAAGTGTACATTGGGTTGGCGCGAATCGAGATCGATTTGTCACTCCGTGTGAACGGAGAGGTATCTCTGGGCCCACTCGGTAGGACATCATCATAATGTGCACAATGTGATCAAGGAGTTGATCACGGGATGATGTGTTACGGAACGAGTAAAGAGACTTGCCGGAAACGAGATTGAACAAGGTATCGGGATACCGACGATCGAATCTCGGGCAAGTACAATACCGCTAGACAAAGGGAATTGTATACGGGATCGATTGAGTCCTTGACATCGTGGTTCATCCGATGAGATCATCGTGGAACATGTGTGAGCCAACATGGGTATCCAGATACCGCTGTTGGTTATTGACCGGAGAACGTCTCGGTCATGTCTGCATGATTCCCGAACCCGTAGGGTCTACACACTTAAGGTTCGATGACGCTAGGGTTATAAAGGAAGTTTGTATGTGGTTACGAATGTTGTTCGGAGTCCCGGATGATATCCCGGACGTTACGAGGAGTTTCGGAATGGTCCAGAGGTAAAGATTTATATATGGGAAGTCCTGTTTTGGTCACCGGAAAAGTTTCGGGTTTATCGATGTAGCGTCTGGGACCAGGGAGGGTCCCGGGGTCCACCAAGTGGGGCCACCTGCGCGAGAAGGCTGCGTGGGCCAAGTGTGGGAGGACCAGCCCCTAGGTGGGCTGGGGCGCCCCACCAAGGCCCAAGGCGTGGGAAGTGGAGGGAAGGGGAAACCCTAGGTCCAGATGGGCCTTAAGGCCCATCTAGTGGGCGCCTCCCCCTCTCTCCCCTCTTGGCCGCCTCCCCTTGATCCCATCTAGGGCTGCCGCCCCTCTAGGGGTGGGAACCCTAGAGGGGGCGCACCCTCCTACCCTTCCCCTATATATATGAGGCCTAGGGGCTGCCCATAACACGCGATTCGATCTCGTTGGTGCAGCCTGCGTCTCTTCTTCCTCCTCCTCCTCTCTTGTGATGCTTGGCGAAGCCTGCAAGATTGCCACGCTCCTCCACCACCACCACGCCGTTGTGCTGCTGCTGGATGGAGTCTTCCTCAACCTCTCCTCTCTCCTTGCTGGATCAAGGCGTGGGAGACGCCACCGGCTGTACGTGTGTTGAACGCGGAGGTGCCGTCCGTTCGGCACTAGGATCATCGGTGATTTGAATCACGTGATGCGACTCCATCAACCCCGTTCTCTTGAACGCTTCCGCTTAGCGATCTACAAGGGTATGTATATGCACTCTCCTTCCCCTCATTGCTAGTTTCTCCATAGATAGATCTTGGTGACACGTGGGAAAATTTTGAATTTCTCCTACGTTCCCCAACAGTGGCATCATGAGCTAGGTCTATTGCGTAGATTCTTTGCACGAGTAGAACACAAAGTAGTTGTGGGCGTTGATGATGTTCAATATGCTTACCGTTACTAGTCCAATCTTGTTTCGACGGTATTGTGGGATGAAGCGGCCGGACCGACCTTACACGTACTCTTCACGTGAGACGAGTTCCAGAATCGACATGCACTTGGTGCATTAGGTGGCTAGCGGGTGCCAGTCTCTCCCACTTTAGTTTGAACGGATTCGATGAAAAGGGTCCTTATGAAGGGTAAATAGCAATTGGCATATCACGTTGTGGTTTTGCGTAGGTAAGAAACGTTCTTGCTAGAAACCCATAGCAGCCACATAAAACATGCAAACAACAATTAGAGGACGTCTAACTTGTTTTTGCAGGGTATGCTATGTGATGTGATATGGCCAAGAAGAATGTGATGAATGATATGTGATGTATGAGATTGATCATGTTCTTGTAATAGGATTCACGACTTGCATGTCGATGAGTATGACAACCGGCAGGAGCCATAGGAGTTGTCTTTATTTATTGTATGACCTGCGTGTCATTAAACAACGCCATGTAATTACTTTACTTTATTGCTAACCGGTAGCCATAGTAGTAGAAGTAATAGTTGGCGAGACAACTTCATGAAGACACGATGATGGAGATCATAATGATGGAGATCATGGTGTCATGCCGGTGACGATGATGATCATGGAGCCCGAAGATGGAGATCAATGGAGCTATATGATATTGGCCATATCATGTCACTACTATATAATTGCATGTGATGTTTATTATGTTTATGCATCTTGTCTACTTAGAACGACGGTAGTAGTAAATAAGATGATCCTTACAACAATTTCAAGAAGTGTTCTCCCCTAACTGCGTGCACCGTTGCTAAAGTTAAATAAGCTTTTAAGCACCACGTGATGATCGGGTGTGATGGATTCTTACGTTCACATACAACGGGTGTAAGACAGATTTACACACGCATAAAACACTTAGGGTTAACTTGACGAGCCTAGCATGTACAGACATGGCCTCGGAACACGAGACCGAAAGGTCGAACATGAGTCGTATAGTAGATACGATCAACATGAAGATGTTCACCGATGATGACTAGTCCGTCTCACGTGATGATCGGACACGGCCTAGTTGACTCGGATCATGTAATCACTTAGATGACCAGAGGGATGTCTATCTGAGTGGGAGTTCGTTAGATGAACTTAATTATCTTGAACATAGTCAAAAGACCTTTTGCAAATTATGTCGTAAGCTCGTGCTTAAGTTCCACTGTTTAGATATGTTCCTAGAGAAAATATAGTTGAAAGTTGACAGTAGCAATTATGCGGTCAGTAGAAAGCTTATGTCCTTAATGCACCGCTCGGTGTCTTTGGACCTCGAACGTGGTGCGTGGATGTTGCGAACATCGACACACGCTTTTGATGACTACGTGATAGTTCGGTAATGTTAAACGGCTTAGAATTGAGGCACCAAAGACGTTTTTGAAACGTTGCGGAACATATGAGATGTTCTGAGAGCTGAAATTGGGATTTCAGGCTCGTGCCCACGTCAAGAGGTATGAGACCTCCGACGATTTTCTTAGCCTACAAACTAAGGGAAAAAAGCTCAATCGTTGAGCTTGTGCTCAGATTGTCTGAGTACAACAATCACTTGAATCGAGTGGGAGTTGATCTTCCAGATGAGATAGTGATGTTTCTCCAAAGTCATTGCCACCAAGCTGCTAGAGCTTCGTGATGAACTATAACATATCAAGGATAGAGATGATGATCCTTGAGGTATTCGCGTTGTTTGACATCGCGAAAGTAAAAATCAAGAAGGAGCATCAATTGTTGATGGTTGGTGAAACCACTAGTTTCAAGAAGGGCAAGGGCAAGAAGGGATACTTCATGAAACGGCAAATCGATTCTTTGCTCTAGTGAAGAAACCCAAGGTTGAACCCAAACCCGAGACTAAGTGCTTACGTAATAAGGGGAACAGCCTTTGGAGCAGAATTACCCTAGATACTTGGTAGATGAGAAGGTGGCAAGGTCGATAGAAGTATATTGGATATACATTATGTTAATGTGTACTTTACTAGTACTCCTAGTAGCACCAGGGTATTAGATACCGGTTCGGTTGCTAAGTGTTAGTAACTCAAAATAAAAGCTACGGAATAAACGGAGACTAGCTAAAGGTGAGCCGATGATATGTGTTGGAAGTGTTTCCAAGGTTGATGTGATCGAGCATCGCACGCTCCCTCTACCATCGAGATTGGAGTTAAAACAAAAATTATTATTTGGTGTTTGCGTTGAGCATAGACATGATTGGATTATGTCTAGCATGTCTGGTTATTCATTTAAGGAGAAAAATGATTACTCTATTTATTTGAATAATACCTTCAATGGTCTTGCACCTAAAGGAATGGTTTATTGAATCTCGATCGTAGTGATATACATTTTCATGCCAAAAGATATAAGATAGTAATGATAGTACCACTTACTTGTGGCACTGCCATGTAAGTCATATTGGTATAAAACGCATGAAGAAGCTCCATGTTGATAGATCTTTGGACTCACTCGTTTTTGAAAAGTTTGAGACATGTGAACCATGTCTATTGGTGTATACGCATGATGAAACTCCATGCAGATGGATCATTTGGACTCACTTGATTTTGAATCACTTGAGATATGCAAATCATACCACATGGGCAAGATGACTGAAAAGCCTCGTTTCAAAGAAGATGGAACAAGATAGCAACTTGTTGGAAGTAACACATTTTGATGTGTGCAGTCCAATGAGTCTTTGAGGCATCTGATGAATATCGTTATGTTCTTACTTCACAGATGATTTGAGTAGATGTTGAGTATATTTACTTGATGAAACACAAGTCTGAATTATTGAAAGGTTCAAGTAATTTCAGAGTGAAGTTGAAGATCTTCGTGACAAGAGGATAAAATGTCTGTGATGTGATCATAGAGATGAATATCTGAGTTGCGAGTTTTGGCACACAATTAAGACATTGTGCAAATTGTTTCACAATTAATACCGCCTGGAACACCATAGTGTGATGGTGTGTCCGAACATCATAGTTGCACTCTATTGGATATGGTGCGTACCATGATATTTCTTATCGAATTACCACTATCGTTCATGGGTTAGGCATTAGAGACAACCGCACTCACTTTAATGGGGCACCACGTAATTCCATTGAGACGACACCGTTTGGAGAAACCTAAGTTGTCGTTTCTTAAAAGTTTGGGGCTGCGACGCTTATGTGGAAAAGTTTCAGGTTGATAAGCTCGAACCCAAAGCGGACAAAATGCATCTTCATAGGACACCCAAAACAGTTGGGTATACCTCCTAATTCAGATCCGGAAGCGATAGGGATTGTTTCTTGAATCGGGTCCTTTCTTGAGGAAAAGTTCGTCTCGAAAGGTTGAGTGGGAGGATAGTGGAGACTTGATGAGGTTATTGAACCATCACTTCAACCAGTGTGTAGCAAGGCACATGAAGTTGTTCCCGTGGCACCTACACCAATTGAAGTGGAAGCTTATGATAATGATCATGAAGCTTCGGATCAAGTCACTACCGAACCTCGTAGGACGACAAGGACGCGTACTGCTTCGGAGTAGTACGGTGATCCTGTCTTAAAGGTCATGTTGCTAGGCAACAATGAACCTACGAGCTATGGAGAAGCGATGGTGAGCCCAAATTCCGACAAATGGTTAGGAGCCATGAAATCCGAGATAGGATCCATGTATCAGAACAAAGCATGGACTTTGGTGGACTTGCCTGATGATCGGCAAGCCATTGAGATAAATGGATCTTTAAGAAGAAGACGGACGTGGACGGTAATGTCACCGTCTATGAAGCTCGACTTGTGGCTAAGAGTTTTTCACAAGTTCAAGGAGTTGACTACGATGAGATTTTCTCATCCGTAGTGATGCTTAAGTCCGTCGGAATCATGTTAGCATAAGCTGCATTTATGAAATCTGGCAGATAGATGTCAAAATGAGTTTCCTTACCAGTTTTTCGTAAGGAAAGGTTGTATGTGATACAATCAGAAAGTTTTGTCGATCCTAAGGATGCTAAAAGGTATGCTGGCTCCAACGATCCTTTCTAAGGACTGGAGTAAGCATCTCGGAGTTGGAATGTACGCTTTGATGAGATGATCAAAGATTTTGGGTCTATACCAAGTTCATGAGAAACTTGTATTTCCAAAGAAGTGAGTGGGAGCACTATAGAATTTCTGATGAGTATATGTTGTTGACATATTGTTGATCGTAAATGATGTAGAATTTCTAGAAAGCATATAGGGTTGTTTGAAAAGTGTTTTCAATGAAAACCTGGATTAGGCTACTTGAACAATAAGCATCAAGATCTATAAGATAGATCGAAATGTTTAATAATACTTTCAAATGAGCACATACCTTGACATAATCTTGAAAGCGTTCAAGATGGATCAGTCAAAGAAGGAGTTCTTGCCTGAATTATAAGGTATGAAATTAAGAGTTAAAGCTCGACCACGACAGAAGAGAGAGAAAGGACGAAGGTCGTCCCCTATGCTTCAGACGTAGGCTCTATAGTATGCTATGCTAAGTACCGCACCTGATGTGTGCCTTGCCATGAGTCGATCGAGGGGTACAAGAATGATCCAGAACGGATCATTGGACAAATGATCAAAATTATCCTTAGAAGAATAAGGAAATATTTCTCGATTATGGAGGTGATAAAGAGTTGGCGTAAAGGGTTACGTCGATGCAAGCTTTAACACCTATCCGAATGACTACGGGTAACAAACCGGATACGTATAGTGGAGCAACCATTTGGAATAGCTCCAAGTGGAGCGTGGAAGCAGCATTTACAATATGACCTAGAGATTTGCGAAGTACATACGGATCTGAATGTTGCGGACCGTTGACTAGAACCTCTCTCACAAGCAAAACATGATCAAACCTCAGTAACTCATTGAGTATTAATCACATGATGATGTGAACTAGTTTCTGAGACACTAGTAAACTCTTTGGATGTTGGTCACATGGCGATGTGACCTATCGATGTTAATCACATGACGATGTGAACTAGATTATTGACTCTAGTGCAAGTGGGAGACTGTTGGAAATATGCCCTAGAGGCAATAATAATTAGTTATTATTATATTTCCTTGTTCATGATAATCGTTTATTATCCATGCTATAATTGTATTGAAAGGAAACTCGGATACATGTGTGGGTACATAGACAACACCATGTCCCTAGTAAGCCTCTAGTTGACTAGCTCGTTAATCAATAGATGGTTACGGTTTCACGACCATGGACATTGGATGTCATTGATAACGGGATCACATCATTAGGAGAATGATGTGATGGACAAGACCCAATCCTAAGCCTAGCACAAAGATCGTAGTTCGTATGCTAAAGCTTTTCTAATGTCAAGTATCATTTCCTTAGACCATGAGATTGTGCAACTCCCGGATACCATAGGAATGCTTTGGGTGTACCAAAGCGTCACAACGAATCGGGTGACTATAAAGGTGCACTACAGGTATCTCCGAAAGTGTACATTGGGTTGGCACGAATCGAGACTGGGATTTGTCACTCCGTGTGAACGGAGAGGTATCTCTGGGCCCACTCGGTAGGACATCATCATAATGTGCACAATGTGATCAAGGAGTTGATCACGGGATGATGTGTTACGGAACGAGTAAAGAGACTTTCCGGAAACGAGATTGAACAAGGTATCAGGATACCGACGATCGAATCTCGGCAAGTACAATACCGCTAGACAAAGGGAATTGTATACGGGATTGATTGAGTCCTTGACATCGTGGTTCATCCGATGAGATCATCGTGGAACATGTGGGAGCCAACATGGGTATCCAGATCCGCTGTTGGTTATTGACGGAGAACATCTCGGTCATGTTCAGATGGTTCCCGAACCCGTAGGGTCTACACATAAGGTTCGATGACGCTAGGGTTATAAAGGAAGTTTGTATGTGGTTACCGAATGTTGTTCGGAGTCCCGGATGAGATCCCGGACGTCATGAGGAGTTCCGGAATGGTCCGGAGGTAAAGATTTATATATGGGAAGTCCTGTTTTGGTCACCGGAAAAGTTTCGGGGTTTATCGGTAACGTACCGGGACCACCGGGAGGGTCCCGGGGGTCCACCAAGTGGGGCCACCTGCCCCAGAAGGCTGCGTGGGCCAAGTGTGGGAGGGGACCAGCCCCTAGGTGGGCTGGGGCGCCCCCCACCAAGGCCCAAGGCGTGGGAAGTGGAGGGAGGGGCAAACCCTAGGTCCAGATGGGCCTTAAGGCCCATCTAGTGGGCGCCTCCCCCTCTCTCCCCTCTTGGCCGCCTCCCCTTGATCCCATCTAGGGCTGCCGCCCCTCTAGGGGTGGGAACCCTAGAGGGGGCGCACCCTCCTCCCCTTCCCCTATATATGAGGCCTAGGGGCTGCCCATAACACGCGATTCGATCTCTCGTTGGTGCAGCCTGCGTCTCTTCTTCCTCCTCCTCCTCCTCTCTTGTGATGCTTGGCGAAGCCTGCAAGATTGCCACGCTCCTCCACCACCACCACGCCCGTTGTGCTGCTGCTTTGGATGGAGTCTTCCTCAACCTCTCCCTCTCTCCTTGCTGGATCAAGGCGTGGGAGACGTCACCGGGCTGTACGTGTGTTGAACGCGGAGGTGCCGTCCGTTTGGCACTAGGATCATCGGTGATTTGAATCACGACGAGTACGACTCCATCAACCCCGTTCTCTTGAACGCTTCCGCTTAGCGATCTACAAGGGTATGTAGATGCACTCTCCTTCCCCTCGTTGCTAGTTTCTCCATAGATAGATCTTGGTGACACGTAGGAAAATTTTGAATTTCTGCTACGTTCCCCAACAAGTAGAACTTTGTGATGAACTATAGTATGCAAGGGATGACAAAAGCGATTCCCGAGCTTTTCGTGATGTTGAAATTGACGAAGATAGAAATCAAGAAAGAGCATCAAGTGTTGATGGTTGACAAGATCACTAGTTTCAAGAAAAAGGGCAAAGGGAAAGAAAGGGAACTTTAAGTAGAATGACAAGCAAGTTGTCACTCCCATAAAGAAGCCCAAAGCTGAACCAAAGCCTGAAACTGAGTGCTTACACTGCAAAGGAAATGGTCACTAGAAGCGGAAATGCCCTGAATATTTGGTTGATAAGAAGGCTGGCAAACTGAACAAGGGTATATTTGATATACAGGTTATTGATGTGTACCTTACTAGTGTTTATAGTAGCCCCTGAGTATTTGATACTTGTTCGGTTGCTAAAAATTAGTGACTCGAAACAGGAGTTACAGAATAAACAGAAACTAGTTGAGGGTGAGGTGACGATGTGTGTTGGAAGTGGTTCCAAGATTTATATGATCATCATCGCACACTCCCTATACTTTCGGGATTAGTGTTGAACCTAAATAAGTGTTATTTGGTGTTTGCGTTGAGCATGAATGTGATTTGATCATGTTTATTGCAATACGGTTATTCATGTAAGTTAGAGAATAATTGTTATTCTGTTTACATGAATAAAACCTTCTATGGTCATACACCCAATGAAAATGGTTTGTTGGATCTCGATCGTGTGATACACATATTCATAATATTGAAGCCAAAAGATGTAAAGTTAATAATGATAGTGCAACTTATTTGTGGCACTGCCGTTTAGGTCATATTGGTGTAAAGTGCATGAAGAAACTCCATGTTAATGGGCTTTTGGAATCACTTGATTATGAATCACTTGATGCTTGCGAACCATGCCTCATGGGCAAGATGACTAAGACTCCATTCTCCGGAACAATGAAGCGAGCAACAGATTTGTTGGAAATAATATATACTGATGTATGAGATCCAATGAGTATTGATGCTCGTGGCAAGTATCGTTATTTTCTGACCTTCACAAGATGAATTGAGCAGATATGGGTATATCTACTTAATGAAACACAAGTCTGAAACATTTGAAAAGTTCAAAGAATTTCAGAGTGAAGTGGAGAATCATCATAACAAGAAAATAAGGTTTTTACGATCTGATCGTGGAGGAGAATATTTGAGTTACGAGTTTGGCCCTCATATAAAACAATGTGGAATAGTTTCACAGCTCACGCCACATGGAACACCACAACGTAATGGTGTGTCCGAACATCATAACCGCACTTTATTGGATATGGTGCGATCTATGATGTATCTTACCGATTTACCACTATCGTTTTGGGGTTATGCATTAGAGACAGTTGCATTCACTTTAAATGGGGCACCATCAAAATCCGTTTGGGACGACGCCTTATGAACTGTGGTTTGGCAAGAAACCAAAGTTGTCGTTTCTTAAAGTTTGGGACTGCGATGCTTATGTGAAAAAGTTTCAACCTCATAAGCTCGAACCCAAATCGGAGAAGTGGGTCTTCATAGAATACCCAAAGGAAACTATCGGGTACACCTTCTATCACAGATCCGAAAGCAAGATATTCATTGCTAAGATGGATCCTTTCTAGAGAAGGAGTTTCTCTCGAAAGAAGTGAGTGGGAGAATAGTAGAACTTGATAAGGTAATTGTACCTTCTCCCAAATTGGAAAGTAGATCATCACAGAAATCAGTTCCAGTGATGCGTATGGTCAGCACTAGTGTGGTATGGTAATCATATTCTATAAATCATGTTACTAGACCATGATAAACTTACGAACTATGAGGAAGCGATGATGAGCCCAGATTCCGCGAACTGGCTTGAAGGCCATAAAATCTGAGATAGGATCCATGTATGAGAACAAAGTATAGACTTTGATTGACTTCCTCAATGAGCAGCAAACCATGTTAAATAAATGGATCTTCAAGAGGAAGACGGACACTGATAGTAGTGTTACTATCTACTAAACTCGACTTGTTGCGAAAGGTTTTCGACAAGTTCAAGATGTTGAATATGATGAGATTTTCTCACTCATATCGATGTTTAAGTCTGTCCGAATCATGTTAGCAATTGCCACATTTTATGAAATCTGGCAAATGGATGTCAAAACTGCATTCCTTCATGGATTTAGAGTTGTATATGATGCAACCAGAAGGTTTTGTCAATCCTAAAGGTGCTAACAAAATGTGCAAGCTCCAGCGATCCATCAATGGACTGGTGCAAGCATCTCGGAGTTGGAATATACGCTTTGATGAGTTGATCAAAGCATATGGTTTTATAGACTTTTGGAAAGGCCTGTATTTACAAAAACTGAGTGGGAGCACTACAGCCTTTCTGATAAGTATATGTGAATGCCATATTATTAATTGGAAATGATGTAGAATTTTCTGGAAAGCATAAAGGAGTGTTTGAAAGGAGTTTTTCAAAGAAAGACCTCGGTGAAGCTGCTTACACATTGAGCATCAAGATCTATATAGATAGATCAAGATGCTTGATAAGATTTTTTCAATGAGTACATACCTTGATAAGATTTTGAAGTAGTTCAAAATGGAACAGTCAAAGAAGAAATTCTTGCCTGTGTTGCAAGATGTGAAATTGAGTAAGACTCAAGACCCGACCATGACAGAAAATAGAAAGAGAATGAAAAGTCATTCCCTATGCCTCAGTCATAGGTTCTATAAAGTATGCTATGCTGTGAACCAGACCTATTGTATACCTTGCTCTGAGTTTGGCAAAGGAATACAATTTTGATCTAATAGTAGATCCTTTGGACAGCGGTCAAGAATATCCTTAGTGAGGACTAAGGAGATGTTTCTCGATTATGGAGGTGATAAAAGAGCTTGTCGTAAAAGTTACATCGGTGCAAACTTTTACACTGATCCAGATGACTCTAAGTCGCAATCTGGATACATATTGAAAGTGGGAGCAATGAGCTAAAGTAGCTCCATGCAGAGCATTGTAGACATAGAATATTTGCAAAATACATACGGCTCTGAATGTGACAGACCCGTTGACTAAACTTCTCTCACGAGCAAAACATGATCATACCTTAGTACTCTTTTGGGTGTTAATCACATAGCGATGTGAACTAGATTATGGACTCTAGTAAACCCTTTGGGTGTTGATCACATGACGATGTGAACTATGGGTATTAATCACATACAGATGTGAATATTGGTGTTAAATCACATGGCGATGTGAACTAGACTATTGACTCTAGTGCAAGTGGGAGACTGAAGGAAATATGCCCTAGAGGCAATAATAAAGTTATTATTTATTTCCTTATATCATGATAAATGTTTATTATTCATGCTAGAATTGTATTAACCGGAAACATAATACATGTGTGAATACATAGACAAACATAGTGTCACTAGTATGCCTCTACTTGGCTAGCTCGTTGAATCAAAGATGGTTAAGTTTCCTAGCCATGGACAAAAGAGTTGTCATTTGATTAACGGGATCACATCATTAGGAGAATGATGTGATTGACTTGACCCATTCCGTTAGCTTAGCACTTGATCGTTTAGTTTGTTGCTATTGCTTTCTTCATGACTTATACATGTTCTCTATGAGATTATGCAACTCCCGTTTACCGGAGGAACACTTTGGGTGCTACCAAACGTCACAACGTAACTGGGTGATTATAAAGGAGTACTACAGGTGTCTCCAAAGGTACATGTTGGGTTGGCGTATTTCGAGATTAGGTTTTGTCACTCCGGTTGTCGGAGAGGTATCTCTGGGCCCTCTCGGTAATGCACATCACTATAAGCCTTGCAAGCAATGTAGCTAATAAGTTAGTTACGGAATGATGCATTACGTAACGAGTAAAGAGCCTTGCCGGTAATGAGATTGAACTAGGTATTGGATACCGACGATCCAATCTCGGGCAAGTAACATACCGATGACAAAGGGAACAACGTATGTTGTTATGCGTTTGACCGATAAAGATCTTCGCAGAATATGTAGGAGCCAATATGAGCATCCAGGTTCCGCTATTGGTTATTGACCGAGAATAGTTCTAGGTCATGTCTACATTGTTCTCGAACTCGTAGGGTCCGCACGCTTAAGGTTTCGATGACAGTTATATTATGAGTTTATGAGTTTTGATGTACCGAAGGAGTTCGGAGTCCCGGATGAGATCGGGGACATGACGAGGAGTCTTGAAATGGTCTAGACGTAAAGATCGATATATTGGACGACTATATTCGGAGTTCGGAAAGGTTCCGAGTGATTCGGGTATTTTTTGGAGTGGGAGAGTTACGGAATTCACGGGGAGTATATGGGCCTTATTGGGCCATATGGGAATAGAGGAGAGAGGCCAAAGGAAGGAGGCCTGCGCCCCCTCTGGTCCGAATTGGACAAAGGGGCAGCCCCTTTCCTTCTCCCTCTCCTCCTCTTTCCTTCTCCAACAAGGAAAGGAGGAGTCCTACTCCCGGTGGGAGTAGGACTCCCCACTTGGCGCGCCTCCCCCCTTGCTCCTTTATATACGGGGGCAGGGGGGCACCCCATAGACATAACAACAATTGATCGCTTGGATCTCTTAGCCGTGTGCGGTGCCCCCCTCCACCATAGTCCACCTCGATAATATCGTAGCGGTGCTTAGGCGAAGCCCTGCGACGGTAGAACATCAAGATCGTCACCACGCCGTCGTGCTGATGGAACTCTTCCTTGACACTCGGCTGGATCGGAGTTCGAGGGACGTCATCGAGCTGAACGTGTGCTAAAACTCGGAGGTGCCGTAGTTTCGGTGCTTGATCGGTCGGGCCGTGAAGACGTACGACTACATCAACCGCATTGTGCTAACGTTTCCTCTTACGGTGTACAAGGGTACGTAGACAACACTCTCCCCTCTTGTTGCTATACATCACCATGATCTTGCGTGTGCGTAGGAATTTTTTTTTGAAATTACTACGGTCCCCAACAGGAAAACCCTGATATACTTTTACCTCCCAATATATACATTACTGGTGAGGAATTCAGAGGGTCTGAACTTGATCCTAGGGCCTATGTGGAGACAGAAGTAGAGACACATAATAATGTGGCCTCTACTTCAGACTCCCCCTGGATTGAGGTCCAAAAATCTTCTTCTTGCAAAGGAAGAAGGAAAATTATCTTTGGTGCTAAATGATAGGTGTTTTTTGGAATATTAGAGGGCTTAATGGCCCCAACAAAGCTGACAAATTAAAAGAGCTCATTAGAGCCAATTGCCCAGATGTTATTTGTGTTTCTGAGACCAAAAAAGAAGAGTTTACTACTCTTCAGCTTGAAGTCTTTGATCCTAGATCCAATTTCCATTGGAAATGGCTACCTGCTGTTAATACTGCAGGAGGGATTCTTATTGGGGTTAAGGCAGATATTTTTGACATTGTTCAAAATGATTTCCATAAGTACTGTATTTCCTGTTTGCTTAGGAACAAACAAGATGGCTCTGTTTGGAGGGTTATTGCTGTTTATGGTTCTGCCTATGATCAGTTTAAGATGGAATTTATTAATGAACTACATTCCATCCTAGCTGACTGGGCAGGTCCCACTTTAATAGGTGGGGATTTTAATCTGATTAGGGAGGCTGGGGATAAAAACACTGGTGCTATTAATCAGCACTGGGCTGACCTCTTTAATGATTGGATTAACAAATTTGGCTTGATTGAGCTCAAAATCAATGGGAGGAAGTACACTTGGGGCAACAATCAGGACAATCCGGTTATGGCTACTATAGACAGAGTTTTCATGTCCACTGATTGGGCCTCTGAATTCCCTGGAGTACATCTCAAAGCCCTTCCTAGATTGGGGAGTGATCACACCCCTCTGGTTGTTGACACCTGTGCTTTCCACATTCCCAAGAGTAAGCATTTTAGATTTGAGAAATGGTGCCTGGAGGTTGAGGGCTTTAGAGAGGTAGTTATTAAAGCCTGGACCGCCACCTGCCCCTTTACTATGGCTATAGATAGGTGGCAGTTCAAAATTAGGAACTCCAGAAGAGCCATCAAAGGATGGATGGCCAATTATGAGGCTGAGCAAAACAGGCAGAAACATGCCCTAGTAGCTGAATATAACTGTTTGGATATTATCTCTGAGACTAACCCTCCTTCCCCTAACACTAACCGCAGAATTAAAAAAATTGCAGGTGATTTGGAGGAGATCTGGAGAAAGGAAGAAATCAAGGCCAGGTAGAGATCCAGATATAGGGACATTCTTGAAGGAGATCTGAATGCTAGCTACTTCAAAGCAATAGCTAATCAGAAGAGGAGGAGAAAACAGATCTTGGTGCTAGAAGGAGAAGCAGGTAATGTCACTAGTCATGATGATATTATGAAAGTTGCTGTAGATTACTACAAAAAGCTATTTGGTTTTCAAGATAAAATCAACATCAACCTTAGAGATGACTTTTGGGAAGATGGAGAGAAAGTTACTGATGTGCATAACAACACCCTAGATGCCCCTTTCTCTGAGAAAGATATTAAAGAGGTTGTCTTTGGATCTTATGCAGAAGGTGCTCCTGGGCCTGATGGCTTCCCTTTTTTATTTTATCAACAATTCTGGGACCTTATTAAGGGGGACTTATTTGCTTTATTTCGTGATTGGGAGAAGAATGAGCTAGACCTATATAGACTTAACTTCTCCCTGTTAACTTTAGTGCCTAAAGAGGCTGATGCTAGCAGGATAGAAAAATTTAGACCCCTTGCTATGATCAATTGCAGCTTCAAATTTTTTGCCAAATGTGCCACGAATAAGTTTGGCCCCATTTGCAAAGATTTAATTTCCTTAAACCAGACGGCCTTCGTAAAAGGAAGATATATTGCTGAGAGTATCATCACAGCTCATGAAATTATTCATTCTGTGTACTCCAGTAAACAGTCTAGTTTTGTGTTTAAATTAGACTATGAGAAAGCTTATGACATGATTAATAGAGATTTCTTACTTGACATGATGCACAAGAGGGGCTTTAGCACTAGGTGGATGAATAAAGTTGCCTCTTTATTACATCAAGGATTTGTTGGGGTTAATATTAACAATGCCAACAATGATTTCTTTGTTACTGGTAAAGGTGTCAGGCAGGGAGACCCTTACTCCCCGTTGCTTTTTAACTTAGTTGCTGATGTTTTTACTAGGATCCTTATTAAAGCTGCTAGAAATAACATTCTAGCAGGCCTCTTCCCTAGTTCCAATCCAGCTGGCATTATTAGTATGCAGTATGCTGATGATACTTTACTATTTTTGAGTAATAACCCCGCTCATGCCAGAAACCTTAAATGGTTGCTGTCCTGTTTTGAGCAGATTTCGGGGATGAGGATCAATTTTCATAAATGTGATCTAGTCCCTATTAATGTGGTCGGGGAAGAAGCAAATATATTTGCTCAAATCCTTGGTTGTAAACTGAGTGATTTTCCCATTAAGTATTTAGGAGCCCCCCTCCACCACAGAAAGTTGAAGAAATGTGAACTTCAGCCTACTGTGGATAAGATTATCAAAAAAGGGGCTGGGTGGAGAGGCAGACTCCTGTCTTCTGGCAAGAGGCTCACATTAGTGAAAACCTGCTTAGCCACTATACCTGGCTACCTTATGGGCATTTTTAAATTTCCTAAGTGGGCCATTAAGTTGATTAATTCTCAGCTGGCTCACTGCTTTTGGGATGATTACGAGGGCCACCACAAATACCACCTTGCTGCCTGGGATAGTGTGGCCCTGGCTAAGCAGCATGGGGGGCTTGGCATCCCTAACATTGCAGACATGAACCTTTGTTTATTAGCTTCCTGGGTCAAGAGATACTTTTTAGATGATGGCAAGATTTGGAAACAAGTCGTAGATGCCAAGTACAACACTCACAATCCTAATATTTTTGCTTGTACTATCAATGGTGCTTCCCCCTTTTGGAAAGGGATTTTATGGGCTGCTAACGCCGCTAACATAGGTTATTCCTAGAATATTGGGAATGGCAAGAGCATCAGGTTTTGGAGAGATCGTTGGATTGGGCAAACCGCACTAGCCACTAAATATTGGAGGCTATTTAGTATTGCCAATGATAGGGATATCATTGTGAGTGATGCCTGGGACGGCACCAATCTAAAGATCTCTTTTAGAAGATGTTTTACTAGTGATATGTTAGCTGAATGGAATGATTTGTTCGATTACGATGCTAAGGGTGTCTACTCTGTTAAATCCTTTTACAAAATTATTAATTTTAGAGGGATTCACCCTGGGAGCCTCTTGTCCATTTGGAATATAAAAGTTCCGCTGCGTATTCATATTTTCTATGGCTCGTGGCTAAAAATAAGCAGAAAAGACAGTCGGTAGATGATACTACCTGTCTTTTTTGTAATGACCCCGAATCTATTGAGCATCTATTTTTTGGTTGTGTCGTTGCGAAAGAACTTTGGAGGGGATTGGGGACATTTCTAACAGCCAGCCTGGGATGTCTATATCTGACATACTAGAATGGTGGTCCTCCAATAAAAATCACCCCGCAGATTGTTTGCTACATTCCGCTGCCCTTTGGGCTCTATGGAAATATCGTAACGACATGTATTTCAATTGTATCCCCTGGTCTGGAATGCAGGTGTTGTGGAGAAAGACTGCTGCTACGTTGGACAACTGGGAGATTCGATGCTCAGATCCTGTCAAAGGAAAAGTGCTGCACTTGGTGCGAAAGATGGAGCAGCTGGCAAGATCCCCACCCCTCCTGTTATGGCCGGACCCTGGCTAGGCCTTCAGAAGTGCTCGGAGGTGCTACTTGGTCGTGATCTTGTCTAGTTCCTCGCCTGATGGGTGTAGCTCCCGCTGAACCTGTTTCTGAACTTCATTTGAGTTAGTGGCTGGTGTCGTCTGGGCACGGTCCTTTCTTTTGCCGGGGCAGCGCATGTGCTGTTTATCCCCCCGTGTGCTTGTAACTGAATATGGATTTCGTGTGGTTTCATTTGGTAATGCAAATGGAACTGGGGCTTTGAGCCCTTTTCCTCTAAAAAGGTCAACCTCGCCACCGCCAAGCCGTCCCTCGGCCCCATGGTAGCCACATATGTTTCTTGTGCTGTCGTGCAATGTAGATCCTGCTCAGGAGAGGATTGTTCCTCCAACCGCCACCATCAGGTGCACGGATTTTAGGGTTCCTTGGCTTAGTGTCAACCCGGAAGACCAATCGGCTCACGGGCTCCAATTTTATTGGCGAGTTGGAACTTGGAAGTCAGCACGGCTTGGTGGAGGCTTTCCGTCACGTACACGGGTGACGTTCATGCAGAACCCCATGGGAAACCCCACACGGAAGACCGTCCAAGAAACAACCCCAAGCTGGATGTTGGAACGTGTGAAAATCTTTTTTTTTTTTGAGCAATAGTTGGAACTTGTGATGTGCGCTGGCTGGCTTTGCATCGCTAGATAGACTTGGGTTAGACTTGTCGACAGGCTAGGCTGGCCGGGCTACTTTGGGCTGGGTCCGATTGGTACTTTATAGATCGACTAGCAAAAGGGCCCGTGTGTTGCAATGGGATAAAAAAAAATCATAAACTTCAATGACCATGACAACATTTTGCTGCATCACCGATAACATTTTGGCGACCATTTTGTTCAATTTTATTAATAATTTGTAATAAAAAAAATTTAAAAAATAATGAACATTTTTTGATTTCCCAAACATTTGTTTTAAAATTGCAAAAATGTTTTGAATATGCGAACATTTTTTTAATTCACAATCATTTTATGCTTTATTCAAAATTTATTTAAAAGTTCTTTTTTTAATTTTTTGAGCTTTTTTGAAGTACCAAATTGTTTAAAGGAGAAAAAACGATAATGGAAAAGAAAAAAGAAAAAAAATAGAAACAGGCAGCTCGCACATGGGCCGGCCCTAATGGGAGCGCTGCATCTTCTCGCTGCATGCAGAGCGCAGTATAGGAGATCACTACTGCGTGGGATGGCCTAGGCAGGGGATCCCCTAGTGTGAAATGTTTTTTGTCAACTTATAGATGGCATTGGTGGGTAATATTTTATAAGTTTGGGAGCAATTGATGATTTTAATTAATATTATTATGGCGCATATGTCGTGCATTGCAACAAGATCAAATAAAAAATAGCATGTCCATCGAAACATCACGATAGCGTTCGGACGGCGCCAGCTGGTAGCTACAAGAAGGTGCATGTCCATATCTAGAAGAAATGTATAATCATGAAACGTCCTTGCAATGACATGCGTCCGACCTGTAGCATCGCCTGTCATCCTTGCAACTTCCACGTGGTCGCCTTTGTAGTGTTTTTCATCCAACTGGTAGGACAAACGACCGTCCTTCCAGCATCAATGTAATAATTTTGCAGCACTTTGGTCCGAATTGCCAATAGAAAAAAAAAACAGTGGAGACTGATGTTACATTGACGTGTTTCTAGCTAGACGCAGTGGGCACTCGACCTTACAGCGACGTGTGCCGCTAGCGTTGCAATAGGAGAAACAAATCTACACGCGCTCCTGACCACTCATCCGTGTTGTCACTTCTCTTTGTCACGTCATCAACGCCCTCAGTCGTGTCTTCAACAAGTCGTCGCTTGCCTCGCAAACAATATGGATGATTGGATGCAAAGAGAACCAATAAGCCATCAATTGAGAACTACCTTTTTAATTGAAAAACATGTTGCAGCTCAATGATCTTAATCAGGAACTTTCATGTTGTTGTCCCACCATGAACTACATATAACACATTGTTGTCTCTCTACTGGCTGCTTCTATTGCTACTTGAGATGAATGAATATGTCCTTAGATCTGACCCGTCACCATGATCAGTGGTCGATCTGATCATCATGCAAACCCTGACTTAATATGCATGTAGTAGAGGGTAGATCGGGCAAGAAAATTAGAGTCGTTAACTACCAAGATAGAGTGATTAACTACCCATTAATCAGAATGGTTTTGCTTGCAGTTTTTTTTTTTGCGAAATAACTCTTTTATTACTCAATCATAAGGGATTACAATCTCGCGTGGCAATACATAAGACTTCATCAGGAGCTGAGCCGAGCCAAACCATGGTCCGCCCCTGCTCCCTACCAAAACTAGCCATGGCATGACTAACACTATTGACCGTGTGACAGATATGAGTAATACAAGAGTCCCATTCCACCATACTTTGCTTGATCTCTCCAATCATAAAGGCATATCTTGAAAGGTTGCGACTCGTATCCTTGATCATTTGGACGGCCTCGAGACAATCAGACTCAACGTCTATAGGGAGAGAGCTCCATTGCAACGCTAAACTGATGCCCTCCTTGATGGCCAATATCTCAGTCTCGAGTACATTTTCACAATCGCACACAAACCTGCAAGCGCTGAAGATTATATTTCCAGCATGATCCCGCAGAACCATACTAGTTCCGGCATTGCCATTCAAGACAGAACCATTCGTATTTAGCTTCACTCTTCCTTCGGTTGGGGGGATCCAAGGGCTGATGTTTTGTATCTGTACATCACGGACCACGTTCGCTTCTAGGAAGACCTAAGCAGGAACTATCTTGCCCTTGGCATAATCAGCATCTTGGTTAGCGGTCAAGCTTGCCAAAGAATTCAAATAACTTTCCAGGAACCGGGCAGATACATCCACAGGAGGAGCGGGCTTTGCATGAACAACTTCGTTTCTGACGTGCCAAATTCTCCATAAGAGCATAATTAAGCGGACACGCTGGTAAACTTCAGCTTCGCATATTTCCTGGATGAACCAGTCATCATGCCGCTTTATATCTGTGAGTTTGGGCAGCTCCCACACCTTCGCCATTGCCCCCCAGAGCTGCTGAGCATTATCACATGCACAAAACACATGAAACGAGTCCTCAACTTCTCTGCCACAGACTGGACAAGTGTCCCGTTCCTCCAGAGTTCTCCGTTTCTTATTCTTCCATGTCGCCAGAGAGTTCGTTGCTAATCGCCAAGCAAACGACTTAACCTTCGGCGGTGCCGGACAAGACCAGATATGCTTCCACACTTCCCTGCTACTATCCGCAACAGAGCTCGACGAAGGGATCGATGGTTGTAGCATTTCATTAGCAGCAAGCCAATAAGCGCTCTTCACTGTGAAAACTCCGCTCCTCTCCGGTGCCCACGCCAGAAAGTCCTCCCCAAGCCTTGGCGATGGTTTTATCTTGCGGATTTGTGCTATGTCACTTGGTAAGAAGAAACGTTGGAGCTTTTGCAGATCCCAGTTGCCATTATGATCAAGTAACTCAGCCACCCATTTGAGGCGGCCCCTGCCTTTACTCGAAAGCATGGAATTTGTGTTGCCTCTCATCAACCATTGGTCTCGCCAAATTCTCACATTATGGCCATTCGCAACGCGCCACACGAGCCCTTTCTTTAGCAACTCGAGCCCATGACAGACCCCTTGCCATGATTGGGATGGATTACCCGAAAAAACAGTATCTTCAATCCTCCCATTCGGGTAGTATTTTGCCTTGAGCAACCTTGCACACAGACTATCAGGATGGATCAGTAACCTCCACGCTTGCCTTGCAAGCAACGCTTGATTAAAGAGTCTAAAGTCCCTGAATCCAAGGCCTCCTTGTGCTTTTGCTCGCAACATTTTCTCCCAAGCATACCAATGCGTTTTACGCTTTCCCTTTTCTGAACCCCAAAAATAGTTACGGATCATGCGGTTCAAATCATCACAGACCCCCAGTGGTATCTTAAAAACACTCATAATAAAGGTGGGGATCGCCTGTGCCAGAGATTTAATCAACGTTTCCTTCCCAGCTTGTGTTGGATGTCCATCAAAAGCAAACAACCTTTTACTAACTTTCTCCTGCAGGTTTTGAAGCTTGCCTTTTGTAAGCCGGACATCCGGCGTTGGTAAGCCCAAATATTTCTCCTCAAAACCGGAGCTGACCACCTCCAACACACCTTTTATCTCAGCTGCTATACTGGCCGGGCAAGAATCTCCAAATAGGATAGATGATTTTGCCGGATTCAAAAGTTGGCCCATGGCTTGCTCACAAGTCTTAATAATCTGCTTAACAGTATTCGCCTGTTGCCCAGTGGCCTTAAAGAATAAGAGTGTCATATGCAAATAATAGATGTGATATTCCAGGGGCTCTCCTCGTGATCTTCAACGGGGACAACTCAGCTGAGTTTATCCCATTGTCAAACAGGATTGACAAACCATCAGCCACCAGTAGAAACAAGTATGGGGATAAAAGATCACCTTGCCGTAAGCCACAAGACGGTGCAAATGAATCAGAGATGGCTCCATTGAATTTTATTGAATATCTCACCGAGGTTACGCATGACATTATCCAGTCAACCCACCGATGAGCAAAGCCAAGCTTTTGCATCATTTGCTTAAGGTAATCCCAATCAACTCGATCATAAGCTTTGGATAGATCCAGCTTATAGGCACAAAAACTCCTTGAGGGGTCCTTTTCCTGCTTGATATGATGAAAACATTCAAAAGCAATCAAAGAATTATCCGTTATCATTCTCCCTGGAATAAAGGCACTTTGCGTGGGGGAGATAATCCCATCCAACACCGGCCTCAACCGGTTAACAAGGCACTTGGAAACCACCTTGTAGATTACATTACAGAGGCTAATTGGCCGGAAATCTGTAATCTTGACAAGGTTTTTAATTTTTGGAATTAGGACTATGTTAGTGCTGTTTACCTCAGCCGGCATTACTCCTGACTGAAAAAACTCCTGGACCGCTGCCACAATACTTTCCTTAATAGTGCCCCAATTCCTCTGGAAAAACCGCGCCGGAAAACCATCCGGTCCCGGTGCCTTCAAAGGCCCGATTTGAAATAAAGCATCCGAGATCTCCTTCTCAGTAAAATCAGCACACAAAGAAGCATTTGTGTCTTCATCAATAACAGATTGAACTAGATTAATGATTGGGCTTGGATCAACCGAAGGAACAGAAGTAAATATGTTCTTGAAATAATCCATTGCTGCCCGGCCCATAGCTTCCTCCCCCGTGAAGACCCGGACACTAGTGTCTACTAGCTTTTTTATACGGTTCTTTCTAGCTCTCCACACAGCCTTTGATTGAATTTTTTTTGTATTTCGGTCCCCTTCCTTAAGCCAAGTAATACGGGATCATTGCATCCACATTAACTCTTCTCTGTAGAGTAACTCATTCATTCTATCCGTTACCTTACGAATTTCACATCGGTCTGCATTCATCAACATGAGTTCCTCAAGCTGAGTCCTTGACTTTTCAATTTCCCGAGCTACACCGCCAAAGTTCTTCTTACTCCATTTGCACAACGTACTCATAGTATCCCGTAAGGCCGCGTGCACGTCCCCTAGGGATGCTTTCTCCGCTGCCTCCAGCCAGGCCTTCGCAATCAAGTCTTGTAGCGCAGGGTCTCTTTCCCACATAATCTCATATTGCCTACGCCTTAGCTTAGTTGGCCTATCACCGAAATCATCATAGCACACATGAACAGGCACGTGATCCGAACAGGGAGAAGCAAGGTGGTTTACTAAGGTGTTAAAGAAAATATTCCTCCAAGCCGGATTCGCAACCGCCCTATCCAGCCGAACTTTCACGTTTGCGTGCCCGCTTCTCTTGTTATCATATGTATACGGGACCCCAATAAAACCCAGGTCGGCCAAGTCACACGTCTCCAGGACATCCCGGAATAATTGCATCTGAACTGGAGCTCTCGTGGTTATACAAAAATGCTCGGAGTCCCACATACATTCGTTGAAGTCACCCACCACCAGCCATGGTAAATCTGAGTTTGCACACAGGTTCTGCAACAAAGACCACATAAGAGGCCGATCCTCCACCCGCGGTTCACCATATACACAAGTCAGTCTCCACGGTTGTTCATCCGGCCCAGCTTGTACATGAACATCCATACAGCAGGCATTTGAGAATTTAACATCCACTTTCAAATCCTCATGCCAAAATAGCGCCAAACCTCCACTATTACCAATAGGATCAACACCATCAAACCCCTTCAGGCCCAATCTTGAGCGATACCTCTTCATCTTGCTAGCAGATTGTCTCGTCTCACACAAAAAGACGAGAGTAGGGGAATGCGACTTGACCAAAGTCGCGAGGTCTCGAACTGTCCGGGAGTCCCCCCGGCGGCAGTTCCAACTTAGTAGATTCATTGCTCCCGGTTTTGCTCGCAGTTAGGAAGCTACGCTTGTGATTTGATGGGATTCTTTTTTCTAAAAGCTTTCATTATGAAGAGTTTAAAATTTTATAATCTAAGAAATAGCTGAAGTGCATATGTAAGCAATTAAACATGCAGAACAAAGAGGCACTGACAAATGGGTAGACTGAGTTGGAGAGAAACGTACTTGGGCAGGCACAACTTCTCGGAGGAATCGGGCAGCGATGAAGTGGTGCCTACGCTACTTTGGCTCGGGGACCTCTTTATAGCTTTCCGCTCGCGTTCGTCGCTCCTGCCTCCTCTGCCACCTCGTCGTCGGCAGGTTGAAGCCGAGAGTTTCCAGGACCACAGGTATGTTGTGTATTCCTCGCAGGTATTGTGCTTTTTTTTTTGCGGGTGATATTGTGCTTCGTAGTAGTTGTTGCACAATCAGCGTCAGTTATGGACTCACAGTAGGGATTTACATTCAGCCAAGAGTGGTAAGAGTCGTTGAACCCCTCTGTCGATCTGCATCCAGTATATATATAATCTAGACCTAGGCGTGGTGATTCAATTGGTGCAGACTTGTAGACTGGAGTGTTGTCGCAGCAGCGGACTGACAGCCTGTAGCTTCGATCAAGTGGGAACCCACGAAGGAAGTCACACGAGCGGCCGACACCAAAGCCCCAGCCAGGACCAATCACAAGGTCGGTTGGACAACACCTAATTCGCTAGGTGAGCTGGGCAAAGGATTCACTCGAAGCCGGAGCCAGCCATGGGAGGTTGCGCATCACGGCGGAAGAGGAAGGCGAACGGTGTGGGTAGGAGTACGTGGTTGTCAGTAGAGAGCTCGCACACTTGCATCGCAGAAGTGGCTGGCCGCCTCCTTGAATCGGCCCAACGAGAACGCCGCATCGATCGGGATGTGGAGGACTCGACGGGTTCGATTCGATTGATTATATTCAAAAAGGAGAGCAATTATATGACGGGAGAGGATTAAGAGTTTTTTTTTGAGCGGTTAGCATTAGGAGATTGTCTGTGTCTTTGCTGGTCGAGAAGTCGTGACGTATTGGGACTTTCCTGTGTATTCAAGCCACCCGGGCCCAATTGAATTTTTCTCACCATACGAAAACTTCCACAAGGACGTGCGGACCCCAAATTAGTGCCACCTTGTTTATATTACAATTTTATCTATACAAATCATAAAAGCGTATTATAAAATGAGAAAAAAACGTATTGTGACGGTGAACCCGGCAAAGTCAATCCGTGCTTTATTATTACTAGCAAAAATGCCCGTGCTTTGCAACGGGAGAAAAAACATATCACAGTCGCTAGCGGCCAACCACAACACCTCGACGAGATGTCGTGAAACAATAGCTTCATTGAGATCAACAAAAGATTCTATTGCCATGACATGTAAATGTCTGTATTTGGCGCGAATGATTTATTATGCACTCGTATATACCGAGTTCAATAGCGGCTACTTTCAATTTATCATGTATTTACTTTATTATTATGTAAAGATTGGATGTGCAAGCATATATGTTTTTGTGGTGTGTGTCTTTTTTTTGAATTTGGGGGGGGGGGGGGGGGGGGGTTTAGGGGGGCCCACCAACACCTGAATATATTACGTAAAGGAGGCACAACCCCTGAGTTCAGATCACAGAGAGATGGAGAGAATTACACGAGGCGAGCAAAGCAACCGCAACCGAGGAACCACTCATGAGCTCGTAAGAAAGGACATCCAGACATCAATGTGGGAACAGTCATCAGCCTTCAGCCGGGCACGCCATAGCACCGCATCGTCCCGACAGGCCTTCAACGTAGCAGCAAGGGACTGCGAGTCCTCCCTAAAATCCACAGCATTTCGCCGCTTCTAGAGCCTCCAGTAGTAGCAGAGGAGGACGAAGGCGGCCGGCGAGGCAGCACCGACGAAGGCGGCAGGAGACACATCAAGGAGGTGAAGAGACCCAACCACAGCTCCGTCCGGCGACACGCCGACGCTCCGCCAAAAACGCACCGCGAACGGGCAGCCAAAAATGAGGTGGTCGGCGGTTTCCAAAATTGTCCAATCCTTCCTATATATGTGTAGTATTTGTTTCCTTTTCAGTACAGAGTCAAATTCAACCTTAAATCAAAAATATATAGTACAGTTTCAAAAGTGTGCATAATTTATAGAACAAACACTTTTTTCGGATGATAGTATGTGAGCTAAACCGTCCGTGTTATGGACTTGGGGATATTTACATGAAATTGCACATTTATTAAAAAAAACACGACGTCCACGGAGATATTTATGGATCAACAATGTTGCTAGATAACACGTACTCCCTCCATTCTTTAAAAAGTGTACTTCCAACTTTATTGGAGGGTCAAACTATCTCAATGTTTGACCGAGTTTATGTAAAAATACATCAATGTTCGTGAAACCAAATAGGTATGTGAAGAAAATATATTTTATCACGAATCTAATGCTACTAATTTGATGACATAAATGTTGGTGCATTATTATATAATTGCGGTCAAACATAAAAATATTTGACTTTCCAACAAAGTTACACTCTTCAAAGGAGAACGGCGCCCCCTGCTCCACCACTGCGCCATCGGGGCGGCGTGGACGTCCGCCGCCTTCGGCTGCCTACGGGTCCAGCGTTCACCACCACCACACACTACCCCGCGCATCGTCCTCTACTTTGCTGTCCGCCTCCTTGCCTTTGCACACACCCGATGGAGCCGAGCAGCCGTGCCGGCGAGTGGTGCGACCCCGAATCTCGTGGTCAGCTGTTCCTTAGTTTCCTCCACATGGAGCTCTGCAATCTTTATTTCAACTATATTCCTTGGTTTCCTCCTCCTTAGGCCTCTGTAAATCTTGATAATTTGCTACTTCATGTTTTCTTTCGTTGAGGATCCCTCTGCTTGTAGATTTCGAGGCGGCTTGTTTTTAGGCAACTCACGGACGTATATGAATTGGTGTGATCAGATACAGATAAGCAAGGTGGGACTATTAATTTTTTTGGAGAACGAATCTTCGTTCAGTGTCAAGGTAAGGGACGGTTAGTTGTGATTTCGATTTTCTGTGGTTCTAGGCCTCACGTGGCCTATGGCCCATGCCCAAAAAAGAAATTAAACGTGGTTTTTCTCCTCGCATTGTACCGTTTAGTACCACCTCGAATATGTTGCAACGGAAAAATGCCACACACCTTAGCCTTGATAATAATGCCTCAAGACATTCCCTCTCAGTATCACGAGCTTCTATCTGGCGGCGCCCATGAGTGGAGAGCATAGGTGACAAGCAACAATTGGATCACCAATGAAGATGTGGCGGTATGTCGTGCACTACACACATCTTGTATTTGTCCTCCATAGGAGGATTGCATAACGTTCGCCCATCTGCTGCTACCGCTGCACCCACACATCTTCCGATTGCTACCACGACCACCAAACACAGGGAAGATGTAGAAAAATTATTGTCATATTAATGGTCAACCAAGCACATCTAGTTTAGAGTAGCATCATAGGTAAATTTACTCAGACGTGGAGTTTCTAATCTTGTGGATGAACAGTAAATTTGAAAACAAATAGCAAAAAATTCAAAAATTCTGATTTTTTTGTAGTAAACTTTAAAGAATGTTTAGACTGCAAAAAGAATTATCAAGAAATCACATTGGTGCAAAGGCGTGATAAAAAAAATCGATGCTCTGGTCAACCAAGCACATCTTGTACAAATGCAGCAAAACTTTAGAGTAGCATCATAGGGAAATTTACTCAGACGTGGAGTTTCTAATCTCGAGCTCAAATGCTCTTGGATGAACCGTGAATTAAAAAAAATACATTTTTTCATAAAATTCTGATTTTTTTGTCATAAACTTTAAAGAATGTTTAAGTGCAAGAAAAAAATCATTTCGGAATCATCGGTACATGGCGTGATAAAAAAACAAGATCGATGTTTTGAAAATGTTACTTTCAAACGCATTTTGGTACTCTGAATTTTTTTGATACCACTTGCTCCATTGTTATTTTGTTATGAAAATTTGCGTGCCCTTCAAACATTTCTTAAAGTTTACCAAAAAAAGTATATCAGTTTTTTTTTCTTTTATTTTTTTCGAATTTACTGTTCATACTTCATAGTAGGTGGTAGATCATATGCAGTTATTCTAAATGTGCGTATACACTTGTCCGATCATATCATGCATGAGTGGCATTAGTTGGAAATCAGTCCATTCTATAGTTCGTCAAAGCTGAGACAAATGTAGGAAGGCAAGTAGCTTAGGGGGAGGTGCTCGGCCTCAATGGCCTGCCATACTCGTCTGTCGGCGCTACACCGAGGTCCACGCACGCCGTCATGCCGTCAGTCGGAGTTCGAGCAAACCGCAGCAACCGCGCTGCTCCTGCTCATTGAGTTGTTGGCTGGTTCCATCGCACCCGTGTGGAGCTGTAGTGGTGTGGCTACGGACTCTTCGCCTCGGCCGTTGTTGCCGTTAGCCTCGGCCTCGGCGTCGTTCTTCTTCCATCCATGGCGCCAAAGCCAAGCATGTTCCTGCTTCTCTCCTCTTCACTTCCCCACGAGCCCCTGTTCTTTGTTCTTTCTATCACACGCATCCATACACCACCAAGGCCCACATCTCACCCTGTTTTCTTTATTTTCGAGCCTGCTTGTTTTCTTGTATAACTCAGACCTACATAAATTGATGCTCTTTAATGCAAAGGGACGATGTGGGACTATATTTAATTGTGTAGGTAATCAGTATCGTCATACGGAAAGAAAGATCGTGTGTTTGAAACCCCAAACCATTAGCAACTATTTTTTATGCGCAGCTTGGCCTAACTTGGCCCACCACAAAAAATCAAAAACTGCAACCCACGCAGGGACAGTTGACGGGACGAAACGTAGATGACGGCCCCCAAATTAGTACCACCTCGTTTATATTACGATTTTATCTATACAAATCGCAAAAGCGTATTATGACATGAGAAGAAAGCGTATTGTGACGGTGAACCCACGGAGTCAATCCGTGCTTTATTATTAGGGAAAGACTAGGAAAAAATGCCCGTGCGTTGCAACGGGAAAATAGATTCATGGCCCATATTTAAGAGAATATTGTAGTTGTAGCACAAGCGGCACACTTCAGAAACTTGATGGTAGATCGTATGAATTCATGCATATGATGGTTGATGCATACTCTTATACTCTTGCCAGTGCCACTTTCAATGTTTGTGGCTAGCTTCAAGAGATAATTTGTCTGACATCTCCATCAATACATCTGAGCTCTATCTTTGACCTCTTGTTCCTTGGCTATAGATAACACTGCAGTGGCTCATTTGCTCTTCCTTTCCTCACTGAACAAACAGATCAATATAATTTCATACAGGCCATTATCTTTTCCAAGCACATAATCTGCCAAGGTCATTATTCTAGATTGCCCTGTAAAAGAAAGTTGTTTTCTCAGGATTGAATTAAACCTGTAAAACACGATCCTTCTAATGTTGCTGCCCAAAAGCTTATGCTGGTTTTATATAATCGAGATATTTACCACATTGCATTAGCTCAAAAAATCTTCCACATCAGAGCTCCAAATCATGAAACTTAGACCACTTTCCACTATCGAGTTCATCAGTGTGTTGATGTAATAGCCCTAGCAAACCCACCGCCTGTAGAACCTTGGTCCAGTATACAATCCTGCTGAAAAGAAGAATTTGTTGTCGGCACTAAGCATAGAGCCTAAAGGTGCACCTGATCCGGTCGGCGTTTGAACTGAATAAAGAACCACTTTCTCCTCTAAACTTAATCAGCACATGCATCTCCTACCGGTGATGTTTACTCAGCTCTGTTTAATCCACACATAGGAATAGAATCCCCCGTGGGTATTAACCACAATCATGGCACTGGCAATGCCCACAACGGTATCAAAGCAATACCACTCCCGCTCTGCTCTCGCCCCTGCTGGCATTTGTCATTATGCCGGAGGACGTCGCCGCATGGTATGCTGAGCGGAGGCACCGCTGTCGGGATCTGGATGTTCCACGGAAAGCTTGTTCACCCAATCATCCTACATCCCTGATGTCATATGGAAAAAAGGTCCATCTGAAACATCAACACAAAATCAAAAATAGGTCATATTTAATTAATTAAGTAGTGCTAAATCAATTTTCTATGCTGCCTAGTCATTCTGCAAATTTAGCGTCATATTCAATTTCATGAAGCCATATAAAAGATATTGCCCTGATAAAGTAAAAATTCTTCAAACACAAATTTCTTGTGGGAATTAGCACAAACATTTGCTTGACAACTAAATTGAACTCATTTCAAGCCATTATTGCTGGTGTCGAGTTGATCTTAACCTTGCAATAAGAGGGTTGTGCATGTTTAGCCAGCACTCAGTTGGAAAAGAAAAAATATGAAGGCATTGGTTCGTGAAACCTGACCATGTCTGCTCCTCTGTTCTAACTGAATACCGCTGCTCTGTTTTCTCCCCTGACCCAACAGTTCGTGGGTGCATGTATGTGTAACCACCGACGATGGTTGAGAGGGACAATGGCAACACATGCGCTATGACATTCTGCAACCACCAAAGGAATGAGAATCAACCATCGAACCATCTAAAAGTTGCAATGATAAAGATTACATGCTTTGAAGGCATGCAAGTACTCCAGGAGCGGAAAGGTGTCAGGTTTGTACCTTGTTTGGGACAGCTCCATCAGCCCTAGCCTTCTTCAATAGTTGGGCGCCAAAGCTCTTGGTGCTTAGGCGATTGGTAAGCCAGCCGTTTCTTCTTCATCTACAAAAGGAGGAGAAGGTTTGTTTCTGTTATTACAGTTGGTCTGAAGATTGGAATAAGGAACGAAGGGAGGTGGACGAATCTCATTGGTGGGGAAATGTCCAGTGTTTATTCAAATGGAAAAATGAATCACATAAAAGACTATTTACCTTTTCTTCGAGTAGTAGAGAACCACATAATTTTCAGTCCAGACTCCAGAGAAGGCGAGCCGTCACTCGCCGCCTTATTTTTGAGGGACTACGCCGGCCTGAACCACTTCATAAAACTGAGAACTATACAAAGGGAAATGAGACAGTGGGACTAATAGAAAAGAGAAGGAGGGACAAAATTACAATCTCACAGATAGGTGATACAATATAGTGCTCTAATTTCTAAGGAGCACTTTACTAATATCATTAGCAATCTTGCTAGCAGTAATGTGCAATTCCTCAAAAATGTCGCACAAGAGCTTGGAGTTCATGCACTTCCATATAATCTAGAGGACCGCGATAAGCACAGTAGAGTGAATCTTGTCGAAATAATTTTCTTCCCAGAGATCTTTGACTGAATCAGCATTGAGTGGATGAAAACTCTGAAGTTCAGACCACAACAATGGTCCCAGCAGAGGAACACAGCTAGCAAAGAAGGATAAATGTCTGAACATCACTTTCTCTACCTTCTCTGAAACCTGAAATATGCAGATGTTAGAAACCTTCTAATTTGTACATGATGATATTAAGAGAAGAGAAAGAGAGTATCAAGAACAGATTCATAATTTTGGCTGTTAGCCATTACAAGTTTCAATATATCTATCTCTGTATGTTGCAAATAATCATAAATGAATAGTAGTATTATCGTTTAGCTATTCCATGGAACAATTTCTCTGAACTTTCTTGCTTCAAAGTTGTTAGAAGTTCTAGCCTTGATAAAGACATCTACTAAATGTTCTAAAAAATAACCAAAAACAAAAAGGCATATCAAGACATATACACCACTGTATCGATCTTCTGAAACATAATAAGACGGTCTAGCTTATAATTTGAAAACATCGTTTTACAACTCAATAAGTATTAGCAAACATGACATGATAGCAGGACTATTATGATCAATTTTACAAAATTGGGAATAATGTAGCATGACGTTCAGCTTGTTTGGGCAAGTGATGTTCAGCTTGTTTAGTTTGATCTTACCAAAATGATCAACTTAATGCAAGACATGGGAACTCAACCGGCATTGGTGCCTATCAATACCTCCCGATTGGATTTCGCCTTAAATCAGTGCGGTGGTGGTAGAGGAGCACATGTGTGTGTACCTGCGCATGGTCGTGGCAATTGGTTCGAACAAAGCAGTGTCCTCACCGGCGCTACAGAGGGCCTGGGTGGAGGAGCTGGCTAACATGGACATCACACGCTTGGCCGTCAAGGCGGCGCCTAGTCGAACCATCATGGGACGCCGCAGGGAGATAAGGGAGCGGCTGCACGACGAGAAAAATTGGGAGGCCAGAAGCACATTGGAAATCCATCAAGACTTGCCCTGCAGTGTTGGAATATATAGTAAATGTTCTCAAGACTTTGCAAATTCAACTTATCAAGCAAAATCATAGTAAAATTGAATCATTTTACACATTACGAAGATTCAAAAGCAGATAACAAACCTATTAGGCGTTTATTCACTGTTGCTAAAATTATATCTGACCATTAGGTGAGGAAGTCACCAGAGAAGCTGTTATGCATATTGAACATGTACACAACACTCATGAGTGCTGCCCCCACGTCACAACAAAATCTACCATACAAAATCAATCAGGGGAGTGCATGCTCATGCAACTGAACTGTCACGCGACCTGAAGGTTGTTGTTTGCCACGGGCGCGTGATGGCCGAGGTCGGCTCGTGCGCCTTCCCCGGAGGTAGGAGGATCTCTCCTAGGGAGGTAGGACCTTGGATGCGGCCGGGCCGGGGCTCCGGGAGCAGGAGGCGCGCGCCGTCAAGGAGGCTGGGCGGTCGTCGTCGGTGGGGGCTGCTTGCACGGGATGGACGCCAATGAGCAGCTAGTCTGTGCTCCCCGCATGGCCGACGAGAAGCTCGTCCATGCTACCCCACCACGCGTTCGGAGGGCATGGAAATTTGGTGCGTGCTCGCCGTCGGGAACAAATGGAACCGGAAGGAGGCCAGCGGCAGGTTGAGCACAAGGGCTGGGCGTCGCGCGAGATGCGGCGGAAGCTGCCGATCTCGTCCTGAATCAGCGACCGCGGAGTGAGAACGGGCACCGTGAAGCGGAGGGATGCGGCGGCGGAGGAAACCCTCGCGTTCTATTGCGGAGCAGCAATTCCTACGATGGGTGAGTATGGGCTGCTTATGAAAACGTCAGGCACAACCAAGAACGAAACGTTTTTCTCTGTTGCCCACTTAAACAGTATTGCGGGTTGATTAACTAAAAACATACGGACCTTTGTGTAAAAATGTCGAGACGGTGAACCCGGAGACCCAATCCGTGCTTTATTATTAGGGAGAGACTAGCACATATGCCCGTGCGTTGCACCGGGATAAAAAATAAATATTTATAAATTCAGATTTAACCAAACTATATATAGCAATTGCATGTATTTCAACAAATGCAAAATAAATTAAAGATTTCACGTGGTATTCAAGAGTTTACCTGTCAAGGTGCACAACTGAGTTGTAATTCTTAATTCGCCACTTCTGCCTGGCCTTATCTTCGCTTTGATGTGGTGTTGGGCAACCAGCATGGAACTATCAAGATGCAACGCTAATCCTCAAAGGATAAAAATTAAAACAATTTAGATATGTATGTACAACTGAGCTATACAATTTTCACATAATACAAAACACTTCATATAAAAACCGATTAAAACTTTGTTACTCGATTTGGATGCTAACAAACTAATTTGGTCTCCCTGAAAAAAAACTAATTTCAAATAATTTAACTTTTTTGAACCCGTTCAATATTTACAAAGTAAAGTGACCCACATGACTACAGAAAAATTACTAAGACCCGAAGATCAATTGTAGTAAGTGGGTGGTAACACACATGTTACTACAACAAATACTTGAAGAAATAGTTTTGAGCTATATTTTTTAAGACTCTGGAAGAATGCAGATATGTTATCTTGATTTTTTTTATAAAGTATAACAGACATGAAGAATAAACATTAGCCAGGAATTAAACGTAGAGCAACAATAGCAGCCTCGGCTCCATGGATGGTTTCCTCCCAACACCTCCAGCTCCATTGCATGTGCCCTCCCACCACATCAGGGCTGAGCCCATGCTCCTCCCAGCTGCCGGGAGCCCAATACAGCTAGCAAACTGGGCCAACCTCAGCCAGCGCCCCATCCTAGCCACCATCCAGGGCCGCCTTAAAGTCCACCTCGGACAGCCTCCTCAGCCTCCGTGCTCGTCGTCTCCGGGACCTCCTATTCGACGCGTTTTGCGTCAAACAGTTCCGTGACGCATAAGGGCACGCGCGACTGGGCTAGCCCATTAGTGGTGCCGCGAGCAGACTACTGTAGCATACAAAAATACGCAAAAAGTACTGCTTTCGACTGGAATCGAACACAAGATCTGCTACACATTTCCTAGAGTTGTTAGCAAAGTGAGCTGGCGTGGTCCCTGGTTTATTTATCAGCGCCAAAGTATACGAACAGACATCTAGGTGCAAATCCGAATTTTTAAATTTCGAACTGAAACACTTTTTCAGAACGGGAATATTTTTTAGAAACTAAATTACTTTTCAAATCCGTGAATTCTTTTTAGGAAACTCACATTTTTCGAAAACAATTATTCCCCCTTGAATGTTATTTTCTGTACATGAACAAATTCGGAAAGTGTTCATGTGAACAAAATCAGAATATTTATGAAAGCGTATAGATTTTTTAAAATTGAAAACATTTGGAAAACACAAAAAGATTTTTTAAGGAAATGTGAACAAAATTTGAATTTTCAAACAGATTTCGAAAATTTGGTGAACATTTCGAATAACAAGAAAAAAATTGTGAAGGTGATTTGAAAAAAGAGTACTTCTTCTTGAAAGTTTATATGGTGAAAATGTGCAAGCATTTTCTGAATTTTTGAACACATTTTCAACAACTGGAATATTTTTTCAAATACATGAACAAACTATGAAATTCTGAACAAATGTTGAAACTGCAAACCTTTTTTGAATTTTTGAACAAATATCTGGAAAAATGAAACAACTCATGAAATTCCGAACAAAACAATTTTAAAACATGAATATTTTGTGAATATGGGAAGAAATTTTGAAAAGGAAAATACATTTTTAATTTCTAAACAGGAATATTTTTTGAAATTCCCAAACATATTCCAATTGTGAACAAAACTTAATCATGTGAACATTTTTTGAATTTGTGAACAAATTTTGCAAATGGGAACATTTTTTGAAATAAAATATTAGTTTTTGAACAAAATTTAAAAACATGAATTTTAGAACTTTTCTGTAAACATGAACACTTTCTGAATTTGTGAACAAAATTTACAAATCACGAACATATTCTGTTTTTTAGAATTTTTTTCAAAATGGAGAACAATTCTGAAAATCTTAAACAAATTTTTTGAATTTGCAAACAAAAATTGAAAACACGATCATTTTTTAATTTTGAACAAAAAATAAAACACAACTTGTTTTTTGAATTTGCGAATAAATTTTCAAAACATGAACTTTTTTGAATTCGTGAAGAAAATTTCAAAACATATTTTTTAAAATGACATATATACTTGAATTTCTATAACAAAAACTGTAAACACGAACAATTTTTGAATGCGTGAACAAAATACGAAAACATAAACTTTTTCGATATTCCGAAACAATTTTTGAAAAATGTGAACATTGTTCAAATATACGATTTTTTTTTTGAAAAAATGTTCTTTCTTTAGAAAACGTTCAAAATTTCCAAAAATAGTTGTTTTCCTAAAAATAGTTGTTTACCTAAAAATGTTCGTAAATTCAAAAAATGTTCGCCCCGCCACTGGAGTAGACAGGTCTAACTGATTGTAAGTAGCGCGAACGTTATAAGAACTCAAAGGTGCGTTCACATATGAAAACATGTTCGGGAAAAACGAAAACATTTCCTTAATGCGATTTCTTTTTTATAAGGACGAGTGTTCTTCAAACAGGACCATTTTTTGAACAATTGTTTTGAAAACGGGAACATTTTTTAAATTCCGAACAAATTTTGAAAGCGCAAACATTATCTGAAGCTCCCCGATTTTTTTTTAATTTATGAACAAATTTGGAAAAGAAGAACATTTTTTGAAATTATGAACAAAATTTTGAAACAGCAAACATCTTTTGAAATTCTGAACATTTTTTGAAACACGAACTTTTTTGAATTTGTGAACAAATTTCAAAACGAATTCTTTTTGGAAATTCCGAACAAATATAAATTCCAACAAGTTCGAAAATAAAAATAAACTTGAAAAATAAAAATGAAAAAGAAAATATAAAACGAATATGTTCAGAAATTCATGAACATTTTTTTAAAATTGTGAACATTTTTTGAAACAGAAACATTTTTCGAAATCACGAACATTTTTGTAAAAGTTGGCAAAATTTTGAACAAAACATTCTGAACAATTTTGTTAGCACACAAATATTTTTTGAAAATTCCGAACAATTTTTGGAAAATGCATACAGTTTTAGAATTTATGAACAAAATTTGAAAACACGAGCATTTTTCAAAATTTGAACATTTTTGTAAAAGCACTTACATTTTTTTTTAAAAGAAAACATAAACTTGAATAAGAAGAAAGAAAAAAAGAAAAGAGAAACGAAACATAAATAAAAAGGCGGTTCAGGAACCTTCTAGAAGGTTCCTAAAACCGGAAAAAACCTGCCCTAAACCGGGATCGCTGGAGCGGTTAAACGGGCCGGCCCGTTGCGTCGCTGCTCGGTCGCTCGTCTGTGCGAGCGAAGCGCATATAGGATTTTCCGTCGTCTCCGACTCTGCTCCGCTGCGGCGATGCCACCATCCAGGGCCGCCTTCAAGTCCACCCCGGACAGCCTCCTCTGCCTCCGTGCTCCTCTTTGGTCCCTCTGCTCCATGGTCAACGACTTCAGCAGCCCGACCCAGCCACATCCAGCCCTTCATCCGGCAACAGCCTTTTTTTTTGTCTATTTGTTGATCGTCAGGCTGGCTCGCTGATTTGCAAACAACTCGCCAGATATATAAATTGTTCTAATTTGATTTAGAAAAGCGAGGTGGTATTATTTCAGTCATGCAACGAACTTTGTTTTGAATTACAGGCCTATAAAATTTCAGATGGTTGGAGCCATCGGGACAAAATTCCCTCAGCGAACAATTTTTTATGGCCCACACGAATGGCCCAACAAAAAAACTGTTAACTACACGTACGAAAAGGCTTCTAAATAGTACCACCTCGGATAGCGAAAATAATATAGGTGAAAAAAAAATCTGAAAGCGTAAATTCACGGCAAAAAACGTATTGTGACGGTGAACCCGACAAAGTCAATCCGTACTTTATTATTAGGGAGAGATTAGAGAAATATTGCTTTGCGCGTGTGAAAAAAAGATATGATTGTGAAAAAAAAATCTGAAAGCGTAAATTCACGGCAAAAAACGTATTGTGACGGTGAACCCGACAAAGTCAATCCGTACTTTATTATTAGGGAGAGATTAGAGAAATATTGCTTTGCGCGTGTGAAAAAAAGATATGATTGATCAATCGAAGGGCCAGGCGCATCGTGTCAGAGTTAGAAACATGGTCGGGTCTTTTTATCCTTTTGCATAAACGGATCCATGGAGACGTGCGCCGGTGCTTGATGAATGATCGATCATTTTTTCATCCAATATTTGCGCCTTTTGTGAGAACGGATCGATCGATTGACTGCAATCGTTTTTTTACGGAGACGGGTACATCCATGTGTATGACTTTTGCGGGAACGGAACGGGTCAATCGATTGGGTTTTTGATCGATCGTTTTTTTAGAAGGATCCTATAAAATTTATGTAGATTTATTTTTAAATCTCAGCCGTCAAACTTTATGGTTAACACAAAATTAACGGATATAAAGGGGTGACGTATGGAGAACTATGAAATCTTTCGTTCTTTATTACTCCCTCCGGTCATTTTTACTCTGCATATTAGGTTTGTCTGAAGTCAATCTCATCCAACTTTAACCAAGTTTATATAAAAAATTATTGACATTTACATAACAACACCAATATTATTAGATTCATCTTGGAATATATTTTTATATTATATTTATTAGATATTATAGATGCTAATAATTTCTAATATAAATTTGGTCAAACTTAGTTAAGTTTGACTTTCGGCAAATCCAATGTGCAGAGTAAAAAGGACCGGAGGGAGTATTAGGTAAAGACTAGCACATATGCCCGTGCGTTGTAACGAAAAAAAAATAGTTAATATATGTGCAAGCAAAATCGAGTATGTACGTGAAAACGGAAAATCTAGCTTTTCAGTTTTGTCGGGTGTGAAGTAATCAATCCGTTACTTTTCGATTCATTGATCGAGGGCATTTAAGAATTTTGTTACATCATCGTACACCAGAGAAGGCCCATGAATTATTCAATATACTTTTCCTTTCAATCGAGGAGATTTTAATGTATGAAGTTTCTGAATATGGTAGGAAACATGAAACATTATTTAAATTCTGAACATTTTTTTTCAAAACTATGCACGCTTACAGAAAATCACGAACAAAATTAGAAATAGGACCATCTTTTAAAATTCAAAAACATTTTTTCAAAACACCAACTTCTTTTTATAAAAACATGAACATTATTGGAATTTGTGAACATTTTTTTAGAATGGGAACATGTGTTGAAAATTCATATTTTTTTTTCAAAAATGTGTATCTTTTAACATTATTTTTAATCGTGAAAAATTCACTAAAACAAGAATGTTTTTCGAATTCTATACAATTCCATTTTACTTGTAGACATCTCGAACAATTTTCTAAAACAGTAAAAAGTTTTTGTAAAAATGTGAAACTTTTTTCAAGTTCTGAATATTTTTTTCAAAATAGTAAAAAAATGGAATTCTGAACATTTTCTATAATTTTGTTTCAGAAATACTGAATTTTTTTGAGAATTTTGAATTTATGAAATAAATTCTATAAGAAAAGTAAGCTTGGTAGGGAAAAAAGAGATAGGGGAATGAGAATAAAAATAGAAGTAAAACACAGAAACAAAGAAAAATAAGCCAACCTATTATTGGTTGTCCTGTGCGAAGTTTGAACTATTTGTCGCTGTGTGCAAAAAAGAGAATTTTTCCAGCTGCGTGTGCAGTAAAATAATTCTGCTGGGTTTGCTCGGCCACAGCGCGCGGCCCATGTATGAAATTCTGGAAAAACCTTCTTTTAGCAGACGAACACATAAGAATTTAGTACCACCTTGGATAAAAAAATCTTTTTTGACAGTGAACGGATGAAAAAATTGGTGAAACACCCCTTGCTATATATAGGTACTAGCATAAATGCCCGTGCGTTGCAACGGGAGAAAATAAATATGATACATACCTAACTCAGTAAGCATGTCATCTTCGGCAGTGTCCGGTAACAGTGTTATACCATCCAAATCCTTCCCATACGTCCGGAAGAACAGTCCAGTCACTGTCCAAAAAGAAGAGAGAGGAAAAAAAAGCCAACCAGACCCCACTTTGTCCTTATATAACCATACAGTTGCAAATCGCCATTTCAGTAAATATGGGCTTCTTCTCTTCGTTCCCTTCCTTTGGGCTGGGTTAATTCATTTCCGCTTCCTTTCCTTCGGTACCTTTTGTTGATCCTCCAAACGGCAAACCCTAAATGGCGCCTTAAGCATCCGTTTATGGGTTATTTGCAAACAGCGCACACCCCCTACTTCGATCTAAATGGGCCGGCCCGTGTACGGTTTTTTTTCTGCCTTTATAAAGGGGAAAAAGAAGTTCGGGGGGCAGTGTCCGGTAACAGTGTTATACCATCCAAATCCTTCCCATACGTCCGGAAGAACAGTCCAGTCACTGTCCAAAAAGAAGAGAGAGGAAAAAAAGCCAACCAGACCCCACTTTGTCCTTGTATAACCATACAGTTGCAAATCGCCATTTCAGTAAATATGGGCTTCTTCTCTTCGTTCCCTTCCTTTGGGCTGGGTTAATTCATTTTCGCTTCCTTTCCTTCGGTACCTTTTGTTGAAGAGAATTTTTCCTCTCTGTGTGCAAAAGAAGAGGGGGGGAGTTCGAACTATTTGTCGCTGTGTGCAAAAAAGAGAATTTTTCCAGCTGCGTGTGCAGTAAAATAATTCTGCTGGCTTTGCTTGGCCACAGCGCGCGGCCCATGTATGAAATTCTGGAAAAACCTTCTTTTAGCAGACGAACACATAAGAATTTAGTACCACCTTGGATAAAAATATCTTTTTGACGGTGAGCGGATGAAAAAATTGGTGAAACACCCTTGCTATATATAGGTACTAGCATAAATGCCCGTGCGTTGCAGCAGGAGAAAATAAATATGATACATACCTAACTCGGTAAGCATGTCATCTTGGCGGTGTCCGTAAAGTGTTATACCATCCAAATCCTTCCCATACGTCAGGAAGAACACTCCGATCCTTGTCCAAAAGAAGAGAGAGGAAAAAAAACCAGCAGACCCCACTTTGTCCTTATATAACCATACAGTTGCAAATCGCCATTTCAGTAAATATGGGCTTCTTCTCTTCGTTCCCTTCCTTTGGGCTGGGTTAATTCATTTTCGCTTCCTTTCCTTCGGTACCTTTTGTTGATCGTCCAAACGGCAAACCCTAAATGGCGCCTTAAGCGTCCGTTTATGGGTTATTCGCAAACAGCGCACACCCCCTACTTCGATCTAAATGGGCCGGCCCGTGTATGTTTTTTTTTCTACCTTTATAAAGGGGAAAAAGAAGTTCGGGGGGCAGTGTCCGGTAACAGTGTTATACCATCCAAATCCTTCCCATACGTCCGGAAGAACAGTCCAGTCACTGTCCAAAAAGAAGAGAGAGGAAAAAAGCCAACAGGACCCACTTTGTCCTTGTATAACCATACGATTTGCAAATCGCCATTTCGGTAAATATGGGCTATACATTCGTTCCCTTCCTTTGGGCTGGGTTAATTCATTTTCGCTTCCTTTCCTTGGTACCTTTTGTTGATCCTCCAAACGACAAACCCTAAATGGCGCCTTAAGCGCTTGGTTTATGAGTTGATAGCAACAGCCACACCCCTACTTCGATCTAAATGGGCGGCCCGTGTCGTTTTTACGCCTTTATAAAGGGGAAAAAGAAGTTCGGGGGCCAAGGTGAATCGAACCCGTGACTTCCTCCACCGAGGTTCAACGCACTGACCACCCCGCCGGAAAACCCCATGTCCAAAAAGAAGAGAGAGGAAAAAAAGCCAACCAGACCCCACTTTGTCCTTATATAACCATACAGTTGCAAATCGCCATTTCAGTAAATATGGGCTTCTTCTCTTCGTTCCCTTCCTTTGGGCTGGGTTACTTCATTTTCGCTTCCTTTCCTTCGGTACCTTTTGTTGATCGTCCAAGCGGCAAACCCTAAATGGCGCCTTAAGCGTCCGTTTATGGGTTATTCATAACAGCGCACACCCCCTACTTCGATCTAAATGGGCCGGCCCGTGTATGTTTTTTTTTCTACCTTTATAAAGGGGAAAAAGAAGTTCGGGGGGCAGTGTCCGGTAACAGTGTTATACCATCCAAATCCTTCCCATCGTCCAGGAAGAACAGTCCGATCCTTGTCCAAAAAGAAGAGAGAAAAAAAAGCCAACGGACCCCACTTTGTCCTTGTATAACCATACGATTTGCAAATCGCCATTTCGGTAAATATGGGCTATACATTCGTTCCCTTCCTTTGGGCTGGGTTAATTCATTTTCGCTTCCTTTCCTTCGGTACCTTTTGTTGATCCTCCAAACGACAAACCCTAAATGGCGCCTTAAGCGCCCGTTTATGGGTTATTCGCAAACAGCGCACACCCCCTACTTCGATCTAAATGGGCCGGCCCGTGTACGTTTTTTTTTCTGCCTTTATAAAGGGGAAAAAGAAGTTCGGGGGCCAAGGTGAA
The DNA here is from genome assembly GCA_021605145.1 of Aegilops bicornis. Lineage (NCBI taxonomy): Eukaryota > Viridiplantae > Streptophyta > Magnoliopsida > Poales > Poaceae > Aegilops > Aegilops bicornis. Next base: position 719,964,265 of record CM038673.1, read on the forward strand.
TCGAACCCGTGACTTCCTCCACCGAGGTTCAACGCACTGACCACCCCGCCGGAAAACCCCATGTTCCTACGTACACCTTTCTCTACCTTTTCATCCATCTACTTTCCTTTTTCCCTTTTTTCCTTCTTCCTGGTTCAATGAAAATTTCAATTTTTTCGTGAACCTTTTCGCAAAACCGATAAAAAATTTCTTAATTTTTGATGAAATTTTTTCAAATTCGATGAACTTTTTTTTAAAATCAATGAAATTTTATCAAATTTGACAAACTATTTTTTCAAATTCGACGAATTTTTTTCAAAATCGGTGATTTTTTTTTCAAAATTGATGAACTTTTTTCAAAGGCAATGAACTTGTTTCAGGAATCGGTGAACTTTTTTTTCAAATTCGATGAAATTTTTTCAAATTTGATGAATTTTTTTCAAATACGATGAACTTTTTTCAAATTTTGATGAACTATTTTTCAAATTCTAAGAACTTTTGAAAAAACTTATGAACTTCTTTTCTAACCTTGAACTCATTTTCCAAATTCGTGAACTTTCTTTGAAGTCTGTGAACTTTTTTCAAATCCATGAACATTTTTGAATTCACGATTTTTTTTTAATTTTTTTTCGTCTTAAAAATTTCTGTTTTTTTAAGTCAACCAGTGAAGGAAGGGTGGCCGCTGAAGCCGTGAAGCTGCGCTCGAGCAATCAGGAAGGGGGGCAGGTGAAGCAATCGAGCGGGGGGAGATATCGATGAAGCGCTCACCTTACATGGGCCGGCCCACAAGCAGGGGAGCGTGAGCGCCCGTTCATCCCAGTGGCGCCTTAGGAGCTCCCCAAACAAACAGCTTACATATATGATGAACTGGTTGGATTGTATCTAAAATAGCGAGGTGGGACAGGACAGGAGGTTGTGAGTTTTACGGAAGCAGCTAGTGTACAGTTTTTTAGGGAGCTCGTGCACATCTGATTCTTAAAAGCCCACTCACGTGGTCCAGTAGAAAGTCAACGGACAGCCTGGAGGCCCAAGTCCAAGGTGAAACGCCTTTGACGTTTGACGTACGGGCAGGTATATAGGTTAGTATCATCTCGGATAGAAGAAAAACAGACAAAAAATGATGGACAAACGATGGACGATAAACGGATGAAATTCTGATGGTAAGAAACGCTTTTCCCTTTATTAGTAAAAATAAAAAAATATGCTTGTGCGTTGAAACGGGAGAAACTCATATAGCACTTCTCTAGAAAATAGACACCCACATCAACTATTCGAAACATGATACTGGTTTTAGAGAGTTAATCTAAAGCTTATATGTCCTTTAAAAAAACTCATATGTGGTTCTCAACTTTGTCGTGGTTCCTTTGTCATTTGCCTGGCTCTGCTGAGTTCTTAGCCTGAAGCTTATTGTCTTTGCTCCATTCAGTTCCACTATTTTAGGATCTTCGATAGCAAAAAAGTTTATGGTACCATTGATAATCGTCTATTCATAAGAAGTGCAAGTCAAAATTCAGTCGCTCTTTAAATTTATCTGGTCGATACAAAAATTTCTGATGTGTGCAGAAGAATAATACAGATTAAAATCTTCCTAAAAGACGGTGAGGTGCAAAGTGGGTAGAAGAATTGTTTTCTAACAAATTGTATAGTCGTGTGTGTAGTGTACATCTTTGTAGAGAAGAAGGTTCATAGTTACAAGTCCATACATACATTTCCGCCTTCCTTTTATGTGAGATCATTTCAGCTCCAAACTTGGTTCCATGATTATGGAAAATGGTTTTGACATGTACCTGGTCGCATTCAAGAAAAGGCATAGTGCGTCGTTTCAGAGTTTTGTTGAATATATGGCCTGCTCGGTATGCTTCCAAGAAAAATTCTGTAAAGCACAATGGAAACATGTTGGATATATTATGCCACGGAGGGCAGCATATTTTTTATTTCTCCGAGCACGGTCTATCCTTAGTCCAGCATTACAATAGCTAGTTTACTCTAGCTGTTCCTAGAGCTACCATGACTAATAATCATAACTTGTTTCATCTACAAACCTTTCTCAATATAGGTACAACACAACTCCATCCTTACTCCAGCATTACAATACCTAGTTTACTCTAGCTGTTCCTAGAGCTACCATGACTAATAATCATAACTTGTTTCATCTACAAACCTTTCTCAGTATAGGTACAACACAACTCTATGTTCTGCCCAGGTTTCTGCTCCTTTCCTATAAACTACAGTATAATATTTAATTTATTTCCAATATCACAGTAACATGAATATCAGCAGATGGCATAAGTTGGAATTGTTGCCATCAGAGTGCAAGAGTGCCAGCTCGGTACAGTCAAATAATCAACCAGCGCCATTAATGATCGCACATAAATCCAAAGGATGAGCACCAGATTTTTTTTTTGTGCTAGCACGCATATCATCTAGCAGCTTCCAGTCGGTGTACAACAACAATAATTGATTAAAAAAGCAATAGCAAGCAACAAATCCCCACTGAGTGCCCAGTGACTGCCCCTTCCCTCTTCTCCATCCACCTCACCACTGGCAGCGTCGGTGTATGTGTTTGTTGCCGCGGCCTGCTCAGGCGGCTCATGGGGGCCGGAGCGGAGTACCGGTGCCGTGGTGGTGGAGCCCCTTGTCACGCCCCGGACACACCCGCCGGTGGTTGTTACTCCTAGCGGGATCTAGACTGGCCCCACAGATCAATACTAGTCTTTTCTACGCACTTTGTCCTCACTCGTGCGCACCAGGGAGCAACTTCCCAGTCGGTCACCCATCCTGAAACTACTCCAAGCTGAGCACGCTTAACTTTAGAGTTCTGTCCGAATGGGCTCCCGAAAAAGAAGAAATTCCTTATTGATATGAGTAGTCTATCGTTCCTAATAAGCCAGGCTATCACACCCCTCCCGGTGGGTGACTGGGAGCAACGGCGGGCTGCAGGGCTGGCGTGCAGTGGAGGCTCGGTTGCTTGCCAGATTTGGCGGCCGGCCAGCACGCTCGAGGGCTGGTTGGACCTATGGCGGAAGCGAGGGAGGAGGTCTGGTGGTGCTGCTCGTTTGCCGGTGGCGGAAGGATTCTGAGGCGGCTCGGGTGAAATCACCAAGTTTTCTCTTCCGTGAGCTCTTCTCTGTACCATCCTTAGCCATCTCTGTATGAATCAGGCTGGGCACACCATGGCTGCACCAATTTTTTTCTGTATCTCCAGATCGTCTCTTCTCCTTCTTCAAGATTATTATAGCTCAAATGGCATCTCAAAATTTTTCTGTGTATCTTTGGATCGGCTAATTTTTTTTGTGTATCTTCAGATCAGCCCTCTCTCCTTCTTTAGGATTATTAGGACTTGGGTAGGCGTAGGTGCTGGGGCCGGCGACGAGCGGCGACATGGTAAGGGTGCAGCGCGCTAGAGGTGGAAGATGGGATTGGATCGTGGGTCGTGCGGCTAGGTGACCTCATCTTTTATGTTCTGTCGCTCGTACATTTTGGTCATTTGGATTGTGCAGTTGGTTCTCATCCTCGCTTCTCTCTCTGTTTTTTCAGGGAGCCGCCATCCTCCCGGCAAGGCTAGGACCGGCAGAGGCCGAGCGACGGACTGGTTTGGTTTGTGGTGGTCGTCGACTCGCCGGAGAGGGAGGAGGGAGTGTTGGGGAACGCAGTAATTTCAAAAAAAAATCTACGAGCATGCAAGATCTATCTAGGAGATGCATAGCAATGACAGGGGAGAGTGTGTCCACGTACCCTCGTAGACCAAAAGCGGAAGCGTTTAGTAACACGGTTGATGGAGTCGAACTTCTTCGTGATCCAACCGATCCAAGTACTGAATGTACGGCACCTCCGCGTTCAGCACACATTTAGCTCGATGATGTCCCTCGTACTCTTGATCCAGTTGAGGCCGAGGAAGAGTTCCGTCAGCACGATAGCGTGGCGACGGTGATGATGATGTTACCGGCACAGGGCTTCGCCTAAACACTACAACGATATGATCGAGGTGTGTAACTATGGAAGAGGGCACCTCACACGGCTAAAAGATCAACTTGCGTGTTCTAGGGTGCCCCCTCCCCAAGTATATAAAGGAGGGAGGGAGGAGGCCAGCCGGCCCTAGGGGGCGCGTGTTGGGGAACGTAGTAATTTTAAAAATTTCCTACGCACACGCAAGATCATGGTGATGGCATAGCAACGAGAGGGGAGAGTATTGTCCACGTACCCTCGTAGACCGTAAGCGAGCGTTATGACAACGGTTGATGTAGTCGTGCGTCTTCACGATCCAACCGATCTAAGTACCGAACGTCACGGCACCTCCGAGTTCGACTGCGTTCAGCTCGATGGCGATCCGGACTCCGATCCCGGCAAAGTGTCGGGGATGAGTTCCGTCGACCTGACGGCGTGGTGGCGATGATGATGCTCTACGGCGCGGGCTTCGCCTAAACTCATGACGATATGACCGAGGTGGAATATGGTGGAGGGGGCACCGCACTGCAGCTAAGGAATGATCCGTAGATCAACTTGTGTGTCCATGGGGTGCCCCTTGCCTGTATATAAAGGAGTGGAGGAGGGAGGGCCAGCCCTCTCTATGGCGCGCCTAGGGAGTCCTACTCCCACCGGGAGTAGGATTCCCCCTTCCTAGTCCAACTAGGAACCCTTCCATGTAGTAGGAGTAGGAGAGAAGGAAAGGGAAGAGAAAAGGAGAAGGAAGGAAGAGGGCGCCCCCCTTCCCTAGTCCAATTCGGACCAGACCAAGGGAAGAGGGCGTCCACCGAATTTTTTTATAACCCGGAAAACCGAACCGATCGGTTCGGGTTAACCGAATGCCCAGGCCTAGGTGCGGCCACCCTTGAGGCCCTTTTCCTTCTTTCCCGTAAGAAAGGCCCAATACATATTCCCGTAACTCTCCGGTACTCCGAAAAATACTCGAATCACTCGGAACCTTTCCGATGTCCGAATATAGTCGTCCAATATATCGATCTTTACGTCTCGACCATTTCGAGACTCCTCGTCATGTCCCCGATCTCATCCGGGACTCCGAACTCCTTCGGTACATCAAAACTCATAAACTCAGAATAAAAGCATCGCCATCGTAGCGTTAAGCGTGCGGACCCTACGGGTTCGAGAACTATGTAGACATGACCTAGAACTATTCTCGGTCAATAACCAATAGCGGAACCTGGATGCCCATATTGGCTCCTACATATTCTACGAAGATCTTTATCGGTCAAACCGCATAACAAGCTGTTCCCTTTGTCATCGGTATGTTACTTGGCCGAGATTCGATCGTCGGTATCCAATACCTAGTTCAATCTCGTTACCGGCAAGTCTCTTTACTCGTTACGTAATGCATCATTCCGTAACTAACTCATTAGCTACATTGCTTGCAAGGCTTATATTGATGTGCATTACCGAGAGGGCCGAGAGATACCTCTCCGACAATCGGAGTGACAAAACCTAATCTCGAAATACGCCAACCCAACATGTACCTTTGGAGACACCTGTAGTACTCCTTTATAATCACCCAGTTATGTTGTGACGTTTGGTAGCACCCAAAGTGTTCCTCCGGTAAACGGGAGTTGCATAATCTCATAGTTACAGGAACATGTATAAGTCATGAAGAAAGCAATAGCAATATACTAAACGATCAAGTGCTAGGCTAACGGAATGGGTCATGTCAATCACATCATTCTCCTAATGATGTGATCCCATTAATCAAATAACAACACATGTCTATGGTTAGGAAACATAACCATCTTTGATTAATGAGCTAGTCAAGTAGAGGCATGCTAGTGACTATATGTTTGTCTATGTATTCACGCATGTATCATGTTTCCGGTTAATACAATTCTAGCATGAATAATAAACATTTATCATGAAATAAGGAAATAAATAATAACTTTATTTTTGCCTCTAGGGCATATTTCCTTCAGCGCTCCCAAGGAGGGGAGTCCTACTAGGACTCCAAGTCCTAGTAGGATTCCACCAAGAGGGAGAGAGGGGGAAGGAAGGAGAGGGAGAGGGAGTAGGAAAGGGGGCGCCGCCCCCCTTCCCTTGTCCAATTCGGACTCCAAGGGGGGGTCTGCCCTAGCTGCCCTCCTCTCTCTCCAATAGGGCCCATGGTGGCCCATTAGTTCCCCCGGGGGGTTCCGGTAACCCCTCCGGCATTCCGGTTTTACCCGAAACTATCCGGAGCACTTCCGGTGTCTGAATAACATGATCCAATATATCAATCTTTATGTCTCGACCATTTAGAGACTCCTCGTCATGTCCATGATCTCATTCGGGACTACGAACAACCTTCGGTCATCAAATCACATAAACTCATAATAGAAATCGTCATCGAACGTTAAGCGTGCGGACCCTACGGGTTCGAGAACTATGTAGAGATGACCGAGACACATCTCCAACCAATAACCAATAGCGGAACCTGGATGCTCATATTGGCTCCTACATATTCTAGAACATCTTTATCGGTCAAAACGCATAACAACATACGTTGTTCCCTTTGTCATCGGTATGTTACTTGCCCGAGATTCGATCGTCGGTATCACCATACCTAGTTAAATCTCGTTACCGGCAAGTCTCTTTACTCGTTCCGTAATACTTCATCCCCTAACTAACTCATTAGTCACATTGCTTGCAAGGCTTATAGTGATGAGCATTACCGAGAGGGCCCAGAGATACCTCTCCGAAGCACGGAGTGACAAATCCTAATCTCGATCTATGCCAACTCAACAAATACCTTCGGAGACACCTGTAGAGTATCTTTATAATCACCCATTTACATTGTGACGTTTGATAGCACACAAAGTGTTCCTCCGGTATTCGGGAGTTGCATAATCTCATAGTCTAGGGAACATGTATAAGTCATGAAGAAAGCAGTAGCAATGAAACTGTAACGATCATAATGCTAAGCTAACGAATGGGTCTTGTCCATCACATCATTCTCCTAATGATGTGATCCTGTTCATCAAATGACAACACATGTCTATGGTTAGGAAACATAACCATCTTTGATAAATGAGCTAGTCAAGTAGAGGCATACGAGGGACACTTATGTTTTGTCTATGTATTCACACATGTACTAAGTTTCCGGTTAATACAATTCTAGCATGAATAATAAACATTTATCATGAAATAAGGAAATAAATAATAACTCTATTATTGCATATAGGGCATATTTCCTTCAGTCTCCCACTTGCACAAGAGTCAATAATCTAGATTACAAAGTAATGATTCTAACACCCATGGTGTCTTGGTGCTGATCATGTTTTGGTCGTGGAAGAGGCTTAGTCAACAGGTCTGCAACATTCAGATCCGTATGTATCTTGCAAATCTCTATGTGCCCTTCCGACACTTGATGACGGATGGAATTGAAGTGTCTCTTGATGTGTTTGGTTCTCTTGTGAAATCTGGATTCCTTTGCCAAGGCAATTGCACCAGTATTGTCACAAAAGATTTTCATTGGACCCGATGCACTAGGTATGACACCTAGATCAGATATGAACTCCTTCATCCAGACTCTTTCATTTGCTACTTCTGAAGCAGTTACGTACTCCGCTTCACACATAAATCCCGCCACGACGCTTTGCTTGGAACTGCACCAACTGATAGCTCCACCATTCAATAAAAATACGTATCCGGATTGTGACTTAGAGTCATCTGGATCAGTGTCAAAGCTTGCATCGACGTAACCGTTCTGACAGGCCCTTTGTCACCTCCATATCTGAAACATATCCTTAGTCCTTTTAGGTATTTCAGGGATGTTCTTGATCGCTGTCGATTGCTCCACCTGTAATTACTTTGGTACCTCCCTGCTATACTTATAGCAAGGCACACATCAGGTCTGGTACACATCATTGCATACATGATAGAACCTATGGCTGAAGCATAGGGAATGACTTTCATTTTCTCTCTATCTTCTGCAGTGGTCAGGCATTGAGTCTTACTCAACTTCACATCTTGTAACACAGGCAAGAACCCTTTCTTTGACTGATCCATTTTGAACTTCTTCAAAACTTTATCAAGGTATGTGCTTTGTGAAAGTCCAATTAAGCGTCTTGATCTATCTCTATAGATCTTGATGCCCAATATGTAAGCAGCTTCACCGAGGTCTTTCATAGAAAAACTTTTATTCAAGTATCCCTTTATGCTATCCAGAAATTCTATATCATTTCCAATCAACAATATGTCATCCACACATAATATTAGAAATGCTACAGAGTTCCCACTCACTTTCTTGTAAATACAGGCTTCTCCAAAAGTCTGTATAAAACCATATGCTTTGATACACTATCAAAATGTTTATTCCAACTCCGAGAGGCTTGCACCAGTCCATAAATGGATCGCTGGAGCTTGCACACTTTGTTAGCACCCTTCGGATCGACAAAACCTTCTCGTTGCATCATATTCAACTCTTCTTCCAGAAATCCATTCAGGAATGCAATTTTGACATCCATTTGCCAAATTTCATAATCATAAGTTGCGGCAATTGCTAACATGATTCGGACAGACTTAAGCATCGCGTGAGAAAGTCTCATCGTAGTCAACTCCTTGAACTTGTCGAAAACCTTTTGCAGCAAGTCGAGCTTTATAGACAGTAACATTACCGTCAGCGTCAGTCTTCTTCTTGAAGATCCATTTATTTTCTATGGCTTGCCGATCATCGGGCAAATCCACCAAAGTCCACACTTTGTTCTCATACATGGATCCCATCTCGGATTTCATGACCTCAAGCTATTTCGCGGAATCTGGGTTCATCATCGCTTCCTCATAGTTCGTAGGTTCATCATGGTCTAGTAACATGACTTCCAGAACAGGCTTACCATACCACTCTGGTGCAGACCGTACTCTGGAAGACCTACGAGGTTCTGTAGTAATTTGATCTGAAGTTTTATGATCATCATCATTAGCTTCCTCACTAATTGGTGTAGGAATCACTGGAACTGATTTCTGTGATAAACTACTTTCCAATTCGGGAGAAGGTACAATTACCTCATCAAGTTTTGCTTTCCTCCCACTCACTTCTTTCGAGAGAAACTCCTCTAGAAAGGATCCATTCTTAGCAATGAATATTTTGCCTTCGGATATGTGATAGAAGGTGTACCCAACAATTTCCTTTGGGCATCCTATGAAGACGCACTTCTCTGATTTGGGTTCGAGCTTATCAGGTTGAAGCTTTTTCACATAAGCATCGCAGCCCCAAACTTTAAGAAACGACAACTTTGGTTTCTTACCAAACCACAGTTCATAAGGCGCGTCTCAACAGATTTTGATGGTGCCCTATTTAAAGTGAATGCAGCCGTCTCTAAAGCATAACCCCAAAACGATAGCGGTAAATCAGTAAGAGACATCATAGATCGCACCATATCCAATAAAGTACGGTTACGAGTTCGGACAGACCAAACTCGTAACTCAAATATTCACCTCCACGATCAGTGAAGGAAATATGCCCTAGAGGCAATAATAAAGTTATTATTTATTTCCTCATATCATGATAAATGTTTATTATTCATGCTAGAATTGTATTAACCGGAAACTTAGTACATGTGTGAATACATAGACAAACAGAGTGTCACTAGTATGCCTCTACTTGAACTAGCTCATTAATCAAAGATGGTTAAGTTTCCTAGCCATTGACATGAGTTGTCATTTGATGAACGGGATCACATCATTAGGAGAATGATGTGATTGACATGACCCATCCGTTAGCTTAGCACTATGATCGTTTAGTTTGTTGCTATTGCTTTCTTCATGACTTATACATGTTCCTATGACTATGAGATTATGCAACTCCCGAATACCAGAGGAACACTTAGTGTGCAATCAAACGTCACAATGTAAAAGGGTGATTATAAAGATGCTCTATAGGTGTCTCCGATGGTGTTTGTTGGGTTGGCATAGATCGAGATTAGGATTTGTCACTCCGTGTTTTGGAGAGGTATCTCTAGGCCTTCTCGGTAATGCTCATCACTATAAGCCTTGCAAGCAATGCAACTAATGAGTTAGTTGCGGGAAGAAGTATTACGGAAAGAGCAAAGAGACTTGTCTGTAACGAGATTGAACTAGGTATTGAGATACCGACGATCGAATCTCGGGCAAGTAACATACCGATGACAAAGGGAACAACGTATGTTGTTATGCGGTTTGACCGATAAAGATCTTCGTAGAATATGTAGGAACCAATATAACCATCCAGGTTCCGCTATTGGTTATTGACCAGAGATGAGTTTTGGTCATGTCTACATAGTTCTCGAACCTGTAGGGTCTGCACGCTTAACGTTCGATGACGATCGGTATTATGAGTTTATGTGTTTTGATGTACCGAAGGTAGTTCGGAGTCCCGGATGTGATCACGGACATGACGAGGAGTCTCGAAATTGTCGAGACATAAAGATTCATATATTGGACGGCTATGTTCGGACACCGGAAGTGTTCCGGAGTAGTTTCGGATAAAACCGGAGTGCTGGAGGGTTTTCGGAAACCCTCACTACTAGGAAAGTGCTTATAGATAGAAGTTTAGTAGTAGCGCCTATTTAAGCACCCACGCTACTGGTATTTACCAGTAGCGCTTGGTACAAAACATGCTACTACTACTAAATAACAACAACATTTGTTAGCTTGGGCCGCGCTACTGTTACATGGGTCGCAGGGCAAATATGGTAGCCCACTTACCTGTAGCGTTTGTTTCGAATGGGTGCTACAGCTGGTGGGCTTAGCAGTAGCGCCGACCTCTATCCAGCGCTACTACTAGAGGAAAAGAAAACCGGCCCCGCACCCCCTCACTCTCACATTATCGATCAATCCCCTCCGCCCGACGACGCCACCGCGGTTAGGGTTCCTCCCCGGCCGCCTTACCCCCGTCGATGGCGCCGTGCACCGCCACACGCGCGGTTGCCTCTTGCCTCCTCCGACGCTCCAGCCCCGCAAGTCCCCCTCGATCTACTCCTCCATGCGCGCACCACCACTAGCTAGGCTCCGATCGATTCACCGCGGTGGCTCACCATGTTTTGGGATTTAGCGTGCGGGAAAGGGATTTAGGGATTGCACGGTGGCTCCGCGCTTCGATGCGACGTGTTCCATGCTTGTTTCCTCGCTTGATTGGGGAGAGAGTAGAGAGAGGGGTTAGGTGAGAGAAGTAGAGAGAGGGGTTTCAATTCTTGATTAGCATTTTAGCACATATATGAACACCACTGGTTGTTGGAACTAATCCAGATGCACAAGTTTGGTCAGCCAAACTTGGTCGAATCCACGAGACAGAAAAGGAAGCAGGTAGAGATGGGAAGGGGGGATTTCGGCATGGAGGAGGCTTGGTTTCTTCTTCCTTGGCTGCTGTCCCCGGACAGTAGCGGCGGCGGCGGTGCCTAGTGTTCTAGGGTTTAGAGAATCTCTAGTTTCACATGCCTTCTTTCCTGACACTAGGGTTATGCATATAAAGATATGACCAAGAAGCCCTCACTGTTATGTGGTTTCATGGAAAAATCAATGCTTGATTCTATACTCTTTCAGGTTGAAGAGAGTATTTGTGTGGTGATGCTCAAATTGCCAAGTTGTTAATTATGGTGCACATTTGAATATATGCTAACACCCGTTCCAGAAAAATGCTAACTGGTCTGTCTCATGTCTCTATTTTCTTGAATGAGAAAACTGACTTTGCTGTGTTAATTAGGACAGGTTGATGCTATCTTTTGTCTGTGTGTGCGATTGTTCTTCCCTTGTATTACCTCTTAGTCTGTTGCTTATATTTTGTAGTATAAAATGTTGGCTACATTTTCACCCACTTGTGAATTCTGTTTTAGAATCGAATCTTTGTACATAAACTTTGCTTCCTTGTTCTCCATAGGGGGCTTTGTCAATGTTGCAATGCCTCTTTAGGCAAAGGAGCAGGGTGTAAATTGACACAGATAGACAGAGAGTTGTATCTGATCTAAAAGGGGGGTGTTTGCCTTTTATAGTTTTAATTATTGTGCATCTGATGCCAAAGGTGGAATGGATGTTTACTTATTGTGTTTTGTGAACTACTTTTGCTTATCTGCTTGCGCAATAATGGCAATATGCCATTTATCTTATTATTTGGCTCTGTTTGGGTTACATGATCTCTATTAGGTTATTGTGTGAACTGAACTACAATTTAGTTGTTATTTTGCTTGCCATGTGAACCTGATGTGTATTCTCTATGATGTGAACCTGATGTGTATATTATTCAAAACTTGATGTGTATTGAAAACTTTATGTTTACTTTTTGGATCGTTAATACTTTAATCATATTGCTTTAGGGAAATGGCGCCACCACCACCACCACCATGTCGACGGTGCAAGTCAAGGTGCGCCAGCAGCCTTGCAACTAGCACGGTGTTCGGCATCTACTTCGAGTCTAGTTTTCTTCATGCGGCGGTAATAAATTATATGAAACTAGTAAACACTATTTTTTAGTGTTATTGGCATTAATGCATCGTGTATATATCATTTTGTTTTTTGTACATAGATCGTCCCATGCAATGTGAGATCAGAATTTAACAAGCTGACCGGAGACTCTGTGACCTTTGAGGCTCCCGGGGGCCCCTACACTATGGAGGTCGAGAAAGGACGAAATTTGACGCAGGTGGGAGGAGATGGATGGGTCCGTTTCATCGCCCACATGCGTATCACCGGTGGTGAGTTGATCAGCTTCTCCTCCAGAGCAGAAAGACCCAAGCTGGCCATGATTTATGTCAACAAAGTAGAAGATGATGAAGATGATGAGGATGATGACGACCCACTTGGTGAATCCATCGTAGCTCAAAGAATGAGGTTGAGCGAGGAGGAGGTGTGCAACCTATGGGACATCATTCCGCCACGTGTTAACTTCGTTAGGGTGCCATTCGTGACCCGCCTGACAAGTACCATGGTTGATCGACATATCATGGTATGTTGCATTTACTGTAGTAATTTGATGATATGCTTTATTGTTATACTTAGGGTAGAGTCCGATGATATATATGCTTAGTGAATATTATATGCTTCATTGTTATACTTAGTGTAGAGTCCGATGATATATATGCTTAGTAAATCAGATGATCTGTCTAATTTACGGAGTCAAGCTGTAATTGGGCTTAGTGCTCCGATTGCGCCTTAGGACTAGGACTGCTAGGTAAATGCCCCTTACATATGCTTAGTGAATTCGATGATATATATGCTTTATTGTTATACTTAGTGTAGAGTCCGATGATAAATATGATTAGTGAATCTTATATGCTTAGTGAATATGATGATCTATATGCTTAGTGAATCCGATGATATATATGCTTCGTGTAGAATCAAAAGAACTGCTAATAGTGTAGAATCCATATATACTTATTAGTAGAATTCATGCTTAGGAGATATGTAGTACTGTCTTTTGATAGTGTAGAATGTGTGAGGCTACTTATTAATTGATATGTTTTTCTTATTCAGAAATTGCCAAAGAGCCTATCTGAGAGTTGTGGTATCAAGCCTGATGAAGAAGACTCTGTTGGAATACGCCTTATCATGAGGGCTCCGTCACCACTTGTGCGTCACAGGCGTGGACACAGATGACGCACACACTTCAACTCGGTTGGGTGGAAGAGCTTCCTCGTCGGCAAGAATCTTCATGTTGGACAGGCAATCCTAATTACTATCAGGAACACCCACCGCCCAGGCTTGAGGATGATGGTCGTCATCGATATTATCTAGAACTACATATGCATGCGTATGGATGTTGAACCATATATATGCTAGTATGACTACCTAGTAGACTTATCAACTATGATCTATCCATGCATTGTTGACTACTATATATGAGTTTGTGAGATTGTGTGGTTATATTAAATGTGGTATTGTCGTTAATGTTTGTGAGATGGTTCTGTGAACTTAGTTTATTTGCACTGGACTTGTATTGATTTACATGAATATTGCATCTCAGTTCTTTTTTTATTTTTTATTTCTATTTACCTAGTGGTAGCGTGGGGAGAAAATAGGGCGCTACTACTACGTGATGATAGTAGTAGCGTTGGTAGAGAAAGAGGCGCTACTACTAAGTATTTTAGTCATAGCTGCTTGTTTAGAAACGCGCTACTGTTAAATAATAGCTGTAGAGCGGGTGCCCCCGCTACTGGTATGTAAAAAACCAGCGCCACTAGTAAGGTTTTCTCTAGTAGTGCATGGGGGAACTAATGGGCCTCGACGGGCCTTAGTGGAGAGAGAGAGGGGCGGCCAGGGCAGGCCGCGCTCCCCCTCCCCCTTGAGTCTGAATTGGTCTAGGAGGGGGGGGGGCGCCCCCCTTTTCCTTCCCCCTCTTCTCCCCTTGTTGGAAACCTACTAGGAAGAGGATTCCTAGTAGGAATCCTACTTGGGGGCGCGCCCCAGGGGCCGGCCGGCCTCCCCCTTGATCCTTTATATACGGGGGCAGGGGGCACCCTAGAACACACAAGTTGACATTGTTTTAGCCGTGTGCAGTGCCCCCTCCATAGAATTCCACCTCGGTCATATCGTTGTAGTGCTTAGGTGAAGCCCTGCGTCGGTAACTTCATCAACACCGTCACCACGCCGTCATGCTGGCGGAACTCTCCCTCGGCCTTAGCTGGATCTAGAGTTCGAGGGACGTCACCGAGATGAACGTGTGCAGAACACTGAGGTGCCGTGCATTCGGTACTTGATCGGTTGGATCGCGAAGACGATCGACTAAATCAACCACGTCACTTGATGCTTCCGCTTATGGTCTACGAGGGTACGTGGACTACACTCTCCCGCTCGTTGCTATGCATCACATAGATCTTGCTGATCGTAGGAATTTTTTTGAAATTACTGCGTTCCCCAACAGTGGCATCCGAGCCAGGTTTATGCATAGATGTTATATGCACGAGTAGAACACAATGAGTTGTGGGCGATAATAGTCATACTGCTTACCAGCATGTCATACTTTGGTTCATCGGTATTGTTGGATGAAGCGGCCCGAACCGACATTACGCGTACGCTTACGCGAGACTGGTTCTACCGACGTGCTTTGCACAGAGGTGTCTGGCGGGTGTCAGTTTCTCCAACTTTAGCTGAATCGAGTGTGACTACGCCTGGTCCTTGTTGAAGGTTAAAACAACAAACTTGACGAAAAATCGTTGTTGTTTTGATGCGTAGGTAAGAACGGTTCTTGCTAAGCCCGTAGCAGCCACGTAAAACTTGCAACAACAAAGTAGAGGACGTCTAACTTGTTTTTGCAGGGCATGTTGTGATGTGATATGGTCAAGACGTGATAATATAAATTGTTGTATGAGATGATCATGTTTTGTAATAGAGTTATCGGCAACTGGCAGGAGCCATATGGTTGTCACTTTATTGTATGCAATGCAATCGCCATGTAATTGCTTTAATTTATCACTAAGCTGTAGAGATAGTCGTACTAGCAATAGTTGGCGAGACGACAACGATGCTTCGATGGAGATCAAGGTGTCAAGCCGGTGATGATGGTGATCATGACGGTGCTTTGGAGATGGAGATCAAAGGCACAAGATGATGATGGCCATATCATATCACTTATATTGATTACATGTGATGTTTATCCTTTATGCATCTTATTTTGCTTTGTACGGCGGTAGCATCATAAGATGGTCTCTCACTAAATTTCAAGGTATAAGTGTTCTCCCTGAGTATGCACCATTGCTACAGTTCGTCGTGCCCAGACACCACGTGATGATCGGGTGTGATAAGCTCTACGTTCACATACAACGGGTGCAAGCCAGTTTTGCACACGCAGAATACTCAAGTTAAACTGAGCCTAGCATATGTAGATATGGCCTCGGAACACTGAGATCGAAAGATCGAGCGTGAATCATATAGTAGATATGATCAACATAGTGATGTTCACCATTGAAACTATACCATCTCACGTGATGATCGGACATGGTTTAGTTGATGTGGATCACGTGATCATTTAGATGACTAGAGGGATGTCTATCTAAGTGGGAGTACTTAAGTAATATGATTAATTGAACTATAATTTATCATGAACTTAGTACCTGATAGTATTTTGCATGTCTATGTTGTTGTAGATAAATGGCTAGTGCTACTGTTCCTTTGAATTTTAATGCATTGCTAGAGAAAGCTAAGTTGAAAGATGATGGTAGCAACTACATGGACTGGGTCCGTAACTTGAGGATTATCCTCATTGCTTCACAGAAGAATTACGTCCTGGAAGCACCGCTAGGTGCAACACCCGCTGCAGGAGCTGCTGCTGACGTTGTGAACGTCTGGCAGAGCAAAGTTGATGACTACTCGATAGTTCAGTGTGCAATGCTTTACGGCTTAGAACCGGGACTTCAACGACGTTTTGAACGTCATGGAGCATATGAGATGTTCCAGGAGTTGAAGTTAACATTTCAAGCAACACTACAAAAAAATACACTTCCGTGATGATACATGTTTGTCACAGTAGGTCGCGTTTTCTGTCATGCATGTACATCCATGACTATATTATGACAGAATCAAGATAGTCATATCTGCGGCCGTCAGAGAAGTGTTCCATGACATTACCAAAATTATCATCACGGAAGTGTCCACTTCCATGACGATAAATCGCGCGTCCGTAAGTGCTTTTCGTCAAGGGTGACCGACACGTGGCATCCACCGTAACGAACGCCGTTAAGCTATCGCCCGGTTTTGAATCCTATAACCCGTTAATGCCAGACCAATGGGTATTTTCCACGTGTAAAATCATCATTGGTGGAGGAAACACGATGTCGACTCGCGTTGGCACAGGTGTCACTCATCCAATGGGCGAGATGCGCCTATGATATGTTTCCACGTGGACCGGCCCAAAAGTGGCCCATAAAGTTTAAATGGGCCGGCCCAACTAAAGGCCCACAAGATTTTGCGGACCATAATGGGCAGGCCCAACTAAAGGCCCATGAGATTTTGCAGACCATAATCGGCTGGCCCAGCTAAAGGCCCACAAGATTTTGTGGCCCATAATGGGCCGCAAAGGTAAAGGCCCACAAGATTTTTGTGGGCCATAATGGGCCGGCCCAGGTGAAAGCCCACAAGATTTTTGTGGACCATAATGGGCCACCCCAGCTAAAGGCCCACGAGATTTCGCTGACATTAATGGGCCGGCCCAGCTGTAGGCCCATAAGATTTTGAGGCCCCTAGTAGGCCGGCCCATTAACTGGCTACCATGTTTTGGGCCAAATGTTGGCCCATATTTGATCCGGTCCATTAATGCCTGCCACGTTCCGGGCCTAATAATGACCCATATGAGATTCGGCCCGTTAAAATCCTACCACATTCTGGGCCAAATTACGGCTCAGATCAGGTCCGACCCTTTAAGAGGCTTTGGGCTAAATTATGGCCCATATCAGATTCGGCCCGTCAACTAGACGCTATGCTTTTGGGCCCACTTGCTAAAGGCTCATTTAGTAATTCGGCCTGATATCAGTTTCGGCCTATTAAGGTCCCATTTAACATTTCGGCCCTATATTAATTTCGGCCTGGTTAAAACCCGTCATATAGTTGGGCCTAACTACGACCCGGTTTGAATCCGGCCTGCTCGCAGCCGATAATCTAATTGGGATAAACAAGGACTGAGAAATTTTGGCCTATTAAAAGCCCGTGATTTTATTGACACAATCATGGGCCAGGGACCATTTCGGGCTGCTGCCGGCCCGTGAGCTGTTCGACACGTTTCAGGCCCAACCTACTTCTCAGCCTCCTAAAAGCCCATTGAGTTTTGTTGCGAAAAGAGGGCCAGCGCTTTACTCAGCCTATTAAAGGTCCGAATCTACTAGTGGGCCAGTTTACATTTAGGCCTTTTAACGGACCAAGATGACAGGGCCCATGATGCGGATCATACATCGTGATTGCATGACAGCCCGATTGTGTACCGTAATTTTACGGTTTGGCCGGTTTACTGTGAAGACGAGATATATAAAAAGTAAAATAACTGCAGCATCGTGAATAAGAAAAAACCTAGACTATACAATAAAGAAATTACGGCATATTACATCCACTGGGCGTCAAAGTTCGCCACTATGATAATAAAGCACAAGCAGACAGTAGATTACATACACTGGGCATCAAAGATCGCCACCAGTGCAAATAAACATGCCGACAAAATAATATACAAAACCGACATCACTTCAATAGAGTTCAAGAAAGGTTAGCCCTGCTGGGGAGCTGCAACACAAGCAGCTGAGCAAGCTGATGAGACTGCGCTTGTTCAACACTTATATCCTCCTCACTCTGAAAGATAAACAAGTAGAGAGATGACAGCTTTTGCACATAAAAATATCAGTGCTGACAATTCATCATATTTCTTACTGACAAATAAAGTGACATAGTTTAAAATTGCATTAACATAATATGGTATTGTTCAGGTCAAGACATGGCAGGAAATGACATTGTGAAGGAGTTGGCAGCTTCACGACACCACTGGATTATAGATCAAGAACTCATAAGTATCAATGGTTAGTGTGTTGTCAATTTATCCCATTTCAGATTGGCAAATAAAGAGACGGTTTAAATAATAGTAGAATGATATGACATTGTTTATAATTAAGACATTGCAGAATATGACATTGTGCTGTAGTGGGTAGGTTCACCACACCACTGGACTACGGATCAAGAACAGAAGCATACATGCAAAAGAAGATCACTTACTCTGTATAGTTTAATTTACATGGTATGAAGAAGGAACTTGGTTGTATAACTGAAAACTTATATTGAGAAGGACAAACTTTTGTTTATGAACTACATAATAAACTTTAAACATGCAATTTGGTGCAAACACCAAAAATAAACAGATGTTGTAGTCATGCCTAACCGAATATACACAATAAAGTTTGAAGGCTTGAGAAGGACAAACTTACATTATTGGTGAAGACATGCTCTATAAAGCCCTTGTCCATGCTGATGGGGGGGGGGGGGCAATTCAAGAAGTTTACCATAGAATCTTCTTTATAAGCATTGCCTTTATTCTACATTTTGTTAAGAGTAAATATAGATGTGATAATATAAGAAAAAATGGAGAATATTTAAGATAAGATGAAGAGTGATGCTACATAACCAAGTAGCTATAAATGTAAGTACTGATACTGTGCAAAAGGTACATCCAAGAGCAATGCATAGCTAAACTTCTTCAGTACCATCGGTGTTATCCAACCTTATGGTAAGAGTAAATATAGATCTGATGTGTCGAAAATGGAGGGCAAAGGAAAATGAGATGCAGAGTGATGGTACATGAACAACTACCTGTCAATATAAGTACATTGATAAAGGACAACAAGTACTTACAAGAACAATGCAGAGCTAGAAAATTTCATTGGCATTGGATATATTCTACACTAATGTAACCATTTATACAGATCAGATAATTTGGAGCGAACAATTGATAAGAAAGCTATCATGCATACTGCTGTAACATAATGAACCAGGTATGTATGCAAGTACAGTGATACAGGACAAGAGGTACTAACAAGAGCAAAGCAGCGGACAACATATTTGCGATATCCTGTCGTTCTTTTCAAATCGGAATTCTTCTTCAAGCAGATTTCCTGCAAAAAAGATCCGTAAGGCACATGCGGAAAAGTAGAAGTTCAAATTGTCATGTGATTTCATAGACAATACCCCATCCTGGGAACGAGGCCAGTGCATAACAAGGTTTTCCATTCAATATCTTCTAAATTTAGCACAGGAGACTTCACCGGAAATTCGTTTATAGACTTGCCATCAAAGTGTGATTTCCTCAGGTAACACCGATACTGCTGTAATGCTTCCTTGAAAAGCACAAGCAAGCTTTGCTCGTCATGACTATCTAGATTGACCCTCGCCCACTTACAAGAATGTAATGTAAATCATTGATGTGTTCAATAAGCAGAAAACAGGAAAATAATAACCATGAATAATAGCACTTACACGTAAGTTGGACAGGAAGATGTGAAAATGGTGTTTGTCTTCACTATAATCTTCCCATGATGGGAATATATGCACGTAGTCCCTAACAACATTGAAAAAAATTGTCTTTTAAACTGGGAATAACTGGAATGGGGTTCCAATCTGCAGGAATTGGCCGTCTCTGCAGTTGGGATAGGTCTTCGGTCGGTGGACTTGCTGTACTTTTTCTTTGGAGTGGGATTTTTACGTAGTGCAATTTGGTGCTATGGCAACTGAAATCGGTATACCTTTTGCTGGAGTGCAGGTCCTGTGTGGTGGGGCTAGTGGTGTGGCCAGTGAAGTATGGGTACAGTCTGCTGGAGTCGGTCCTACGTTTTGTGTCACTGGTTGTACAACCAATATAAGTGGGGTGCTGCCTGATTTCTTCGGCACCACCACGTTTTTCAAGGACTTTGCTGGTGCTCCTTCAGGTTCGGCAATCACCCTCTTCCTTTTTGATGTCTGATGCACAAGAACATCCTTTGAGTGAAAAAACATGGTATGATGACAGATGGAATATGTATTGATAATGGATGGGCATGGCATCTCAACATATATGATGAGTAAACTAAGCAGATGGCGGTGCAACAAAGTAGAAGAAATGCAAGACAACATATGCAAGATACGTGCAATTAATAAAACCTTGCCAAATTAGAACGGGCACCTTGATGGGTGAACAGGACAGGCCATCTGCCTTTGACTCCTCGAGGTTAGAATAGTCATTAGGATCATATTCTGAACAAGAATCAATAGGTGGGGAGCGTATGAGTTTCATTGCATCCAGAATGGCACTCAATGCCTTGGTGCCAATTTTGTAAGTCATTGCAGTGTTTAGCTTCAAGAGTGGACTGCTGCTAGTGCGACACAAAGCAGCTACACAAATCATAGTGTAGATATAACGGGAAAACCGTAAGCATCCGAGTAAAATCAGCAAAGTGGAACTTGCTGGAATATATGTGCTAGTATTGCCGGTACGGCTAGAAAGGCTTTGGATACCAGCTCTCTTCAACTGAAGGTGCGGTACTGTTAATATCAGTGTAACTCTCAAAGGCGACACAACTCCCCGCATTTCCTTGCTATTCTTATAGGATTCAAGTGGGCAGGCCACTACAAATCCTATTCCCATGTTTACAAAATCCTACGAATCAAAGAGGCCCGAAGAGTTCAAAGTGTCCATCACAACCGACCGTATAGACCTCTACATTGTAAATGTCCCTTCTCATCTTCACTACAAGGAACATATTGTACTACTATCATACTCCCTCCGTTCCAAAATATAAGTCCTAGTAGAGATTTCCACTATGGATCACATACAAATGTATCCAGATACATTTTAGAGTGTAGATTCACTCATTTTGCTCCATATGTAGTCCATGGTGGAATCTATACAAAGACTTGTATTTAGGAACGGAGAGAGTACTTATTAAAGAAGAATGGAAGAGGAACATGCTAAAGAAGAGCAAGCAGATTTTGGATAATAAAATGTTAGATTAGTGATTGCCGACACATGATGAACCAGAGCGCATTAAGAAAGCAACTCCCTGATGTCTCTCTATATGTGGTGCACGTGCTTTTCGAAAGTAAAGTAGGAACATTAGTTGACCAATTAAATGTTATCTGTTTTAGTAATATCAACATCATATCAGATTCGTACTTGAGCAACAAGTTTGGAATTATGAGTGGCACATTGTTTAGCTTGATGGATTCAGGAGCAGTGCTAAGCAGGTACGATGATGGTACTGAATATAAAGGCATGTCTGCATGCAAGTCGCGTGACTTTTGTCATTTGGGTCAGTCGACCATTTTAGGCGGTTGGATGAAGATCATACGTCTCCTAACCCTTCTTCTTCCTTGTCTCTGATTCTTCCCATCTGAACAATGCAGACGGGTCACGACCGGACCACCGGCCACCATCGCATGTGTTCCTCTGCCACCCCCATCCCCCACCCCCGCCCCCACCCGCGTCGAGTTTTCTTAGTTGGGCGAGGCCCCACCACCGCCCCACAACCACCGTCCCCACCCGAGCCCCTTCGTTCGCACCGGCGAACTCCGTCGAGCTCTGAAAAATCGACTGACCCAATTTTGAAATTTAGTCTACTGTGATTTAACTAGTGTGGAATATAAAAGGGGAAAACCATAAGCATTGGGAGTATAGTGTTGAGCGTGCCATGGCGGATCTGAAGGTGCAAACCAGACAAAGGCAACTTCGCAACCAATGTTTGCTTTCAACTAGCAAGTAAGTGATGGACAAGAAATCAGAGTAAAGCAGTGGCGATCTATTTTCTTGCCGGGATAAATAAGTTGAGCAGATACGAAAGAGTACCGCCTCTGGTGTGGTGCCATGTATGCATTTGCTGAGAATTTGACGGTGCTGCGGTAGTGATGGTTGTCGACGGCGTGGAAGCAGATCTAGGAGGATAAACGGTGGCGGCGGGGCGCGGTGGACGAGACGGTCGTAGGAGCAGCGCCGGCAAGGTGGACGACGGCGGGATGCAAGGATCCCGGTCCGAAGCCGTGGATGAGAGAGGTCGATCTCTTGTAATGGACGACGGCGTCGGGGTATTAGCTCCGACATGGTGGAGGAGGACGGCGGTGGATGGGGTGGCGGACGGAGGAGGCTGGGGTGGAGAGGGTGTTTTGGCGCCCACGGAGTCTGAATGGGGAAAGGGAGGTAGAGAGGAAGGGGGAAACCATGTCTTCAGGGCGCGCTTGTCTCAAATGTGAGGAAATTTACAAACTTAGCCCCGTTTCAAATTTCCTACATCACAACAATATTAGTCGGTTGGGGATAGGATGGTAATCTCGCATACACCGAATATTTGCCGACGAGAGTTTGTTTTTGGCGCCCATCGTGTATGAATCGGGGAGGGAGTGATTTTGGCCGAGCGCACCGTGTTTTGGCACCCACTGTGTATGAATCCGGGCGAGAGGCGGTTATGTCATGTTTGAGTGAAATTACAAACCTACCCCTGTTGAAACCTATAGAAATCGAGCAGATAGGCTTTGCATGGCAGGGATAGGCAGTAGTAATTTCCATCTCACAGATTTTGGTTTCAAGTGATTCTGCGACTTTCCACCGCCGTTCAAATTTTGCAGGGTGCACGTTTACCGTGCCAACTCAATTCGAATCCCATTTGTATTCTATTTTTTTCGGGCGGGATCCATTTTCGATTGGAATAAAATTCTATATACATCATTTTTTATCTATACTTTCAAAAGCACAAAAAAGAATTCTGCTCCTTTATATGTATAATATGATTTAAAAATACAATGATCTCAAAATCACAAGGTTGAATTCAAAAAATTAAACCAAGTTATGTTCTACTAAAATGTATGGATCAGTAATATCTACATATTAAATAACATAGATCTTGGCGTGAATTCATATGAGTATGCATGTTTGATAGATCAATTTTGGTTCGAGTATGGATTACATATATCATCATCTCGAATTCAAATATTTGAATCCCTTTTATGTTCACTCCTTTCACGCCCATCTCGCTCGCATGCATGCTCCTTCATGTAGCTATCACTCTCTTTTATCCAGCTCACCCGCACGCTCACTTCATGTTTCTCCTATCCTCGCAAACATGGTCTCACGATGTCTCCCTTGAGAAGTGTCACGCTCTCCCTATCATTATACATTACACAGTTTTCATTATCTCTCAGGTCTCTACCGTTTTCTCGTATCACTAAGTACCTAAGCTTTCTTTTTCACCGCCACACACACAGTGTCCACTCGTCTTTCACTTTGTGTTTCTCTCTATGGGATTCTCTCACACACCCTATATGTCTCTAGATATGACTCATACCACAAAAATTACTCTCTCTCTCCTGTAGACACAACATTTGTTGCGGCCTCCTTTTCGTCTCCACCAGACTGACATTATTCATTTGTTTACCGATCAGACAAACTCCCCCCTCTCTCCCTCTCTCTCTCACACACACAACTCCTGCTTCCACTCCCCTTCCCGACTACCGTCTCTCTCTCACACACAAAACTCTCGCTTTCGCACCCCCGACTCGTATTTCTCTCACAAACATTTATCGACTAGCCTCTAGATAGGTTTATACACCCGCACATTCGTGCTTCCACTATCACATACATGTCTCTCTCCCGCTCCTTGTATTTATGTAGATTTTTCTTCCCTTCTTGAGACACGCCCTCTCGATCGTGCACACACACACTATCGCCTCATTTTAAGCTGATACCTCTCGCACACACACTCTTTGTGTCTTCGTCACACATGCACTCCGTCCTCCTCCTCTATCCCTCTCTCTATCATACACATGGGCTTTTTGCAACAACTAGCAAGATGCCCATGCATTTCACGGAACATCAAGATGCATTTGTATGAGTACTTTATCTTGTGGGAGAAAAGGATGAACGAGGGAAGGCCTTATTTGCAAGTGTGGAGAGGGGTGTGGGTATGTTTTTGCAAAATTGCCGTAGTTTCTTTCCTATCCGTCAGATATAGATCGGACGACCTATATTGTAGGATGGCAGGCACACGATCATCACCGACTATGCATTTTAAAAGAGTAGGGATAAAAAATAGAGTAGGTGATGATGGTGGGCCTGCCATACTGCAATATAGGCCGTCCGATTTATATCTGACGGATAGGAAGGAAAATATGGCAATTTACCCGCACTCCTCTCCACATTTGCAGATAAGGCCTTCCCTCGTTCATCCTTTTCTCCCACAATATCTTGATGTTCCGTGCAACGCACGGGCATCTTGCTAGTAAGAGTAGAAATTAGACATATACCACTTCTGAATCTTGAAACCAACAACATTCCTCCCTTATCTCATCAAAACCGTCAAAGGAATATATTTTGAGCGAAACATAACATATTTTTAGTGATATACTTATTTCAAAAATAGACTTTTTTTCTATCGAATCGGTGAATATGTATTAATCTACTCTGATCGTGTGGCAACGCATTGGCACATTGCTAGTAGTTATTATAATTTTTTGGACACCAGACAAACGGTGGAATACATATACGAAGAGAAGAGGCGCACGCACGCAGTCGGTCTCTCGCTGTCTCGCACACATGAGTGTTACGTAAAGGCAACGTTAACAAATAAACCCTAAAACCCTAGGTGCACGATTGCTGCATTCGCGGGTACCGGGTACGTAGTGGAGTGCACCTTTGTAGGAATAGTCAGCTCGCGTGATAATTTGATCCATAGGAGTTGATGGTCGGGACCACAGGTGAACGACTTGGAGGCGGTGGCTCGCCAGTTGCCACAGATCGAGTAGCCACGTTTAAAATATCATTTTTAGTGGGGTTAAGATTTCCGATTTTCAATGGCGCGTTATAAGTACTAAGTAGTTTTTAGAACGATTGGTATGGAGCAAAAATGGAATTCATAGTACTACGTACCTCCTTGGCGTATGGTTGTATGGGTTTATGTTGCGAGATGTTGAACCTGGTAGTTCTAGGGCAAATACTATGGTTTAGATTTAGATGTTGGTTTTCAGTAATGAAAATCGGAAGGGGGAAACCCTTCTTTGATTAAAAAAAAACTACTACCTCCGTTCTGGTTTACTAGATACTAGTTCAATTTCTTATCTGTCTACACTGAAAGAATGAGATGTTCAATCTCAAACTTACAAAGACACTGCAAGAACAGATGTTCAACCTCAAACTTAAAACAGACAGGCTCTTAATTAAACATGCGATTACAGGATCAAGAACATGTATCATTTACTGTAATGGATACTCATCAGTGCGTCATCTTCATCACAATAATGTCATATCTTGCCTGACTTGGTTGTGCCTGCACCGCACCATTGACAAACATCATCTACGATTTGAGCATCCGCAAAGTGTTCAACACCAGTCACGAGATTCCAGGTCTTCACATTGCAGACTTAAGCTTCTTTGAAGCACGAGTTGCAAGCTTGTGGTTGTCCCATGGCATCCCTTCAAAAAATAAAAATTAACATACATATGTACACCATCTGAGCATCTGACTATGTTGTTTGCGAGCAGCATTGACAGATAAGAAAATTGCCAAACCAAGTGATTTGTTTGCTGGTTAAAAATTCACTTTCAATAATGACCTACACAATAATAGTTCAAAAAAAGAAAAGAAATAGACAAACAAGAAACAAAGATGGCATTGGAGTAGGGGTACATTGATAGACATAACAGTTTCGCCCTAGATACTGATGTAAGCGTAATGGCATCATATACTTGATGTGGTATTCCGATGGTAATGGCATATGCCATTCATACGTAGAGAATGGGTTTTCACTGGTCCAGTATCCAGTTACACGATATAAAAAGTTCTCCCTCCATCTACTGATACAAGGCCACTTCATTTCTTTATGTCTAACTTTGACCATTAATTTTGCCAGCAAAATGTAGTCATATATCATAAAAGTATGTCAATGGATGCACACTATCCGAAATAAACGGATTCTAACAGAAACAGACAAAGATGTGACCTCATTGATCCAAAGAAGCACATTCTAAAACTTTTACCAACAGAAAATTATGTGTTAAAGGTTCATATGTGTATCATCTAAAGGTAAGAAATTTGCTCCGATATAGAAACTGGAGGAGCATCAATTTTATGCTTTACAAGAGCGATCACTCTAGTGCGGCTCCTAGAATTCACTTGAAAATAGCATACCAAAATATTATATTAGCAAAAGAAGGTTGCGTAATGAATCAGGAACTACACATGCATAGATAATGGAAAGTTCCATCATTTTTTTTACCATGAAGAGCAAAAGATTCAACAAATAGAACTAGAGAATTCTAGACTAGCAAGGACAATTGATGGCAGAAGGGCCACTGGTATACAGTGTAGAGCACCTATACAACTGGACCGGCTAAAACTAGAAAATCTTCAACAGCCCAAGACAAGTTGTAACAAATATATTCAAAGATTCAATTGTTAAGCTACTAAGCGTGCACCAAAATTAAGTCACGGTTCAGTTACCCTTCAAAATCATACAACTAATCAGGCAGCACATGTATTGCATCATAGGTAAGATAAATAAGCGAAAACCAACATCCATATCCAACAGAAAGCTAAGCAAAGGCAATCATGTTACGTAATGCAGTACTATGCAAGAAGGTACTACATACCAAGAGAGCTTACCTGTTGGCCTTTCAATGTGTTTGGAGAAGACAGTTGGAAGTAGGGGCATATCAGGAAACTCGTTTTTGTGAGCCTTCTCATCCACAGACTGTCGATTGATATATGGAGTAGACGACCGCAGACGTGCATCGGTGCATGCTCCATGTCAATCATGACCATGGAGGCCTCACCATGAAATTCCTCCTTCCTTAAGAGGCAGCACAGAACATCCGGGTCATCGGCGCTGATGATAGGGAACTCGGGAAGACGGTGAGGATTTGGCAAAAGACCATCCAGGTAGATCACACGATGTGGCTCCCACTTGAACCTGGAGTTACCATCCATCATGTTCAAAGTCCAAATGGTGATTTTTTTGCGAGGCTGCTGCCCTTGCGAGCCAGTGTGGATTCTCTCATGGAAGTCATTGTCAATGTGGACGAAGCACATCTTGCCTTTGCTGATGGACACGCTTCGGAATCTGTCTGGGAAGCACCTTTGAACCCGTACCTTAGCAGGGTACTCTCCTTCTCCAGGGAAAGGGACGAAGTGGAGCACCCGGGAGCGCAGATTGGAGAAGTCGGATAGCAGGACACCGCTGAAGTAGTCAACCCAGCACAGGAAACGGCCGTCAAAAGCAAGCACATGGTCGGTTGACCAGAGGGTGGGGAACTGGCCATTGCTCTGGTCCTGGGGCTGCGGAGCATCCTTGCTGAAGAAGCTCCACGCCCGTGTATTGGAGTTGAAGACGCAGAGTTCGGTGCACATGGAATTATTGCCAGTGCCCTCCTTTTTGGGGTAGACATTGAGGTCGGAAACGATGTAGCTGCCGTTTTGGCGCCGCAGGATGCCTGTGGTGAAGTTAACCCTGAGGAATGACCTTCTCCTGTGGGGGGGGGGGGGGGGGGTGACCAGCGGCATTTTATACGAACAGATCGGGCGGGACGAAGTTGCGGTGAGTAGGGGCTGGACACGAGACGAGCCGAGCCGAGCTTGAGCCGAGCTTGGCTTTGGCTAGCTCAAGAGCGGCTTGGCTCGCTCAGCCAACGAGCCTATATTAGGCGGCTCGGCTCGTTTTTGCTATGGCTCGGCTCAGACCGAGCCGGCTCGTGAAAAAGCTGGCGCCATAACAGCTGGGAGGTAACAGAACCTGTTTTCAAAGACCAGTTTTGATCTTCTACAACATTTAAACCCGTAATTTGGAAAAGAAGTATGTTATATTGCTAAAAATGCAACATTTAGCAGTCTATGGTTTAAAAAATGGTCACAGTGATGAAAAAAAAAGTTTTCTTCTATGAAAAGTGTAGAAATGGAACAAATATGACTAGAAAGAATTGGGCATCATTGCTTTTGAATTTTGGACAGCTCCTCCTTTGAACTTTATAACTTTATAAAGCAAAAATATTGAACGTTGACAGCCAAACAATGCAATTTTGCATAGCATAACACTTGGCGCTTTGACATCAAAATGAGAATCTTCCTCCTCCTCAAACAGAGTACCTTGCTCATCCTCGTCATTCTCTTCCTCCTCTTCATAATCCTTCTCCGCTTGCTTATCATGCTCCATTGCCTAGCACACAAAACAACACACACATGAACTTGGACACGCATATATTTGATTTTTGATAGCAAAAACAGCACATACATGAGCTTGTACAAACATATATTTGACTTTTGGATACAAAAAACAGCATATACATGAGCTTGTACAAGCTTATATTTGACTTTTGGATACAAAAACAACACATACATGAGCTTGCACACACATATATTTGATCTTTGGATAGCAAAAATAGCAAACACAGGAGCTTGACACACATATTTGGCACAACCATACCGGTGAAGATGTAGGATTCCGTTTCAACTACAGAACGTGTTCGACAAATATCACAAGTGTTAGTTGACACTGGACAGACTTACTGAACCTCTTTGATGCTTAGATTTCAATTGTCCTCTGAAATTTTACACTTGTAGTCACCTATAAACTGAATGAAAACAACAGAGCCACACAGGACCATCTTTAATTTCAGTAAAATTAGAAGTCTTCAACATCCATAGATTAAGGGGCTTCCACTTTCAAATTAAACATAAAATCCATTTCCAAATTAAACTGAAAATAGAGACGAGGACTCACGGAGGAGGGGCCGCGGATGTGGTCGTCGGCACAGTGCCGCAACGCCTCGTAGCGGAAGTTTTCGAGGACATGGTCGGCTTGGTAGGCGGCGGTCTTGAGGACATGGTTTTCTTGGAAGTTTTCGAGTTTTACCCTTAATAACAACTCGGCGAGCGGGACATTGCTGTAATCCTTGGCCCGCTTCCTCGGCAGCGACACAGCCCTTGCCCTTCCGGCCTTCCCCTTCTGCTTCCTGGGACAAGCGGTTTAGTCTTCATAATGGAACACCAAGATCCTCTCCTTCTCCTTCTCCTCCTCCTCTCCTTCCCATTTTCCTTGTACATTCTTGCGACAGTGGGGCTCTGCATACATCAGCGAAGAACAAAGGTCAATAATTAACAAAAAATTACATAGATAATAATCACTAATCAGTCTACACAATCAAGCACAAACAAATTCATCCATCCATCAATCAAATTCGTGCAGCATAGCATACATCCTAGTTAGCTGCACTCTCCAGCCAACAAACAGAGCATCCATCCATCGCGTTTCCTAGCTAGCCGTGCCCTCCAGCCGAAACCACAAGCATTCATCCATGATCCATCCATCAAATTCGTGCGTGTGTGTGCACCAGTGCAGGGAGCTAGGGCCAAGGATGGGAAGGAGAGAAGAGATCGCTTACCTGATCCTGTCGTTCGGTAAGAAACCACGGGAGTCGCGTCCGTGTCCGCTGTGGGGAGGAAAGGCGGCGTCGGCCGTCGCCACCGGTGCCAAGCCCGATGAGTCCAGCTTGCGGTGCGGCGAGGAGAGGGGTGGCGGCGCCGGGCGGAGAAAGGGAGAAGGGTGAGGAAACCGCGTCGCGTGCGTGCTCTCTTTGCTGTGACCTAGCGCGAATTTGGGCTGGGCCTCAACGAGTCCCCGAGCTGGACCGGGCGAAACTCGGCTCGGCTCGGTCAAGAATCGGGCCTATTTTCATTGCTCAGCTCGCCTAATTATCCTACCGGGCCGAGCTGTAATGGGCCGAGCTGGAACGAGCTTCGAGCTGTAATGGGCCGAGCTATAATCGGGTCATGCCGGCACGTGGCCCGCCTGGGCCGCGAGGCTGGGCACAAGCGCCGGCACGACATGGCCCATTTAGTTTTTTTTCTATTTATTTTGAAATACAGAATTTCTTGGAGGTAATAAACCTGCTAGTACGCTACGTATCTATACTATTATTAAAAGAGCAAACATAAACTCCTCTAAAGCTACACAACAAATTGTACACAGCTAACCAGGACCCTCCAATCAAATAAACTCAAACACATCATGCCGCCCATATTATGTTAATGGTCTGACATCTAGATCAACGTCTCAGATCAAATGTTCTGCCAATCAGACGCCGTCGTCTGCCACAATCGTCCACGCTCGCATCCCTCTAATATGTGCGGCCCCCCTGATCTGCGGAACGCAGTTAGTGTGTGACACGAGATCTCCTTAACAACCGAAGTTTTCCTTTTTTTTCTCTCCACCTCTTTCTCCAAAAAAAATTTGCTCCTCCCTCCCCTCCCAAGAACCTCTCAGACGGCCCCATCGCTTCGTTGTCAAGGCCATTGCCGCTGCCGCCTCCCCACGCGATGGAGGCCATCTCTCCCTTATTTCCCAAGTGTGCGGCTGATGACGGAAAGGACGGCCATCAACTCTCTCTTCTTCCTCGCCCCGCCCCGCCTCACCCAACGCCGCCTCATCTCCCGTATAGTGGTTATTAACATTTATATTTGTTGAGACGTGTGTTGCACATGCAAACTTACTAGTATAATAGAGGGAGTCGTGCGTGTATCCTTCACCTAGCAGTTGTAATTATCGCTGATCTTATGGAATCAAATCAATGTCCTTAAACAGTTACCATGTTTAGCATGGGTTAGTTGTAACAAACCATACGTGCATATCTCGAGAATAAGGAAATCGTGGCACATAATACATTGTCGCACGCATGCCGGGCGCAGAACGTAAGGTGCCTCGATGGGTCAGTAGTGCCTCGGCATGCCAAATAGGCCTTTGTCATGGTTTTGTCACGGCAGATGTCCTAGTGTGAGGACTTAGTCGTGAGGCCATCGCAACTGGGTGATTAGTTTGTCGGGTTGATCGGAATCGAGAGACACGGGTTACCCAGGTTCGGCCCCTCATGGTCGAGGTAATAGCGTACTTACTGCTTGTTTGCTTATTGCTTGGGATCAATTACAAGGGAGCGGATTCGCTTGACCTAGCTATTGGTCGATTGTAACTTAGACTATCTAACTCAAGGACTCGCCTTTATATACAAGTCGAGGCCCTAGGTTTACAAGAGTCTGGGTCATCTTATGACCCATGACCTATTATGCTTTTTTCTTATCTTATCCCCTAAGTAAGGTAACTCCTGGCGACTTGTACTTCAGGGTTACGAGATGCCATCTTCGGATGCTAGGCCCTAAGCCGGCCCACTCTATAAGCTGCCCCGCTGGTCTTGCACCTAGGCGCCTCGGCCTGTCTTGAGCCTTGCTCCTCAGCCGCCACCTTGATGACCCGGCCCAGTATGGCGGGTCATATCGTGGGGTTATATCCCCAACATTAGCCCCCAGATTGATTTGAATTCATTCATGTCAATCTCCACCGTTTTAACTTGGCGACTTATCATGGTCAGGTCTACATCTTTCTCGGTCACAAAATGTCGGCTTATGATGCTTTCTGACTTGTTACTTTTTACATCTTATTGCTGACATCCTCCTCCGGAAATCTAGGAAGCCTAGGATGACATCATACCGAATCTTTTAATATCTGTCAATGCCGAAAATCGAGGCGCCCTGGCTCCAAAAGTTACTTTACCTCACCTTTGTTGCTTCTTCTTCCTCCTCCAGCCTGAGCTTTTCGACGCGCCGCCGCTTTGGTTCATCCGTCACCGACCAACCCATCCATGACCGTGGCACAACCCAGTCTTCGCCGGAGCTCGGTCAGGCATCTCCGCCGCCCTCTACAACCATCAGGTACACTATTCTCTTTTCCTCAGACCTGCACTACTTCCATTGTAGTTCGTCGAAGTTCATCGGAGTTCACTGCTCCTTCATCACCATTGCTAGCGTAGATGTAGTTTTAATGTGCTTTATTATAGAAATATGGCGGCGTGAGCGGTGGCACTATTTTTGCATCTAGAATACTTAGGTCTCCTTAGGAATCCATAGGTTTGGCAACCACTGCTTCAAGGCTTCGTCTTTAGGTTTAGCAATTATTTTCTCTTTTTGAACTGTCTATAGATCCATGATTATAAGTGCTTCGATAGAAGCTTGTTGGTCCCATACTTAACAAAAAACTTATCAATCTCCCACTTAGTTAAATCACATTTATGTTGTTGGCGGCTCATCATTGTAATTGTAACACGCCAAATAAATAGAAACTGCCTCTGTTGTCAAGCCAGCTCACCCATTTGGCGACTCATCCGTCATTAATGATTATGTCATCTTATCTTTAAACACAACTAGTAGTGCCATCCCATCACATAGTTGATGTGGCGAGTTATCGCTTCATAAGTAACTCGCCTTTCATATTTATGCAGTTCTTAATCCTTTTTTAGGCGACTCGGCATGCCAAAAACCACAATTTGTAACTGGGTGCCTTCCCAAGTTTCCCAGCCCGTGCTCAATGATTATAAAGAGCAAGGCATTCTGCCGGCTCAAGAAGAGATTGACTGGCGAGCCGCCGAAGGAGATGATGTTCCTCAACCCGGCGAAGGAGAAGTTGTGGTCTTTACAGACCATCTCCCTAGAGGCTTTTCTCCACCCGGGTCAAAATTCTTCAGGGACTTCTTAAATTACTTAGCCATCATCCTCAAGATCTTGCCCCCAACTCCATATCCAACATGTGTCAATTTCAAGTATTTTGTGAGGCGTATCTGCAAATGGAGCCCATTGTTCCTCTCTTCAAGGAATTTTTCTATATCAAACGTCAGAACGAGTTTCTTGATGACCCCAACCTAGAGCTTGGTGGGGTCTCCATCCAGAGGTAGAGAGACGGTTCCTTTCCTCCAGTCTGATTATAGGAGCTGTAGGACAAGATCAGGATCGTCAACATCCAACCTCTTATATGGGGATGAGGGGCAGATTGTTGAGTAAACCCCGTCTCCAAGAAACCACAAAGTCAAAGAAAGAGGGCTTATCCCTGCCGCATATGGCAGGATAAGATGATTAGGGTGTTTCGGGGGGCCTCGACAAGTGTTGGGGCTGATCATGGGCCAAGGGGGGGCAAACCAGCCCACTGAGGGTCTGAGCGCCCCCCTCGCCCCATCTCACGTAACCAGGAAGGTTGAGGGCGCCCCCCTAGGGCTTCCCACCACTTTGGCTTGGGGGCCAAGTCTCCTAGGGGGAAACCCCATCTAGGGTTTCCCTCTTGTGGCCACCGCCCCTAGATTTGATCTAGGGGCGCCCCTCCTCTCCTCCCTTCCCCCTATATACAAAGAGATAGAGAGAGGGCAGCCGCACCCATACAGATCTATTCGTGCCTCGGCGCTGCCTTCATCTCCCTCAGAGCCATCTTCTTCTTCGTAGTGCTTAGCAAAGCTCTGGTGAGATTTCTCCATCACCACCGCCATCATGCCGTCGTGCTGCCGGAGGACTCGAGCTACTACTTCACCATCGCTCGCTGGATCAAGGAGGTGAAGGCGTCATCAAGCCGTACTTGTGTTGAACGCGGAGGTGCCGCCCGTCCGGCACTAGATCGGGAGTCCGCGGGACGGATCGTGATTGGATTGCGAAGACGTTCGGCTACATCAACCGCGTTTCTTAACGCTTCCGCTTAGTGATCTACAAGGGTATGTACATCCAATCTCTCCTCTCGTAGATGGTCATCTCCTAGATTGATCTTGGTGAGCGTAGGAAATTTTTTGTTTCCCATGCAACGTTCCCCAACAGTGGTATCAGAGCTAGGTCTATGCGTAGCTGACATCATCAGTAGAACACAAAGGAGTTTGTGGGCATTGATATTCAGATTGCTTCCTTCCTTGGTCTTTTCTTGATTCAGCGGTATTTGTTGGATGAAGCGGCCCGGACCAACCTTAAATGTCCACGTACATGAGACTGGTTCCATCGACAGACATGTGACTTTGTTGCATAAAGATGGCTGGTGGGTGCCTGTCTCTCCCACCTTAGTTGAATCGGATTCGACAAAGGCAGTCCTTGTAGAAGGTTAAATAGAAACTTGCATATCACTGTTGTGGATTTGCATTGGTAAGAATCGTTCTTTCTAGATACCCATAGCAGCCACGTAAAACATGCAACAACAACTAGAGGACGTCTAACTTGTTTTTGCAGGGTATGTTGTGATATGATATGGCCAAAGACATGATGAAATATATTTGATGTATGACATGATCATGTTTGTAATAGTTTATATCAACTTGCATGTCGATGCATACGGCAACCGGCAGGAGCCATAAGGTTGTCTTTAATTATTGTATGACCTGCGTGTCAATCATTGAGCGCTATGTAATGATTTACTTTATCGCTAAGCGGTAGCAATAGTAGTAGAAGCATGGTTGGCGTGACAACCCCTATGGCGACACGATGATCGAGATCATGGTGTCATGCTGGTGACGTTGGAGATCATGCCGACGCTTTGGAGATGAAGATCAAAAGCACAAGTTGATGGCCATATCGTGTCACTTATGGTTTGCATGTGATGTTAATCCTTTTATGCATATTATTTTGCTTAGGACGACAGTCGCATTATAAGGTGATCCCTCACTAAAATTTCAAGATAAAATTGTGTTCTCCCCAAGTGTGCACTATTGCGAAAGTTCGTCGTTTTGAAGCACCACGAGAAGATCGGGTGTGATAGACTCTACGTTCACATACAACGGGTGCAAGCCAGTTTTGCACATCCGGAACACTTGGGTTAAACTTGACGAGCCTAGCTAGCATGTACAGACATGGCCTCGGAACACAAGAGACCGAAAGGTCAAGCACGAGTCATATAGTAGATATGATCAACGTAGATATGTTCACCATTGAAACCACCTCATCTCACGTGATGATCGGACTTGGGTTGGTGAATTTGGATCATGTTACACTCGGACAACCGGAGGGATGTTGATTTGAGTGGGAGTTCTTAGGTAATATGATTAATTAAACTCATTATCATGAACAATAGTCTAAGTTGTCTTTGAAAATTATGTTGTAGATCAATAGCCCGCGTTGTAGCTCCCTGTTTTAGTACGTTCCTAGAGAAAGACTAAGTTGAAAGATATTGTAAGCAATTATGCGGACTAGGGCCATAGTCTGAGGATTGTCCTCACTGCAGCACAGAAGGCTTATGTCCTTGATGCACCACTCGGTGTGCCAACCCCTCCAGCATCGTCTATGGATGTTGTGAACATCTGGCAAACACGTTCTGATCACTACTTGATAGTTTAGTCTGCAATGCTTTACGGCTTAGAACCGCGGCTCCAAAGGCGTTTTGAATGCCATGGAACATATGAGATGTTCCAAGAGTTGAAATTCGTATTTCAGGCTCGTGCCCGTGTTGAGAGGTATGAGACCTCTCACATTCTTTGCCTACAAGATGGAGGAGAATAGCTCAGCCAGTGAGCATGTGCTCAGAATGTCTGGGTGCTACAATCGCTTGAATCAAGTGGGAGTTAATCTTCCAGATAAGATAGTGATTGACAGAGTTCTCCAGACACTATCACCAAGCTACTAGAACTTCGTGATGAACTATAACATGCAAGGGATGGAGATGATCCCGGAGGCCGCGGAGGTAGAAATCAAGAAGGAGCATCAAGTGTTGATGGTTAACAAGACCACTGGTTTAAAGAAGGGCAAGGGCAAGAAGGGAAACTTCATGAATGGCAAGCCAATTGCCGCTCCAGTGAAGAAAACCAAGGTTGAACCCAAACCCGAGACTAAGTGCTTCTATTGTAAGGGGAACGGTCACTAGTAGCGGAACTACCCCAAATACTTGGTAGATAAGAAGGCTGGCAACTTCAACAAAAGTATATTTGATATATGTGTTATTGATGTGTACCTTACTAGTACTCCTAGTAGCACCTGGGTATTAGATACCGGTTCAGTTGGTAATACTGGTAACTCGAAACAAAAGCTACAGAATAAACGAAGACTAGCTAAGGGCGAGGTGACGATATGTGTTGAAAGTGTTTCCAAGGTTGATGTGATCACTATCGCATGCTCCCTCTACCTTCGGGATTAGTGTTGAACCTAGATAAATGTTATTTGGTGTTTGCGTTGAGCATGAACATGATTAGATCATGTTTATTGCAATACGGTTATTCATTAAGTCAGAGAATAATGGTTTTTATGTTTACATGAATAGTACCTTCTATTGTCATGGACCCAATGTGAATGGTTAATTGAATCTCGATCGTAGTGATACACATATTCATAATATTGAGGCCAAAAGATGTAGAGTTGATAATGATAATACCACTTTCTTGTGGCACTGCCACTTAGGTCATATTGGTGTAAAACACATGAAGAAACTCCATGCTAATGGACTTTTGGTGTCACTTGATTTTGAATCACTTGACACATGCGAACCATGCGTCATTGGTAAGATGACAAAAATCCCGTTTTCTGGAACAATGGGACGGGCAAGTGACTTGTTGGAAATCATACATGCTAACGTGTGCGGTCTGATGAGTGTTGACGCGTGCGGTGGAATCCGTTATTTCCTCACCTTCACCGATGAGTTGAGTAGATATGGGTACTTAATGAAGCATAAGTCTGAAACGTTTGAAAAGTTCAAGCAATTTCAGAGTGAAGTTGAGAAGCATCGTAACAAGTAGATTAAATTCCTACGATCCGATCGAGGGGGAGAATATCTGAGTTACATAAAACAGAAGTAAAACAAGCGACCACGTTCGTCCACATGTGCTAAAAATATGTGCTTTGTTGATCTCATTTTTAATGGTAACAGAAGTAAAACAAGCGACCACGTTCGTCCACATGTGCTAAAAATATGTGCTTTGTTGATCTTATTTTTAATGGTTGAGATTAAAAGGTAAAGAAATTTACGTACAACATAGTCATGTACAGATTCATGTATATTGGAACGTTTGACACGTCCAACCATGCCAATCTAGGTCATCGCACCAAGGAGAAAAAAAGTACGTGAAAGTCTTTCCAAAAAATATGTATGCAACATCGGACATCCTTGAGGAGTTCAACAAGAATACGAATTGTTATTAAAAAAAACATGCCAATCTAAATCACGTACCAAGGGAAAAAAGTACGAGAAAGTCATTCAAAAAACAAACATGCAAGCAGCATCGGACATCCTTCAGGAGTCCAACGAGAATATAAACATGCAAGCAGTATTATATTATACTATTATAAACAACAAACAACCAACGGTGGAGATTTGTCATCGTTAGGCTAATATGTATAAACGGTGGAGATCTATCAGCCAAGCAAGGAAAGAATACGATCGGATCTATACTATCAAATTTTACATGAAAGTTTAAAAAGTGTACACGGAAACGTGTCCAGCATGGACACGCACATGCAATTTGGAAAGCAAACCACTTGGCCGTACATAGGAGCTGTTACGGAAGGATTCCACGTATTCTGAGTTAAATACCAAGCCGGCTGGAAGAAAAGGCTCTGGAATACACAAGCAAAGAAGAACAAGGACACACATATATATATACGCCAGGTATAACACGCCAGCAGCAGAGGTTGGGCTCCGATGACGATGAGCCGGCCAAGGCGATATCGATCCAGCGATAAGTGACGGCGTCTGAAGGATGGCGTCAACTCGAGTTTAGAGTCCAAATCCATCGGTATATGTCCAAGGTTCATCGGTCTGGCTTACGATGATGATATGCATTGGAGAATTGTGTTGTATCAACCATAGACAACGTCGGGAATCTGAAGATGGCAGCGGACCTAGCCCTGTAAAAATCCTTCGATGAGCTCGAGACGACAATGACGATCTCGGGCCTATGAAGATAGCTCGAGCCTCAAGAGGAAAACAAATCTCACGCCAACGAAGCTGATGAGCAGACAAGGTGCCCCGAGTCTACCTCAATGTAATTCAACGAGTCCGTAATCCGTATGGCAATATTAGTCTAGCGACAAGCATCGATATCAGAAATCAACGAGGCGGTTTGAATCGATGGCAACCCCAATGTGCAATCAGAGGTGTGACGTCCAACGACTGTAGAGGATCTGGTGACCACCGTGCCAGCGCAATTTTGATCAGCTGGGCTTGAATATTTTCTTATCACGTGTAACTGGATGCGGCGGGGATGGCTAATGAAGGTCTCTAACGAATACATGTGCCTAGATTGTCGAATCTATGTTGCGGTGTACTACGAGCGAGCTTGATCTATTGAGAAGAAACCATGTCGGACAACGACGGCGCACAGGTTTCCGATTGAATTTCCCGCATGCATGCATGAATAATTAAATATTCAGTCGCCGTGCGGCAGCTCAGTGTTTCTAATGCGCAGCGCCATGAAAACCTCCTAGCTCTAATCATTGGTTGACATAGGTGAGAGTGAGAGCGGTGCGTGAAGGCAACATTGCACGGGGAGCGAGCAGACTAAAGCAAGCTTGGCGAGGAGCGCTCCAGAGACACAGAGCTTACACCATGTGGATCGAATTGGATAGAGAGAGGAGCCGGAGTCTAATCCCGATTTGTATGTGCCAAACAGATGGAATTAAAACAGAAAACGTACGGGCCAAACAGATGGAATTAAAACAGAAAACGTACGGGTAGCTCCGCGAAGGATGCATGCGCAGTTTGCCCTGCTAATTTTGGCTTCTCCCTACATCTCTTGCATGCAATTTTTCTAAGATCTTTACGTTCAACTATTAAATTAATTTGGGCAATCATGTTATGGAGTCTCTGACCGACTGGAACATCATAGATTTTCAACCACTATCCGTCACCAGATCCTTGCCAAGAAAAAGTAAAAATCATGACTGGAATCCATGTCCTCCAAAAATAAGTAACGATAGTCGTTGTGTCAAACAACCAATAACCAATTCTATTTTCCGGGGAAATCACAACATACTAAAATTTAGCTATGGATTATACATTGTAATAATATGATAATAGTTCGTAGCATATTGTATCTGCAAAAAATTAACTTTCCTCAATTTCGCATATCACCAGGACACTGTACATGAATCGTTTTATAAGGGCAGT
The DNA here is from genome assembly GCA_021605145.1 of Aegilops bicornis. NCBI lineage: Eukaryota > Viridiplantae > Streptophyta > Magnoliopsida > Poales > Poaceae > Aegilops > Aegilops bicornis. The sequence continues at coordinate 720,003,526 of CM038673.1, forward strand.
ATATGTCACAGTAACACTAATGAAGCCAGCTAATAAATATATTTTAGAAAACAAATAAATAACCAAGATAAAACTTAAAACGCATCAGACAATTATGTAAACAATAAAATACTGGAACTGATGCAAAAAAATAGAGATAAGAGTATGCAAGATTAATTTAATTCTTCGACAAAGCATAATAGAGATAAGAGTTAGACAGAGTGCATGATTTAAAGGTAGTGGTGAATATAAATCATATTGACTTGAAGCATGAAGCATCTCAAGGCAGTAATGACGTGGTGGGTTAAAAAGAAAATAACATAGGATTTAGGAACAAGCCATTGAAATAATTTATATTTTATATAAAATCATCCATAAATCATTCACTAATATTTTGAAAGATGTAAATGTTAGTTATGCTATTTTTTATTTGTCAACGACATCTTGGTGGTAAGGATCAAATACATTTTTTTAATTTAAATATATGTATTTTTGAAAACAAATGACTTAAGAACAATTTTTGACGAGTCTTCATTTTGTTTAATCTATATTTGTTTCTATTGTAAAAATATGAAATACTTTTATCATAAGCTTCTCGAACTTCTAAAGTTGATATTATACTACACAAATTAAATACACGAAATAGTCTAGCCGCGCAAATGCGCGGGTCACTCCGCTAGTTGCTTAATACAATGTGAATTGTTTCACAGTCAATGCCACCTGGAACACCACAGCGTAATGGTGTGTCCGCACGTCATAATCGCACCTTATTGGATATGGTGTGTTCTATGATGTCTCTTGCCGATCTGCCACTATCGTTTTGGGGTTATGAATTAGAGTCAACTGCATTCACTTTAAATAGGGCACCATCCAAGTCCGTAGACACGACACCATATGAACTATGGCTTGGCAAGAAACCTAAGCTGTCGTTCCTTAAGGTTTGGGGATGCGATGCTTATGGCTTTAGCCACAAAAGCTCGAACCCAAAGAGACAAATTCATCTTCATAGGATACCCAAAGGAGATGGCTGGGTATACCTTCTATCCCAGATCCGAGGGCAAAGTGTTTGTCGCTGAGAACGGGTCCTTTCTCGAGAAATATTTTCTCTCGAAAGAATTAAGTCGGAGGAAGATAGAACTTGATGAGGTTGTTGAACCTTTACTTCAACCAGAGAGTAGCGCAACACAGAAAGATGTTTCTATAGCACCTATGACAATTGAAGAGGAAGCCGATGATAATCATCATGAAGTTTCGGTTCAAGTTACTATCGAACCTCGTAGGTGAACAAGGATACATACTCCTGAGTGGTACAGTAACCCTATGTTAGAGGTTATGTTGTTGGACAACGATGAACCTACGAGCTATGGAGACGTGATGGTGGGCCCGAATTCTGACAAATGGTTAGAGGCCATGAAATCTGAGATGGGATCCATGTATGAAAACAAAGTGTGGACTTTGGAAGTACTACCTGAAGGGCGAAAGGCCATTCAGAATAAATGGTTCTTCAAGAATAAGACGGAGGTGGACGGTATGTCACCGTCTGTGAAGCTTGACTTGTGGCAAAGGGGTTTTCACAAGTTCAAGGAGTTGACTACTATGAGACTTTCTCACACGTAGCGATGCTTGAGTCCGTCAGAATTATGTTAGCAGTTGCTGCACTTTTTGATTACGAAATCTGGCAGATGGATGTCAAAATAGAGTTTCCTTAATGATTTCCGTGAGGAAAGGTTGTATGTGATACAACCAGAAGGTTTTGTCGATCCTAAGGATGCTAAAAGGTAAGCAAGCTCCAGCAATCCTTCTATGGACTGGAGAAAGCATCTCGGAGTTGGAATATACGCTTTGATGAGGTGATCGTGTTGGGTTCTACGGTAGGGTGCGTCGACTGCAAATTAAAATTTTCCTACGCGCAGAACATCCAGGAACATGCTACGGGAGATGGATCACAGTTCGTTACCACTAGACGCACAGTGCCGTGCAGCGGAAGAAGAGTTGGGGCAGCGCGTCCGCGTGGATCGTCTCCTCCTCGTTCGATCTCCCTCGAACAGCCAGTCGTCCGATCCCACGTACGAGTTCGCCGGAGCGGCGCAAGTGCACCGCCTCTAATGGTATCCGCGCGTGCAGGAGGAACACCGTCTGGCGCATCGCTAGGTCCGATCACATGCCGGGCGGCGAGTGGAGGTGGCTATTCGCAACACATGCAAACCCTAGTCGCAGCGCCGAAGCGATCAACCACCCGAGTGTGCTGCACCTCCACTTTATATAGGCGTCCGTCGCGGGCTAAACACTTGGGCCTCGCACGGACCCTAAAGCCCAAAGTCCACTCGGTCACGTTCCTAGTCCAGTTCGGATCACATCCGACCAGTGTCCTACGAACCGACCTCGTAGGTTCCTTCCCTTAAGCGCGCGACCCCTTAGGTTCAAGCCGGCTTGGTCGTAGTTCGGATCACCTCCGGACTACATGGCTGGTAGCGGCCTCTAGCAAGGCGTGCCGACCACCAAGCAGACGATAAAGCTGGTTAGGCGAACCTGTACAATGTGTCACACTTCTGTTCCCTTTGCCGCATGATATATGTTGTCGGGCTCAAGGCGAGACTGTCATCCTTGTGCTAACCCGACCTCTTTCGCTCCAAAGGATACCGACCACTATCCGGATTATCTCATAATCCTTGTCGCATGGCCATGTTGTTCCTGGTCGGATCACACGAGGGGCCCAGAGTATATCCCTCCTGATCGGAGGGGCAAATCCCATCTTGCTCGACCATGTCTCGCAGCATGGGATCGGACAAACCGAAACCTACCTTTGTAACTACCCGATCCACGGAGTAGCGTTTGGTCGGCCCAAAGAAAGTCTGTCACCATCTCGAATACATGCGTCAGCTCAGGTCTTAGGACATAGAACGTATGTTGTACTAGAGACTCACAGATGACATATCGCTACGTCTCATAGTTGGGTCTGTCCGACTCGGACCTTATCTCAACTCGGATCCGACTATGTCGAATCCGACCAGACCTTCCCAAGTCCATATTATCCGGTTAGCATCCAATGCTCCATGTCTAGTGAGACCGAGCCATGGACCGTGTCATATGCTAGTCTAGTCGGCTGCGCGTCCACACATCCCTTTCGAGTAGGGACCTTTTAGGACAGTCACCATACAATGCATAGTCCCACAAACAAGTCACGTACTTGCTGATACACATCATTGATAATGTCCAAGGACTATATTTATTCATAAACACATAGGAAACATCGTCATACATGATTGCCTCTAGGGCATATCTCAAACAGTCTCCCACTTGCACTAGAGTCAATCAAATAGACATCGAATGCCCATAGCTCTAACGTGCCCCTCATGCTTGGGTTGTGGAAGCGGCTTAGTCAACGGATCTGCAACATTTGCATCCGTGTGAATCTTGCATAACTCTACATCACCATTCTTTACGATCTTTCGTATCAGGTGATATTTCCTGTCTATGTGTCTGACCTTGTGGTGATTCCTCGGCTCCTTGGCTTGTGCGATGGCACCAGAATTATCACAATAAAGGTCCAACGGTTTCACCGAGGCTGGGAAAATACCAAGATCATCCAAAAAATGCCGGATCCAAACACCTTCCTTTGCAGCTTCACAAGCCGCAATGTATTTCGCTTCTGTGGTAGAATCGGCCACCGTATCCTGCTTGGAACTCATCGATTAATCGCTTGCTCCTCCGTTCAGGACGTACACGAATCTGGACTTTGATCGACAATCATCTCTGTCGGTTTGGAAACTAGCATCGACGTAACCCCTTACGACGAGATCTTCCTCACCTCCATAAACTAGGAACATCTCTTTAGTCCTTTTCAGGTACTTTAAAATAGTCTTTACCGCTGCCCAGTGACTCTCACTTGGGTTGGCCTGGTATCTACTTGTTAGGCTTATTGCAAAAGCAACATCAGGGCCTTGTACATATCATGGCATACATGATGGATCCGATTCTTTGAGGCATATGGAATCCTACTCATCCCGCTTCGCTCATCGGTGTCGAAGGACTCTGAGTCTCGCTTAGCCTTATACCATGTGAGAGCGGCAAGAACCCTTTCTTTGCCTCTCTCATGTTGAACCGCTTCAACACTTTATCTATGTACGTGCTCTGGCTTAAGCCGAGCAGCCTCCTCGATCTATCTCTATAGATCTTAATGCCTAAAATATAGACTGCCTCACCAAGGTCCTTCATCAAAAACTTGCCATTCAATGATTCCTTGACCGAGTTTAGCATCGAAACATTATTTCCGATCAGTAGTATGTCGTCCACATACAAGATCAGAAACACTATCGAGCTCCCACTTAACTTCTTGTATAAACAAGAATCCTCTTCGCTTTTGATGAAACCGAGACCAGTGACGACCTCATCAAAACGAATGTTCCAACTCCGAGATGCTTGCTTCAACCCATAAAAGGATCTCTTGAGCTTGCATACCTTACTAGTGCTAGTCGGATCGACAAAACCCTCGAGCTGCATCATATACACGTCCTTGGTTAAATTTCCGTGAAGGAAAGCCGTTTTGACATCCATCTGCCATATCTCGTAATCGAAATATGCAGCTATAGCTAGTATGGTCCTCACCGATTTCAGCATCGCTATCGGCGAGTAAGTCTCGTCGTAGTCAATTCCTTGAACTTGTCCATAACCTTTAGCGACCAGCCGAGCTTTGTGGATCTGAACATTTCCATCCACATCGGTTTTCTTCTTAAAGACCCATTTGCAACCAATGGCAGTTACGCCAGGTGGCGGATCAACCAAGTCCCAGACTTGATTCTCATCCATGGACTTTAACTCGGATATCATGGCCTCCAGCCATGCCTCGGAATGGGCTTACCATCGCTTCCGTATATGTGGCCGGCTCGTCGCTTTCTAGCAACAATACATCACGCACTCTGCGCAATCTTCCGGACCTCCGTGGTTCCGGTGCCGCTTCCACTACAGGTTCCCTGACCGACTCGGTATGATCTCATCACCAGCCGAGCCGTCCCTCGAGTGGTCCTCGAATTTCTTCGAGTCGAACCGCCCTCCCACCGGGCCTCCCGATCGAGAAACTCTTTCTCAAGGAAAACCCTGTTCGAGCAACAAACACTTTGTTCTCTTCCGGTTGTAGAAGCTATATCCCAAGGTTTCCCTCGGATATCCCACGAATATGCATTTATCCAACTTGGGTGTAAGCTTGTCTGACATAAGTCTCTTGACAAATGCTTCACAACCCCAAATCTTTAGAAAAGACAAACTGGGACTCTTCGGTCCACATCTCATGTGGTGTCTTGTCTACGGATTTTGATGGTACCCTGTTAAGTGTGAAAAGCTGCGGTTTCTAGAGCGTATCCCCAAAATGACAAGGGTAAATCCGATTTGCTCATCATAGACCGGACCATGTCCAACAAGGTCCTATTCCTCCGCTCGACATGCCGCTTTCTCTCTGGCGTGCGGAGGTGTGAGCTGAGGTACTATACCTCGACTTTTAGATGATCATTGAACTCCTGACTCATGTACTCACCTCCACGATCAGATCGCAGAAGCTTTATAGTCTTGCCGAGCTGATTCTCAACCTCGTTCTGAAACTCTTTGAACTTTTCAAAAGTCTCCGACTTGTGCCTCATCAAATAGATATATCCATATCTACTAAAGTCGTCGGTAAACGTCACGAAGTATTGATAGCCACCTCTGGCAGTTATGCTCATTGGACCACACACATCACTGTGTATAAGCTCCAACAGCTCGGACGCCCTCTCGCAACTCTTTGCGAAAGGAGACTTAGTCATATTGCCGAGCAAGCATGATTCACATGTCTCGAACGACGCGAAGTCGGACGAAGTTAGGAGCCCATCATCATGGAGCTTCTTCATGCGTTTCAGACTAATGTGTCCAAGCCGGCAATGCCAGAAGTATGTCGGATTTATCTCATTAGGCTTATGCCTCTTGACATTTACATTATAGACCGGTTCCTGTTCTAGATTCAATATAAATAACCCATCAACAATGGGTGCATAGCCGTGGAACATACCATTCAAAAATATCGAACAACCATCGTCCTTTAAATTGAATTCATAACCCTGACTCATCAAACATGAGGCAGAAATAATGTTCCGACTAAGTGCAGGAATGTAATAACAATTATTCAATTCCAAAATAAATCCAGAAGGAAGCTGGAGCTGCATCGTGCCGACCTCCAAATCAGCAACTCTTGCTTTGTTGCCGACCCTGATGTCAATCTCCCCTTGTGCCACACGCCTAGTTCTTACCAGCCCCTGCATCGAGTTGCAAATATGAACAACCAATCCGGTATCAAATACCCAAGAGCTACTAGGTATGTTAGCAAGGTAAATGTCTATAACATATGCAACAAGTGTACCTTTTCCTGAAGAAGCATTTCCGGCCTTCTTGCCATGCTCTGCAAGCCACTTGCTACAATTTCTCTTCCAGTGACCAGTTTCCTTGCAATGATAGCAAACGGTCTTGAGTCCGTCCAGACTTGGTATGGCAGCAGAGGTTACCATCTCCGTGCCCTTTGCCTTAGCTTTCTTCTTAGACCAACTCTTCTTGAACTTAGCCGATTTCTGCACCATCAACACTTGATGCGTGCCTTTCTTAATATCCCGCTCTGCCACTTTGAGCATCCCATGCAATTCAGTGGGCTTCTTATCCATGCCATGCATATGATAGTTCGAGATGAACGTCCCATAGCTGGGCGGAAAAGAACCCAGAACAACATCAGTAGCCAGCTCATCCAAGAGCAGGAAGCCCAAAACGATCCAAAGCTTGCACATATCCGATCATCTTGATCACATGTGGGCTCAGTGGATCACCTTCCTTCAGCTTGCAATCCATCAAGGATCGCCAGACGTTGAACCTTTCGGTCCTAGCACGTATGCGAAACATGCTCTTGAGACTCTCGATCATATCGTAAGCCTCAACATTTTGAAATGCTGTTGCAAATCGGGCTCCATACAAGCCCGACATCAGACGGTGATCTCCGTTGATTCATCAACGAGTTTCGTAGGCATTCTTAGTTGTGGCACTAGCATTATCGGCAGGTTCCTCCGGAAGTGGATCCTCTAGAACATGTTCCTTTTTATCGTGCTTGAGAACAATTCTCAGATTTCTATACCGGTGGTAAAGTTTGTTCCATTCAGTTTATCCTTTTCGAATTGATTTCAATGCAAAGTTGGGTTGAGCGGTGGTGCCATTGATCTACAACAGAAAATATGCAATCACTAAGCAATGTGTTTATGTAGAGTAATTCTAGCCTAAACGAAATACTCCCACTGAAGTCAGCATCCCTCCGCAAACTCTCAGTGATTCAAGATCCGACTAGCGCATGCGACTAGTGAGCTTTAGCATCACTGCTAGCCAACATACCTATCCGGTAAGCAACTCCTTGCTAATCATATCTCTATACGACTCCTGTCGGTCGGGAAGGTATCCCATACCCTGGCTCCTAACCTTCTTTGCCACAAGGCCCAAAACCGTTTTGATAGCCTTGTCAAGTTAACCTGATGCAGTGCATGTCCGTGTCCGACACAAACCCTTCAGTTCAAGGACACCTAGCAGCACCCCAATTTTATGAGCCCACTACTAGAAGTACTTGACGTGCGAAGGTGCAACACCGGGGATGGCAATTCACTTGATATTCATGAGGGATCATTCTATCATTCTAACATGCTTAGACACAAAGAAGCATAACAATCACAAATGAACACATATTGTGAAATAGTATGGCTCCTTCATGGACGTTCTTCCAGGTCGGATCCGACTCCGATGACCATCCAGGAACTCCATCTTGTTTGTCACGCCGGGCCGCCAGGCCGCCAACCAGATCTCTATTATCCAACTACTACAACTAGTAATGAATTTACATAGAGTCACAAGTCGACACGCAGGTCGTTATACAATATAATGACAACACTTTGGCTCCTGCCGGCTGACAAACATGACACGCAGGCCACGTATAAATTACACACATGCATCACATACACATGAGCCATACTATTCACATCAAACCTACAAAACAAAGTTATGCATAGAATCGCATTCTACCGGTTTGTGTGTCGGGTACGAAATACACGGCGCTACGCATACGTTTTCGGAAATCACAGATCGCATCTGGACTCCGTTCACGCCGAATTTTCTGATCTGACCGATCTCATCGATCATCGCGAATCCAATTCGGGTTTACGTTTCACTGTTAACCCCGATGGCGGATGACCGACCGGTAGGGGTAGATCGTGTCACGACCTCATCGATCTCGATTGACAGAAAACATAGCCTCAACGATCCTCATGTGCAGTTGATCACATCAACCGTGCACATAGCCGATCTCTTCAAGGACAACAGATCTCATCTGCCGCCTCCACATGTCTAATATGCATATGATCTGAATCCAAAACCTATAGCAGAGGCTCTGATAACACTGTTGGGTTCTATGGTAGGGTGCATCGACTGCAAATTAAAATTTTCCTACGTGCAGAACATCCAGGAACATGCTACGGGAGATGGATCACAGTTCGTTACCTCTAGACGCAGCGATGCCGCAGCAATGGAAGAAGAGTTGGGGCAGCGTCCGCGTGGATCGTCTCCTCCTCGCTCGATCTCCCTCGAACAGCCGGTCGTCCGATCCCACGCACGAGTTCGCCGGAGGCGGCGCAAGTGCACCGCCTCTAACGGTATCTGCGCGTGCAGGAGGAACACCGTGCGGCGGACTGCTAGGTCCGATCACACAGTCGGCGGCGAGTGGAGGTGGCTATTCGCAACACATGCAAACCCTAGTCGCAGCGCCGAAGCGATCAACCACCCGAGTGTGCTGCACCTCCACTTTATATAGGCGTCCGTCGCGGGCTAAACACTTGGGCCTCGCACGGACCCTAAAGCCCAAAGTCCACTCGGTCACGTTCCTAGTCCAGTTCGGATCACATCCGACCAGTGTCCTGAACCGACCTCGTGAGGTTCCTTCCCTTAAGCCGCGACCCCTTAGGTTCAAGCCGGCTTGGTCGTAGTTCGGATCACCTCCGGACTACATGGCTGGTAGACCTCTAGCAAGGCGTGCCGACCACCAAGCGCATTTATAAAGCTGGTTAGGCGAACCTGTACAACGTGTCACACTTCTGTTCCCTTTGCCACACGATATATGTTGTCGGGCTCAAGGCTAGACTGTCATCCTTGTGCTAACCCAACCTCTTTCTCGTTCCAGTGATACCGACCACTATCCGGATTATCTCATAATCCTTGTCGCATGGCCATGCTGTTCCTGGTCGGATCACACGAGGGGCCCAGAGTATATCTCTCCTGATCGGAGGGGCAAATCCCATCTTGCTCGACCATGTCTCGCGGCATGGGATTGGACAAACCCGAACCCTACCTTTGTAACTACCCGACCACAGAGTAGCGTTTGGTTGGCCCAAAGCAAGTCTGTCACCATCCCGAGTACATGCGTCAGCTCAGGTCTTAGGACATAGAACATATGTTGTACTAGAGACTCACAGATGACATATCGCTGCGTCTCATAGTTGGGTCTGTCTGACTCGGACCTTATCTCGACTCGGATCCGACTATGTCGAATCCGACCAGACCTTTCCAAGTCCATATTATCCGGTTAGCATCCAATGCTCCATGGCTAGTGAGACCGAGCCATCGACCATGTCATATGCTATTCTAGTATGCTGCGCGTCCACACATCCCTTTCGACTAGGGACCTTTTAGGACAGTCATCATACAATGCATAGTCCCACAAACAAGTCACGTACTTGATGATACACATCATTGATGATGTCCAAGGACTATCTTTATTCATAAACACATAGGAAATATCATCATACATGATTGCCTCTAGGGCATATCTCCAACAGATCGAAGCTTGTGGGTTTATACAAAGTTTGCAAGAAACTTGTATTTATAATAAAGTGAGTGGGAGCACTACAACATTTCTGATAAGTATATGTGGATGACATATTGTTGATCAGAAATGATGTAGAATTTTTGGAAAGCATAAAGGGTTGTTTGAAAGGTGTTTTCCAAAGGAAGACCTGGGTAAAACTGCTTACATATTGGGCATCAAGATCTATATAGATTAAGACGCATGATAAGACTTTCACAAAGCACATACCTTGACATGATTTTGAAGAGTTCAAAATGGACCAGTTAAAGAAAGAGTTCTTGCCTGTGCGGCAAGGTGTGAAGTTGAGTGAGACTCAAAGCTCGACCATGGCAGAAGAAGAGAAAGGACGAAGATCGTCCCCTATGCGTTAGCCATAGGCTCTATATGGTATGCCATGCTGTGTACCGCACCTACGGTGTGCCTTGCCATGTGTCTGGCAAGGGGGTACAAAAGTGACCCAGGAGTGGATCACTGGACAACAGTCAAAATTTTCCTTTGAGGAATAAGGAAATGTATCTCGGTTATGGAGGTGATAAAGAGTTTGGCTTAAAGGGTTACGTTGATGCAAGCTTTAACACCTATCTGGATGACTCTAAGTAGCAAACTGGATATGTATAGTGGAGCAACCATTTGGAATAGCTCCAAGTGGAGCGTGGTAGCAGCATCTACAATATGACATAGAGATTTGCCATACACGTGGATCTGAAGGTTCCAGACCCGTTGACTAAAACCTCTCTCACAAGCATAACATGAGCAAACCCCAGAACTCATTGAGTGTTAATCACATGGTGATGTGAACTAGATTATTGACTCTAGTAAACTCTTTGGGTGTTAGTCAAATGACGATGTGAACTATGAGTGTTAATCACATGGCGATGTGAACTAGATTATTGACTCTAGTGCATGTGGGAGACTGTTGGAAATATGCCCTAAAGGCAATAATAAGTTGATTATTATCATATTTCCTTGTTCATGATAATCGTTTATTATCCATGCTAGAATTGTATTGATCAGAAACTCAGATACATGTGTGGATACATAGACAAGAACGTGTCCCTAGTGAGCCTCTACTAGACTAGCTCGTTGATCAAAGATGCCTATGGTTTCCTAGCCATAGACATGAGTTGCCATTTGATAAAGGGATCACATGATTAGGAGAATGATGTGATGGACAAGAACCAAACTATAAACGAAGCATATTGTCGTGGTAATCTCACGTCAGATGCCAGGGGGTGGCTTATCCTGGGTGGAGCCATGAGGACGTCGTCGGGTTTCGAAAGCGAGAGTGAGCTCGAGCTCGAAGGCACATGAGACGTACCCAGGTTCGGGGCTCTCCGGAGAGATAACACCCCTACTCCTGCTATGATGACTAGGATTAAAGGCGTACAAGGTTGCTCCTTGAGCTATGTTGCTCGAGGAGGAAGAAGGGCAGGGCTAGCTCTCTTCTCCTAGATATGGCGTGTCGTGGAATGAAGGTTGAACCCTTTGCATGGGTGAGCCCTGGGGGGTTTTATAGGCCAACCCCCCCAGGGGTACAATGGTAATACGACCGGGTGTAGGACCTGGACGTAAGGGTCTAAGGTCGCCGGGTTCTCCGCCGGCTGCCGGGGCTCGCCGCTGGAGGGCCCTGCCGGCTGCCGAGAATCCGGCCAACAGGTAGGGACCGCCGCCTGTGAGCCATGCTAATTGCCTTTCGCTGTAGCTATGTCCTTGATGACGGAGGGCGCGTCAGGAGTCATATGGCTACAGTCCCGCGTACGGTGGGTTGGTGGCCACTTGGTCAGCGCACACTGTAGCCACGCTCCGTCTTGTCATAGTGGGTGAGTGCAGACTCCGAGAAAAGGGAAGGGCCGGTTGCTGGAAGCCGACCCGTCCCCGAGGCCGCCTTCTAGGGGTGTGCCGTCTTCTGGGCGCCCGCGAATAGGTAGGGCCCACCGCCTGCGGGCTGTACTAATTGCCCTTGGCGGTAGCGCGATCCTTGCTGACAAGGGCTATGTCATGGGTCGCATGGCTACAGTCCCGCGCCAAGCGGGTAGATGGTCGCTTGGTCATCTCATACTGTAGCCATGCTCCTCCGGGATTCAGGGGAGCAGGTGGCTGTGTAGCCATGCCCCATCTCGTCGGAGCAGGTGAGTGCAGACTCCGAGGGGAGGAAGGGCCGACTGCTGGAGGCCAGCCCGCTCCCCACACCATCTTCTAGGGTGCGCCGTCTTCTGGAAGCTGGCCGCGTGGTCTTGTCTGCCTTCTAAGGGGACGCTGTCTTCTGGAAGGCGACCTCTTGGTCGATAGGCTTGAGGGGCAGGGCTAGCCCCAATGTCTTGAAATGCTAAGGGGTGCTGATGAAGCTACCTGGGGTCTATCACCCCGACAGTAGCCCCCGAAGCCGGTGAGGCCCCACGGCTCGATGCCAGAGTGCCTTAGCAGTTTCCTCCTCCGAGAGATCCTATGTTGTTGCTTCATCCGGCTTGAAGAAGCCGCCTGCCAAGAGCTGACCGAAGAAAGGCCGGCCGCCTGGTGGATTTGAATCACCATAGTGGGCACCGGGTGGTATGCCTCCGGGTGGCGCGCCTGCCACCCTTTGCTCGCCTGCTGTAACATCCCAAATTTTCAATTTGGAATGTTATACATTAAGTCATCATGCATATCATATTTTCTTGCATTTTCCCGATCCTAGAAAATTTCACGCAACTCAAGGACCCTCGGAGAGAGTTGGAGATTTCATTATTTTCATATTTGGGTTCTCTCAAATTTTGAAAATAGGATCATTTGGATTTATTTATTTTATCTTCAAATATTTTTCCAATAAAAAAATAAGAGAGGGAATAATATGACTTTCCCAACATTTAGGAAAAATGAGGATTTAATAAATAAATCAATTTTTGGTTTTTGAAGTTTATTTGCTTTAGGGAAAAAAATGAGTATTTTAAAAATATGCATTTTGGCCCCGTTTTAAAGTTCATTTTGTTCGACTCATTTTTAGGAGTCGGGGAAAATTTATTTTATTTAATTTGGAGTTCGTTTAGTTTTATTTTAAATTCGTTTCGTTTTGTTTAAAAACGTCGCGCCATACTTTGGGCCGGGCCAAGGGCCCACTGCCCACCGCCGCCGGCCCAAAGACTCCTCCTCGCGCTCCCGCTAGGAGTCCGGCCGCCGCCCGACCGAGTCCGGCTCGGCCACGCCACCCGCCGCTGCCCCTCCCAAGCAACCCCCTTCCCTTTATATACTCCCTCTCTCCTCCTCACCTCACGCCCACGCCCTAACCCGAGCCGCCTGGCCGCCCGGAGTCTGACCACGCCACCCACGCCGCCACCCGCCTACGCCGCCCGTCGCCTGACCCGCCACCCCGCCACCCGCCGACCCGCCGCCACGGAGCCCCGGAGCCCCGCCGGCGACCTCGCAAGAGGTAGCCACCGCGCCACCCCCCGGTCCGGTTTTGTTTCAAAAACCGTTCCGGTTTTTCTTTTGTTGTTCGTTTTTAAAAAAAAAACCCTAGATTGGTTTTTTTAGTCGGTTTTGTTAACTAGTGAACGTTCACCGATCCGTTCGTTTTAACGAACGTGTTCGTCGGTTAGTTTCTGTTAACGAACGTCTGTTCGTTTAACCGTTCGCTGTTTTTCTTTTAATCGGATTTAATCCGTTATTTTCCGAATTCGATTTCCGATCCAATCTTCAAATCAGTTTATTTTCTCGCTCGTTTATCGAAATCAGGTGATTCAAGCACCTGGAGTTTCGTTCGAAACCGCCGCCCGACTAACCTACTTAAACCAAGTTTTGCTACTGTAAAATTTGACCTATGTTTCAAATTGCTAAAACCGAGTTGTTTTCTTTTCGTCATTCGACTTTCGTTGCTTTAAATTGATTCGATTCTTTTGCAACCAGGGTTCTTAGTTGAACTTTACGGTTTGATCTTTTATTCGAGATTTACCCGTGCATTAGATGAATACTTATTGTATGCTTGTTGTTTGTCTGCGTTAGATCACCCGGAGTGCGCCGCCTGTTACTTCGAGTCTCTAGGTTTCGCGGATCATCAGCAAGGCAAGTAACACTTGATCATACCTTTTCTACTACCTAGTTTTATGTATTAGCTCTATTCCTCAAACACTTGCATGTTAGGATCTAATTAAATTGTGGGATGGGAAGTAGATTGAGGTAGTGCCTATTACCTGTTTTACTTATGAAACCTTGGGAGTTACTTCTACGTTTGCTTATTATGCCATGCTATGCTAGTAGACGTGGATTGGGTGAGTGAATATCCATGACAGATGTGAGATTGTTAATTAATGGTTTATCTAAGGTGGCAACTTAAACACACATCCGGGTGGATTGAGGCACCTGGTTTCTATCAGGACTTGCTGTATTTCTTGGACCGCCACCTGTGCTCTAAGGGATCATAAGATTATTCAAACTGGAAACTTCCGTAGCAGCCACAAGCCAATATGGGCTCGCATAGTTTAGTAAGTTGTGCGAACTCTTACGGGTAGGCTAGCTGATGTAGGGGATGTAGGTTGGTACGGTCTACCCACATGTAAGGTGCTAGTGCTTACGAAGATCTGTGTCTCGGTCATCCGTCTCTCAAACACCATGTAGTGCGAGAACCAAACAGAGGCGATCGAGTCGTGTGGGGAAAAGTGCGCAAACCTCTGCAGAGTGTATAAACTAATCATGATTAGCCGTGTCCCCGGTTATGGACGTTTTGAGTATCTAGTACTTGAATATCATGTGAATCTCATCATGTTACTTCTAATTAATGATTTTGGGTTTTTAATGAGTACTTTATAATTGGGATTGAGGATGCTGTCAACCATTCTCAATGTTTAACAACCACCATGATAGTTAAACAAAATTATTCCTTTGAAGTAGGGACAAATTAGCTTTATGCAAAACTGTAACCGTAGAGCTTTTCCACCAGCCATATATGCATGTAGTATAGGCTTATTACTTCATTGCTCTCTATGTGTTGCTTTGCCAGCATATTCCATGTGCTGACCCGTTTTCGGGCTGCAACTTTCATGTTGCAGACTTTTCAGACGACGAGTAAGGTGTTAGGTCGTGGTTCTATACTCAGTGATGCCGATGGAGTTGATGGACTCACTTATCTTCCAAGTCTTCCGCTGTTATCGATATTAGATGGCCTTAAGCCATATTTATTGTAAAGTCCTCTTTTGGACAACGCTGTAATAAGTGTGTGATTGCTACTCTGCTATAAATCCTCCGAAGTACTGTGTGGTGTCAGCATTACTGATCCAGGGATGACACTGAGCACAGAGACTTGATCCATTCGGGTCGGGTCGCTACAGAGATGGTATCAGAGCACACGCTAACTGTAGGACACGACCATTAAGTTAAAGCCATAGATCACTACTCTCTTCTCATTTTCTAACTCCTCATCTTTTCTACTCTTTTAGGATGAAGGACGCCAAGATCAAGTACGCCCAACCAGATGAAGGCACACCTTTTGGATTTCACCTAAAGGAAGTCACCAAGTACCTGAACATTGGACTACCCAGTTTCACCGGGACTTTCAACGCCACTCTGCACGAAGAGGATTTGGAAGATTCAAGCTCACGTTCCAGAAGGACATTCGCCCCAATCACCAAGCCTATAGATAGTGTTTTCAGTGCACCAACCTGGAGTCCGGGAAAGAGCATGGCAGCTCATATCACCATGGGACGCATTGGAGAAGTTTATCAAGAAGACCTCAAGGACACTATCTACCAGATTTGCGGACGCCGAGATGAACAATGGGAGATAGTCAGCACCAAGAAGGATAGATCCATTGCAGCTTTCATCCAGGAGTTAAACCAGCACATTCGACGCCAGGAGAACCAGATGTGCAATGATATGTTAGAGTTGAAGAATGCAAAGGGAAGGATCATCGAACTTGAAGAAGAACTAAAGACTACACGCAAGGACTACATGGACGAGATCGTAGCTCTAGCAAGACACAATAACGATCTTAAGTACGAGATTGAAGAACTCAAGAAGAAGTTGGTGCTCAAGAACGAAGACAAGCACGTCGGCTGTCCCAGCAACTACATCATCATCGACGACACCGATTCGGATCCAAGTGAACCCGACTTTGAAGACGGTTGAGCGGACATCATGGAGTCTTCCACCGGTTCAAATTAGTAGAAGTCCCCCACATATTAGTAGAATTACCTCCATGTAAACATTATAGTACACGCACTTTTGCGATAGTTAGATCATTGTAGCCCTTTGTTTGAATTGAATGAAGTGATTTTGTGTGCATTTGCTCATGAGCATTTGGGTAGTGATTCTCCTTAGACCTCACTCTATTCTTAATTTCTCATCTTTTCTAAACCCATCAGATGCCTCCGAGACGCGACCCCGGGTTTGTTTTCCCGCCAGAGATCACCCAATTGATTCAGCAGCAGAACACCTTGATTCAAACATTGGTGCAGAACCAGGGCAACAACAACAACAACAACAACCCACCACCACCACCACCACCTGCGGATCACTTGACTCGTTTCCTTAGACTGAATCCGCCGGTGTATTCCAAAGAGCAATTTAGACGATTGTAGCAGATGATTGGCTCCGCAAGATAGGAAGGGAGTTGACCACTGCAGGATGCACAGATGGAGAAAAGGTGAAGTTTGCAGCACACCAGCTTGAAGGACCCGCAGCAGCATGGTGGGAAAATTTTACAGCCACTTACCCTGTAGACACTGTCACATGGGATCAGTTTCAGCAAGCTTTCCGCACTGCCCATGTTTCAGCAGGAGCTATGGCCATGAAGAAGCGTGAGTTTCGCAACTTACGCCAAGGAGGAAGGACCCTTGGCCAGTATGTGGACGATTTTAGTAAGTTAGCACGTTATGCCCCAGATGACGTTGCTACAGATGCGGCTAAACAGGAGAAGTTTCTGGAAGGACTGAATGATGAGTTCAGCATGCCGTTGATGGTAGCAAGTTTCAATAACTACCAGGAGTTGGTAGACCGAGCCCTCATGATTGAAGGAAAGCAAAGCAAATTGAGAACCGCAAGAGGAAGTATGGACAGGAAAGTATAACTCGAGCTCGCAGAAGCCTCGTTATACCCCTAAATCAGGAATTCAGTTTCAGCATACCCATGGAGGAGGTAATTCGCACAACCATAATGGCACCAAGAATGGGAACGGGAATGGAGGAAGCAATGGACAGAACCGCACCAACCCGTCAACACCATCCAAGGTAGACCTGAGTCACATTACTTGCTTTAAGTGCCGCAAGACTGGACATTATGCAAATGATCGCCCGAAGGCCGTAATGGTAATGGCAATGGAAGCTCGGAAAGAAGCCAAACCCTTTCAACAGGGGACGGTGAACCACATTGATGTGGAGCAGGTTGAAGATCAGCCCGATGCACGATGTCGGTAAGTTTTTGGTTAAGTCATTTCTGCGGTTGTTCTTTTCGACACTGGTGCATCGCATTCATACATATCAAGGGATTTGTGGATAAGTACAAATTACCGACCCAAGCCCTTAGGTCACCCATGCTAGTAACCTCACCCGAGCAGAATACATGGCTAGTAAATGGTGTGATCGGCGCCATTGAGGATTGGACACTATGTTTTCCCTCAGACCTAATAGTTCTGGAATCCCAAGGATTGGATATGATATTAGGAATGGATTGGTTATCGAAGTATGGAGGGAACATAGATTGCACCACTAAGTCAATTTTGCTCACCACACCAGAAGGAAGAAGGATCAAGTACGTATCACGACGAAGCCGAGGAGAGCGCAAGTAAATTGCTTATCAGGAGTTGTGCAGGAAGAAGTACCAGTGGTGAAGGATTTTCCTGATGTATTTCCGGAAGAGTTGCCAGGAATGCCACCGGATAGAGACATTGAGTTTTTGATTGAGCTGTTGCCAGGAACAGGCCCGATATCAAAGCGACCATACAGGATGCCCGCCCAGGATTTGGTGGAAATTAAGAAGCAGATTAAGGAACTGTTGGATAAAGGTTTTATACGCCCAAGTTCTTCACCTTGGGGATCACCCGTACTGTTAGTGGAGAAGAAGGATGGATCGTTAAGGATGGTTGTCGATTATCGTGGATTGAATGAAGTAACAATCAAGAACAAGTACCCATTACCAATGATAAATAATCTGTTTGATCGTTTGCAAGGAGCTAAAGTGTTTTCCAAGATCGACTTACGATCAGGGTACCATCAGTTGAAGATTCGGGAGCAGGACATACCTAAGACAACGTTTACCACGAGATATGGACTATATGAGTATACCGTTATGTCATTTGGACTGACTAACGCACCAGCATATTTCATGAACCTGATGAACAAAGTGTTTATGGAGTTTTTGGATAAGTTCGTCGTGGTGTTCATTGATGATATTTTGATTTTCTCAAAGAATGAAGAGGAACACAAGGAACATTTGCGATTGGTTTTGGAGAAACTGAGGGAACACCAGTTATATGCCAAGTTCAGCAAATGTGAGTTTTGGCTAAAGGAAGTTGGATTTCTTGGACATGTTATATCCGGAGAAGGAATAGCAGTTGACCCCATGAAGGTTGAGACCGTAACCAAATGGGAAGCACCAACGACAGTTGGAGAGATTCGGAGTTTCCTTGGACTCGCAGGATACTACCGAAGATTCATTGAGAATTTCTCAAGGATTGCAAAGCCTATGACCGAATTGTTGAAGAAGGATACCAAATTCATATGGACTGAGGACTGCGATGCAAGTTTTCAGGAGTTGAAGAAAAGATTAGTTACCTCACCAGTTTTAATATTGCCGGATCAGACCAAGGATTATGAGGTGTATTGCGACGCTTCACGTCGAGGACTTGGAGCGATGCTTATGCAGGAAGGAAGAGTTGTTTCGTATGCTTCACGACAACTTAAGCCTCATGAGTTGAATTATGCCACACATGATTTGGAGTTAGCAGCCACAGTGCATGCATTGAAGACATGGAGACATTTTCTCATTGGAAATCATTGTGAGGTGTACACGGATCACAAGAGTTTGAAGTACATCTTCACACAGAAGGAATTAAATCTTAGACAGAGGAGATGGTTAGAGCTTATCAAGGATTATGATATGAGATTGCATTATCACCCCGGAAAGGCTAATGTCGTAGCAGACGCATTGAGCCGTAAGAGTTACGTCAATACCCTAATGATGGGAGGAATACCCAAGGAATTAGCCGAGGACCTTCGAGAGCTATGTTTGGAAATAGTTCCGAGAGGCTATGTAGCAGCATTGGAGATTCAGTCTACACTGATGGATAAAATCAGAGAAGCCCAAAAGGCAGATAAGGAGGTTGCCTCTATAAAGGAGAAAATGGGCAAAGGAAAAGCTAAAGGATTTCGTGAGGATGAGCACGATACCCTATGGTTTGAGGACCGTGTTTATGTGCCAAATAACACGGAGATCAGGAAGTTGATTTTGCAAGAAGCCCATGATTCACCCTATTCGATTCACCCAGGAAATACCAAGATGTATTTGGATTTGAAGAATACATTCTGGTGGACCGGAATGAAGAAGGATATTGCGGAGTATGTAGCAGTTTGCGATGTATGCCAGAGAGTAAAGGCAGAGCATCAGAAGCCAGCAGGATTGTTACAACCATTGCCGATACCCGAATGGAAGTGGGATAAACTAGGCATGGATTTCATCACAGGTTTGCCAAAGACTCGTTCAGGATATGACTCGATTTGGGTTATAGTCGACTGTTTGACGAAGGTAGCTCATTTCATTCCAGTCAAGACTACCTATAGCAGTGCTAAGTTGGCAAAGATATACATGACCAGAATTGTGTGTTTACACGGAGTTCCGAGGAGTATCGTATCAGATAGAGGAACCCAATTTACCTCAAAGTTTTGGAACCAGTTGCACAAAACATTGGGAACCAGATTGGAATTCAGTACAACTTTCCACCCACAGACCGATGGATAGACTGAGAGAGTCAATCAGATTTTGGAGGATATGCTGAGAGCTTGTGCACTAGATTATGGATCTAGTTGGGATGATAATTTGCCGTATGCAGAATTTTCTTATAACAACAGTTACCAAACCAGCTTGAAGATGGCACCTTCGAGGCTCTGTATGGAAGGAGATGCAGGACATCGTTGTCCCGGGACGAAACCGAGATCGCCAGCTTGTTTGGACCAGATTTGATTAAGGAGTCTCGCGAAGGTTAAACTGATTCGAGATAGGCTCAAGGTAGCCCAGTCCAGACAGAAGAGCTATGCGGATTCAAAGCGCAAGGCGATTGAATATGAAGTTGGAGACATAGTATATCTTAGAGTATCCCCGCTTCGAGGAGTTAAGCGTTTTGGAGTTAAAGGAAAATTAGCACCACGTTTCGTTGGACCATATAAGATTTTGCAACGCATGGGAGAAGTTGCTTATAAGCTGGAATTGCGGAGGGACTGTCGAGGAGTTCATGATGTATTCCATGTTTCTCGGTGAAGAAATGTCACTCCGAGATAGCAGAGATACCGCTAAGAGACACAGTGCCACTGGAAGCAATTCAGTTGAAGGATGACTTAACATATGAGGAAAAACCAGTCAAGATTCTCGAGTATGCCAGCAGAGTTACTCGCAGCAAGGTTATCAAGTTTTGCAAGGTTCAGTGGAGCCACCACATCAAGATGAAGCCACTGGGAAAGAGAGGAAGATTTGCTCAAGGACCACCTCACCTATTTTCTAGCCAACCCGAATCTCGAGGGCGAGATTCATCTTAAGGGGGGTAGGTTTTGTAACATCCCAAATTTTCAATTTGGAATGTTATACATTAAGTCATCATGCATATCATATTTTCTTGCATTTTCCCGATCCTAGAAAATTTCACGCAACTCAAGAACCCTCAGAGAGAGTTGGAGATTTCATTATTTTCATATTTGGGTTCTCTCAAATTTTGAAAATAGGATCATTTGGATTTATTTATTTTATCTTCAAATATTTTTCCAATAAAAAAATAAGAGAGGGAATAATATGACTTTCCCAACATTTAGGAAAAATGAGGATTTAATAAATAAATCAATTTTTGGTTTTCGAAGTTTATTTGCTTTAGGGGAAAAAATGAGTATTTTAAAAATATGCATTTTGGCCCCGTTGTAAAGTTCATTTTGTTCGACTCATTTTTAGGAGTCGGGGAAAATTAATTTTATTTAATTCGGAGTTCGTTTGGTTTTATTTTAAATTCGTTTAGTTTTGTTTTAAAAAAAACGCGCCGCGCCCCGCCTGGGCCAGGGCCCAGCCGGCCCAACCGCCCCGGCCCAGCACCCCTTCCCCCTCGCGCGCTCCCCCGCTCGGGAGGAGTCCCGGCCGCCGCCGCCGACCGAGTCCGGCTCGGCCACGCCACCCGCCGCCGTGCCCCTCCCAAGCAACCCCTTCCCTTTATATACTCCTCTCCTCCTCACCCAGAGCCGCCCGGCCGCCCGAGCCGCCCGCCGCCTCCCGCCGTCGCCCACGCCGCCCGTCGCCCGACCCGCCACCCGCCGCCACCGCCGACCCGCCGCCCGCCGGAGCCCGCCGGCGACCTCGCCGGAGGTAGCCACCGCGCCACCCCCCGGTCCGGTTTTGTTTCAAAAACCGTTCCGGTTTTTCTTTCGTTGTTCGGTTTAAAAAAAAACCATAGATTGGTTTTTTTAGTCGGTTTTGTTAACTAGTGAACGTTCACCGATCCGTTCGTTTTAACGAACGTGTTCGTCGGTTAGTTTCTGTTAACGAACGTCCGTTCGTTTAACTGTTCGCTATTTTTCTTTTAATCGGATTTAATCCGTTATTTTCCGAATTCGATTTCCGATCCAATCTTCAAATCAGTTTATTTTCTCGCTCGTTTATCGGAATCAGGTGATTCAAGCGCCTGGAGTTTCGTTCGAAACCGCCGTTCCGACTAACCTACTTAAACCAAGTTTTGCTACTGTAAAATTTGACCTATGTTTCAAATTGCTAAAACCGAGTTGTTTTCTTTCGTCATTCGACTTTCGTTGCTTTAAATTGATTCGATTCTTTTGCAACCAGGGTTCTTAGTTGAACTTTCTGGTTTGATCTTTTATTCGAGATTTACCCGTGCATTAGATGAATACTTATTGTATGCTTGTTGTTTGTCTGCGTTAGATCACCCGGAGTGCGCCGCCTGTTACTTCGAGTCTCTAGGTTTCGCGGATCATCAGCAAGGCAAGTAACACTTGATCATACCTTTTCTACTACCCAGTTTTATGCATTAGCTCTATTCCTCAAACACTTGCATGTTAGGATCTAATTAAATTGTGGGATGGGAAGTAGATTGAGGTAGTGCCTATTACCTGTTTTACTTATGAAACCTTGGGAGTTACTTCTACGTTTGCTTATTATGCCATGCTATGCTAGTAGATGTGGATTGGGTGAGTGAATATCCATGACAGATGTGAGATTGTTAATTAATGGTTTATCTAAGGTGGCAACTTAAACACACATCTGGGTGGATTGAGGCACTGGTTTCTATCAGGACTTGCCTGTATTTCTTGGACCGCCACCTGTGCTCTAAGGGATCATAAGATTATTCAAACTGGAAACTTCCGTGTGCAGCCACAAGCCAATATGGGCTCTGGCATAGTTTAGTAAGTTGTGCGAACTCTTACGGGTAGGCTAGCTGATGTAGGGGATGTAGGTTGGTACGGTCTACCCACATGTAAGGTGCTAGTGCTTCTGAAAGATCGTGTCTCGGTCATCCGTCTCTCAAACACCATGTAGTCACGAGAGAACCAAATGGAGGCGATCGAGTCTTGTGGGGAAAAGTCATAAACCTCTGCTGAGTGTATAAACTAATCATGATTAGCCGTGTCCCCGGTTATGGACGTTTTGAGTATCTAGTACTTGAATATCATGTGAATCTCATCACGTTACTTCTAATTAATGATTTTGGGTTTTTAATGAGTACTTTATAATTGGGATTGAGGATGCTGTCAACCATTCTCAATGTTTAACAACCACCATGATAGTTAAACAAAATTATTCCTTTGAAGTAGGGACAAATTAGCTTTACGCAAAACTGTAACCGTAGAGCTTTTCCACCAGCCATATATGCATGTAGTATAGGCTTATTACTTCATTTCTCTCTATGTGTTGCTTTGCCAGCATATTCCATGTCTCGACTTCGTTTTGGGCTGCAACTTTCATGTTGCAGACTTTTAGAACGACAGTAAGGTGTTAGGTCGAGGTTCTATACACAGTGATGCCAATGGAGTAGATGGACACGCTTATCTTACAAGACATCCGCTGTTATCGATATTAGATGGCCTTAAGCCATATTTATTGTAAAGTCCTCTTTGGACAACGCTGTAATAAGTGTGTGATTGCTACTCTGCTATAAATCCTTGCATCTTGTGTGGTGTCGGCATTCTTGATCGAGGATGACACTGAGCACAGAGACTTGATCCATTCGGGTTGGGTCGCTACACCTGCCACGTGTCGCCTGCACGCCAGGCCGTCCTGCCAGCCCACGCGCGCGATGGGACGCTGCTGCAGGCCAGAAGAAGCCCACGGAGCATTGGAGATGGACCAGAAGAGTCCCGAGCCATCCACAAGGGTGGAGGGCGCACCCTCCACCGCTGGGCGTGCCCCCTATCTCGTGGACGACTCGGAGACCCCCCTGATGTGAAACCGACGCCAAAAATTCCTATAAATATAGAAACCTCCAGAAAATAACCTAGATCAGAAGTTCCGACACTGCAAGCCTCTGTAGCCATGAGAAATCAATCTAGGCCCTCTCTAGCACCCTGCCGGAGGGGGCCATCATCACCGGACACTACTAGGGAAAACCTTATACACAGAATGTTACCAGTAGCGCTGTACAAAATCAAACGCTACTGCTACTTAGTAGCAGCGCACGTAAATAAACCACGCTACTGCTATGACTTTAGCAAGAGCGCAGATTAACAAAAAAGCGCTGCTATGTTTGAACTGGGCACATGGCTAGCCCAACCTCGCAAAGAGCGCCAGATTATCGCCCAAAGACTACTACTACTCTCCTTAGCTGTAGCGCGCTTACGTGTAAGGCACTACTGCTAACGGAAATAAAATAAAGTGAAAAACAAGTAGAAAATTAAATGAAAATGAAAGAAATAGAAAAAGGAGAAAGGAAAAAAAATAAAATGTAAAGAAAAATAAAAGAAAAAGGGGAAAAAGGAGAAAGGAATAGCAGTAGCGTGTTTCAGGAAACGCGATGTAGCTAATTTAGCTATAGCGCGTTTTCGGAAACACGCTACCGTTACGTTTCACTTAAACAGCGGTCCCCCGCACCCCCCGGCCACACTTCTTCCCCAAATCCCTCGCCCTCGCTGCCGTCTCCCCAATTCACCGTCGCCCCACTTCGCCGTCGTCTCCTGCCGGCGTGGACGCCCGCAACCTCACCATCTCCCCCCGAGGCCGCCGTCATCCTCACCGCCGCCGCCCGAGGCCGCCCTCAGCCTCACCGCCGCCGAGGCCGCCTCGATGTCACCGTCGGCGCCTCCACTTCACCGCCCGAGCCCGCCCAGGACCGGCTGCCCGTGCAGAGCCCGCTCTCTCCGCCTGTCTCCGCCACCGAGCACCTCCCGCCACCGCTTTCTTCCTCTCTGTAAGTCCCCACCCTCCCCCAACTCATCTCTCTGCATTTTAGAGAAAAAATTAGTAGAGCAAAAGTTTGTTTATAGCAAAAATTTAGTAGTGCTGCTAGGTTAATTAGGTTAGTAGTGCTGCTAGTAGTAGTGGTACTGAGGGTTAATTAGGTGATGTTAAATGAATAACCTAAATGAATGAAATTAGTAGTTAACTGAAATTTATTTCATTTCATCATTATAGAGCACTAAAGTTAACTGAATTTTGTTCTATTAGTAGTTAAATGAATTTTCTTCTACAGTTTGTTTTTGAATTAGCTTGTGAAATTTGGACATGTGGTTGCTCGTGTATATTTGGACATGTGTTGCGGTGTCGAAGAGGGATATTTGAACACTGTTTCTGTGGAATGATCTTGAGTGGTTTATGTTTTGCCGGAATGTTGATTCATTTCTGTTCCGGCAAATTTCAGGTTCTCGATTTGTCAACTTTTTAGCAAGGTCATGCGAAATTTTCCGTGAATTTCGGCATGACTTGTGCTACAAACTAGGACATATCGAGTGCCCGGATTTGCCGCACCAGGAAGGAGTCAACGTTCTCGCAAAAAATAGGCCTTTTATGTCATTATTCATTTTATTAGGTCTAGAATTAATTGACTAGATTTAATCATAGGAAACATGGCTAGCAACGATGAAGGATGTGGTTCTCGGTGATCGCGACGACGTCGCCAAAGGCGGCATTTAATTTTTTAGCCTTGCCGACGATCAACCAATGTTGTTGCTGGGCCCACCCGTGGCATCGGGGACTGAGACTGACACGCAGACCGGTGCTGAGACTCAGACCGCCATCGAGACCGGCGCTGAGACTGAGACCGGCGCTGCCTCGGGGAGCGGAGCCAGTGTAGAACCAAAAGCAAAGAGGCAACGGCTTCCTAACAAACTCAGGACTACTAGACTGGTGGTCACGGAGGTGGACGACGTCAATTTTGAGCCAAAGGCGCCCGATGAAGCGCGCGCGTGCTACGGCAATCAAATAGGCTGCATCATACGGACAACCTCCACCATCAACAATGAGAAACTACAGAAGATAGAAAATATGAGGAGCTCCCTCCTAAAGAAGTTTCACCAGATATTCTTGTTCCCGGGCCGGAATGAGAAGGATTATGAAGATCCAGATGAGGACCCGACAATGAAGAAGATAAACAAACACGCCATGACCAAGTTTAGCGACGCGTTGGCCGCCTTGAAAAATCGAGTGAAAGCAAAGATCATCGACAAGGAACCATACTCCAAGATTATAAAGGATAATCTGACAATCACGAAAGAGCAGATTCAAATATTCAAGGAGGCTTGCGAGGCCGAAGCTGCCAAGAAAAAGTCTAAGTACATGAAGGGGCTTCAAGAGAGGAACATTGGGAGCCACCACCTCGGAAGCCGTGGTTACGGCGGAAAGAGGTCCAAATGGGCCAAGGAGGACGCGAAAGCCGCGAGTCCAGGCATCCTGCACTTTGGCGGAGTTCACCGTCCCGCAGGAGCGTGGCGCCCTCGTGGCCCGGCACCATTGGGACCCAGTGAAGAAGGTTTACAAGACAAAACCGGTCATAACGGAGTTCATGAGACTGCTGGTAATTTTAGTTTCTGATCAATTCGACTGCACACGTTAGTCATATTTGTAAACGATCCTTGTGCCTGTTGCAGAGAGAGCAGGACCGGATTGCGGCCGAAAGCGAATCGCCGTCCGAGGCATTGGCGAGGCCCAAATGGGACACTCCATTCAACCGGGCGTCGACCATATTGAAACAACAAGCGGTGGATACTAGACCGTCGTATGGACGCGTGCACGTTGTCGGAGACGGCGCCACGTGGAAGAAGTACTACCGTGAGACCAAGGAGGAGAGAAAGGAAAGACGGAGGTTAACTGAAGAAAACATCGACAAGAAGGTTGAGATTGCGGTTGAGAAGAAATCATCTCAGACGGTCGCAACAGCGGTAGCTGCCGCAAAACAGGTGGTTGCAGAGTTGTATACTTCCTTGGTGATGTGCGTTTTCACTTGGACAAGGCAAAATCCAGAAGAAAATGTAGAGGACTTTCCCCTTGCTGACTTCTTGGGAGCACCTGCTCCCGCACCGGCTCCCGCACCTGCTCCCGCACCAGCTCCCACACCTGCTCCCGCGACCGCTCCCGCAGACTGCTCCCCGTGACCGACGTGCTCGGCGGTGCTTCATCTTTTGGCTGAGCTCGACGCCCTCACGGTATCTGTCACACCGCCCCTTCAATATAAATGTATAATCTCTCGGTTAAGTTGACTTTGGGATGTCTCACGTCGCAGACTTTTCTTTGCAGGCCGATGAAACCCCGTGCACCATATTGTACACCATCGGCGACCAGAAGTTGGACGTGGGGAAGGCGACGATAATGGAGCCGAAGGAACCATTGTTCCACAGCCGTCCCATCCCCCCGAACATCTTCAAGGTTCCCGTGGCCAGTGTCGAACCGGGCCACGAGAATTTGCCTCCTCCAATACTACTGGTGGATGACGAGGAGACACCGCGGCGGCTTGGTGATTGTTGCAATGGGTGGGTCCTGTTGTGGCCAAAGAGTCTGCTGCCCGGAGGCGGTCGGGAGCACACCCACGAGCACGCAGCCTCGGCAAGGTATGAACATCAACACCCCACCTACCCAATTAGCGTCGGGTGTCGGGTTGGGTGATAGCGGACGGGGTAAGGAGGAGGCTCCATTAGTCGCTGATGACGTCGCCATGGATGAGGATGAGGACGACGGTGGCGCTGAACAGTATGTCTATACTGGCGCCTCCTCAGGGTTTGAGCATCATGAGTCGGTGCCTGAACTGCCGTCTCGACGTATTATGGACGACCTTCCGATAGTAAAGAAGTCTAGGAAGAGAGCGAGGAAAGGCAAAAAAGCCGATTCTATGATCCAGCCGCCTCAGCAGCCTCGGCTTCAGGACCGTATAGATATCCCCAATGCGGATAAATGGCATATCCCCGGTCAACCAATCCTACCTGCAACAATGCTAGGGGTCAGATTCGGCGATCTGAGGAGACTTCATGACGATGTGCTGCGGGTAGAGAAAGGCCTCATCGCATCGACAGATCCAGGATACCCACTCTACGTGGTTAACGTTCCGCGGCAAATGTAAATGACGTCGGCAGCTTCCCAGCGGATAAGTTCTTCCTCCGATTCGATTACATATTCGACATGTTTCACGTGAAGAAGCTGGATTTTACGTTTGTCCGCCTTTATGCCTTGCACATGAACTACATCATCGGGTTTGAGCAGATATCTCATATATGTGTTGCTGACCCGTACTACATGCATGAGGGCTTCTTGGGAGTCTGCGTAGAGCACCGTGTATACGCGAGGGAATACATCGTCAATTTCACGCTCGCCAATAAGGACAAGGAGGCGATTCTCGTGCCTTATCATCCCGTGTAAGTCATCCGCACTGCTATCCTTCCTTCGATTTCAATCATTCATTTGCACGGTGGAGGCTAAGTAATTTGAGGTGTACTTATTTTGCGCAGCGGCGGGCGCGCCGTTCTCATCATCCTATACCCCCAATTCTCCCACGCTCTTTACTTCACTACAAAAAAAAGACACATCCGTGACATTTTGGGACGAAAGAAAATTTTTCCTGTCATACATATGACACTTCTATGACGATAATTGTGACAAAACCCGGTATCATCATAGATGTGGTGGGCTCCTACTTCTATGACAAAAAATCATGATAGAAAATGAGCTTTTCGTCCTGGGCGGGTTGGAGACGCAGCTGCATGACATTCTTTGGGCCGTCCATGACGGAAAAAACCGTGGTAGAAGCGAGGGGAGGAAAATTTCGGGAGTTGCAGTTACGGTGGGAGGCGGGGCCGAAGCGATGCTGCTTTCTCGTACACACGCACGTGTGCGAGGCGTTAACTCTAATCGAAGCCGAGCGAGGCGTTGGGCTCTAATCGAACCCGGCGATTGCCTGCGAGCTACGCGTTCATCGAACCCAAGCGATCGATCGATGGCTGTTTCTTGAACCAGATGGAGCGATTCCTTCACTATCGCCGCTAATCGAAGCCGATCGATGCCGCCTCTGGGATGAGCAAAGGAGCGTTGCGGGTGGGGGGGTGGATGAACAAAGGAGCGGTGGTGTTGCTATACGGATGAACAGGACCCCGTGGTGTGGAGGGCTGGATGAACAGTAGACGGTGGAGGGGTGGCCGTGGAGGGGTGGTTGAACAGGACCTCGTGGTGTGGAGGGCTGGATGAACAGTAGACGGTGGAGGGGTGCCCGTGGAGGGGTGGTTGAACAGTAGCCGGTGGAGTAGCGCGCGGTGGAGGCTGGATGAACAGGAGCCCGTGGAGGCTGCAGGAGGTCGACGGTAGCCCGTGGAGGCTGGAGGAGGTCGACGGTGGAGATGAACAGTATCCCATGGAGTCCCGTTTTGCGGTACGCCACACCCCTCCCCCCGTTTCGACCGTAGCGCTCCAACACAAGTCCGTTTTGTCTGTTTTGCGGTACGCCACACCCCTCCCGATCAACAGGACCCCCGTTTCGACCGTATGAGGTCCGTTTCCTCCATTTTGCGGTACGCCAGGCCCCTCCCGATTAACAGGACCCCATTTTGACCGTAGGAGGTCCGTTTCCTTCGTTTTGCGGTACGCCAGACCCCTCCCGATGAACAGGATCCCGTTTCGAACGTGGCTGGTCGAACACAAGGCCATTTCCTCCGTTGTGCGGTACGCTAGGCCTCGTTTCCATCGCCTGTTCCGTCCAAGCCCTCTCGATGAACATGACCACGCATTCCGTTCCGACCCAGCCGGTTGGCTCCCACGCGTTCCGTTGCCTCCCGATGAATACATGATGCATTTCGTTGCCTCCCCATGAACACGACGACGACGCTGTTTCTCTGTTCCGACCCAGCCATGTACGTATGTGCGAGTAGGCGTTCGAGACCCTGCCCATATGTACGTACGTGGCCGTATTTTCTTTCTTGCACCCTTGCCGCTGTACGTACGTGTACGTGCGCGCCTCTACTACGACTAGTATGTACGCATTACGTCAGCGACCAGAATGACAACGCCACGCACGCTTGACCAGGTGGGTCCCGACCGCCGTGCACTTCCTTGCTGCGAAGATGTAGCTGGTGGGTCCCAGCGGTCGTGGGGAGAATCGTTTTGTTTTTTGCGGACGCACTTCCTTGCGTGCGAAGATGTAGCTGGTGGGTCCTAGCGATCGGGCGAATCTTTTTTGCGGACGCACTTCCTTGCGTGCGAAGATGTAGATGGTGGGTCCCAGCGGTGGGGAAACATTTTTTCACGAAATACGATGGCCCGTCCGGTAGGTCCCATTGTCGGTGGAGGAATAATTATTTTACGCGTAATAAGGAGGCACTTCCTTGCGGCCGCCGTGGACCCAACTGTCAGCCTCTCCACGCACAGTACTCTTCTGATGGAAGTCGATCATTGACCACATTGACCACGTCGCGCCGAGAGCACCACAGCGGTGGACGACGGCGAGGCCTAGGAAGGGGACGGCGCGGAGCCGGGGAAGACGCAGCAGTGGATGCCCACGCGAAGAGGACTACGAGGGTGAGGCTGCCGTCACCGCAGAATAACAGGGGTGCGGGTGAGTAGAGGGATGGCCTGGCCAGCGGTGGGAGTAGTAGGGGGCGGTGAGGCCTCCGCGGCATCACAGCCGGCCACGGGAGGCAGGAGCACGCGGCACGACCGACGCTGCTTTGGGTGGCTGGAGCACGAAGACCAGAGGTTCAAGAAGCACTACAGCCGTTGGATGGACATCGTACGGTCACTGGAGCTAGAGTCGTTCATAGTGACTAAGTTGACAAAGCCCTCCATCCCTGTAAACTTAGTAGGCCCACAAGTCAGCCTCCCACCAAGGTGAGTCCCAGCTAGCAGGGGGAGTATTCATTTTTTTGTGCGTAATAAGGAGGCATTTCTGGTGGGTCCGAGCTGACTGGGGGAACATTTTTCACGAAATCTGAGACCCTTCCGATGGGTCCCGGCTATCAGTGGAGGAATCATTATTTTGCGCGTAATAAGGAGGCATTTTCCTGTGGGCCTCACCGTCACCTCTTCGATGGCTGTTGTTTGTTGACCTCGCCACGGAGCACAAACCACGGTGGACGAGGGCGGGCCTAGGAAGAGAACCACCCGGAGTCGTGAAGCCACCACAGCGGATGCCCACGTTGAGGGGAGAACGAAGCCCGGTCGGCTGCGGGTGAGGCCGACGTCAAAAAAAATAACAGGATGTGTGGGTGGTTAGAGGATGGCTGGCAAGACAGCCACCACGGAGGAGGGAGCAGCAGTCCCGCCGACGCTGGTTTGGGCGGCCGGAGCAGAAGATCAGAGATTGAAGAAGACGGCGGCCGTTGGATGGACATCCAACGATCCATCGCTGTGTTGACTCAGTTGACAAAGCCTTGCGTACGCGTCAAAAAAAATTTAGGATAGCGTCATTGTCAACCTAGTAGGCCCAGAAGTCAGCCTCCAAATCTGTGGAAAACAGCATACAACCCAATAGCCATTATTTTCAATAATTTATAGCCCATTTGCTAATTCTTAAGGATATTTGAAGCTCATATTCTTTTTATTAGCATTACAGACCATATATTCTGGGCACTGCTAAAAAAATCAACGAAATTTTGCATATTTCGGTGGGGTCCGAACTCTTTTAATCACGAAATTTCGAGTCACGTTAAAAATAGTTTTCAAAAAATTATATCAAAATAAAATTCAAAAAACAATTCTCTGCAAAAAAAATGAATGAAATTTAGAATCTTAACTAGCAAGATGCCCGTTCGTTGCAGGGAACATGAAGATGCATTTGTATGAGTAGTTTATCTTGTGGGTGAAAAGATGATATTTTAATGTAATTGCCAGTTGGCTTTGGTTTTTATAAGAGTAGAGAGTAGAAATCCTGAAAAAAAATGATATTTTAATGCAATTGCCGGTTGGCTTTGGTTTAAAAATTTACAACCCATTTCTTACAACTTATAGCCCGTTTTCTGGGGAAGCCCATTTCTTATCCCTCCTCGTCTTGAAAGATTTGCAGCCCAGCAGGGCTGAGAAAAGCAAGTAGGCCTCGGTTTTGGTATTCTCCAAAAAAAAGAACCGGTCTAGCCAATTTTAGAAAGAAAATATATCAACTGGGCTCGTCATGTGCTTAATAAAAGCGTAAGCGTGGGCTAGACGGGCCTGACCCCACAGTATGCAGTTGAGCTCCGTCTAAACCGAAAAACAACTTGGCGAAGCCCGGGTCCCCGTGTTATCCGCTCGTTGTGTAATTTTCTCGTTTATTGACTACATTGACAATGGCGTGGAACCTAGTTGTCAAACAATTAGGAGGAAGTATTGTTTTGGCTTGTAATAACGAGGCACACCTTGCCATAAATGCAATGACCCTGGTGGGTCCCTACTGTCAGCCTCTCCACGTACAGTCATCTCCTGATTCCTCTTGGTTGTTGACCATGTTGACAACACCAGACGGCGGCGAGCACAGCGAGCTAACCAAGGCGGAGAACGATGGCAAGGCCTCGGACGGGAACGAACAGCAGCCATGAAAGATGCGGCAGTGTAGTGGCAGGTTGAGGGGAGTACGAGGGCAACAACATGCAAGTCAAGCATACAAATGGTACAAAAAGCCCAAGGATTAATTGTTCATCAAATTTTTATACAAAAACCAGATTGAACATGACAGTAACATCTAACCCAACCACTCTTTTTTGCAGTCACAAACAAATGGATCGGTCTGATCCATAAAATCAACATCATGTGCAAAAAAATTTATTTTAGGATGTCTACAACTTGTTGTAAATAGAAGCCGAGCACGTTTAGAAGCCCATTTGTCCACGTGAAACTTCTTTTTTTGCTGTTCAACATGTTCGTCCGTGAAAAATCTCTTGCTGTAAAAATTAAGCCTCATGGACAATAGTAACCTCGCATTCAACATGAAGAATGTGACAAAGCTTCTATTTGCCTGGTTGGACGCATATCGTCCCATCGTTATTGTCCTCAAACGAATGGCATGAGAACTGAGAAAATCCTTGTGCTTATTACGCCAACGATTGGTTATATGTTTTTTTCCGTGTGGTTCTGCCTAAGTAGACATGAAGATTGAAAACAGTTAAGGTCTGAAAAAAGAGTATGTCGAAAGAACGGCAATTTGAGCAGTTAATTCTAGTACAATATATACGTGCTTTCAATGTGCATGAAATCTTCACCTCTATGTATAAATTCTCAAGAGATCGAAAGCATCGCAGCAAGCCAATAATTATGTCGAGATCAAAACTATACATTCTGATATATATGATCTTGATAGAATCCAGCAGCATTGATAGGCTATCAATGGACGGACTCTTCATTGAGCATATAACATAATATTAGTACCCAAAGTGTACTCCAAGATGATATAAAACTTATGCGCATAAATGAAAAATGCAGCATATGATTACAAATGTGTAGATGATAATATACAGTACCTGAAAAGGTGAGAAGCCAAACACCAACTCCTTGTGATTATTAAACGGGTCACGAATTACACCCAAGGTCTCCAGTTTGGGCATAGAGACGACAATTATTTCTGATGGTGTATAACAATTATGAAGGAGCAACCTTTCAAGTGAAGGGGCATCTTCGATGATGAGCTGCTGTCCTTCAAAACAAATTCCAATGCTCTTAAGGTGAGGCGACTTTATTTGGAGACAAGCGATACCGATTTATATTCCCAAAACAATCAAGAAGCGCTCGAGGCAGGGCAACTAGAGTGGATGATGTTGTGTAGTGAGGACCTCCGACAGATAAACCACCACAAGCGAAAGTTTTTTAGCAAAGGAGTCGAAGCATTTGTACCAGATCGTCTGGTAGATGGCACCGGGCGAAGGTGGCGGTGTGGAGAGAGGAGGAAAACCGCGAGATGGGCAACGGTGGTGTGGGCACGAATTCTTGGTATGTTCGTGGTATGAAACTTTCGTGGTAATGGTAGAACTCAAATTGCTGGAGTTTTCCGAATTCAGGGGATGTCGATAGCGTCCACCTTGCGGTATGGACACAGGTAGCTTGTCGGGATGCGAGAGGCATTGAACGGGGCCCTGCGGGTGAGAAGAGACGATGGCTCTGATGAGATCAAATTTAGGAAGGACAGATATCTGACGGCAGTCGAGATTGAGGGGCGCGGTGCGCCATAGAGGGCGCCACCGAGTTGAGAGGACTTGTGTGCCGCAGCAATCCTTGGTGGCGAGAAGCGAGATGATCTCCTCAAGGATGACGTCCGGGAGATCGCTGATGCGGTCCACCAGAGATTCTACCGGTTCCTCAGATCCGGGGCTCGCCGCTTCTCCCACGCTTCTGGTCTGGGATCTACAACCGGCGTCGCTGCTGGCGGGAGCCTCATCTTCTTGGCGTTGGGGCCAGCCGACTCCATTTTCCTTGTGGGCGCCGCGCCGAGCTCACGGGTTTGAGTAGAGTAGCCAGAGACGAGCCTAGTGGCAGTGTGAGTGGGGAAGAAGGAGGGCTGGGGATTTCTATAGGAGTGGAAGAAGAGGAGCAAAGTGCAGACGAAAGTGAGGAAGAAGGTGAGCGGGGTTTTCTGGACGAGTGAGGAAGATTGGGGAGCGGGGGGAATTGGGTGGGGAGACGGAAGCGGGAGAGCGAGTTGTTCGTGTTTATAAGGCACGCTGCACTAACTACTCGCTTTTTCCCAAGAACCGCTCTCTTCTTTTGCGTTCTTTGCATGGTAGCCATGCATGCAGGATGCATGTGCCCGCCGGCCACTGCATGCGCCTGGTTTGTTACTAGGCCTATTTAATAGGGTGGTTATGGAGTAAATTAAGGAGATTTATTTTCTTTGTTTGCATCCACCAAATTAGAGGATGTGGTAATCGGATGCAGAACACTCACATTAAACTAACATTCGAAGAACAAAAGTTCAAAGCATGTCTATGCATCTCAATGATTCACCATACTATAACCAATATACAAAAGCTGTGAGAAGGTGTGGAAATAAAGAAAATCGGTCGATGCTTCTACGAGCAAAGGGCCTCCCTGCGCGCATTAATTTCTGGGCATGCTTGTTTCTTCTCAATGTTGCGAGCACTTTGAGCATGTTGGCAACTCCACAGCTATCTAGCTGCCTCATCTTGCAATTGATCTTTGACACATTTGCAGCAAACACATGAGGCAATAGAGATGACTCAACATGGGTCCATATTGTGCAGTTCCTCGATATCGTATTCAACATCACGAATCTGAAAAGATAGGAAAAGCAGTAGCTATACTTAAACAGTGTTGCAAAACAAGAGCACATATCGGTATCTCGGCATGACAAAACACGATCATCTGGACAAAGGGATCTTGACCTGCACGAGGAAGATTACATATAATTTCATAAGTCCTTGGTTGATTTCCACCTTGGCTGCACCGCTTGTTTGCTCCTCCGGACATGACAGGATCGTTCCGACCTTGCATTCAGCAAGTCAACGTCTTGAATAAGCTAATTTCATCTTGCGGTGGTCATTGTACCTAGTTACGAATGTAGGAATACCTGGAGCACCATGAGGTTAGCTGATAGCAGGTAGATGCAGCCATATAAATTTTGTGCGGTGCTACCAAAATTGAGGTTTGTATCCCTTCCCGTTATGCGAATTCTTCTTGAAGTTGGTAGAATGTGACGGCTTGTTCTTTGCATCAAACTTCCCTTTCCCTGAGATTTGTTCTTGTTGTTTTGGGGCTGGTTGGGCTGGAAGTTCTTCTCGTGTACCATGTGGGCACTAGAAGCTCCCTCGGCGACCGAGCACGTGTGTGTCTTTGCTCTCGCCTTCTCCTCAAAATCAAGAGTGCTAATGAGATCCAAAACAGAAAACTCATGTCTCTTGTTTTTCAGAGAAGTAGCAAAATCGTTCCACGAAGGTGGAAGCTTGGCAATGATGGTCCCAAAGCAACAAATTTGTCCCAAGCAACACACACTTAAAGTACTCAAGTTTCTTAGAGAGTGATCAGATCTCATGAGTCTGCTGAACAACAGAGCGCTCATTAGTCATCTTGTAGTCACAAAATTGCTCCATGACGTACAACTCGTTGCCAGCGCCCGAGGGCCCAAACGTGGCCTCGAGTGCATCCCACATGTCTTTTCCACTGTCAAACAACATATACGAATCCACAATGGAATCGTCAAGAACACTGAGCAAGGCGGCTTTGAAGAGGGTATCCATGTTCTGAAAAGTTTCCTGCTGTGTAGGATTAAGATCGCCCTCAGGCTTACCCTTAGTGGCGTCATAGCAACAAATGATCTGAAACCAATATACTGCTCTTGTGCGCCACCTTTTATATTGCACCCCCTTAAAAGTAGGCGGCTTCAAAAGCGCAACAAAACAACTCGGAGTAAATTACCTGTGATCAGGTTTTTGGGTTGGATTGTTGAATATATGAGCAATTTAGTATGATATTTAATCTGAATCAGCAGTAAATAGATCATGAAGACAATTGCAAACATCAAAGTAATGATGCGGACTAAACCAAAGTGACAGAATCACATCTTGTCTGACAGGAGCAGAACCGATGTGGTTGATGTTGTCACTCATGTCTTTGATGAAGAGGTTACCGAGGTCGGGGAAGAAGGCTGTCGTTGAGGAAGTCGTTGGCAGCGATCAGGAGTGTGCTCCCCAAAACCTGATCGCCTCTCCCGCATGTGATCACGAAAGGCGGGTTCGGAGGAATGCCGTCCCTTCTCGCGTGCATGCGGAAGGAGGGCTGGAGAACAATTGCGTGGCGGCACTAAGATCTGGAGGCAGTGCGAAACCATATGATACAACAAGGCTAGGGTAGAGCATGTCGGTCGGAGTATAATAGTAGGCCTTTGGCCCCCAAACCCCACGTCCAAGTCAATAATAGCTAAAAAAGTCAATAATAGCCCCACCAAGGTTTGTCTCAAAAAATGGAGTAATTAAAGGCCCATTAGTCCCTTTAGTATAAATACAATATCATTAATAATGGCCCCACCTTTTGTCTCACAAAGTAGAGTATGTTGGAGTACAACCCGGCTACACGTTTACAATCCGCTTCTCTTCTCTCTCCTCTTCTCTCTCCTTCAACTAAGCACAAATACTATATTTAAATCCTTATAGCCTGCTTATGTCATCTAATTATAGTAGTACTTGCTCTAAAAGTTAGTATCCTTTGTGTAGTCTGAAATGTCGGGCATGTGGCGGTGCCCTTGGTTGGCGCGCCCGCTTCAACAGCGGAAGCAGTGAGAGGTCGCGTCGCCTCGACTTGCCATCAATGTGGAGCCAGGCTCGGCGGCACCGGACGGGAAGCCTTGGCGGGAGGGAGGGTTTTGTTGGGCCAAGAAGGTGAGAAGCCAACTTGGGATCGGTCCGGACGGGGAAATATCATGTTCTCCCATACTCTGCATATGACACTAGTGTATGTTACTACTCCCTCCTTTCCGGTTTATAGAGATGTTTAGAGTAACATAGTAATATGTTACAGTACAAGTTACTCCCCACTATGACCAGCCTTGGCCTCTTCCAGTGCTCCACCATGTATAGCTGCTAAGCCTGCCACGTAGGCATAAAATATGATGTGGCACCAATAAACTAAGCACCTATGCGTTGAACACTTGAGTTACTAAGCCATTTAATGCACTTAGCACCTCATCTAAAGAGCATTAATAGTATAGCTAGCTACTGGCTATAAGCCTACAGCCCATCTTATAGTCAACATGCACTACAAAGTGCCTAGGAGCACGTGCTAGAGCTGGCTCTTCACGAAGAGCCCGCTTACCTTCTCTCTCCTCTTCTCTTTCCTCCAACTAAGCAGAAATATACTATTTATTCCTTATAGCCCGCTGACTCAACTCTATTGTACTTTCTCTAAGCACATCTAAGCACTTGCTAGCACCCCCTTGACCGTGGACCTTGACGGTGTACGTCACCTTGTGTCTCATATTTTTCCTCGTCATCATCTGAGTCCTAGAAGATCTCACCCACATTATCATTAGCATGCAGCCGCCTTGATAGACAACGTGCGCAGAAGGAGTAGAGGCGATCGGGACGCTTCCACCACCACGTCGTGGGCACTCCGTATGTGCTCGTGTGCGTGCAGCGTGTGTGTTTTTCCATCGGTGCTAGCTCTAAGGCCGAGGCTGCGGTCGTCTTCTTCTCCGACTAGTAGTTGAGCAACGACGGCAAAGAGGTGTTGCAAGAGATGCGTATGCGCTGTTGCGTGCGAGCTTCGCTGTAGCATGACGAACCGGACGTCGCCGCGGATGGCGCACGCCTCCATGCAGCCGAGTGTGTGCGCATGCATGTGTTATTCACGTGGATTCTGCGGCCGAGCGTGTGTGCATGCACGTCTTGTGTACGTGCGTTGTGTGCTCCATGCTGTGCGCATATGTGCATGAGTTGGATCGGATGGAGTTAGTGCGTTCGCTCGTGTACATATTTTAGAGTGTAGATTCACTCATTTTGTTTCGTATGTAGTCCCTTATTGAAATATCTAAAAAGACTTATATTTGGGAACGGAGGGAGTATAAAACATCTTCAACTTAGCATCCTGATGTACTGTTTCTAGTGGTTAGCGAAAAGTTCATGTTCTTTTAGTTGTTTATATAGGTGGGCAGGAGGCAAAAAACAGGGGAAAACGCGCAAGGTTCCTTGCAGACGCTCCACCGCGAGGTTCCTTGCTCCTCCTCGGTCGTCAGGAATCTATGCTCTTCAACTCTTTTCTTTTACGTGAGCTTTGTTCATCCTTTTCCCAACACGTGAGACATCTAGCATCAAGGTGCACGTGTCATGCAAGAAAATGGAGATAATCAGATAAGCAGTGCATAAGTGAGTCGTATGGGGGAGCGGGGAAACCCTTTTCCGTAAGTGAGTCGTGCACCGATGGCACCTATGCAATATTTTTTCTCCTCGATGGCACGTGAATGACACGTGAATAGTGCACGTACTCAACGACGGAGCACGGGATGGTAGCAATGACATGGTCAGCCCTTTTTTGGAGAGAGTACGTACTACTAGTAAATAACTTTGATGTGTCCCGTCAACTCGCAGAACGACGAGAAGCTTGATTACGCCTTCTCCCTTGCCAACGCATGTGCGGTGGCTCGTAGCACGAGGAGAAACTTTTGCTTACAAGCGGTAGACGTGCAGCAGTTCATTTGGTGTCAGATTGCCAGAAGCACTACTGTAGAACCATCGAGTTTCGGAAGAGACGAAGAGCCAAGTTCAAGGTCACCTACTAACCTTAGGCTAGGCATAGTGGGAGTAACATAAGTAGAGGTACCTCCTTTTTTTATTCTAGAAACAACCACATGCGAATATCAAGGTGCTGGTTATGTAGAACAAATTTCCTGCAGTCCGTGCTCAGCACTCCTCTATCTCTCTTCTCAGCCAGCCAGCGGTGACGCTGGAGCCCATCGTACATTTGCTCACATGCGGCCCCACATGTCAGTGAAAACGCAAGAGGACCCACTGAACCTGCACATCTTTCACCTCGACGTGCTAGTGATGAAAAACAAATCCAATAAAGATCTTCGATGGCCGCTTTTGGAGTTACTCAAGAGTAGTAAGATTCTATTTACAGTTTAACCCAAGATGCACATCTCGTGGCTTCAACTTATCAACTACCACTCTATTTTCTTTCATGACACGACACGGATCTTTGGATGTCCCACGTGTCGGCAAAAGGAGGAAGAACCCGACCAAATCTTGGTTGTGCTCTCGGATTAGACTAGTTGTGCTAACTTAAAATTTTTATTGTGTACTCCTCCGTTCCAAAATACTTGACTTCCATTTGTCCAAAAATGGATGTGCCTATATACTAAAACATGTCTAGATACATATATATTTTGACAAATACTACCTCCGTCTGGGTTTATTGGTCCCCATTATATTTCGTGCCAAATTTTGACCATAGATTAAACTAACAAAATGTTTACGCATGTCACCAAACATTATATTTTTGAAAACTATGTTCAAATATGAATCCAATGAGACAATTTTTATTGACATGCATTAACATTTTGTTAGTTAAATCTTTAGTCAAAATTTGACACAAACTACAAAGGGGACCTATAAACCAGGACGGAGGTAGTAGAACGGAGGGAGTAGAATGGCTGCAAGTTTTGTATTGGGAAGAAGAGTACATCCATATATTGATAGAGCGTTGGAGTTGGCCTTACAAGTGGGACCGCAGTTGAGGAAACCGACTATCGGCAAACCCCCACCTCACCCGCCGCGCGATGGCTGAGTTAGACAAATGATGTGGTTGAAGAGATTGCTCTAGCACGGACTCCAAGAAATATGGTGTCAGATGGAAGTCGTCTTTGGTGGCGTGTGCCGTACTCCTGGACGTGAATGCTTGTTCTGGCCCATGCCACCCTACTACTCCTACTACTTACTATATAGTACTACTAGTATCAAGGATTCGAGGTGCTTGTTATGTAGTACAATATGGCTACAGTAAAAACACCCGCACGACGCGCGGAGCATGTGAAGCTAGTACAAATAGTGTACTACTATTGTTGATGATTGGCCTCATCCAATAACCTATTGCAATGCACGTACAATTATGTATTCAGAAAATATTTTTTTGCCTTGTCGCACCACTCACTCACAGAACCAACTCGAAAGCCATTCATAAATTTAGTAAGTTTATCACAGGCATATCATTTTATTACATACAACAGGTCATCAACCCACATCGACAACGAGGATACATTATAAATACAAAAGTTTTCACCACACAACAAATAACAAGCAATGAAATGAACTTCAACTCAACCATTCCTCGGTGTTGGAAACGCTTGCTTTGAACCACAAGTGATTCTCTGGGACGGGGCATCTATTGTCGATCTCGAGACTAACGCAGGACTGATCATCCAGGCTGAAGCGGCCTACTATATCAGTACCAGGGTAGGGAACCACGCTAATGTCTGAGGTATAGACACAGTTGCTTCTCATAAATGGTGCTAGTAACGTTGTGTCAACAGCAGTTGGATCGCCTTTCACCATCATCGGATAGTTTTGTCCAAGGAAGAGCGAAGTTTTCTCCAAGACTATCAATTACATACGAGGGAGAAGGTGTTGGTTCTAGCACACTAGTATCCATCCCGAATACCATGCAACCGGTGTTGGAATAGGTCCGGAGAGTGAGACCATGGGAGACTACACCTGCTTCCTTAGCAGTAACATCATCAGTGGGCTGTATACACACGAGAAGAGGTGATCCATCGGAATTAGTTGCCAGGCGCCAACGAGTATATGGGCGCTGCTCGTCCTCATGCTCGTGATCATCACCATCGTCATCTCCCCCTTGGTTATAAATTTTTTCAAGTATAGGTGGTGGAATTTTCACAGGACCTTGGAAACACAAGAAGAAGGTTAATTAGTAAAGGGAAACTTGCTAACCCACATGCATGTGGATGAAACAATTATAATTACGGTGGAAGACAAACATACCGAAATCATAACGATTCCATGAAAAACAAAGCGATGCCACAGTGGTGGCAGCAAACACAAGGCCCTCGTATTCAATTGCATCACGGTACTCATCCGTGTACGAAACTGATTATTGAGCATTGTCCATCGAGTCAAACCAGCAACGACGGCAACAAGCTTGTCGAAGATAGCAACAACTTCATAGTTGTTGTAATTGCAAGAGCGGGTGGGAACTCGATAAATTGCTATCTTCCGTAGAAGACA
Organism: Aegilops bicornis; assembly: GCA_021605145.1. Taxonomy (NCBI): domain Eukaryota; kingdom Viridiplantae; phylum Streptophyta; class Magnoliopsida; order Poales; family Poaceae; genus Aegilops; species Aegilops bicornis. The sequence continues at coordinate 720,044,680 of CM038673.1, forward strand.
GTCACCATGATTGTATTTGAACGTGCGTACAATACCGGTGTGCTCAACCTCTGGGCAGTCTGTTGAGATTTTTGGAAGTGGAACCCGGTCACGAGTGTACACATTCACAAGTTCCCACTCGCAGTTGGACCCAATGTAAACAACCCAATCTCCATTTGCGCCTGCCCAGGCCTTGCCCTCAAAGCGGCATCAACTTGCATAGGGCGAGGCCTCCGTCGTGACGGCGCCGGTCATCAGGGTCACGGCGAAGAAGATAGGGGAGATCAAACTGTTCCTTGACTCTTGGGTTCCTTGTAATGATGATATTAGTTGAGTCAAGAATGGGCTTGAACGAACCTGCCATGCTAGCCGAGGTGATGATGTCGCACCGATCAATGAGTTCCTCCACCATGTCATCTTTCAGATCGGGGCAAGAATAACGGGGTCATTTCCGTCCTGTTCCCTCCATGGAGAAGACGATCGAACAATGGCAGAAGAAAGCGTGAAGGGCTGAAGGAAAATGGAGGAGGGAGAGGAAGAGCGTGCGACAGCAGTTCCAAATTGAGAGGGAAAGGCGAAGCATCGGTGGACGGTTGCCAGTTTTCCACGGTTCACGAAGGGGCACCCCGGCCTACACGTCGGTTCGAAAATACTCCTACTACTCGCCGTCGTCTCACTGATATGTTGGAACGGGACCACATGTCAACGAAACATGGTGTGTAATTTCTCGTGCAAAATGCGATCTGGCCGCGTTGGCCCGAAGTGCCGCATTAGTTTTTTGAAAGTTTCCGCATTAATTATCGACCTTTATTTTTTTAACATGCAATCTGAATGGATAGCTCCTGTGGTCATCACACGTGAGCGGATATAGTGATGGTTGATTCGCCGAGCAACTTTACTTTGTGGGAATATGGGAGTACCGGTGATTCAAGGAACAGAAATGATGGTTGCTTCGTCCGAGCAACTTCATCGTGGCGAAGGTGGGGCTCTGTGATTTGATTGCTCACTAGTCATTACTACTGCCCGCATAGCGACCGGGTGAATCTTTCCCTGACGTTGTGTTGTGCACTAAATAGTGCTGCATGGCAGGTGGAGCCGGATGAAGGATGTCCAACATGTCGGCAAAACGAAGTTGAATTGTTTCTGGCATTGCTATCAATCCTTCAGGATTTATTTATATGTACGCATAATTTTGATGAAATTGTACTATGATGCTATGAAGGTTTCAACTCTGGTTCCCGCAGGAAAAAAAGGTTTCAACTTAGGATTCATGTGTCTTGCCTTGAGATTATCTCGTTACAACATTCCATCAAATACAAATGAAACTACCATGGCTAATGCATCTCAATGGTTCGCAGATCAGCGCCAATATTCACATCACAACTGAAGACAAAGTTGTCAGAAGGTGTACAAATAAAGAAAAATATATAATTGATCGATGCTGTTACGTAGGCATGGATCCATTTCCTTAACATGATGTTCATTGCTTGACAGCTAGTTTCACCCAGCTCTGTAGCCAAAAAGAGGTGTATGAAGGACACCACAATCCGATCATTTTGTGCAGCTCCACTAAAATCGGGCGGATCATCCCTGTTTGCAAAGATATCCAACAAGGTGTGATTACAATAATAGTGGAACTAGATGATGAAACATAACACACATAAATAGAAGCCGATCACCTCTACGATCTCTCTTTAGGACTAACTTCTTGTCGGAGAAGATTAGGCACGGAGTTGGATGAGGAGGATAGCAAAACCAATCTCCTTTTCCGCAGTCCCACAGAAATGTAAAAACATTGCCCGTGTGACATTTTGGCGGAACTGCACAAAACACTCTTCAGAAAAGTGATTTGTGCAGTTCACCAAAAGGTCACAATAGCAACGAGGTGAAAATGGATAGCCCTGTTTGCAAAAGGAGGTCGAAAGGAAACAATTACTGCCCAATAACACGAGTTGAAGACACATACGCCGACAAAAAAGAAGCATGTTCCATGTAAAAAGGGAAAGATAGCACATGGTGGTTTATCAAAAATGGTTTGAGGAAGAGATTGCAAGATGGAAAGTACGCTGACCGAGATATGATTTAAGCAAACAAATAAAGAAGATCCACATGCAACAACATGGGAAGATGGGCAGTGGAGCAAGGCCGGAGGAAGCTGTACCTGAGGGTTGTCGGGATGTTACTAGGACGGCGCCGGCGGCCGGGATCTGCCCATACTGCGGCAGCGAGCAAGTGGCGAAGGCCCTACCGCGCCGGAGCTTGGTCAGAGAGAACAGCGGGTACCACAGCTTGGGACGAGCTGCCTCAACGCCGTCGAACGGAGAGACGATGCACATCCTCCCTTTCCGCCGGCGGACGGGATGCGGCCGGATCACTGACCAACGCAGAGAGAGAGAGGCCACGGCGGCCTTGTGTGAGATTGTGTGACGAGACTCACGAGAGACAAACCCATTTTTCCATTTTCCCCACGGAAATCGTTTTATATTCTAGGCGTGGTACCCGACCCTCCTTCGAGTAAACAACCGCTACATGCGTCAACTTATCATGTGGGCTGCCTTTTCGTACAGAAACGAACTCCACCGTGTACCCGCGCGGGTGTGGCCGGGAACGAGAGTGAGTACGTGTGTCCTGCGTGCACTTCTTCTTTAGGTGCAGTGCGACGTGGGTGGGTGTGAGAGAGATGGTTTGTGCGAAACAGAGGCAATGTGTTGATGATATCTCAATCAGAAAAACGTAACATATGCAATGTGTGTGAAACGGAGTCATGGACGTGAGATATCGATAGAATTGAAAACAGGGATGAAGTGTGTGGCTGCGCGATCGATAAAGAGTGCCATCAATTTGTGTTTGCCCATGTCAAAGATACAGGCGGCTGGCCTACTGGAATTTGAGAGGGCAGAGGTGCAGTTCTTCTCCGTGGCATGGATACCTACCTACAATGTTCGACTATCGGTGTGTGTGTGTGTGTGTGGGGGGGGGTAGAGACCAGTCGACTAGTATATGTCTGGAGAAGGAGAGAGACCTAGCTATGTATTGAGGGAGATCGATCGACATCCATGGATATGTGTAGCAGAGGAATAAGGTTGGGAAAAAGACAAAGGTAGAGCGTCGGAGGGTTGGTGGTGAAGTGGCGTCTCACAAATGGTGGGAGAGGCCTGCTAGACAAATGGAGGGTATGAGTGCAATATCAATAAGAGAGGGCGGGGGATGTCTGTCTGTCTATGCACGTGCGTGTGAGAGACGGGTCGGGAGGTATTCAAGGATGATGAGGGGAGAAGATATGGTTGTGGTAAGCATGCGTAACTACATAGGAAGATCAACTGTCGTGTGTCCGAGAAAAGGAGAGACATAACTAGCGAGGTAAGTGTATCGGTGCTTGGTGAAAACAAATTATAGTCGACCTGGCTATATGTAGGGAGATCAGTTCATATACACGCCTGCATGTGTTAGAAGCAAATAAGGTCCGGAGAGGCAGACATGGGGAGAGAGTGTGGCTAGGAGGTGGTGCGAGAGGCCTACCATGTGGAGGAGGGAGGAGTGTGCGAGCATGTGACTAATGAAAAGAGGGGCAGGAGTGTGCACCTGCGTGGAATCGTATTGGACATATGGGGCATGGACGGTGAGAAGAGAAGAGGGGAAGTATATATGTGTTTGTTGTAGGCACACTTGGCTAGAGAGGTATATCGACCGGTGTGTGCCAGAAAGAAGGAGCCAGGGGCCTAGACACACCGCTGGTGGACAACCTAAAGAGAAATAATGAACGTGCGCGATGGAGGGTACGCTAAGGGTGTGTGAGGGGGCGTGTGTGCATGCACGATAGAAAGTTAGCGCTAGCTAGCTACAAATAGAAGAGGATCGTGAAGGTGTAAAAGGCAGACAAAGATCATAATTCATTATAAAAAGGTGGATACGGATACTTGAAGAAGATATCATACTGTATAACATTGATTATAATTTGGGCTAATGTGTGGCTTTTGCAACTCAGGTCTAAATACTTGTCATAATGTAGGGGCGGGGCACTATACTTTGTGTGATAAACACGGTGTACGTATGGAACATGGTTTAAATTATGAATATATAGTTAGTACATCAAATGTACTATTATTTGGAATCAACATCAAGTGTATTCAAAAAATAGAATTCGAGTTCATTTAGTACACATAGTTCATATCTATCTCTATAGTAATCATGTGGTGTGTTATTAAGGTAATACACGAATGATGGTTGAAGTTGGCAACAATCATGATTGTAGATTCTTATTGAAATAGAGAAACAAATTCAAATTTAGTTCGAATTGCAGCAGTAGTATAAACATTTGGAATGCACTAAATTGTTGGTATGAGTAGATTACATGCATTATACAACAAAGCGAAAAAAATTAATCGTACATAACATGGATTCATACTCCCTCCTTCCATCTATATAGGGCGTAATGAGATTTTTAAGACCGCCTTTGACTATTGACAAGATTAATAGTACATGACATGCACAATGTGAAAATTATATCATTTAAAGAACCTTTCACAGACGAAGTTAACGGTGTGCTTTGTGTAAGTTGCATGTCATATATCATTGCTCTAATATTTGGTCAAAGTTAGCATCGAAAACCGCATTAGGCCCTATATAGATGGAAGGAGGAGTAGCTTGAATAGCATTTGTATAGTAAAACGGGGCAAGACTCTCTCTTTGTGTGGTGTCAATAGTTTTATTTTTTTCGTTTTCTTTTTGGTTGAGGGAAGTGCGAATTGATTTGGTACGTACAAGTACAATATTACTACACGTTAGGCTTGTCCCTAAAATTCAACCCGCGTCTTGTTATATCCCGAAAATTCAAATATCGTGCTCCCAAAATTGGCGCCTTCACAACCCGCACCTTGCTATCCCGAAATTACAACGCGCGCGAAAACTCCCTCCAGCTGCCAAATCCCAATACGCGAAATCCCACTTCTAACCCTGAGCCAAAAGGGCCGCTAGTTCAAATCGGTGGGGGGGTACTTTTGTAACACACCCTACATTTTGGACAAGCGCGTCCCTAAGTCATGCTTCACCCCCTCCCATCGCCCCCTTTACGCCATTCGAAATCCAAGGACGCCATAACCTCTCCACTCTAGTCGTGAAACCCCACCCTCCTCCGTCCGCCATGTCACCGCTGCCCAGCCGGGGCCTCTTCCTCGACGACGTCGTCCACCGCAACAGCTCGACGTCCCTCGTTCACCTCCCCGGATGAGGATCCGTCGTCCATCTCGCCGTCCCGCCGGTTCAGCCGCCCCGTCCTCCACCTCCAAGGAGCTACTCCGACGATCGCCTCGTCTATCGCGGCTGCTCCATCCCCACAGCGCCGCCTTAACCTGCTCCACCGGAACCGCAGCATCCTCACCGACTCCTCGGACGAAGCCGAGGCCTACTCGGCGCCAGCAAAGAGGTTGTACACTCATCGCATCACACCTTCTCCTTAACTCGACCTCCCAACACCGACGGTGCTCCATCCCGCACCGCCATGGAGCGGCTACCTTGAAGCTGGCGCCGCGGGCGACATCTCCACGGCGGCTCTCCCCGGTCTGAGGCCCCTTGGTGGCGGCGTCCATACCAGCCGGATCTGCTGCTGCTGCTCCGGCTCTCGTTCCTTCCTTCGCTTTCGCTCTTTCTGCTTGCTCCGGCTCTCACTTTCGCTTTCGCTTCGCTTCTTCTGCTGCTGCTCCGGCTCTCACTTTCGCTCGCTCGCTTCTTCTTCTGCTGCTCTCCCCTCGCTCGTCTTCTTTGCTCTGCTCTGATTAAGCCACACTTGATCGATTGAATCGACTTTTGGGTCAGTCGATTTTCAGGGGTTGGGGGGGGGGGCTCACTGGAGTTAAGGAAGAACCACCCGCAGCGGGGACGGGGGCTCACCGGAGAGGTACCCCACTATCTATCTTAGGGTTCAGGGTGGGGGGGGGGGGGCTAGAGGGCTGGCCAGGGCGGCAGTGGTGAGTTATTTTGGGGCGGCGAGGCGGCGCTGGGGCCGGCGGTTCGGCCGGTGGTGGCAGGTGGCTCAGGGGTGTGTGCAGGTTGAAGATGAACTGCAGGCCCTCCCTAAACTACATGTCAAGAGTCTCTCTGCTACCATTGCGTTCAGTTTGACAAAGAGCATTCAGATTCCTGATTAATTTCAGTTTCGGCGATTAAGTTGAGTCAACAGTTTTACCTCATTTGTTGTAGTCGGTGGTTTTTGGTGATGTTAATTTTACATCCATTTTCATCATCTATTGGAGATGCTATTAGAATCCCACTTGAGATTGACGATGTACATCTTGTCTTTGCTTCAGCCTTGACGTCTTACGGCTCACCGGAGCTGCTCCAACGACAGAACGATCCATCACAACAGAGTAGTGCCGTGGACGCCCTCTACAGATTCCTCAGATCTTCCTCCACACCTCCGACAGCCACCTCTGCCTCAACTGCTTTAGCGACCAACCCAATGATGCTGAGGTTGACACGGCTACGGCAAAGAGGTTGTACACTTGTTGCGTCACTTATTACTATACATTCACGTCGATCCATTAGGGCTATTTTGGTTCAACGGAAAAACATAGCAATAGGGAATTTTCCAATGGCACTCTACTATTCAATTATTCATGCATTTTGTTGAAAGGAATGAAGCAAAACATCCACCTGGACCTACTTTTCAAAATCATATGCATGAAAACAAGACCAAGTGCATTAGTGCCAGAATAACATACTAACATACACACTTTCATATGGTTTCTCTTTATTTTGGCCATGTTTCTTTGCATTCCTCTCTCTTCCAATTCCTGTAAACCAAACACCCAAGTTGATAGAAATCATGTGTTTACAAATGCTCTGTTTACCATGTGCATTTTCCTATCCTATTCCGGTATTTTTCCTATCCCAGCGTTTTAAGAATCATGCAAGCCAAATGAGCCCTTACAGAATTACTTGATTCTGAGTGCGTGTCGAAGGGAACTTTGTGTGGTTTGTCCTGCTCCCGCCGCGACGTCGTCCACCTCACCTGAGCTGCTCCATCGACAGAAGCATCCACCAAACCAGACATCATGACTCCTGACCGTCTTTCGCCGCCTTAGATCTCCTTCCCAGCCACCGGCACGCACCCCAATGGCATCACCATCATCGACTCAGCAGATGAACCTGAGGAGTACACGGGTCCACAAGAGAGGTCGCACTCTTTTGTTTCTGCTTATGTTATGCATTGCTTAAACTTACCTGCTACTTTATCGTCCTGTTCAGCTCTTGGACTCCCATCTCAGGTCCAAATTCATGTTCAAACTTGAGTTCTAAATTAGTTGTGGGGCACATATCGAGGTAGCAATGAATAGTATGTCTGTCTAATATCTGGTTCACCTAGGGTATGCCTATGTTGTTCATCTTGGGTGGGAAACAAATAGTAAAGCAATCATCATCTGTCTTTTTTATTAATTTAAAGCAATCATCAGCTTGCTATCATTATTTTTGGATCCATACACTGGTTGTTACCATCACTCTAAATTTCTGCATGCTCTCCTTACATAATCTCACCATATTTTTTCGTATGCATGTCAGATATTGTACAGATCATGCTTGAACATGTAGAGAAAAGAGAAGAGTTTTGCGCGGCAATACAATGTCATGCAGACATCGCTCCATGGTGGGTTCAATGGCAAACCCTCCCCACCCCTCCAGATTGTAATCCAGAGGAAGATATCTGTTCTGAGGCGGATTCAGACACCGCTGACCACTCCTATTTACCCCCCAAGGTGTTTGCTCTACCTTGGCATGATGATGTTAGTCATATCATGCATATGTTGCCTTGCAGTGCCTACTTTTGACATCATATATGTCATCTGCTTAGATTTAGACATGTTACGTAATGCCACTGTTTAGTTTCTATATCATATATGGGAATTATGCAGTCTCATGTCTTTTAGCCAGCCATAATATATGTGAAATGTGCAATGCCATCCTGTTTAACCAAGCATCATATATTTGAATGATATCTTTCCCATCCTTTTTCTTCATTACACTTCCATTTGTTGACAATGTTTGTACATTAAACTACTCTTCCTGTGAATCAGCCATTTGGGTGGGAGATGGAAAAATCTGGAGTGAAAATAAGGCCTTGAGCGAGGCAGTGCTACAGCCGTCAAGCAGATCTCTTGTTGGGTCCCGATAGCTCCTCGAGAGATGGATTCAGAGACAGATGACCAGTCCTATTCCCCTCTTGAGGTGTATGCTCTAACTTGGCAGTTATCTTGCTCATATCATGCATATGGTGTCTTGCATTGCATAGTTTAGACATCATATACACAATATTCAACACCATGTTCTTAGTTCGGACATCATATCGAATGCCCTCTGTTTAGCATATAAATCACATATGTGAATTAAATGATGCGATCCTGATTACTTAGATAACATGTAGGTGAATTATGTCATGCGATCCTGTTTTGTTATTCATCATATCTCTGAATTATGTTATGCTATGCTATCGAGTTTAGATATACATCATATATGTGAAATTATGTCATGCTATCCGTTTTAGTTAAACAATATACATGTCAACTATTTCATGCCCTCTTTTTCCCACACTATCTATTGCATCTATCTCACATACAAAATCTGTACATTCAACTATGTTTCCTGTTTATCAGCCATTTGAATTGGAGCGGGCGATGCCAGTATCTAGCGGAATAAAAACACGGTCTTCAAATAAAACAGTGCTACCTATTGGTGGAGATAGCACCCCGGTTGTACATGCACAAGAACCAGCCCTACCACACATAACCCAAACTCTCGCAGATTGTACCCCTCTTTGCGATGGACGGAGAACCAGCTTCACCCAATCTAACCCCAACCCCAGCCGATAGTAACCCAGTTCCTGTTGACACAACACCATCTCCACCACAGAGCTCCCAAACAAGAAGCGATTAGTAAGGCAGCTCCAGTGCCCAAAGGTCCAAGATTATCACGGCGAACCCCAGCTCCACGGTTAGTACGCCTATTCCCGTGGAGGAAGCACAACCAACGATCGTAGTTTAGCATCTATCGCATTTGATGTTGTTAAATCGTATGCGTATCTTCCCATCTTGGAAATATTATCTTGAAGATGAAGGAAAATGCCGATTCAGGTGTTTTTCCAGGGGTTATGTGTAAGTAATGTTATTCATGGCAATTACTTTGCTTCGTCCCATACATCCTACCTCCATGATGGTTATAATACAACAAATTTTCACATTTTTCTCTATAGAGAAGGACCGATTTGGAAACTTCGGGATGAGGTAACCTGTGCTAATACCTCTGCTATCTTCAAGAATGCTTGGTGGCGATATCGGAATTACACAGAAGAAAAGCGTACTTCACCGGCAAGAAACTCATCAAATTCCCTTACGTTCTCCTAAGACACATTCTTTGGGCGATGATCGGGAACGCCTTGTTCAAGATCTTGGTCCCGAACCAAGAATGTGGTAAGGTCTTTGAGCTCATTTTCTATTTTTAAGTATTATATTCTTGCGTCCTACTGTACTCTGTTCATGTAGAACAAGTGCCTAAACCTGAAGAACAACTGTTCTATTAAGATTCCATTGCTATCATAGTTCAAAAAAGCGCTAGGCGTTAATTGTGCGTTCTGCCACCGCCTTGCACTTTACTGACCAAAGCACATGCTTATGTGCAGTTATGCACATATTAAGCGTAGTTATGCGCAATGCGTTTTGCCAACGCCTAGAGCCTAGGCGCGCTTAAGCGCTCGCTTAGGCGCGCCTTTTTTAACTATGATTGCTTTGCTCTTGTATCATTGTATTTACTCATACAAACTTATTTTTAAATTGAAGGATCCAATCGAAACTCCAATGGCACGGCAGGTATGTTCATGCATGTTTCTTTAACAGGTTTGCTCTTATCAATAGCTCTTTTAATTTCAATTTCAATTGTGTATACAGTTGACTTTCATATCATGCACATTACTAGCATCACAACAGAGCCAATAGTGTTGTTGTACATGTAGACCCGTGGTACCCATCTGAAATCTTGTTGTGCCGTGTAGTTTCCCACGCTTTGTATTCTTTCCTTTCTTTGCTTTGTCTTTAACTCATATGATTTGAACGGTGTCTCTATTTTGATTTGGCAAGACAATGCAGTGACCATAGGACTTAGATATATGTTTGTTTGATGCTTTTATTATGTACTAGTACTTGGCAATAGAAGACTTGGTAGTTTAATCCTGTCCACCTTACTAATGAACTGGTTCACCGGAATAAGTTTCATATACTAGTACATGCTAAACTTGTTATGTGTCTGCTTGTTTCTTCTTTTAGAATGCTAACAGAATATTGGGGAAGAGTGCCTTATTAAGCAATGGTAAAGGAAGTAATGCAGATAAGGTTCAGGATAGTGACACATCCTTGTTGGTCTCCAACAAAGCTGATAAAACAGCTAAGGAAGACTATCTTGAAGACAGGGAGACAACCCCAAAGTCCTGTCTTGGTTTAGAGTTCGAGTTACTGGCCACTACCGCTTGCACAAGTTATTCAAACTCACTGTCTGAATCAGTTCGATTTCTTGAGTCTCAACTTTAAGCTAAAAGACATCGATCAGCTGTGCTGCGACAAGAAGAGGAAGGACTGCGGAAGTCCCTGGAGGATACAGATGCATACTTTCTGGTGCAACAGCAATCGTTGGAGGATTTTAGTGCCAAGCAGGACAAAGCTAATCAGCTTGCTAAGCTTATTGCTAGCATGGTGGATACCCAGGATAGCGTTTCTTGAGCTCTTCTGAAGTTGTTTCAGTTATGCTCTTGTTTTGTCAGCGTTTATTTGCACCTTTGGTGGCCAATTTTGACGCCCAAGTGTATGTAATATGCTGCTTTGTTCCCTATATTTGCACTGGTGGTGAACTTTGATGTCCGGTGGATGTAATATGTGTAATAGAGGTAATAGGCTAGCCTTAATTGCTTGCTTATTTATTTCCTTATTGTATTATTTAGTTGTTTGCTTGTAGTCACTGCAGTTCTTTTTCTGTGTTTTTCTAGTGGCCACAATAGCCTATTTTTGGTAACTAGGCCAAAATAATCATGGCAACACACGGATTGTTGTAACCATGGGCCTCCTGCAGTCGTATGATCCATGGGCCTTCGTTCGGCCGTAGGAGCATTGGCCTTCTATACGGGCCGTAGGATCCATCGACCTTCTATACGGGCCTTAGGGATCAATGGGCCTTCTACGGGCCGTAGGGTCCATGGGCCTTCTATGGGCCGTACTATCCATGGGCTCATACGGGCCGTAGGATCCATGGGCCTTCTACGGGGCGTATCATCATTTTGCCAATCGTGGGCTGTACTATTCGTGGACCATAACGGGCTGTTAATAGGCCGTATTTGATAACTCTATGAAAACAGCCCAACGGGGTTTTTTGACATGAAAACGGCCCAACGTATTAACGGTCCGCAAACGGGCCGACTGTAACGACGAGCTGAATTTGGCCCACAAGCGAGAAAATGACAAGAACGCCGTATGTAACCGAATGTTGCAAATGAGCCCAAGAATCAATGGGCCCTGAGAAGGCCGAAAGATAACTTGGGCTAGAAACGGCCCAATGGAATAACGGGCCGTTAATGGGTATAAAGTGATACACTGTTCATTACGGGCCAGTTTCACCACGGGCCGTTAATGGGCCAAGAGTTAAAAGGTCCTCATATGGGCGAAAGAAGTCATGGGCCACACGGGCCGGAAGTTAAAACGGGCTGAATCATATTGGACGGCCCAGATGACGCCATCGGGCCTAATTCGGATAGGGCGTAACGGGCCTGGGTTAGCGGTGTAAATGGGCTATATGCGAACAGGCCGTTAACGGGCTTTCCGTGGGCGACCCGCCACCTTTGACCAAGTCAAATGGGCGGCTTTTTCACGAGAATGGGCCTTTGTTGGGCCGTGCCACGTGTCGCCCGTATCATAGGCGCCTTCGGTCCAATGAGCGGATGACATACATCCCCAACGGTGAGCCGACACGTGTTTCCTCCAGCCAATGATGATTTTACACGTGGAAAACCCCATTGGTCGGGGCAATTAACGGGTTATCGGATCCAAAACCCGACCTGATAGCTTAACGACATTCTGTTATGGTGGATGCCACGTGTCGGTCACCCTTGACGAAAGCAGTTCTGGGACGCGCGATTTATCGTCATGGAAGTGGACACTTCCGTGATGATAATTTTGGTAATGTCATGGAACACTTCTACGACAGCACAGGTATGACTAGATTCTGTCATAAATTTGTCATGGATGTACATGCATGACAAAAAACGCAACCTACTGTGACAAACACGTATCATCACGGAAGTGTATTTTTTTGTAGTGCTTGGACTCGTCGAAGAACATTCACAAAAAGGATTACACCCACATCAAGGATGTTCTCGACAGTGCTATGTTTTACTACCAAGCAAGGGGTGGAGAGGTTAGGGACAAGAAGAGAAGGGGCGGCAGGGTCGCCTTCGGCCATAAGACCGACTTCTGCATCCAAAGAACCGAACGATTCTCTTAATGATGGATTCTATGTCCTACACCACATCTTTGGAGTATAGACGGGATCACCGAACCTTTGCATGTCACCTACATCTCGGCGATGCCCATATTACGCAATGGGCAAAGAACGTAGGAGATATCGAGGATCATCGACTTGAGCCGAGTTCTATCACATCCAGTAGCGAACTTGCCCAAATCATCATGAAGGAGGTCGTCGAAAAACAGGGATGTTCTACGAAGAAGGACAAATGTCGCGGGAAGACGTCCGAACATGGGTAGCCGCTCAGCGTCTCGACACGAAGCCTTTCACTAGGCTCGGGACTATCTCCTAGACATGGATGGATGGAGCGACATGTTGGAGTGATTGTCGATATATGACAATGTGTCCGTTTAGTCCATACTTTACGTATGACAAAACTTTGAGTTATGCACGGTGAAACTTTATTTGTGATGTAATTAAACCGTCCTCCTCCTCGACTAGCTAAAATCACTCTAGTTAGGGCATTTTGGGGTACGATGAACTTTGTTATTTATGCTTATGATATGTTGTTTCTATTTTTTCCAAGTGCATCTCTTTACATTTGCTCAACTATATATGTTGCATATCATCGACTCATGTGACGATGCGGTGCATAGATCATCGATGGTGAATAAGTGCTACGCCAGAGTATATATCGACAAGTGGCCGGAGTGTCGAGCCCAGTGTACCGGTTCCGGTTTCCGGCGGCGATGATAGTTAGTTTAGGTTCACGCTAATGCGAGAGAGGGATACGAACTCATGTACTCAAAGTGATAGCTCTTCTCGCCTATATCATTGTTTAGATGGATGACGATGTATTTGCAAGTAACCGAGACTTGTATCGCTATTTTCGAGATGATGACGAGAGACCACTTTGTGTTGGATGAAGATTATGATGATGACATGATTTGATGAGACTAATTGTATGTATATGCTATGATTACATTTGTATGTGTATGATATGCTGAAGATTATTGTATAAAGCCTATTCAAATACAAAACAAATACAAAAAAAATATGCAGGGAAAAAAACTAATAAAACTAGTAGTAGCGAGGGGGGAAAATTTAGCACTAGCGCCGCATTACCAGTAGCGCTTCCCAGTAAACAGCGCTGCAGATAATATCAGCAGCGCCCTTTCCTAAAGAGCGCTACAGCTATTCATGTATAACAGTAGCATGGGACAACATGCGCTACTGGTATACGTTAGATGTAGCCTTATTAGTAGCGCCGGTCCCCGCGCTACTGAGAGGCCCAAAACCCACGCTGCTGCTAGGCTTTTCCCTAGTAGTGGGAGGCCATGGAGGAGGGTCCCGGAGGGGCCATCATCGCCATGAAGGCCAAGATCCAGAGGGAGAACCTCTCCCCATCCAGGGGGGAGGCCATGGAGGAGGAAGCACAAGGGGGAGAACCTCTCCTTCCTCTCTCTCGGTGGTACCGGAGTGCCATCAGGAGGGGAATCATCGCCGCGGTGATCGTCTTCATTAACATCGCCATACTCATCTCTTTTACGCGGTAAACTCTCCTGCACCCCGCTGTAATCCCTACTTGAACACGGTGCTTTATGCCACATATTATAATCCAATGATGTGTTGCCATCCTATGATGTTTTGAGTAGATATCCTTTGTCTTTGGGTTGATTGATGATCTAGATTTGTACGATTTGTATCTTTTATTTTGGTGATGTCCTATTGTGCCCTCCGTGTCGCGCAAGCGTGAGGGATTCCCGATATAGGGTGTTGCAATACGTTCATGATTCTCTTATAGTGGGTTGCTTGAGTGACAGAAGCATAAACCCGAGTAGGTGGGTTGTTGCGTATGAGATAAAGGGGACTTGATGCTTTAATGCTATAGTTGGGTTTTACCTTAATGAACTTTAGTAGTTGCGGATGCTTGCTAGAGTTCCAATCATAAGTGGATATGATCCAAGAAGAGAAAGTATGTTATCTTATGCGTCTCCCTCATATGAAATTGCAATGACGACTACCGGTCTTGTTAACAATTGCCTAGGATAATTTCGCACACCGATCCAGCATTATTCCACACTCGCGATTTATAATATTTAGTAATTTATTCTAACTTTATGATAACAACACCTACTTTTATGTTTTAGCTCTCTGATATCATGCAAAGTTATCCTCTTCATACCCACAATGTAGTTTTATTTCTCGTTTCTAGTTGGAAGCAAACGTTTGGTGTACGTAGAGTCGTATTAGTGGTAGATAGGACTTGAGAGAATATTGATCTTACCTTTAGCTCCTTGTGGGTTCGACACTCCATACTTATCACTTCCACCATTGGGAATTGTTACGATGATTCCCTGCACTTGGGGATTATCAAGCTCTTTTCTGACGCCGTTGCCGGGGAGCAATAGCGTGGGGTTGATATTTTCGTGTATGCATGTTTGCTTTCTTCACTAATTAGTTTTTGTTTTCCCTTTTCAGTTTTTCTTAGTTGTGGGTGAAACATACAAAAAAATTTAAAATAATGAAAATACAAAAAAAAATTACTTGCCTCTCATGCCTAAAAAGTTTTTCAATAAGAGAAGTGATTGGAAGGTTATGCATTGGAGAAGTGAGGGTCGACCTTGGACACTTGTGTCCATGCTCATGGAAACTATGTAAATTTTTTCATGGAAGTTTCTCTGAAAATAATTATTCCCTTGTATATATCCATTGTATTATAAAAATAATGTGCCAAGATTTGGTTTTAGGATGATTAGATTGCTTGTTTACTATGTGCAGTACAGAAACAGAAACTTTGGCTGTAGTGCGTGAATTTTCATTTTTTTACTGGAAAGTCAAATGGGTCTGAAATTTTTTGCACATTACTTTCGTACAATTTGTTCAAATTGTCATATTTTTTTAGAATTTTTGGAGTTCCAGAAGTATTCGTTTGATGCAGATTACTACAGACTGTCCTGTTTTTGACAGGTTCTATTTTCTATGTGTTGTTCATTTATTTTGATGAATCTATGGGAAGTATCGGGGGGGGGGGGGTGGTATGAACCATGGTGAATTTGGAATATAGTAGATATAGTTCTAACAGGAAATTAGAATGAGTTTGCAACAATACCTAAAGGTAGTGATTTGCTTTATTATACTAACGGATCTCACAAAGTTTTTGTTAAAGTTTTGTGTGGATGAAGTGTTCAAAGATCGAGGAGCTATCAATGTGAGAAGAATAAAGAGAGGCAAGAGTTCAAGCTTGGGGATGCCCAAGGCACCCCAAGTAAATATTTGAAGGATACTCAAGCATCTAAGCTTGGGGATGCCCCGGTTAGCATCTCATCTTTCTTCTTCAACAATTATCAGTATACCTCGGTTTTTGTTTTGTTCACATGATTTGTGCCCTTTGTGTTTTTGTTTTTACTTTAAGAACCATGATAGTATGAGATAGCCCTTCATTGATTTATAGAAAGCTTCATGTGCTTCACTTATATCTTTTAAGTTTGATCTTATAGGATTGCTCTTTGTGCTTCACTTAAATCTTTTGAGTATGGTTTTATAGAATGCTTCGTGTGCTTCACTTATATATTTTGAGCTTGGATATTGGTTAGACTATATTAATTGTAGAATTCTTCATGAACTTCACTTATATATTTTGGAGTATGAATAATACTATCATCTAAAGCGGGTTTGGAAGAGTGTCAACTTTAGGAATTAGTGACCCCACTATTCCGAATGAGAAGAATTTTGCTTATGTGAAGAGTAGAAAATTCTCTATGCTTGTAGGTCATGAAAAGAATGCTTTATGTGATGGTTATATTGATGAATTCATTCATGATGCTACTGAATTTTTTTTATGAGGGAGGAGTATATGCTTGTAGGAGTTGCAATAATATCAAGTTTCCTCTCTATGTGCTTAAAGTTTTGAAGTTATACTTGTTTTGCCTTCGTATGCTAGTTGATTCTTGTTCCTAAAAATTATATTCTCACAAAATACCGAGGCATAGGAAGTCGGTTAGATTTAAATGTGCTAGTCATATTCTTCATGATGCTCTCTTTATGTTTCAATTCTTTTCTTTTATGTGAGCATCATTGAAAACATCATGCCTAGCTAAAAGGCACTAAAGAAAAGCGCTTGTTGGGAGACAACCCAATATTTACCCTTACTTTTTGTGTGTGTTTACATGATTAAGCTACTGTAGTAATCATGTTTAATAGCTTTTGTTTCAATAAAGTGCCAAGTAAGACCTTTGGGAAGACTTGGGTGAAAGTTAATGTGATCTTGCTGTAAAAAACAGAAACTTTGCGCTCACGAGATTAGCTAGCATTTTTTTTTACAGGTGAGTGCTTTTGAGTTGATTCTTTTTTCAGCATATTAATAGACAAATTCCTAATGTCCACCAATTTATTTCATAATTTTTGGAGAAGCAGAAGTATGGTTGCTGTTCAGATCATTAAAGACCGTTCTGTTTCTGACAGATTCATTTTTCATTGCAAAGTTTGCTTGTTTTCTAGTTTCTATGGATTATATTTCTCAATATAAATTGTAGAAATGATATGGTACAGTAGGCATTGTGTGAGAACAATTATGAACCTTGTATTTTACAGTACCAAAGTGAATGGTTTACACTTTATCATACTAACCTATCTCACGAAGTTCCGTTAAGTTTTGTGTGATTGAAGTTTTCAAGCTTTGGGTGAGATATCGATATGAGGAGAATAAGGAGTGGAAAGACCCTAAGCTTGGGGATGCCCAAGGCACCCCAAGGTAATATTCAAGGAAGACTCAAGATCCTAAGCTTGGGGATGCCCCGGAAGGCATCCCCTCTTTCGTCTTCACAACTATCGGTATACCTTACTCGGAGCTATATTTTTATTCGTCACATGATATGTGTTTTGCTTGGAGCGTATTTTCAGTTTTACTTTCTGTTTGAATAAAATCATTGGATCTGAAATCTTGAATGAAAAAGAATCCTCCCATGGCTAGTTAATTATTTGACTACTCAGTGTCCTTCACTTATATCTTTTGGAGTAGTTTGTCATTTACTCACATGCTTCACGTACATCCTATGAGTAAATGGTTGAATGAATTGAATATCATAAATCTGAATTTATATATGTTTCATATGCTTATACCATGGGGAGTAATGACTTCACACAGAATAAGTATAGGTAGTAAACTTATTGAAAGTTAGCAAACGCATAATTGGTCACTTGAACAATTCATGAAAGAATATTGAAGGAAGAGAGATTCCACATATAAATATACTATCTTGGACATCTTTTGTAATTGTGAGCACTCATTAAAATATGACATGGTAAAAGGTTGATGTTGGACTAGGAAGACAACTTAATGGGTTATGTTTTCCTATATCCGAAACTTTATGTTGTCTTGGATCATCCAACATGTTGAGCTTGCCTTTCCCTCTCATGCTAGCCAAATTCTTTGCACCAAGTAGAAATACTACTTGTGCTTCCAAACATCCCTTAAACCAGTTTTGCCATGAGAGTCCACCATACCTACCTATGGATTGAGTAAGATCCTTCAAGTAAGTTGTCATCGGTGCATGCAATAAAAATTGCTCTCTAAATATGTATGATCTATTAGTGCGAAGAAAATAAGCTTTATACGAACTTGTGATAGGGAAGAAATAAAAGAGATGGACTGCATAATAAAGGTCTTTATCACAAGCGGCAATATAAAGTGACGTTCTTTTGCAATAAGATTTTGTGCATCCAACCATAAAAGCGTGTGACAACCTCTGTTTCCCTCTGCGAAGGGCCTATCTTTTACTTTTACCTTCTACATTTATACAAGAGTCATGGTGATTTTCAACTTTCCTTTTTACACTTTTTCCTTTGGCAAGCACTTTGTGTTGGAGCGATCCGGATATATATATCCCCTTGGATGTAAGTTTTCATAAAGTATTATTGTTGCCATTACCCTTGAGGTAAAAGGTTGGGAGGCGGAAGTATAAGCCCCTATGTTTCTCTGTGTCCGATTAAACTTTGAAACCATAAATATCACATGAGTGTTGGCAATTGTGAAAGATTAAATGATAGTTGAGTGTGCAGAGTTTTCTAAATCAAAGCTCTGACATAGACCCTTCCTGAAAATAAGATGAATTGTAATTGTTTGATGACTGAGAATATAGTTTGTTAGTTTCAAGAAAGTTTATGATCTATACTTTAACATGTGAATAGCTTGTTACTTGATCATGAAAAGTTTTATGAGATGAGCTACTTTTATAACATATAATGATGCTAGAAAAGGTGATTGAAATTACATTGATCAAACTTGTGCACTTGCTAGCATTCACACTTCATAAATTATTTCTTTTACCATTTACCTACTAGAGGACGAGCAAGAATTAAGCTTGGGGATGCTGATACGTCTCCAACGTATCTATAATTTATGAAGTATTCATGCTATTATATTATCCATCTTAGATGTTTTATATTCATTTATATGCTATTTTATATGATTTTTGGGACTAACCTATTAACCTAGAGCCCAGTGCCAGTTTCTGTTTTTTCCTTGTTTTTGAGTTTTACAGAAAAAGGAATACCAAACGGAGTCCAATTGACATGTCAATTTTTGATGAACTTTTATGGACCAGAAGAAGCCCACGGAGCATCGGAGATGGACCAGAAGAGTCCCAAGCCGTCCACGAGGGTGGAGGGCGCGCCCTCCCCCCTGGGCACGCCCCCTATCTCGTGGACGACTCAGAGACCCCCCTGATGTGAAACCGACGCCAAAAATTCCTATAAATACAAAAACCTCTAGAAATTAACCTAGATTGGAAGTTCTGCTGCCGCAAGCCTTTGTAGCCACGAGAAATCAATCTAGGCCCTCTCTGGCACCCTGTCGGAGGGGGCCATCATCACCGGAGGACATGGAGGAGGCCATCATCTCCATGAAGGCCAAGATCTAGAGGGAGAACCTGTCCCCATCCACGGGGGAGGCCATGGAGGAGGAAGCACAAGGGGGAGAACCTCTCCTCCTCTCTCTCGATGGCGCTGGAGTGCCATCGGGAGGGGAATCATTGCCACGGTGATCGTCTTCATCAACATCACCGTCATCATCACCATCCTCATCTCTTTTATGCGGTCCACTCTCCCGCACCCCGCTGTAATCCCTACTTGAACATGGTGCTTTATGCCACATATTATGATCCAATGATGTGTTGCCATCCTACGATGTTTTGAGTAGATATCCTTTGTCTTTGGGTTGATTGATGATCTAGATTGGTACGATTTGTATCTTTCATTTTGGTGATGTCCTATTGTGCCCTCCATGTTGCGCAAGCGTGAGGGATTCCCGCTGTAGGGTGTTGCAATACGTTCATGATTCGCTTATAGCGGGTTGCTTGAGTGACAGAATCATAAACCCGAGTAAGTGGGTTGTTGCGTATGGGATAAAGGGGACTTGATGCTTTAATGATATGGTTGGGTTTTACCTTAATGATCTTTAGTAGTTGTGGATGCTTGCTAGAGTTCCAATCATAAGTGCATATGATCCAAGAAGAGAAAGTATGTTAGCTTATGCCTCTCCCTCATATGAAATTGCGATGACGACTACCGGTCTTGTTAACAATTGCCTAGGATAATTCCGCACACCGATCCATCATTATTCCACACTCGCTATTTATAATATTTAGTAATATATTCTAACTTTATGATAACAGCACCTACTTTTAGTTTTAGCTCTCCGATATCATGCAAAGTTATCCTCTTCCTACCCACAACGTAGTTTATTTCTCGTTTCTAGTTGGAAGCAAACGTTCGGTGTACGTAGAGTCGTATCAGTGGCAGATAGGACTTGAGAGAATATTGATCTTACCTTTAGCTCTTTGTGGGTTCGACACTTCATACTTATCACTTCCACCATTGGGAATTGCTACAATGATTCCCTACACTTGGGGATTATCAGGGGCACGGGCATAGTTAATCCCCACATTCCCCACGATGTGTCACCTAGGCTCCACCGTTGTGGCTGCATAAATAGAGGGGAGGGGGCGGCCAAACGCACGCACGCCCCCCGCTCACTCCTTCTTCTTGTCTCCTAACCGTTACCGCTCCACTGCACCGCGCGCCGTCGAAGCACCGTTGCGACACCGCCACTGCCCAGCCTCAGCGCGCCACCGCCGAGCCACCCCTAGTCGAGCCATGGTGCAAGGCGATTGGGACGGCTCCAACATCCATGAGGGGCACATTGAGTTCCTCCGCACGACACGGAGGCTTCCCGTCGCGGGGGTCATGGGGACACGCCTTCCTGAAGAGAAGGAGATCTCGCCGGCGCTGAGGACTGGCGAGTTCGTCGTCTTCCGGAGCCACTTCCTTATTGGATTTGGTCTACCGGCAAGCGGCTTCCTCTGCTCCTTCCTCAACTTCTATCGGCTTCAGCCTCACCACCTCACTCCCCACATGGTGGTGCTCCTCTCTGCCTTCGTGACCTTCTGCGAAGGCTATCTCGGCGTTCTTCCCACACTTGATATGTGGGAAGGTTCTTCTACTTAAAATTGGGCACCCAGGCTAAGGGCGAGCTGGCCCAGTGCGGGGCCTGTGTTGCCGAGCGTCACACCGGCTCCGGGACCCGCTTCCCGGCCATCACTCTGCTAGAGTCGGCGAAGCTGTGGCAGAAGTCGTACTTCTATGTCCGCAACCTCAACCCGACTCGCGACTTCATCAACCTACCGGACTTTGTGATCGGCCCGCCTGTTGAGCCACAGAACAACTGGGGGCAGCAACTGAAGCTGGTGCCAGCTGCCATCACCAGCGTCGTCATCCGGCTTCAAGAGATGACGGACTTGGAGGGCCTAAAGCCGGCAGACCTACTGGCCGCCTTCGTCGAGCACTTGGTTTCGCCCCTCCAAGCCCGACCGTACCTGATCTGCGACCCGTGTTGGATGGTCGACCAAGGAGTTGCCGACTGTTGAGGTGGTCTGCCATGTCAATTACTTCTCCGGTAGCCAGCTCAGTGAGACCGATTGGAGCTTTGGCAAGGCAGCGTACAGCCACGCCAACCTGCCAACACCGTTAGTATCTGGTCCCCATTCTTTGCCCATGCAATGCTCTTCATCTGACCTACCACCCAGACGCGGGGCAGCACTTCCCTAGCCAGGCAGCAGTCAGCGTGCTGGCTCTGGGCCACTAGTGATGCCGGATCGTGAAGAGAGCGACGTGGGTGACCCCGAGCAGGGGGCGGCCGCGTTGGACGATGGAGGCGAGGACGACACCACTGGGGCAGGCGGCGACGGAGGAGGAAGAGACATCTGGGATTGGCCGAATGATGACGAAGATGGCGACGGACATTGCCGCCCAGAAGGCGCCGACAGGGCAGGCGCCGGCTCCTCGATGGCACGGCCGCCAAGCGTAGCGCCGACTGGCGCACCAGTTGCGCCCAAGCACTAGACTGAGGGGCTATACGGCAGCCGGCCGCACAAGAAGACCAAGCAAGCATCCACGACCAAGCGGCAAGAAGCCGCAAAGACAGCCGCCCTCTGGCGGACCCCAAAGGAGCATCCGATGGTATCCGGGTAAGTGCATTGATTGTTCTGTCTTGGTTGCTTCTCTCTTGCAATCTTCTTATCTTTTCTTGCTTCGCCGCGCTAGGCCCCCCTTTCCATATTGCGGGCTCCATCTGCCTCGCTGATCGGACCAGCAAACGGCTCTGAGGAGGCCCGGCGCGTGGACCCAGCCGCCACCCTTCAAGAGACGACGAAGAGGAACGCGCGCGAGGCGCGGGAGGAGAGGGAGGCCGTGGTGCAAGCGGAGGCCGAGGCAGCGACCGCGGCGCAGGCGGAGGCCGAGGCAGCGACCAAGGCACGGGAGAGGCGGCCACCAAAGCATAGGCGGAGGCCGACGCTAAGGCCGCGGAGGACCCTTCCTGGAGCGGGATCCCGGAGGCCGCCGATCTGGAGCAGCCGGAGCCGCCGGTGGTCGAGATCCAGGCGCCGACTAGAACAGCCGGAGCCGACTAGACGGCCCCAGAGCAGGGGGCGACCGACCCCGTCGTTCCGGAGTCAGAGGTGGTTCAGCGTGCGCCGGGTGCTAGCGAGCAGGGAGGCGGCGATCCTGAAGGGACGGAGGGGCCTGTGGCCAATGCCGGGCTGGCGACGAGCCAGGCCCTGACGACACGCGCATATGCGCCCGTCGTGGGCAGCTTCTGCCCCGAGGCCGGTAGAGGCCGGGGCCAGGAGCTCGCCAGGAGCCGACACCGAGCCCACACGTTTCACTCCAGATGGTTTGACGTCAGGGGCCAGCCCGGCCACCCTCAACCTCGTGGTGAAGGATGTACTGGACAAGTTCTCTGCCCACAGCGCCACCCTCCCGAAGGCAAGGAGCAAGATGGTGGCGATGCAGACGTCTGTCCGTGTATGCTCTTGATCTTGGTTTTTATTTTTGCTATCTTCAGTGGGGGCGCGCCAGTGCACCCACTAGGTGTAGCCCAAGAGTTCCAAGCCGGCTGCTGAGAAGGCGGGTTGGAACTTTTAGGCGTGCTTCTGATTATCGGAATGTTCTTCTTGCTGCAGGACTACCACAACCTGCGTGGGGCCGCCTTCAACTCGCAGAACCAGAAGCTCACCAATCCGACCGCTGAGTTGCACAAGAGCCGAGGTACGTAGGCTGGCTTTCAGTGGGGGCGCGCAAGCGCACCCACTGGGTGTAGCCCCTGAGATTCGGGTCGACTGCTAAGCAGTCGGACCGGATCTTCCCGGTGACTTCTTGCTTTGGTTGATATTGCTGCTGATGATTTTTATTTCTCTTTGGAGAGGCCGCTGCCCGGCTGCTGAAACGCGTGCATGAGCTCGAGGGCCAGCTTCAGGCCAAGGAGCTAGAGTGCAGCCAGGCGTCCATGGAGCGCAACCGGCTCGAGAAGGAGCTTGCGGACCAGGCGACACGGCATGCGGACCAGGTCCGACAGCTGAAGGACGGGGAGGATTTCCTCAAGGCCGAGATCGAGTCTCAGCGCTCGAGCTGGGCCGAGAGGGAGAAGTGCCTGTCAGAAGGTTATCAGGTGATCGAGGGCATGCTCGAAGGTAACTTTTCTTTCTTGCTTGGAGGCGCCGACTATTACTAGAAGTCGGTCTCTTATTCCTTTGTTTTCTTTTTATGCAGAGTACTTCCCAGACCATGCCGACATCATCGGCTAGGCGATCGAGGCACGGCACGAGCAGCGGAGGCAGGTGGGCGAGGAGATTGCGCCGGACCGGCCTCGAACTTTGGGCGAACAGTTCTAGGCCGTCCAGCTATGCCTTGCGCCGGTCCGCTGATTACTCTGCCGATTTCAGCGCGTTGGGTCCCACGTCTTGGAAGGGCTCTAGCCGGGTGCACAGGTGCCCCGGACTCCCAGTCGGACTGCTTACTGGTTAGAGGTAGCTAGAGAGTGTCTTGACGCCTGGAAGAGCGCCGCCGCGCGGGCCGGTGCCATGGTGATGCTGGAGTTTGTGAAGGCGTGGTACCCAGGGGTGAGCTTGGCTCAGCTGGCCACCACCTTTCGCCAGGAGGCAGCGTCGGAGCTAGAGGCAGAGCGCGAGGCGATCGCCATACGCACTGCAACCCTTGCCGACTATGCCAACGTTGGCGTCTTCGTCCCGAAGTGGGTGGAAAACGGCACCGAGATGCCGCCATCCTGGTTCAGGCTGAACCCGGACGAGGGGGAGGACCCGGTAGAGGAGATCGCCTCCAGCGACGAAGCCACAGAGGAGAGTGAGGACGAGGAAGGCGATGACGTCGCGCCAGATGGTGGAGCGACCAGCCGGAACCAGCCCGACCCGGCTCCAGCCAGCAAGCCACGAGAGACTACATCGGTCGCCGCCGCTGCCGACCAGACCGAGACCATCCAGCCGGAAGCCCTGCCAGCCGGTGCCTCAGCCACCACCGACTTGTCCAAGCAACCCACAGCGCCTTTGGCCTAGGCGGCCTTTTATCTTTCAAATTTTTTTCTGTCTTGTGCTCAAGAACATCATTAGTCATGCATAGTTCCACCCACTGGGGGTGTATTTTAAACTTTGATGACTTCTCGCCTTGGGCCTTTTGCAATGTCAATAATTTATTTCCCACATGCTTTCGTGCTATTCCGGGTTCTAGCTCGATTTCGCCTTTGCTTTCTTTGGCTTTTTCCTTTGCCATATTCCTTTAGCTGCCACACTACTAGCCGAACAACCACGCTGCAGTCTGTGGCCGGGTCAGGGACTTGGCTATTCAGAATAGGCAAACTACTTCAGCCTCTTAAAGCGTAGCTAGTCTAGCGGGGGAGGCGAGAGGCCGGCTTGGCCTGTGCTGGCGTTTTTCCTTAGTCGTTTTGCATGTGGACAACGTTTCTAGCCTTTAGCTCTTGCTAGTCGGACAATCGCATTGCGAGCTGTGGCTGGGGAGAAGAGAGGGCTTTGGTGTCGACCCACTACTTGGTGCTATGTCTTGAGCTTGCATTGGTTTTCCTTGAAGAGGAAAGGGTGATGCAGCAATAGTAGCGTAAGTATTTCCCTCAGTTTTTTAGAACCAAGGTATCAATCCAGTAGGAGCACTACTAGGGAAAACCTTATACACAGAATGTTACCAGTAGCGCATGTTAAAATGAGGCGCCATCACATTTAGCAAGATAGTGCATTTGCTAGAACGACGCCATCGTTACTCGCTTAGCAAAGAGCGGCGAGAACAAAACGCGCTACTACTCTAATTGCCACACCGTTCTGACGTGTTAGGTATAGTAGTAGCGCCCTTCTCTAACAGCGCTACTACTACGGATTTTAGCAGCAGCGTGTTTTGCCTCCCCACGCTACTGTTAAAGCTATTTTCACCTAACCCCCCACGCGGCCTGATTCCCTCTCCTCTGCTTCCTCCCCCAATTCTCCTCTACTATTCCTCGCCGCCTCCGCCTCGCCGCCATCTCCCCCGACCCCACCTCGCCGCCGTCTCCGCCGACCCCGCCTCACTGCCGTCTCCCCATACCCCGCCTCACCACCGTCTCCCTCGACCCGCCTCGCCGCCGTCTCCCCCAACCTCGCCTTGCCGCCGTCTCCCCCGACCCCGCCTCGCCGCGTGATACGTCTCCGTCGTATCTACTTTTCCAAACACTTTTGCTCTCGTTTTGGACTCTAACTTGTATGATTCGAATGGAACTGACCCGGACTGATGCTGTTTTCAGCAAAATTGCCATGATGTTGTTTTATGTGCAGAAAACAAATGTTCCCGGAATGACCTGAAACTCCACGGGATATCTTACAAAAAACAATAAAAAATCCTTGCCAAAGATGAAGACCAGGGGGGCCACACCCTGTCCACGAGGGTGGGGGGCGCACCCCCCTCCTGGGCGCCCCCCTACCTCGTGGCCCCCCTGGAGACCCTCCAACGCCAACTCCAACTCTATATATTCGCTTTCGGAGAGAAGAAAATCAGAGAGAAGAAATCATCGTGTTTTACGATACGGAGCCGCCGCCAAGCCCTAAAACCTCTCGGGAGGGCTGATCTAGAGTCCGTTTGGGGCTCCGGAGAGGGGGATTCGTCGCCGTCGTCATCATCAACCATCCTCCATCACCAATTTCATGATGCTCACCGCCGTGCGTGAGTAATTCCATCGTAGGCTTGCTGGACGGTGTGTCACAGCCCTAGAGCTTGCTTGTAACTAGTTGCATTGCATCCATGCATGATGTTTAAATTTCATTTAAATTTGAAATGTGGATGACCAAGCCCTAGCTCCAAAGCAATTCAAATAGGTTCAAACTTCAAAATATTTTCGATAATCCAAATGGCCTTCAAAAATGTTCACCATTTTTGGAAAAATCTCGAAATAAAGAATCAGAGATGTTGCACATTTCTCCATGACATTTGGATCTTTGAATTAAATCATAAGTACTTGAGTTTGGGCATTTAAAATTATATAAAATATTTCAAATGCCCAAGTATCCTCAAACTAAAATGTTTCATGTTGGAAATATTCCAACAATGGACCAGGAGCAGTTTGGTGATTTTTGGAGCTGTTCTAGTATTTTTAATAACTCCACAAAATTACAGAATAATAGAAAACTAAAATAAATAAAAGAGAGAGAGAGAAACTCACCTGAACTTACCCTCCAGCCCACCTGCGCAGCCACCCGACCGGCCCAGCACTGCAGCTGGCCGGCCCAGCCCACCTACCCCACCGCTCATCGTCTTCCTCTGCCAGAAGGCAGAGGCGAGGCGTGGCGAGCGCTGGCGATGCCGACGGCCACCTCCTGCCTGGCTGCCTGCGTCCCCGTTGCCTGGACGCCCCCATGCATCGCCACGCGCCTGCCCGACCCCCCTAGACCCCCTCGCTCTCTCCCACTCCCTCATTCCTTTCTCTGTCTCGCCCTCCTCCCCACACCCGGCAGCTGCCGCCGCGCCTTCGCCGTTGCTCGCCTGGGCCATTCCCTCGCCCCTCGGCGAGCTCATGAGCTCCGCCTCGGCGTCCTCAACCCCCCTCGCTCCGCCACTCGGCTGGGCGCGCCTTCTGCCTCACCGAGCTCGTCCCGACCGCCGTCACTTGGAGATTCCTCCGACGCCCGAGTGCCTCAGCCCCCTCTGAGCTCGCCGTCCACTCCAAGAAGATCGCCGTGAGCCTCGACCGCTTCTCCCCTCTCAGTTTTCTTCTCCGTGCACCGTAGCCGCCGTGCCACTTGCGCCCGATCGCCGGCCGCCGCCCCGAGCTCGTTCCCGACGAGTTCCGGCCGCCTTAGCCGCTGCTGTTTGCTGCGTTGGATGCGGGCGAGCTCCAGCTCCATGGTGCCTCCGCCGCTGCTTGGGTGCCGGAAGGGCGATTCCGGCACCTCCGCCAAGACCTCACCGAGCCTTGCCGCCGCCAAACCTCGCCGCCGGGACTCGGCCACCCCGCACCTCCCGCTGGTCTCCCAGATGCGCGGGATCACGGGCTCCCTCCCGGTGCCCTTAGCGCGCACCACGCTGCCCTAAGCGTCACTCCGTGAGCCACCGCCGCTCGGTTGGTCGTCGCCGGCCTAACTCCGCCACGCCGACGTGGCAACCTAGTTAGGGCTAATCACCCAAAGAGTTAACCTCGACCGACTTACACATGGGCCCCACCGGTTTAATTAGCCACCAACTAAATTAGTTAGATCTAATCCAACCGATCGACCCACGTGTCGCCTTGACTTTGACTTAGTCAACATTGACCGGCCCACCTGTCGGCGACCTAACCAGCCTCGGGTCACCGACGATGGACCCCACCGGGTCAGTTTGACCTGGACCGCCCCAGTTGACTTGATGACGTCACACTGACGTGGTGCTGACGCCATAATCATTTTCTGGATTTATAATAATTCAGGAAATTTCAGAAAACACCCCAAACTTCAAATATTCATAACTTTTAATCTGTAACTCCAAATTAAATAATTTATATATGAAAAATGATCAGAAAAATATGAAGAATCTGTTTATGCCACTTTCATGCATGATTAAACAAGTTAACCTCACTGAATAGGATGAATCATGATTAGGGCAAATTTATGGAATAACATTTGGAGTTGGAATTGTTCTTGTTTGAATTTCACTTCAATTAACCTGGCTAGACATTGCATTAGGTGAATACAGTACCTTAACATGACATGTCATTCATGTGAATGTGCATTGCATTGATTGTGTTCTCTCTTGTTTGCCGGTAATTGTCCCTCTCGATGACGACGCATCGACGATGAATTCGATGACACCGATGAAGAACTATATTATCTTCGAAGTGCTGTGCAAGCAAAACCGCCTTTGTTCATTCCGATATAATCCCACTCTCCCGCTCCTGCTCTATTTTACTGCATTAGGACAACAACGACTCATGTGTTACTTGTCATGCGGTAGCTGAACCCCTTTATCCTCTGCATGACCTGTCATTCCACAAGAATTAGATGAAACCCACTAGCATGTGTAGGAGTTGTTTGAGCCTGTTGTGCCTACTCATTTTGCTTGTTTGTCATGCCTGCCATCGCTTAGAGTTGAGTCAGTCCGATTCATCGGGAATGAATTGGAATGGTTGTGTGAACATGTCCTATTGTGTGTGAGCTAAGTGTGTGAACACGATTTGGTAAAGGTAGCGGTGAGAGGCCATGTAGGAGTACATGGTGGGTTGTCTCATTGCAGCCGCCCTCGTGAACTGAGTTCTGTGTTTGTGATCCATGAAACAGTTACTACCACGCATTGGGATCCTTAATTGACCCTCTCGGCTTCTTAACCACCCTTGTCCTCAGTCCGGGAGTTGCAAGTAGTTTCTGGTCTTTGTAGTATGTTGGGGGCCGCACGCAACACTGACCATAGGGGTGGGTTGTGTTGCGGTAGGCACCGTGGGTCTGTACCGATTCGCCTGCTTGGTGTCTCGGGAACCCTGCACACATCGTTCGGGGCTGTATGGGAAACCTCGGCGGACTCCTGCGGATGGAACCCGAATAGGCGATAAACTGGACTAGGGACTTGAGTGTTTAGGTAGGTCGTGGCCGACACCCACGTTGGGCTTCCGCTTGAAGGTTGCCGAGTACATGTCGTAAACGGCGGTAAGTGGTGAGAGCGTGTGAAGAAGTACACCCTGCAGGGTTAATATGATCTATTCGAATAGCCGTGTCCACGGAGAAGGACTTCTGGGTTGCCTATACCAGTTCATAGACAAGTGAAAGTGGATACTCTAAAATGCGCAAGATAAGCGTGAGTGCTATGGATGGCGTTCTCGTAGGGAGACGGGAATGGGTCCATAGTGGTGTATTGATATGGTGAATATGTGGACTCGTGTGCGCCACCTCAAAGAGTTACTTGCAAATGTAGTTCAGGGATAGCCACCGAAGTCAAAGCTGGCTTCGTAGTCAAACTCCACCACCCCTTTTGATAATGATGCATATGTAGCTAGTTACGATGTAAGTCTTCTTGAGTACGCTTGTACTCACGCTTGCTTATTTTATGTTTTGCGAGAGACGTCGGGCCTCGTTAGTAGTTCCGCTTGGACTTGACGGTTAGCTTGTTACCTCGGCTACGATCTTGTGCCCTCGGCAGGATCTGGTAGATAGTCAGCTTCTCAGCCTTCTTCATTTATAGTTGTCTGTACTTTCAGACATGTTTAGCTTCCGCTTGTGCTTGACTTGTATGTTTCGAGTGTTGGGTCATGAGACCCATGTTTGTAATATCTCGCTCCTCGGAGCCTATTGGATAAATAATTGAGTCGTAGAGTTATGTTGTGATGCCATGTTGTATCTACACATATTGAGCATATTGTGTGTATGTTTGAAATGCTTGGTATGTGTGGGATCCGACAAACTAGTTGTTTATCCTTGGCAGCCTCTCATATGGGGAAATGTAGTCTCGTGCTTCTGAGCGATAGTAGTCCGCTACAGCCCGGTTCACCGGAGTCCTGGTAGCCCAGCACTACTGCTTGGACGCTTGACTGGCCGGCATGTGTATCACTTCGTTCCTATGTCTGTCCCTTCGGGGAAATGTCATGCGGTGGTATTCGGAGTCCTGTCTAGCCTGCTACAGCCCGGGATACCGGAGTCCTGTTAGCCCAGTGCTACAGCCCGAATATATACGTTGATGACCGACATGCTCGATGTGATTCATGTATGCCTGTCCCCATGGGTTAGCGCCGCTTTGGGTTCACGACTAGCCATGTCGGCCCGAGTTCTTTGTCATATGGATGCTAGCGACACTATCATATACGTGAGCCAAAAGGCTTAAACGGTCCCGGGCCATGGTAAGGCGACACCCGTGGGAATACCGTGCGTGAGGCCGCAAAGTGATATGATGTGTTACATGCTAGATCGGTGTGACTTAGGATCGGGGTCCTGACACGGTGATGGGTTGGATGAGATTTATCATGCAATCGAGTTAATTTTGTTAGGGTTTGATCCCTAGTATCCATTATGTTCTGAGATTGATGTTGCTATGACTTTGCTATGCTTAATGCTTGTCACTAGGGCCCGAGTGCCATGATTTCAGATCTGAACCTATTATGTTTTCATTAATATATGTGAGCCTATCTTGCAAGTCTATAGTCACCTATTATGTGTTATGATCCGACAACCCCGAAGTGACAATAATCGGGATACTTCTCGGTGATGACCATAGTTTGAGGAGTTCATATATTCACTATGTGCTAATGCTTTGTTCCGGTTCTCTATTAAAAGGAGGTCTTAATATCCCTTAGTTTCCATTAGGACCCCGCTGCCACGGGAGGGTAGGACAAAAGATGTCATGCAAGTTCTTTTCCATAAGCACGTATGACTATATTCCGAATACATGCCTACATTACATTGATGAATTGGAGCTAGTTCTGTGTCACCCTATGTTATGACTGTTACATGATGAACCGCATCCGGCATAATTATCCATCACCGATCCAATGCCTACGAGCTTTCCATCTACTGATTTATGCTTATTTACTTTCCCGTTGCTATAGTTACAATCACTACAAAATACCAAAAATATTACTTTTGCTTTCATTACTCTTTTGTTGCCGTTACCACTACTATCATACTACTTTGCTACTAAATACTTTGCTGCAGATATTAAGTTATCCAGGTGTAGCTGAATTGACAACTCAGTTGCTAATACTTGAGAATATTCTTTGGCCCCCCTTGTGTCGAATCAATAAATTTGGGTTGAATACTTTACCCTCGAAAGCTGTTGCGATCCCCTACACTTGTGGGTTATCAAGACTAATTTCTGGCGCCGTTGCCGAGGAGCATAGCTCTATTCTTTGAGTCACTTGGGATTTATATCTGCTGGACACTATGAAGAATTTGAAAGACGCTAAGACAAAAATTTATCCCTCAACTACGAGGGGAGGTAAGGAACTGCCATCTAGCTCTACACTTGATTCACCTTCTGTTATGAGTAAGCTTGCGACACCTAAACCTGCTTCTGCTATTCGTTCTGATATGTCGCTTGTTATTGATGATGCCACTTCTGCTTTGCATGATACTTATGATGAAACCACTTCTATGCTTAATACTACCGTGCCACTTAGTGAATTTCTTGATGAACAAATTGCTAGGGCTAGTGAGAAACAAATTATTGAAACTGATAATATTGATGAAAGTGATGATGAGGATATGCCTGCTATTCCTGAGGGTTATGTTTTTGATGTGGAATCTTCTGCAGCTATCTTTGCCTGCCAAGATAGATACGAACTTAAGAGGCTGTTAGTTAAATGGAGTAAAGAATCTCTTAGAGACAGAATGAAACCTGACCCTGCTTTTGCTACTTCACCTATTTGTGTTCCCGATAAGGATTATGAATTCTCTGTTGATCTGATATAATTACTTTGGTTGAATCTGATCCTTTTCATGGTTATGAATCTGAAACTGTTGTGGCACATCTTACTAAATTAAATGATATAGCCACCCTGTTCACTAATGATGAGAGATCTCGCTACATTTATATCCTTAAAATATTTCTGTTCTCATTAAAGGGTGATGCTAAGATATGGTTTAATTCTCTAGATCCTGGTTGTGTGTGTAGTCCCCAGGATATGATTTATTACTTTCCTACTAAATATTTCTCTGCTCATAAGAAACAAGCTGCTTTAAAGGAAATATACAACTTTGTGCAAATTGAAGAAAAGAGTCTCCCACAAGCTTGGGGGAGGCTTCTCAAGTTACTTAATGCTTTGCCTGATCATCCTCTTAAGAAAAATGAAATACTTGATATCTTTTATAATGGACTAACCGATGCTTAAATGAGGTCGGAACAACAAACAACAATTCCGAAAAATCCCCACATGTCATTTAGCAATTTAATGCAAACACAATTTTAAGCATTTAAATGTTGTTATCATGATGCGGATGACATATGCAAGTTTTATGAAAATGTTGACATCTAATATGATAGGGAGCATTTGGTCGCCATGGCGGAACAAAAGGGGTGCCACGGCAACGATAACGAAAATGGTGCCACGGCAACATATCGGTTCCGGTAGCTCACGGAGATACCGGTGCAAAAGAAGTGGGCGTGAGCGTGTCATGCAAGGATGGTGGGGTGCTCCCGGATTACCGGGTTCCCACGGGTCGACGGCATGGCAAACGAGGAGGAACGTGCATGAAGCAAATGGGCACGGTGCAAACATACGGTTCATCTAAGACAACATGTATTCATCCACGGGTCATCGTCTCGGCGGTTATACCTTTGAAGCGTACATTTCGGGGCGGTTCAAAATCGTCGAGGGAAGTAGTCGTTCACGGGTCGTAGTGGAAGTAGACGTTCTCGCGACTGAAGTTGTACACGTCGGTGGTAGTCGAACTTGGCGGTCTTGGCAACAGTAGTCGTACACGGCTCGTAGTCTATGTAGTTGAACTTGACGAAACCCTCAACAACAGTAGTGGTGCATGTCATAGTGGAACTTGACGCATCCAACGTCTTCGGGCGTAGAGGTACTTGCGAAAACCGAGATGGTCTTGACGATCCGGTGAGACGACATGGTTCGGGGCGGTCTCGGTCTTGATGGTCCTTGAGTCCAACAATTACTAGGTGGTCTTTGCATCCATGACGGAAAACAAACGGGTGTGCACGGGATGCAACCGAAGGTGGTGGTCGCACACTCAGGGTTACAACCTCGAGAGGCAGCTCGAGAAGCAGAGCAGCGGCTTGGAGTCGAAGGAACCTTGGCTGGAGCAGGAGGCGCGGCACCCAGGCGGCAGCAAAACCACGGCCAAGGTGGAGCAATGGACGTATCCGTTCGGAGCTGCAAGGAGGTCGGCACGAGAGAAGGCCGGGCAAGCTGCTCGTTCCCGAGGCCCGTCGTTGGAGGTGCAGCAGAAGAGGAGCGCAGGCAGCAAGGCGACGGCAACATAGTAGTTGCGGGAGGCCGTGGGGAGCAGCGAGGTGCGGACACGGGCAGAGGAGAAACCTGTCGAGGAAGGAGAGGGCGCGCTGGACGAGGGGTCAACGGAGCTGGCGATCTCCGGCGGCAGAGCAGGAACGAACGGAGGGAGGACAGATGACCGGGCGACGGCAGGGTCAGCAGGGGCACGGGGCTGAACGGCCTCACACGTAGCGGAGGGAGGAGGCGACGAGGGGAAGGTGCAGAGAGGAGAGGGGTCGGCAAGGCGAATGAGTCGGGGACGGCACGGGGGAAGGCTCGCCGCCAGCCGAGGTCGACGGCGGCCGGGCGGAGCTGGTTGATCGCGCGGATCAGGCGAGGCACCAACAGACGAGGTGGTGGCGGCCTGGAGGGAACGAGGTGAGGGAGATGGGGATCGAGGAGAGAAGTGGGATCAGGCTAGGGTTAAGCAAGGGCACGGCTGGGCCAAGATGCAAATGGGCCGGCACAGTTCTTTGGCTGCAAAGGCTCTTTGGGCTTCTTCTCTCCCTCTACTCTTTTATTTTCCAAAACAGAAAATACCAAAGAGGAAAAGAAGAGGAAAGGAAGTGTTTGGGATAGCATTTACGCATGGGGGTAATTTTCCCGGACTCATAAAAAAAGAGCTTGATCCAAGAAAACTATAAATGAGCATGTGTGCGAAGATTGGATTCGAACTCGTTTGAAATAAATTCAAATGAGTTTGAATAAGAAGTCTTGATTTGAAAGGTCCAAAATGTTGATATTTTTGGTGGGGCTCGATAAGCAGAGAAACAATTATTGACAAGGTTTTGAGGTCAACTCGGAGCAGAAAAAGGCATGGGATTTATTTTGCACGTGTGTTATGGTGAATCCCAAAGAATGGAATACTTTGTTATAGCTCCCTAATAATATTGGGAGCATATGTTATAAAGAGAAAACACCATGTGAATTCCCTCGATTTAAATGGACCGAAGATCCATACGATTTAATTTAGATGAGTTATAAAATTAATGACATGATGGGATGATGCAATGCAAAAGATGCAACAAACAAAACAAATCACACGACGAAACTCGGAGTAGCTGGAAGTCTTCTGGAGCGTCGGTCTCGGGGCGTCACAACACTCCACCCATACAAGAGGATCTCGTCCCGAGATCTAGGATCGCACCGGAGGGAAAAGGAAGAGGAGGAGAGGAGGTAAAACTAAGTTGCTTCTTAGACCAATGAGTGAAACCACGAACCTTGGGAGGTTGAGCAATTTAAAAAAAATAGCACAACAGAGATGAACGACATTGCAAACAATCCGTTAGAAAAGAGGAACAAGGAACATTACAAGAACTTGAAGGTTGCAAATACATGAATCAAGAGTTTAATGGACAAGATAGAATTCGAAACCACTCCGGTTAAAACAAGATGAGAGTGGAAGAATTCGGGCAGCACTCCGGTTGAACATGGAAGGAATAGAACATGAACTTGAGAAGATGGGATGATACTTGATGAAATCAACAACACACTGCCTCCGGAACTATTGAAAGAATGGCACAATGGGTAAGAAGGATTTCGGACAGCACTCAGGTTGAAAAGAGAGGCAAAACTTAATAAGATGAAAGAACTTGAATGAGAACACAACACTCCAGTTAAATGGATAAGCAAGAAAATAACATGAACTTGACAAAACGACATGATGGGTGAAGAGCACAACATCACAATGCCTCCGGAAGAAATGAAAAAAAATGGAATGGAATGAACGGAGGAAAACTTGATCTTGAAAGAGCATGCTTACAGGAAATGCTAGAACGGAGTTGTTGGATTATCAACAACGAACGGATAAACTTGTTGTGGGCTTATGGAAAACATTTTAAAATTATGAGGTGACAACCGGCCACTAATGGAAACAATTACTTGCTTGAGATCAATGAAGAGATGAAAATTGCTTTCGCCGAGAGGATAGGAGAAAACTTGGATCATTGATAAGCACCACAATAGCAACATTCCTTAGGGAAGGCTTTAGGTGAAATATGACACAAGATAACTCCAACAACGAGATTAATGGATTTAAAATACCTCATTCTTGACAACATGTGAATCGCGAAACATGAATGGAAATTGTCAAGAATGATATAACACCATCTCAAAACATAAGATAGAAAGAAAGAGAAGTCGAAAACACAAGGTGAAGCCTTGCAATGATTTAGATGGAGCTTCGCGACGAGATAACCGAGAAAACTTGGAACTCCGGAAAGAAAAGATGAAGCATCTCGAACCGAGAAATGTGACATGATGAACAACTCTGGAAAGAAGAAACTTGATCACTTGGATGAAACAATAATAAGAATTACGTTATGCGTATCCTTCACCAATTTAAATTGATGACAAGCAACGGATTTGGCATACTACTTATTCTCGTAGAAAGGATTAAGAGAGATATAGCGTAAACTTCAGAAGGTATTGATGGAACCACCGGTGGAATTTGGAAACAACGAATATTTGATATGATAACGAAGGAAGTGAAATCTTGAACGAACCACCGAAAGAATTGAAAATGAAAGTAGCAAAGGCGCAATTCACCGGGAAGAATTGGAAAACGAATGAAGATACTTGAGGGGATTTAGATACATGAGAACGAAGAGATCATGAACTGATTAGAGGATATTTGGACGATGCACTGGAAGAATTCAAGAACGAGAGTTGAAAGCTGCGAATGAATAATTTTGAGACGATGGGCTACGGAGAATCAATCTGAAAAGACTCTTGAATTGCTCCGAATGGGTGAAAAGAATTTCTCACGATCGAAGCAAATATGGGGATGGCATGAAGCTAGAACCATGAATCTTCAAGAGAGTGGACCAAGATTTAAGAGAAACTCTTGTTCGGTCTTTTGTGTTGAGAATGACGATGAGAAACACCACCATGAGTTGTTGAGACACTCTGGAAGGATTAAAAGAAAGAAAAAAAATTGAGCCAAAGATGAAAAGAATTTGAAAGATCTTGGAGAAGGACATATGACTTATGATAATTCATTCTTACGTCAAACTTGGAAAAGAATTTGGGAATGGCTCCAGGAAAATTAGAAGAGTCAGGTAAGATCCTGGAAAAAGACCTGTGGGTTAGGGCCCACTCAAAAGAACACACCGTTGAACGATTTAAAAGAGAGATTGCGTCGATTGAATTAAATGGCTTGAATGAGGTAAACACCTCGAAATAGTTAGAATTGAGTGCAGAGTGGAAACACGAATCTTCAGAGATATCTTCAGCACTCTGGAACAATTGAATAGCAAGCGGGGAATGATTAAGAGATCACCGGCATACGCAAACACTTGAAACGAGGAAGGGAATATGATCAACACCGAAAGCTTGAGTTAAATCCACCAGAGAAGAAAAGAGATGAAGAATAATAAACTTGAAGCTCGTGAGCATCTTCACGAGGGATCACCGGATCAGAACATTGATTGAAAAGGTTGAAGTGACTTCACATGAATAAATGGATACATGATTAAAATATATGAGTCCTTGAAGAAATAAGGGTGGGAGGGCGGGAAAACAAAG
Source organism: Aegilops bicornis (assembly GCA_021605145.1). Lineage (NCBI taxonomy): Eukaryota > Viridiplantae > Streptophyta > Magnoliopsida > Poales > Poaceae > Aegilops > Aegilops bicornis. The sequence goes on from CM038673.1 coordinate 720,081,458, forward strand.
ACAACTTGGGACGGATGGAAGAAACGCCGTTGAGAAAACATGGAAATGATCTTGCGGATGGGGAGAATGATGGGATCATCTCGAAGAGAAGCGCACCGGTTGGAAAAGAATTAACATGGCAATCTCGATGATCAAGAAGGATTAGTATTCACATAGCAATATGAGAACACCGTTTAGGAAAGGTATGGATTCAACATTTGACTTCGAAGCAACTCGAATACCACAAATAAAACAAAACAAAGGATTTGGCTTGCAGAATAAGCCGGAACAAACATATGATAGAGATTCCGTCCGAAGTTTTCATGGTGGGGCCCACACGGGCTCGATCGTACAACACCATCATGTACAAGGCAGTGCACATGACATACGAAGTATCCCCAAACCAGCATAGCCAAGGGCTCTTTAAGACACAACGAGACCACTGTAAAAACGACCGTGGATACGAGGAACACTAGACGTCGAACCCCAATCTCATATCATGCATCTGTCGAAAAGATATTCTAGGAGCTACTTGAATTCCCACCTATAAAACTCCCGAAACTTTCTGGTTATGCAATCTGGTGTTGGGGATACAGGGGAAGCAATATATATCTCACCCAAAACTAACAATTCCTACATCCAAGCTGTATCCATCCGTCAACACATAACCAAGAAAACTCCGGAAATCGTGTACCTCAACCTTCGAAAAGCATCCGTTATACGAGCTATGGCAATACTCCCGAACTCCCGCCCCAGTACTGGGTGGCGTCGAGGTTATCTCACCAACAACTGCATAAAAGAGATTTTCGATGTCGACAAAACTCAGGTATTCCAGAACTGCAACGATAAAATTGTGACGACAACACCTCGGAGCTCAACTCCCCGGGTCACTGCCATATAAAAGACAGGAGGCACCAAGAACAATGTTCTCGTCACAAAACCATCGGAACGATTCCAAGATACCCGCGTGATCCTAAATTTTTTTTAGTGAAATTTGAGGAGAGGAAAGTCAAAACATCTACGTCAGGAGACCTCACCAGAGCGACGAAGGGACTGAGGAGTAAAAATAATCCTACTCTCCGATATATATAATCCTAAGACTCAAAACACTTTTGTTCTAGACTCAACAACGCCAGCGATTCGATCAAGCAGGGGGCTCCTAAGTCGGGGATGGCTCTGATTACCAACTTATAACACCCACTATGTGGCTATATCTCCCACGTGTCGAAGCACGACTTAGAGGCATAACCGCATTGTGGTTTTGTCGCAAGAAGGGTCATCTTCACACGATCCCATGTAATTAATGAACAAGACTGGGATAAAGAGTTGGCTTACAATCGCCACTTCACACAATGAACATAAATAAATCATACATCATTCAGAGTACACACATAGTCCGACTACGGACGAGGCCAAAAGAAAAGAAGATAACCCAACTGCTAGATCCCCGATCGTCCCAACTGGGCTCCACTACTGATCAACATGGAACGAAACATAGCAACGACCAAGATCTTCGTAGAGCTCCCATCTGAGCTCGGTTGCATCATATGCACTGGTATCATCGGCACCTGCAACCATTGGTAGTCTCTGGTGAGTCACGAGGACTCAGCAATCTCAAAACCCGCGAGATCAAGACTATTTAAGCTTATGGGTAGGAAGTGGTAATGAGGTGGAGTTGCAGCAAGCACTAAGCTAATAAGGTGGCTAACATACGCAAATAAGAGCGAGAAGAGAGCAAACGGAACGGTCGTGAAGCTAGCAATGATCAAGAAGTGATCCTGAACTCCTACTTATGTCAAGCATAACCCAGAACCGTGTTCACTTCCCGGACTCCGCCGAAAAGAGACCATCTCGGCTACACACACGGTTGATGCGTTTAATTCAGATCTGGTGTCAAGTTATCTACAACCGGACATTAACAAATTCCCATCTGCCACATAACCGCGGGCATGGCTTTCGAAAGATAATACCCTGCAGGGGTGTCCCAACTTAGCCCATCACAAGCTCTCACGGTCAACGAAGGATATTCCTTCTCCCAGGAAGATCCGACCAGACTCGGAATCCCGGTTTACAAGACATTTCGACAATGGTAAAACAAGACCAGCAAGACCACCCGCTGTGCCGACAAATCCCGATAGGAGCTGCACATATCTCGTTCTCAGGGCACATCGGATAAGCGAAGTGTACAGGTATCGACGTAATCCAAGTTGCCAAGGAATGGTCCCGCACAGTGCTCTAGTTTGGACCAACACTCGGAGGAGCACTGGCCCAGGGGGTAAAATAAAGATGACCCTTGAGTCTGCAGAACCCAAGGGAAAAAGGCTTAGGTGGCAAATGTTAAAACCAATGTTGGGCCTTGCTGGAGGAGTTTTATTCAAAGCGAACTGTCAAGGGGGTCCCATAAATCACCCAACCGCGTAAGGAACGCAAAATCAAGGAACATAACACCGGTATGACGGAAACTAGGGCGGAAAGAGTGGAACAAAACACCAGGCATAAGGCCGAGCCTTCCACCCTTTACCAAGTATATAGATGCATTAATTAAATAAGAGATATTGTGATAACCCAACATAATCCTGTCCATCATGGAGCAATCTTCAACTTCACCTGCAACTAACAACGCTATAAGAGGAGTTGAGCCAAAGCGGTAACATAGCCAAACAACGGTTTGCTAGGAAGGGTGAAAAGGTTAGAGGCTGACATGGCAATATGGGAGGCATGGTAAACAAGTGATAGGTAGCGCAGCATAGCGATAGAACGAAGCAACTAGCAAGCAAAGATAGAAGTGATATCGAGGGTAATTGTCATCTTGCCTGAGATTCCGCTAGGAAGCAGAACGAGTCCATGAAGAAGACAAACGGACGTAGTCGAACGAATCCTCACAACTCCGGAACGAAACCGAAGCTAACGAGAGAAGCAAACCGGAAAGAAGCAAACAACATGGTAAACACACAAGCATAAACATGGCATGATGCACAAACAAGTATGATGCATGTCCGGTTTAATGAGGCATGGCATGGCAATATGCACAAACAACACTACAAGTTAAGTGGAGCTCAATATGCAACGGGTTGCATATTGACGGAACACCACATCAATTATTTAGTTTATCTCTCGGTTAGGAACACAACAATATTACATGTTATATTAAACATGGCAAGAGGTGAAGCATAATTAAACTAACTATTTTAGGCAAATTTAAATGAGGCCGGAACAACAAACAACAATTCCGGAAAATCCCCACATGTCATTTAGCAATTTAATGCAAACACAATTTTAAGCATTTAAATGTTGTTATCATGATGCGGATGACATATGAAAGTTTTATGCAATTTTTATGAAAATGTTGACATCTAATATGATAGGGAGCATTTGGTCGCCATGGCAGAACAAAAGGGGTGCCACGACAACGATAACGAAAATGGTGCCACGGCAACATATCGGTTCCGGTAGCTCACGGAGATACCGGTGCAAAAGAAGTGGGCGTGAGCGTGTCATGCAAGGATGGTGGGGTGCTCCTGGATTACCGGGTTCCCACGGGTCGACGGCATGTCAAACGAGGAGGAACGTGCATGAAGCAAATGGGCACGGTGCAAACATACGGTTCATCTCAGACAACATGCATTCATCCACGGGTCATTGTCTCGGCGGTTATACCTTTGAAGCGTGCATTTCGGGGCGGTTCAAAATCGTCGAGGGAAGTAGTCGTTCACGGGTCGTAGTGGAAGTAGACATTCTCGCGACTGAAGTTATACACGTCGGTGGTAGTCGAACTTGGCGGTCTTGGCGACGGTAGTCGTACATAGCTCGTAGTCTATGTAGTTGAACTTGACGAAACCCTCAACAATAGTAGTGGTGCATGTCATAGTGGAACTTGACGCATCCAACGTCTTCGGGTGTAGAGGTACTTGCGAAAACCGAGATGGTCTTGACGATCCGGTGAGACGACATGGTTCGGGGCGGTCTCGGTCTTGATGGTCCTTGAGTCCAATAATTACTAGGTGGTCTTGGCATCCATGACGGAAAACAAACGGGTGTGCACGGGATGCAACAGAAGGTGGTGGCCGCACACTCAGGGTTACAGCCTCGAGCGGCAGGTCGAGAAGCAGAGCAGCGGCTTGGAGTCGAAGGAACCTTGGCCGGAGCAGGAGGCGGGGCACCCAGGCGGCGGCAAAACCACGGCCAAGGTGGAGCAATGGACGTATCCGTTCGGAGCTGCAAGGAGGCCGGCACGAGAGAAGGCCGGGCAAGCTGCTCGTTCCCGAGGCCCGTCGTTGGAGGTGCAGCAGAGGAGGAGCCTGGGCAGCAAGGTGACGGCAATAGAGTAGCCGCGGGAGGCCGAGGGGAGCAGCGAGGTGCGGACACGGGCAGAGGAGAAACCCGTCGAGGAAGGAGAGGGCGCGCTGGACGAGGGGTCACCGGACCTGGCAATCTTCGGCGGCGGAACAGGAATGAACGGAGGAAGGACAGATGACTGGACGACGGCAGGGTCAGTAGGGGCACGGGGCTCAACGGCCTCGCGCGCAGCGGAGGGAGGAGGCGACGAGGGGAAGGTGCAGAGAGGAGAGGGGTCGGCAAGGCGAATGAGTCGGGGACGGCACGGGGGAAGGCTCGCCGGCCAGCGAGGTCGACGGCGGCTGGCGGAGCTGGTTGACTGCGGCGGATCGGGCGAGGCACCAGCGTACGTAGGTGGTGGCGGCGCACTGGAGGGAACGAGGGTGAGGGAGATGGGGATCGAGGAGAGAAGTGGGATCAGGCTAGGGTTAAGCAAGGGCACGGCTGGGCCAAGATGCAAATGGGCCGGCCTGGTTGCTGGGCTGCATGGCTGCTGGGCTTCTTCTCTCCCTCTACTCTTTTATTTTGCAAAACAGAAAATACCAAAGAGGAAAAGAATAGGAAAGGAAGTGTTTGGGATAGCATTTACGCATGGGGGTAATTTTCCCGGACTCATAAAAAAAAGAGCTTGATCCAAGAAAACTATAAATGAGCATGTGTGCGAAGATTGGATTCGAACTCGTTTGAAATAAATTCAAATGAGTTTGAATAAGAAGTGCGCATTTGAAAGGTCCAAAAATGTTGATATTTTTGGTGGGGCTCCGGTAAACAGAGAAACAATTATTGACAAGGTTTTGAGGTCAACTCGGAGCAGAAAAAGGCATGGGATTTATTTTGCACGTGTGTTATGGTGAATCCCAAAGAATGGAATACTTTGTTATAGCTCCCTAATAATATTGGGAGGATATGTTATAAAGATAAAACACCATGTGAATTCCCTCGATTTAAATGGACCGAAGATCCATACAATTTTATTTAGATGAGTTATAATATTAATGACATGATGGCATGATGCAATGCAAAAGATGCAACAAACAAAACAAATCACATGACGAAACTGGGAGTACCTGGAAGTCTTCTGGAGCATCGGTCTCGGGGCGTCACATTACCTCCTATTGAAGAAATACATGGTCTTAATTACCGCCTGTTGGAGAAACACATGATCTTGATCCATTACCTATTAAAGAACCTCCTGATCCCGATAACCCGACACAGGTAGTAAAGGTAAATTCTCTCTATAGATATGATAAAGCTGAAGTCCCTCCTACTAAAATTGCTAGTTAGTGCTTGGATGAGTTTGATAACTTTATGTTTAAGCAAGAAGACTTCAATGCTTATTTTGGTAGGCAATTGAAACAAAATTCCTATATGATTAAACACTTGGGTGATTATATGGCTGGTGTTAGATGTGAACTTAAACTTGTTAGCAAACATGCTTCTATGGTCACCACCCAAATGGAACAAGTACTTAAAGCTCAAAAAGAATTGCTTGATGAAATGAATAGTAAGAAAAATGATTATGCTGTTAGAGTGGCTACTAGAACTGGTAGAATGACTCAGGAACCTTTGTATCCTGAAGGCCACCCTAAGGAATTGAGCAAGATTCTCAGAGAAATAATACTGATGTGCCTAGTTCTTCTAAAAGGAAGAAAAATAAAAATGATAGGACTTTGCAAACTTGTAGCGAACCTATTGCTGAACCACCTGAGAATCCAAATGATATATCTATTTCTGATGCTGAAACACAATCTGGTAATGAACATGAACCTAGCGAAAATAATAATAATGATGATGATGCTCAACCTAGTAATGATAATGATGTAGAAGTTGAACATGCTGTTGATCTTGATAACCCACAATCAAAGATTCAACGTTATGATAAGGGAGACTTTGTTGCTAGGAAACATGGTGTCGGTGTCAAAACTGGCGGATCTCGGGTAGGGGGTCCCGAACTGTGCGTCTAGGCGGATGGTAACAGGAGACAAGGGACACGATGTTTTTACCCAGATTCGGGCCCTCTCGATGGAGGTAAAACCCTACTCCTTCTTGATTAATAGTGATGATATGGGTAGTACAAGAGTAGATCTACCACGAGATCAGAGAGGCTAAACCCTATAAGCTAGCCTATGGTACGATTGTTGTTCGTCGTATGGACTAAAACCCTTTGGTTTATATAGACACCGGAGAGGGCTAGGGTTACACAGAGTCGGTTACAATGGGAGGAGATCTACATATCCGTATAGCCCAGCATGCCATCCACCCCAAGGAAAGTACCATCCGGACACGGGACGAAGTCTTAAATCGGTTATCTTCATAGTCCAAGAGTCCGGCCGAAGGTTATAGTCCCGCCATCCGGACACCCCTAATCTAGGACTCCCTCAAGAGCTCCCTAAACCAGGCTTCAATGACGCATTTAGTCCGGCGCCCAGATTGTCTTCGGCATTGCAAGGCGGGTTCCTCCTCGAATACTTCATAGAAGATTTTGAACACAAGGATAGTGTCCGGCTCTGCAAAATAAGTTCCACATACCACCGCAGAGAGAATAATATTTACACAAATTCAACCTGCTGATGTATTCCGCAGCGTGACATCACACCACGGCCAAGCTTCTATTGAATCGTTTTTACTGTCCCAGCTTAGCGCACTTAGCGAGGCGGTTTCCTTGGCACGTCTTGTAGAAGCAGAGATCGTGTCCCCTTATTCCGGGATTCTCATCAATACAGGCGTGGGTAACCCAACCGTGCCATTAATTTACGGCGCTTGGGAGATAAGCGAGTTTTACCAGCTGGTGGGGGCACATAGTTTCGTTCGCCCATATAAGGGATAAGGATCCACCTTTTCCATCTACGCCTTCTTCCTCCTTTGCTTATCCATTTTCACAAGACTCGAGCTCCAGCGCCCAAGTCCGCACATCCCAGCTCTACCTTCTCCAGCCATGTCCGGAGCGGGAGGCAAGTGGATGGTCTCCTCCGTCACGGAGGGACACATCAAGAAGCGGAGGGAGGCCGGATACTTGTCTAACGACATCGCGCACCGGCTCCCAGACAAGGGGCAGCTCATCCCCACCCCCAAGCCCCATGAGAGGGTGGTGTTCCTCACCCATTCCCTCCGCGGACTAGGTTTCCCACTTCACTCGTTTGTCCCGGGGCTCATGTTCTACTATGGCCTGGATTTCCACGATCCGCCCTCAACTTCGTCCTCAACATCTCGGTGTTTATCGTCAGTGCGAGGCTTTCCTCCGCATCAAGCCCCACTTCGCTTATGGTCAAGACCTTCAATGTCAAGCCGAAGGTAGTGGGCGGCCAGCAAGCGGAGTGCGGAGGCGCCATGGTGGGCAAGATGCCCAACGTTACATGGCTCGAGGGCTCCTTCATGGAGACCATAAAGGGGTGGCAATCGGGGTGGTTCTACATCACCGAGCTGCGTGACCCTGAATGGGCAGCGGCCCCTGAATTCCGATCTGGCATCCCCATACGGCTCACCTCCTGGAAAGAGAAGGGCCTGTCGTGGGGTAATTCGGAAGAGCGGACCGGACTCCAAACCTGCGTCCAAGACCTGGTGGACAAAGAGGTTAAACTCGTCAACGTAGTCCAGGTCATGCTCATCCGCGGGATCCTCCCGTGTCAACGACAGACTTTTAACTTATGGGAGTTCAACCCAGCTCAGCACCAAACTCTGACCAGGCTGTTTGACACAACGCACAAGGATGCCTGGAAGGTGCTATTCAAGGGCGCCGAGGTTCCCCCTCCCATCACCGAGGATCGCGGATTCCGCGCGAAGCGCCAAGCCAGCGTAGTAAGCTTATTTTACCCTTTATGGGATTCTTGTTTTTCATAGTTTAACTCTATGCGGAATCTAAGCTCCCGTTCCTTTGACAGGAATGGAAGAAGAAGACCAGACAGATCAACTGTCCGACTCCTTTGCCGAAGATCCAGCAGACGCCCACTTGACAGGGCTGCTGGTCCCGACACCTTACGTGGTGCCGGAGAAGAAGGCCAAGAAGAAGGCCACGGGAATTTGAAAGAGTTCCCGGTGCCCGGTGGTGCCGGATTCATCGTCCGATGACTCCGAGGCGCACTCCTCCTCCGAAGACGAGGAGGAGGAAGAAGAAGCCTCTCCCCCTCCAGCGGGGGGAGGAATGAAAAGGAAGGCCGCCCCAACTGGGGGGCCGGAGGGTCCAAGAAGGGAAGGACCCTTCCTCCGGACTACTCCACCAACGCCGACGATGGCGAAGAGGAGTGGCCATCCAGGGCCAAGCCCCTGGCAAAATCGTAAGTATCCGGATACTAGAATAACTCATGGCGTTCCTTTACTGCACGATCTTCCGACGCCGAATGTAATCATGCGATCCGCTCAGTGGCCCAGCTCGACACTTCGTCGAGCGGATCCCTGGATTCGTCTGATGTGAAGAGCCTTTCACTTCCGACTGCTACCTCCCCTCGTCCTACGGACGATGCCGAGGTGGAGTCCCAAAAGGGTCCAAGCCAGGAGGAGGTGGTCCTGGCGGCGCGTCAAGGCGACCTCCCGGACTCCAGGTGCAAAGGGGATAAGACCCCCAAGGGCTCCAAGTCCGGCCCTAGGCCGGACACCGCACCGGAACCTTCAATGGTTCCGGAATCCGGCAGGCGGCCCCCTACTAAGAAGGGCAAGCCTACAACGACGGTGACCTCCGTCCAACCGGAGTCACCGGATATTCTGCTGGAGGTGTTTAACGGCGCCTCCATCGACGAGGAGCACTGCACTATTATCAGTGTGGTGATCCAGAAGTTTCAGTCCGCCGAGAGCGGGCTGACTGAAGCCTGTGCCAGCCTTCTAACAGGCTTTGAGGTATGTATTTAAGAAATGTAAAAATATTACCGCATAGACAGTAGCCCCTAATGCTCAATTTGGTGTTCGGAAAGAAAAGCCGAACTGAGGATCAAAATGATATACGTAGGAGTCTAACATAAGTATGTCAATATGGGAATGCAGTCAGGTTGCCGACTCTACCAAGACCGATCATGGAGGTCGATGCATTGAAGCAGAGCCTCGAAGGTCCGAGAACGAAGCTTGGCCCTACCAAGAAGCAGCTCGAGGACAAGGAAGGTAAGTAATACCTTATGTAAGTATATAAAAAGATGTGGTTGCAAAAATAACAGGACCAACGTGGGTATTACATAGGGCCACAACCTGTGTGGCAACCTCAAGGAAGCGCTGTCCAAGGTCAAGAAAATGCGGCCGGGGAGCGTACCCAGCGAGAGAAGCAGGAGGCGCGGGTGGCGGAGGTGCAGCAAGAGCTCCAGGCTCTCGCGGAAAAACACAAGAGTTTGGAGCTTGACTCAAAGACTCGAGAGTCTGAGCTCGCCTCGGCGCTTGAGAGCGCCAAATCTGCCAAGGTCGAAGCCCAAAAAGCCCTCCAGGAAATTGAGGCGATGAAGAAGATAGCGGTGGGTAAGGCATTCTTTATGCAAAGCAAGCACGTGAATGTGAATTACCTGTTACTTACCCGAGTCTGGAGCTCTCCAGGAGCATTCGCAGATCTTACCTGGAGGGTGTCCGACGCTGTCGCATTCTACCGAGCCGAAGAGGGTAGCTCGACGGAGAAGGTGTTCTGGTCTCAGTATGCTGAGGCCGGACACCCGATACCCTTGAGGGACCAGCTGAAGCAGCTTGTCGAGCTCCATAAGGTGGCCGAACAGGCCATGAAGGGTCTCGTAGTCCGGCTGTGGCCTGGGGAAGCCATGCCTGGGAGCTACTTCGGGCTGGTAAGGAGGCTGGTGGATGCCTGTCCAAGGCTTGAAGTCATCAAGCGCTCCATATGCATCGAAGGTGCTCAGAGGCCTTGCCCGTGCTAAAGTGCACTGGGGCAAGATGGACGCCGAGAAGCTTGTGACGGACGGACCACCGCCGGGCAAGGAGCATCGCAAGCCCGAGATGAATTATGAGGGCGTCTCAAGGGTGCCCGCCAGATAGCGGATGAGTGCTCCAAAGATGTAATTTTGAGTAAACTCGCATTTGTGATCCTGTACTGGAAACTTGTTCATATGTGCTAAGCAACGCTTTTGAATTTAAAATATTACCTTCAGGCGGCCGTTTATTAAATTTGAGAGATGGCGAGTCGTCGGCTTACGCCCCCATGCCACGAAAGTCTTTGGGGTGTTCGGGATAAACTTGAGCGCTCTTTATCCCATTATTGGGTCCTTAGAGGGAGGCGCTCAACACAACGAACAAGGTAATCGGGCTATACTGCTTGAACACTCTCACTTAGCCATAGAATTCTATAATTTTAAATTTCGGCGAAGCCGCTAGTATTCGGGAGACCGATTTCGGGGCGCTATCCACGCCTAGGCTGGACAAAGCCGACTCCTCGCTCTAAGCGGCATAAGTCTTTAGGGACTCGAAAACCTCTCCAACAGCGACCAGCTCTCGCCCTATCATGACGGTCAGTTTTAGCTTTCTCCATCGAGGTGCTTAGCCCAGCTCAACCAGAACACGATCGCGATGGTTCTCCCAGTGCTACCTTAGCCGATATAACAGAACGTAAGGTACCAAAACATGGGAGCCGGCCAAACCCAACTATTGACCCAAGACATGATTCGGAGCCGATGCATATAATACTATAAGTTCGGGGTGCCGCACTCATGAGAGTGTTTGGACTTCTCACAACATATTCTGGGGTACGTAAGCCCCTGGTGTATTGGCCGTACCAAATTGTACGGTTGCATAATGTCATAACTGAACATATTTTTATATAAAAAAGGAATGCAATACTAGACAAAAGCTATGTATTGTTTATTCAAAAAGTCTGCGGTAAAAGCAGAACGATACAAATAGTGCGATAAGCAAGAGATGGGACTATTTGACATGTCAACCTCCAGGGCGAGCTGCGGATGATATGTGAAACAAGTATACTTGCTCGTTATAGAGACCACCTGGACACTCGACGAAGCTTTCAAGGCCCCGGCTGTGGCATCGTGTGTTCGGCGATTATACTGCCGGACAGGCCTTCCGGAAAGTGGAGTCCTGAAAGTAAGAGAAAAGAATGACAAAATTGGGAGCCCCTGGTGCGGTTGAGCCGCATTTTGGGCATGCCGTGGTCGTGCCCCTCCCCCTATGCCCATGGTATTTCCAGAGCGTAGTTATGTACGCGTAGTACCGGTTTCGCAATTTCGCGAGGGCTGGGGTTGGGGCCGCATTGCTCTGGCGATGCTTTCGGAACGTGCCAGCGGTATTGTTGTAGGTTACTCTGTGCGCAGCTTGACGGTGTCCGGACGTTTAATCGCCAGTCTTGGAGAATTGCCTTGAGAGGCTGCTTTGTACTTCCGCGCGAGGGTCAGCCGTATGCTCCTCCATTTGGAGAGAGCGTTCGGTGTTTCCATTGACCATAATGACTCCTCGAGGGCCTGGCATCTTGCGCTTGAGGTATGCGTAGTGCGGCACCACATTGAACTTTGGAAATGCGGTTTGTCCGAGCAGTGCGTGATAGCCACTGCGGAACGGGACTATGTCGAAGATTAACTCCTCGCTTCGGAAATTATCCGGGGATCCGAGGACCACTTCAAGTGTAACTGAGCCTGTACAGTTGGCCTCTACACCTGGTATGACACCTTTAAAGGTCGTCTTTGTGGGTTTAATCCTTGAGGGATCTATGCCCATTTTTTGCACTGTCTCCTGATAAAGCAGGTTCAGGCTGCTGCCATCCATAAGGACTCTAGTGAGGTGAAATCCACAATGATTGGGTCTAGAACCACGCGGTGAATCCGCCATGTCGGATGCTAGTGGGTGGTCCTTCGATCAAAAGTGATCGGGCAAGAGGACCATGGGTTGAACTTTGGGGCGATCGGCTCCAACGCATATACGCCCCTCGAGTGCACGCTTCGCTCCCTTTTGGCTATGTGGGTTGCGTATATCATGTTCACCATCCGCACTTGTGGGGGGAAGCCCTTCTGTCCCCTATTGTTCGGAGGCCGGGGCTCCTCCTCGTCATTGCTATGCAGCCCCTTGTCATTGTTTTCGGTGTTTAACTTGCTCGCTGCTTGAACACCCAACAATCCCTGTTGGTGTGGTTGGCTGGTTTTTTGGGGGTGCCGTGTATCTGGCACGAGCGATCGAGTATTCGGTCCAAATTGGACAGGCCCGGAGTATTTCTTTTGAATGGCTTTTTCCGCTGACCGGGTTTAGAGCCTCTGAATCCGGCATTAACTGTCGTATCCTCAACATTGTCGCCGTTAATGCGGCGCTTTTGCTTGTTGCGACGCGACCTGCCAATGATGTCCTTGGTATCCGAATTACCAGGGCTCTTGGTCATGTTATTACTACGAGCTAGCCAGCTGTCTTCTCCCGCGCAAAAGCGGGTCATGAGTGTTGTGAGGGCTGCCATGGATTTCGGCTTTTCCTGTCCTAGGTGCCGGGCCAGCCACTCGTCATGCATGTTATGCTTGAAGGCTGCAAGGGCCTCTGCGTCCGGACAGTCAACTATTTGATTTTTATTGGTTAGGAACCGTGTCCAGAATTGTCTGGCCGATTCCTCTGGCTGCTGAATTATGTGGCTTAGGTCATCGGCGTCTGGTGGTCGCACATAAGTGCCCTGGAAGTTGTCGAGGAATGCGGCTTCCAGGTCCTCCCAACAACCAATTGATTCTGCTGGCAAGCTGTTAAGCCAATGTCGAGCTGGTCCTTTAAGCTTGAGTTGGAGGTATTTGATGGCGTGTAGATCATCGCCGCAGGCCATGTGGATATGAAGGAGATAATCCTTGATCCATACCGCCGGATCTGTTGTGCCATCGTCTGTGTCGATCTTTACGGGTTTGAAACCCTCGGGGGTTTGATGATCCATTACTTCATCTGTGAAGCATAGTGGGTGTGCGGCGCCTCTGTATTGGGCTATATCATGACGTAGCTCAAATGAGCTTTGTCTACTGTGTTCGGCCCGGCCGGATTTACAATATCCGGCATGATGGTTATCGTCACGTGTCGTGGGGCGCCCACGCGATCCATAGATCGATCTTGTTTGCCTTGCCATGTCCTCCAATATATCTCGCAGGTCTAGCGCATTTTCCCATGCCTTGGTATTTTTGGAGCGACGCCGTGGTGCGGCTTGAGCAGAGGGCCGAGAGGCCTCTCTGTCGCGGCCACGGGGTGGCCGGTCGTCCGCATCATGCGCTGGTGATCTAGGTCTAGTTGCTTCCTCCTCTAATCAGGGTAGCAGCCTGCGTTTTGGGTAGCTCTTGGAGGGGCGTTCGAGTTCGTACTCTTCGGCTGCAAGGACTTCAGTCCATCTGTCGGCTAGCAAGTCTTGGTCAGCTCTGAGCTGCTGCTGTTTTTTCTTGAGGCTGCTCACCGTGGCCATAAGCCTGCGTTTGAAACGCTCTTGTTCGACGGGATCCTCAGGCACGACAAATTCGTCGTCGTCGAGGCTTGCCTCGTCTTCGGAGGGAGGCATGTAATTATCGTCCTCTACCTCTCTGTCTGCTGCTCTCTCATGAGGGCTGGTTTCTCCATTCTCCTGCGCTGAATCCTTCTGGAGGGGATTGTCTTCGGCACTGTCCAGGGTGTTATTATCTCCCGTGCCGGAATCGCCGTTTTTGCTGTGGTGGGATTTAGAGCGGCGCCGCTGACGCCGGCGCTTAGGCTTTTTCTTGGAGGGGTCATCCTCCGTTGTTCCATCGCCGTTCCCTTCTTTTGGGGGGTCCACCATGTATATGTCATACGCCAAGGTGGCCTTCCAATGCCCTGTAGGCGCTGGTTCTTGGTCGTCTCCTGCATCGGCGTCCATACCGTCGATGTCTTCAGAGTCGAAGTCGAGCATGTCGGTTAAATCATCAACAGTGGCTATGAAGTGGGTGGTGGGTGGGCTTTGAATTTCTTCGTCGTCCGCATCCCAACCTTGATGACCATAGTCCGGCCAGGGCTCTCCTGATAAAGAGAGAGACTTTAGTGAATTTAGAATGTCGCCGAAAGGAGAGTGCTGAAAGATGTCCGCGATGGTGAACTCCATGATCGGCGCCCAATCGGATTCGATTGGCAGGGGCGTGGAAGGTTCGGAGTATGGAGAGGAGTCCGGCACCCTGGAGTCATGAGCTTCGCAAAGGACAGGTATGGTGTTCGGCTCGATCGCCATAGAGATTGCAGCCCCCGAGGCGGTGTCCAGCCACCCGTCCTCGATTGGCGCAGTCGGCTCCGAGCTAAGGGTCAGACCAGACACTGGTGCGGCCTCCAGGGCACTGTTCGGCGGTAGAGCTAGATCATGCACATCGTGACAGTGCGCCGCGCTTGGCTGTGGCTCGAATCCGTCGATGATCAAGTCTCCGCGGACGTCAGCCGTGTAGTTCAAACTTCCAAATCTGGCCCGATGGCCAGGGGCGTAGTTTTCGATCTGCTCCAGATGGCCAATCGAATTGGCCCGCAGTGAAAAGCCACAAAATACGAAGATCTGTCTAGGGAGAAAAGTCTCTCCCTGGACCGCATCGTTGTTAACGATCGAAGGAGCCATCGGGCCTAAAGATGACAACACAGAGGAACTCTCAATGAAAGCACCAATGTCGGTGTCAAAACCGGCGGATCTCGGGTAGGGGGTCCCGAACTGTGCGTCTAGGCAGATGGTAACAGGAGACAAGGGACACAATGTTTTACCTGTGTTCGGGCCCTCTTGATGGAGGTAAAACCCTACTCCGCTTGATTAATATTGATGATATGGGTAGTACAAGAGTAGATCTACCACGAGATCGAGAGGCTAAACCCTAGAAGCTAGCCTATGGTATGATTCTTGTTCGCCCCACGGACCAAAACCCTCTGGTTTATATAGACAATCGAAGAGGGCTAGGGTTACACAGAGTCGGTTACAATGGGAGGAGATCTACATATCCGTATCGCCAAGCTTGCCTTCCACGCCAAGGAAAGTCCCATCCGGACACGTGACTAAGTATTCAATCCTCAGATCTTCATAGTCCAGAGTCCGCCAAAGGTTATAGTCCGCCCATCCGGACACCCCTAATCCAGACTCCTCAAGAGCCCCTGAACCAGGCTTCAATGACGACGAGTCCGGCGCGCAGATTGTCTTCGGCATTGCAAGGCGGGTTCCTCCTTAGAATACTTCATAGAAGATTTTGAACACAAGGATAGTGTCCGGCTCTGCAAAATAAGTTCCACATACCACCGCAGAGAGAATAATATTTACAAAAATTCAACCTGCTGACGTATTCCGCAGCGTGACATCACACCACTGCCAAGCTTCTATCCGAATCGTTTTTACTGTCCCACCTCAGCGCACTTAGCGAGGTGGCTTCCTTGGCACGTCTTGTTGAAGCAGAGATCGTGTCCCCTTATTCTGGGATTCTCATCAATACGGGCGTGGGTAGCCCAACCGTGCCATTAATTTACGGCGCTTGGGAGATAAGCGAGTTTTACCAGGCTGGTGGGGGCACATAGTTTCGTCCGCCCATATAAGGGGATAAGGACCCACCTTTTCCATCTATGCCTTCTTCCTCCTTTGCTTATCCATTTTCGCACACGCGAGCTCCAAATACCTAAGTCCGCACATCCCACCTCTACCTTCTCCAGCCATGTCCGGAGCGGGAGGCAAGTGGATTGTCTCCTCCGTCACGGAGGGACACATCAAGAAGCTGAGGGAGGCCGGATACTTGTCTAACGACATCGCGCACCGGCTCCCAGACAAGGGGAAGCTCATCCCCACCCCCAGGCCCCATGAGAGGGTGGTGTTCCTCACCCATTTCCTCCGCAGACTAGGTTTCCCACTTCACTCGTTTGTCTGGGGGCTCATGTTCTACTACGGCCTGGATTTACATGATCTGGCCCCGAACTTCGTCCTCAACATCTCGGCGTTTATCGTGCAATGCGCAGGCTTTCCTCCGCATCAAGCCCCACTTCGCTTATGGCTGAAGACCTTCAATGTCAAGCCGAAGGTAGTGGGCGGCCAGCAAGCGGAGTGCGGAGGCGCCATGGTGGGCAAGATGCCCAACGTTACATGGCTCGAGGGCTCCTTCGTGGAGACCATAAAGGGGTGGCAATCGGGGTGGTTCTACATCACCGAGCCGCATGACCCTAAATGGGCAGCGGCCCCCGAATTCTGATCTGGCATCCCCACACGGCTCACCTCCTTGAAAGAGAAGGGCCTGTCGTGGGGTGATTCGGAAGAGCGGACCGGACTCTAAACCTGGGTCCAAGACCTGGTGGACAAACAGGTTAAACTCGTCAACGTAGTCCAGGTCATGCTCATCCGCCGGATCCTCCCGTGTCAACGACGGGCTTTTAACTTATGGGAGTTCAACCCGGCCCGGCCCCAAACTCTGACTAGGCTCTTTGACACAACGCACGAGGATGCCTGGAAGGTGCTATTCAAGGGCGCCGAGGTTCCCCCTCCCATCACCGAGGATCGAGGATTCCGCGCGAAGCGCCAAGCCAGCGTAGTAAGCTTATTTTACCCTTTGCGGGATTCTTGTTTTTCATAGTTTAACTCTATGCAGGATCTAAGCTCCGTTCTTTGATGTAATGGCAGAAGTAGACCCGACGATCATTGTCCAGCTCCTTTGCCCGAAGATCCAGCAGACGCCCACTTGACGGGGCTGCTGGTCCCGGCACCTTACGTGGTGCCGGAGAAGAAGGCCAGTAAGAAGGCCACGAGAATTAGAAAGAGTTCCCGGCGCCCGGTGGTGCCGGATTCATCGTCCGATGAATCCGAGGCGCACTCCTCCTCCTAAGACGAGGAGGAGGAAGAAGAAGCCTCTCCCCCTCCAGCGTGGGGAGGAATGAAAAGGAAGGCCGCCCCAACTGGGGGGGCTGGAGGGTCCAAGAAGGGAAGGACCCTTCCTCCGGACTACTCCACCAACGCCGACGACGCCGAAGAGCAGTGGCCATCCAGGGCCAAGCCTCTGGCAAAATCGTAAGTATCCAGATACCAGAATAACTCATGGCGTTCCTTTACTACAGTATCTTCTGATGCCGAATGTAATCATGCAGTCCGCCGCGGCGCTCGGCCGACGTCGAGCGGATCCTCGGATTCGTCGGACGTGAATAGCCTTTCACTTCCGATCGCATTCTCCTCGCCCCACGGACGATGCCGAGGTGGAGTCCCAAAAGGGTCCAAGCCAGGAGGAAGTGGTCACGGAGGCGCCAGCAAGGCGACCTCCGGACTCCAGTAGAAGGGGATAAGACCCCCAAGGGCTCCAAGTCCGGCCCTGGGCCGGACACCGCATCGGAACCTTCAATGGTTCCGGAATCCGGCAGGCGGCCCCCTACTAAGAAGGGCAAGCCTACGACGCCGGTGACCTCCATCCAACCGGAGGCACCGAATAATCTGCTGGAGGTGCTTAACGGCGCCTCCATCAACGAGGAGCACCGCACTATTATGAGCGTGGTGATCCAAAAGGTTCAGTCCGCCAAGAGCGGGCTGACTGAAGCCTATGCCAGCCTTCTAACAGGCTTTGAGGTATGTATTTAAGATATGTAAAAATATTACCGCATAGACAGTAGCCCCTGATGCTTAGTTTGGTCTTCGGAAAGAAAAGCCGAACTGAGGATCAAAAAGATATACGCAGGAGTCTAACATAAGTATGTCAATATGGGAATGCAGGCTGTGCTGCTGACCTCTGACCGATCGCTGGAGGTCGATGCATTGAAGCAGAGCCTCGAGCGGTCCGAGAACGAGCTCGGCCTTGCCAAGAAGCAGCTTGAGGACAAGGAAGGTAAGTAATACCTTATGTAAGTATATAAAAAAGATGTGGTTGCAAAAAATGACAGGACCAACGTGGGTATTACAGGGGCCACAAACCAGGTGGCAACCCTAAAGGAAGCGCTATCCAAGGCCGAAGAAAATGCGGCCGTGCAGCGTACCCTGCGAGAGAAGCAGGAGGCGCGGGTGGCGGAGGTGCAGCAAGAGCTCCAGGCTCTCGTGGAAAACACGAGAGTTTGGAGCTTGACTCAAAGACTCGAGAGTCCGAGGTCGCCTCGGCGCTTGAGAGCGCCAAATCTGCCAAGGCCGAAGCCCAAAAAGCCCTCCAGGAAATTGAGGCGATGAAGAAGATAGCGGCGGGTAAGGCATTCTTTATGCAAAGCAAGCTCGTGAAAGTGAATTACCTGTTACTTACCCGAGTCCGGAGCTCTCCAGGAGCATTCGCAGATCTTCCCCGGAGTGTGTCCGACGCTGCCGCATTCTATCGAGCCGAAGAGGGGAGCTCGACAGAGAAGTTGTTCTGGTCTCAGTATGCTGAGGCCGGACACCCGGTGCCCTTGAGGGACCAGCTGAAGCAGCTGGTCGAGCTCCATAAGGTGGCCGAACAGGCCATGAAGGGTTTCAGAGTCCGGCCGTGGCCTGGGAAGCCATGCACAGGAGCTACTGGGCTGGTAAGGCGGTGGTGGATGCTCGCCCAAGGCTTGAAGTCATCAAGCGCTCCGTATGCATCGAAGGTGCTCAGAGGCCCTTGCCCGTGCTAAAGTGCACTTTGGGGCAAGATGGACGCTGAGAAGCTTGTGACGGACGGAGCACCGCCGGGCAAGGAGCATCGCAAGCCCGAGATGTATTATGAGGGCGTCTGAAGGGTGCCCGCCAGTATAGCGGATGAGTGCTCCAAAGATGTAATTTTTGAGTAAACTCGCATTTGTGATCCTGTACGCTGAAAACTTGTTCATATGCGCTAAGTAACGCTTTTGAATTTAAAATATTACCTTCTATGCGGCCGTTTATTAAATTTGAGAGATGGCGAGTCGTCGGCTTCTGCCCCCATGCCACGAGTGCTGGGGTGTTCGGGATAAACTTGAGCGCTCTTTTCCCATTATTGGGTCCTTCGAGGGAGGCGCTCAACACAATGAACAAGGCAATCAGACTATAATGCTTGAACACTCTCACTTAGCCATAGAATTCTATAATTTTAAATTTCAATGAAGCCCCTAGTATTCGGAAGACCGAGTTCGGGGCGCTATCGACACCTAGGCCGGACAAAGCTGACTCCTCGCTCTAAGCGGCATAAGTCTTTAGGGACTCGAAAACCTCTCGAACAGCGACCAGCTCTCGCCCTATCATGACGGTCAGTTTTAGCTTTCTCCACTGAGGTGCTCAACCGGGGCACAATCGCAGTGGTTCTCCCAGTGCTACCTTAGCCGATATAACGGAACGTAAGTTACCAAAACAAGGGAGCCGGGCAAACCCAACTATTGACCCAAGACATGATTCGGACCCGATGCATATAATGGTATAAGTTCGGGTAGCCGCACTCAGGAGAGTGTTCGGACTTCTCACACCATATTCCGGCACGTAAGCCCCTGGTGTATTGGCCGTACCAAAGTGTACGGTTGCATAATGTCATAACTGAACATATTTTTATATAAAAAGGAATGCAATAATAGACAAAAGCTATGTATTGTTTATTCGAAAAGTCTGCGGTAAAAGCAGAACGATACAAATAGTGCGATAAGCAAGAGATGGGACTATTTGACATGTCCCCTTCTAGGGGCGAGCTGCGGGATGATATGTGAAATAAGTATACTTCTCGTTATAGAGACCACCTGGACACTCGACGTAGCTTTCTGCGTCACTAGTTGTTGCAACGTGTGTTTGGCGATTATACTGCCGGAGAGGCCTTCCGGAAAGTGGAGTCCTGAAAGTAAGAGAAAAGAATGACAAAATCGGGAGCCCCTGGTGTGGTTGAGCCGCATTTTGGGCATGCCGTGGTCGTGCCCCTCCCCCTATGCCCATGGTATTTCTAGAGCGTAGTTATGTACGTGTAGTACTGGTTTCGCAATTTCGCGAGGGCTGGGGTTGGGGCTGCATTGCTACGCGTGCTCGGAATGTGCCACACGGTCTTGTTGTAGGTTACTCCGGGCGCGCTTGACGGTGTCCGGATGTTTAATGGCCGGACTGGAGAATTGCCTTGAGAAGCTGATTTGTACTTCCGCCGCGAGGGCCGCCGTATGCTCCTCCGTTCGGAGAGAGCGTTCGGTGTTTCCATTGACCGCAATGACTCCTCGAGGGCCTGTCATCTTGAGCTTGAGGTATGCGTAGGGCGGCACCGCATTGAACTTTGCAAATGCGGTTAGTCCGGCGATGCGTGATAGCCAACGCGGAGCAGGACTATGTCGAAGATTAACTCCTCGCCGGAAATTATCACGGGGATCCGAAGACCACTTCAAGTGTAATCGAGCCTGCACTGATTGGCCTCTACACCTGGTATGACGCCTTTAAAGGTCGTCTTTGTGGGTTTAATCCTTGAGGGATCTATGCCCATTTTTCGCACTGTATCCTGATAAAGCAGGTTCAGGCTGCTGCCGCTGTCCGTAAGGACTCTAGTGAGGTGAAATCCGTCAATGATTGGGTCTAGAACCAATGCGGTGAATCCGCCATGACGGATGCTAGTGGGGTGGTCCCTTCGATCAAAAGTGATCGGGCAGGAGGACCATGGGTTGAACTTTGGGGCGACTGGCTCCAATGCATATACATCCCTGAGTGCACGCTTCCACTCCCTTTTGGGTATGTGGGTTGCGTATATCATGTTCACCATCCGCACTTGTGGGGGGAAGCCCTTCTGTCCCCCATTGTTCGGCGGTCGGGGCTCCTCCTCGTCATCGCTATGCAGCCCCTTGTCATTGTTTTCAGCGCTTAACTTGCTCGCTGCTTGAACACCCAACAATCCCTGTTGGTGTGGTTGGCTGGTTTTCGAAGTGCCGTGTATCTGGCACGAGCGATCGAGTATTCGGTCCAAATTGGATGGGCCCGGAGTATTTCTTTTGAATGGCTTTTTCCGCTGAACGGGTTTAGAGCCTCTGAATCCGGCATTAACTACCGTATCCTCAACATTGTCGCCGTTAATGCGGCGCTTTTGCTTGTTGCGACGCAACCTGCCAATGCTGTCCTTGGTATCCGAATTACCAGGGCTCTTGGTCATGTTATTACTACGAGCTAGCCAGCTGTCTTCTCCCGCGCAAAAGCGAGTCATGAGTCTTGTGAGGGCTGCCATGGATTTCGTCTTTTCTTGTCCTAGGTGTCGGGCAAGCCACTTGTCACGGACGTTATGCTTGAAGGCTGCAAGGGCCTCCGCGTCCGGACAGTCGACTATTTGATTTTTCTTGGTTAGGAACCGTGTCCAGAATTGTCTGGCCGATTCCACTTGCTGCTGAATTATGTGGCTTAGGTCATCGGCGTCTGTTGGTCGCACATAAGTGCCCTGGAAGTTGTCGAGGAATGCGGCTTCCAGGTCCTCCCAACAACCAATTGATTCTGCTGGCAAGCTGTTAAGCCAATGCCGAGCTGGTCCTTTAAGCTTGAGTGGGAGGTATTTGATGGCGTGTAGATCATCGCCGCGGGCCATGTGGATATGAAGGAGATAATCCTCGATCCATACCGCTGGATCTATTGTGCCATCGTATGAGTCGATGTTTACGGGTTTTAAAACCCTCGGAGATTTGATGATCCATTACTTCATCTGTGAAGCATAGTGGGTGTGCGGCGCCTCTGTATTGGGCTATATCATGACGTAGCTCAAATGAGCTTTGTCTACTGTGTTCGTCCCGGCCGGATTTACCATATTCGGCATGACAGTTATCGTCACGTGTCATGGGGCGCCCACGCGATCCATAGAACGATCTTGTTTGCCTTGCCCTGTCCTCCAGTATATCTCGCAGGTCTGGTGCATTTCCCCATGCCTTGGTATTTTTGGAGCGATGCCGGGGTGCGGCTTGAGCGGAGCACCGAGAGGCCTCTCTGTCACGGCCGCGGGGTGGCCGGTCATCCGCATGATGCGCTGGTGATTTAGGTCTAGTTGCTTCCTCCTCTAATCGGGATAGCAGCCTGCGTTTTGGGTAGTTCTTGGAGGGGCGTTCGAGTTCGTACTCTTCGGCTGCAAGGACTTCAGTCCATCTGTCGGCTAGCAAGTCTTGGTCAGCTCTGAGCTGCTGCTGTTTTTTCTTGAGGCTGCTCGCCGTGGCCATAAGCCTGTGTTTGAAACGCTCTTGTTCGACGGGATCCTCAGGCACGACAAATTCGTCGTCGTCGAGGCTTGCCTCGTCTTCGGAGGGAGGCATGTAATTATCGTCCTCTACCTCTCATGTCGCCGCTCTCTCATGAGGGCTGGTTTCTCCATTCTCTGTGCTGAATCTTTACGAGGGGATTGTCTTCGCACCTTTGTCCGGTGTTATTATCTCCCGGCCGGAATCGCCGCTTTTGCGTGGTGGGATTTAGAGCGGCGCCGCTGACGCCGGCGCTTAGGCTGTTTCTTGGAGGGGTCATCTTCCGTTGTTCCATCGCCGTTCCCTTCTTTTGCGGTGTCCACCATGTATATGTCATACGACAAGGTGGCCTTCCAAAGGCCTTTGTAGGCGCTGGTTCTTGGTCGCCTCCTCGCATCGGCCCCATACCGTCGATGTTTTCAGAGTCGAAGTCGAGCATGTCGGTTAAATCATCGGCGGTGGCTACGAAGTGGGTGGTGGGTGGGCTTTGAATTTTTTCACGTCCGCATCCCAACCTTTTGTCGACCATAGCCCGCCTGTGGCTCTCCCGAGCAAAGAGGGAGACTTTAGTGAATTCAGAATGTCGCCGAAAGGAGAGTGCTGAAAGATGTCCGCGGCGGTGAACTCCATGATTGGCGCCCAATCGGATTCGATTGGCAGGGGCGCGGAAGGTTCGGAGTCCGGAGAGGAGTCCGGCACCCTGGACTCACGAGCTTCGCAAAGGACAGGTATGGTGTTCGGCTTGATCGCCGTGGAGATTCCAGCCCCTGAGGCGGTGTCCAGCCACCCATCCTCGATTGGCGCAGTCAGCTCCGAGCTAAAGGTCGGAGCGGACACTGGTGCGTCCTCCAGGGCACTGTTCGGCGGCAGAGCTAGATCATGCCCATCGTGACAGTGTGGCGCGCTTGGCTGTGGCTCGAATCCGTCAAAGATCAAGTCTCCACGGACGTCAGCCGTGTAGTTCAAACTTCCAAATCTGACTTGATGGCCAGGGGCGTAGCTTTCGATCTGCTCTAGAAGGCCAAGCAAATTGGCCCGCAGTGCAAAGCCGCCGAATACGAAGATCTGTCCGGGGAGAAAAGTCTCGCCCTGGACCGCATCGTTGTTAACAATTGGAGGAGCCATCGGGCCTAAAGATGACGACACAGAGGAACTCTCAATGAAAGCACCAATGTCGGTGTCAAAACCGGCGGATCTCGGGTAGGGGGTCCCGAACTGTGCGTCTAGGCGGATGGTAACAGGAGACAAGGGACACGATGTTTTACCCAGGTTCGGGCCCTCTCGATGGAGGTAAAATCCTACTCGCTTGATTAATATTGATGATATGGGTAGTACAAGAGTAGATCTACCACGAGATCAGAGAGGCTAAACCCTAGAAGCTAGCCTATGGTATGATTGTTGTTCGTCCTACGGACTAAAACCCTCCGGTTTATATAGACGCCGGAGAGGGCTAGGGTTACACAGAGTCGGTTACAATGGGGGAGATCTACATATCCAGATCGCCAAGCTTGCCTTCCACGCCAAGGAAAGTCCCATCCGGACACGGGAAGAAGTCTTCAATCTTGTATCTTCATAGTCCAGGAGTCCGGCCAAAGGTTATAGTCCGGCCATCCGGACACCCCCTAATCCAGGACTCCCTCACATGGTAAAGAAAGAGAACCATGGGTTCAGAAACCCATGCCTTTTCCTCCCAAACCATCCAAGAAAAAGGATGATGAGGATTTTGAGCGCTTTGCTGAAATGATTAGACCTATCTTTTATGTATGTCGATTAACTGATGTGCTCAAAACAAATCCTTATGCTAAGTGTATGAAGGATATCATTACCAATAAGAGAAAGATACCGGAAACTGAAATTTCCACCATGCTTGCTAATTATACTTTTAAGGGTGGAATACCAAAGAAACTTGGAGATCCAGGAGTACCCACTATACCCTGCTCCATTAAAAGAAATTATGTTAAAACTGCTTTATGTGATCTTGGAGCCGGTGTTAGTGTTATGCCTCTCTCTTTATACCGTAGACTTGATTTGAATAAGTTGACACCTACTAGAATATCTTTGCAAATGGCTAATAAATCAACTGCTATACCTGTCGGTATTTGTGAGGATGTGCGTGTTGTGGTTGCAAACGTTACTATTTTAACAGACTTTGTTATTCTTGATATTCCCGAGGATGATAGTATGTCTATTATTCTTGGAAGACCCTTTCTGAATACTGCAGGGGCTGTTATTGATTGCAACAAAGGCAATGTCACTTTTCATGTTAATGGTAATGAGCATACGGTACACTTTCCGAGGAAACAACCTCAAGTCCACAGGATCAATTCTATTGGAAAAGTTCCATCGATTATTTTTGGAGGTTTTGAATTTCCTCTTCCTACTATCAAGAAGAAATATGATATACTTATTATAGGGGATGTGCATATCCTCGTTGAGGTAACATAGTGTTATTAGAAATCTCCGGTTCTATGTTAATCGGAATGAGTTTGTTAACAAGACCTGATCAACCTTGTTAGTGGATTCATTTTGATGATCATGAGACAGATGAAACTAGAAGGCACAACCTTCTGTACCCTCTTTATACTTTTTGTTATTTAGTTGAAATAAAGTAAAAATAGTATTTTTCTGTCTGTTTCCTGATTTATCTGTGCAATATAAAAATATCCCGAAAATAAAAGTCCTCAAAATGCCATGCCAATTTAATATGATTTTTTTTGGGAATATTTGAGGATTTACTTTGCAAAAATTACCGCGGGCGGAGCTGCCACCTGGCCATGAGGGTGGAGGGCGCGCCCTACCCCCCTGGGCGTGCCCCCCTGCCTCGTGGGCCCACGGTGGCCCTCCTCCACTTATTCCTGCACCCATCCTCTTCTTCTTCCTCCCACAAGCACGAATATCTGGCTCAAACATGAGTTTCAGCCCCCGTTGCTGTGATTTTCGATCTCCTTGCTCAAAGCACCTCTCGCAAAAGTTCTTGGGGAGATTTTTCCTTGGTATGTGACTCCTCCATTTTTCCAATTAGTTTTTGTTCTAGTGCTTTATTCATTGCAAATTTGTGCTGCATAGGTGACCAGGTTCTTGAGCTTGCTTGTCAATTTTATTTGGTTCCAAGTAGCTCTAATGCATGATAAAGGCTCTAGGCACTTGTAGGAGTAGTTGCTATCAATTTTATTGAAGTTGGTTCACTTTTGGTTTGAAGTTACTAAAATTTCAGAAATTTTCAGAGAAAACAATATGTTTAGGAAGATGTTCCAAGGTGGTTCTTCAAGGAAGCAAGGCCCCAGGCTTGCTATGCGTGATGCTGACGAGGAACCACCAAGAGACGCCCCCGCGAGGCCCTGTGAATGGCCTTCGGAAAATTTTATGGATCAAGCGGGAATTAAAGAGGAATTTAACACATATTTGCGTAATGCCGATCTTGTGGACTTCGAGGCAGACAAATGCCCACAGTATCATGATCTCACTAGTTCATTTGTGAGGAGGTTTGAGTTTTCATCTTCGCGTAATTCTCCTTCTGTCATGTTTGATCTTTATGATAAATCTTATACCATGGACTTAGAGGATTTCACTTTTGCTTGCAAACTCCCACAATGGGGTAGTACTGTTGATCCCCATAAATCTGAATTTAGAGACTTTCTTGCTAATATAACTGTGGGGGAATCTAGAGACATAACGCAAGCCACTATAGGGAGCATTCACTTTCCTGTTATACATGCTCTCTTCATATGTAGGTGCATAAATGCTAAGGATGAAGCATGTCACATGTGTGTCCCTGACCTTAGCATTCTTAGGAGTGCTGTGTTAGGAGATCAATCTTATCATATGGGAGCCATTGTAGCTCGTAGGTTGCATCATAATAGATACAACGGAGATTTCTTTGGAGGAATTTATGCAACTCGCTTAGCTAATTTTCTTGAGATAGACATTCGTGAGGGTGATATGGAGTTGCCCCCTACTTATTTAGATTTTGATTCTATGGTTTCCCACCATTTCGTCGAGAGGACTGATTCACCTCTCCAGTATCGACTAATCTTTAACAAACGGCATGTGGTCCGTATTACTCTTCCTGCTCCTGCTTTCTTTGATTCTCAGATAACAGGAAGATATGTTATTACCAGAGAGGAGGCAGATGAGTATGAGAGGAGAGCGGAGGCGGCTCGACGCCACGCTGCAGCTCAGGAGGCGATAGCCGCTGCATCGCAGTACGACCCCAACTACACCTGCGGGTATCAGCCAAGCTATCCCTGTCAATAGACCAACTTAGGCCAAAAGCCTAAGCTTGGGGGAGTACGTATTTCTCACCGACATTACATTTATGTTCACACACATGAATAAACATGTTTGCAATGACAATTAGAGATGATAGTTACTTATGCCATGCTTGATTAGCTATGAGTTATAATGGTTTACCTTGCGTGCCAACATGCTTTTAAAATGGTTGTGATGTGGTATACTGGGGTGGTATCCTCCTTTGAATGATTTAAGTGACTTGACTTGGCACATGTTCACACATGTAGTTGAAACAAATCAACGTAGCCTTCACGATATTTATGTTCATGGTGGATTATATCTTACTCATGCTTGCATCCAATGTTTATTAATTTTAATGCATGTTCATGACTGTTGTCGCTCTCTAGTTGGTCGCTTCCCAGTCTTTTGCTAGCCTTCACTTGTACTAAGCAGGAATACTGCTTGTGCATCCAATCCCTTAAACCCCAAAGTTATTCCATATGAGTCCACTATACCTTCCGATATGCGGTATTTACATGTCGTTCCAAGTAAATTTGTATGTGCCAAACTCTAAACCTTCAAATGAACATTCTGTTTTGTATGCTCGAATAGCTCATGTATCAACTATGGCTGCCCTTATCTTCCATGTTAAGCGGGTTATTCTCAAGAGGAGTGGACTCCGCTCCTCACTCACGAGAAAATGGCTGGTCACCGGGATGCCCAGTCCCATGCTTCATGCAACCTAAATCAAAATAATTGCAAACAAAACTCCCCCTGGGACCTGTTGATTATTGGAGGCACTCGTTGTTTCGATCAAGCCATAGATTGATGTTTGTTGGTGGAGGGGGAGTATAAACTTTACCATTCTGTTTGGGAACCGCCTATAATCTGTGTAGCATGGAAGATATCGCCATCTCTTAGTTGTTATGTTGACAATGAAAGTATGCCGCTCAAAATATTATTCAATCACTATTTCAAAACCGATCTCTGGCACCTCTACAAATCCCCGCTTCCCTCTGCGAAGGGCCTATCTATTTACTTTTATGTTGAGTCATCACCCTCTTATTAAAAAGCACTAGCTGGAGAGCGCCTCTTTCATTTTCATTCATTACTATTAATTTATATTGGGTATGACTGGATCTCTTTTACCATGAATTACAATGTCTAGTCAGTCCTTGATCTTTAAAGGTGCTCTGCATTTATGTTTTGCGGTCTCAGAAAGGGCTAGCGAGATACCATCTTGTTATATAATATTATGATTGTTTTGAGAAAGTGTTGTCATCTAAGATTTATTATTATGACTCGCTAGTTGATTATGCCATTGATATGAGTAAACATGAGACCTGAGAATTATTGCAAACGTGGTTAGTTATAATCTTTGCTGAAAACTTGAATGCTGGCTTGATATATTTACAACAACAAAAGCAAACAGAGTTTGTAAAAGTTTTTCTTTTCTCTTTCAGTTTGTCAACTGAATTGCTTGAGGACAAGCAATGGTTTAAGCTTGGGGGAGTTGATACGTCTCCGTCGTATCTACTTTTCCAAACACTTTTGCTCTCGTTTTGGACTCTAACTTGTATGATTTTAATGGAACTGACCCGGACTGGTGTTGTTTTCAGCAGAATTGCCACAATGTTGTTTTATGTGCAGAAAACAAAAGTTCTCGGAATGACCTGCAACTCCATGGGAGATCTTAGAAAAAACAAGAAAAAATCCTCGCCAAAGATGAAGACTAGGGGGCCCACACCGCCCACGAGTGGGGGCGCGCCTCCCGGGCGCGCCTCTACCTCATGGGCCCCGGAGACCCTCCGACACCAACTCCAACTCAATATATTCGCCGGAGAGAAAAATCAGAGAGAAGAAATCATCGCGTTTACGACACGGAGTCAGCCGCCAAGCCCTAAAACCTCTCGGAGGGCTGATCTCGAGTCCGCTCGGGGCTCAAGAGGGGGATTCGTCGCCGTCGTCATCATCAACCATCCTCCATTACCAATTTCATGATGCTCACAGCCGTGCGTGAGTAATTCCATCGTAGGCTTGCTGGACGGTGATGGGTTGGATGAGATTTATCATGTAATCGAGTTAGTTTTCTTAGGGTTTGATCCCTAGTATCCATTATGTTCTGAGATTGATGTTGCTATGACTTTGCTATGCTTAATGCTTGTCACTAGGGCCCGAGTGCCATGATTTCAGATCTGAACCTATTATGTTTTCATGAATATATGTGAGTTCTTGATCCTATCTTGCAAGTCTATAGTCACCTATTATGTGTTATGATCCGACAACCCCAAGTGACAATAATCGGGATACTTCTCGGTGATGACCATAGTTTGAGGAGTTCATGTATTCACTATGTGCTAATGCTTTGTTCGGTTCTCTATTAAAAGGAGGTCTTAATATCCCTTAGTTTCCATTAGGACCCCGCTGCCACGGGAGGGTAGGACAAAAGATGTCATGCAAGTTCTTTTCCATAAGCACGTATGACCATATTCGGAATACATGCCTACATTACATTGATGAATTGGAGCTAGTTCTGTGTCACCCTATGTTATGACTATTACATGATGAACCGCATCCGGCATAATTATCCGTCACCGATCCAATGCCTACGAGCTTTCCATCTACTGGTTTACGCTTATCTACTTTCTCGTTGCTATAGTTACAATCACTACAAAATACCAAAAATATTACTTTTGCTTTCATTACTCTTTTGTTGCCGTTACCACTACTATCATACTACTTTGCTACTAAATACTTTGCTGCAGATATTATGTTATCCAGGTGTGTGTGAATTGACAACTCAGTTGCTAATACTTGAGAATATTCTTTGGCTCCCCTTGTGTCGAATCAATAAATTTGGGTTGAATACTTTACCCTCGAAAGCTGTTGCGATCCCCTACACTTGTGGGTTATCACCGCGCCTCGGTGTCGCCGTCTCCCCCGACCCCATCTCTCTCCCCGCCCTCTGTAAGCACTCTCCCCTTCCTATCCCTCTTCTCTGCTTAGTATGAACCCTAGCTATTTAGTGCTAGTTAGTATGAACCCTAGTCTATTTTTAGTGCTAGTTAGTTAATTACTTATATGGTAATTAGGGCAGTAGTGGCCGGTCATGTTTGCAGGTTACACCTCCGAGTGGCCTATGTTTTGCCGGAGTGTTGATTCATTTCCGTTTCTGCAAATTTCAGGCGCTCGATATGTCCTATTTTAGCAAAGGTCATGCCGGATTTTTCCGTGAATTTTGGCATGACTTGTGCCAGAATATGTAGGAAATATCGAGTGCCCCGGATTTGTGTGTTGAGTATCCTGGTAGTTGTCTTCGATCGATTTTCAATTAATGTTTTAACTATGAACATAGGAAATGTCCGACGATGAAAAGGATTTCGATATTTGCAAATACTGCAAAGACGAGTGCGCCCTGTGCGACGGAATCTTCCTAAATGATGATAGGCGCTCAAAGATCAAGTCGACGAGAACTTCAAGTGGATACAGTAAGTCACAACGACAAGTCCTTTTTCGTAATTAAGCATGACATTTGCTTCATTTGCTTCAACTTATAATTTAAGCATGACATTAAGCATGAGAAGTCTTTTTTACTATTCTACTAGCGTATCCCCGCCATGCAAGAGTTTTTGTATTGGATAAGATAGGTTTCAACAGTACTATGGAGGAAAAGAAATTTTACTTGAAGACCGAGCATGGTTATATTTTCAACGTAAAATTATACAATTCAGACGACTACACCTATTTTGGATGCAAAACATGGCGAGCACTATGCAATACTTATGCATTTGAGCCTGATATGGTTATCACCTTTGATATTCATCCGGAAGATGATATTGAAGGTAATACCGACATTTGGGTCGATGTACAGACGCCTCCAGTTATACCATTATGTAAGTTTCTCAACCATATTTATGTCTTTGATATTGTTTATTCAAAAATATTTGACAACTAATTTTTATTGTCTGCTTATTTCGGTGCAAGCAAACATGTCCAGCGCTTGGTACACAGGATCAGATATCGTGGTTTGGGCTGAACTCAATCATGAGGAGCTCAGTCATTATGTTTCATGGCTTTATGGATCTTGATACTGTCAAGACAAATTTTCTTCCTGCATTTAGAAATGTTAGTACTGAAAACGTGTGACCAATAGTGTTCGTAATGAACTACGGTCACATCTATTTAGGAAGGATGGTAAGATTTTTATGTCCTCAGTGCATCTTTTCCATACATTATTTTTGAAGCTAAACTTCATTGCTAAGTATGTTACCTTACGATGTTCTTCAACAGGGACTCCCGATGAATGTTGTGCCTTATGGGATCGAGACTAAAGGTACCATGAGTATTATTAGCTTACGGCCAAGATATCCTATAGATTACTTTAGTGCATTCAAGATTAGCTTTAATGCTTAATAGTGCAAGACTGGACCAAATATGTGATGGGGGAGCGCAGAGAAGTACTAGGGGGCAGCAAACAGATGTGCTACCCACGATTAGGAGACAGGCTCATCTGCATGCTCCAACTTGATCAAGGAGGAGAGCTATACATGTTTTATGTTATTTTACCTAAGAGAGAGCAGCAGGAGTGATTAGCTAGCTAGAAATGAGTTTGAGGATGATGATGTGCTACACTATTACTATGATGATAAAATAGCTAGTGTTGGTGGTAATGACTATGATGATTATTATTAGCTAGTGTTAGTGGTGATTAAATAAATACTGTTGGTGGTAATGACTATGATGATGATTAAATAGCTTGTCTTTGGCGGATTAGATTCAAGTGGAGGCAACATGTGGTGCACATCGAAAGTACTACTAGTCCAAACTAGATCAAGTTTGGATTAGTAGTAAAGTTTTGACATGCACCACATATTGCCTCCACTTGAACCTAATCCACCTTCATTTGACACATTGTTATGGACATAATGATGTAAACCTCATAACTGGTATTGTACCAATATTTGTACGATGGCACATAAATACACTAAAAATAAAAAATAAAAAGAATACTAGTAGCGATGGAGAGAAAACACGCTGCAAGTAGTTACATTAGCAAGAGCGTGAGTGAACAAACGCTGCAGCTATTTGTCCTATAAAGAGCGCTGCAAGGGCACGCTACATCGCTAAGCAATAGTTGTAGCGCCTTATTAGTAGCGCGCCTACCCGCGCTACTAGTGAGCACAAAACGAACGCTACTGCTAGGGTTTTCCCTAGTAGTGGAGGCTCCTCAAAAGTCCCACGCACCTACACAAACACACAAAGAACTCGCAACCAACGCAATAAAGGGGTTGTCAATCCCTTCACGGCCACTTGCGAAAGTGAGATCTGATAGAGATAGTATGATAAGATAAATATATTTTTGGTATTTTATAATATAGATTGGAAAAGTAAAGATGCAAATAAAAGTATATTTAAAGCTTATATGATAAAAGATAGACCCGAGGGCCATAGGTTTCACTAGTGGCTTCTCTCAAGATAGCATAAGTATTACGATGGGTGAACAAATTACAGTCGAGCAATTGATAAAAAAGCGAATAATTATGAGATTATCCAGGCATGATCATGTATATAGGCATCACGTCCGTGACAAGTAGACTGACTCCTGCCTGCATCTACCACTATTACTCCACACATCGACCGCTATCCAGCATGCATCTAGAGTATTAAGTTGATAAGAACAGAGTAACACATTAAGAAAGATGACATGATGTAGAGGGATAAACTCATGCAATATGATATAAACCCCATCTTTTTATCCTCGATGGCAACAATACAATACGTGCCTTGCTGCCCTCATCCTTTGGGAAAGGACGCCGCAAGATTGAACCCAAAGCTAATCACTTCTCCCGTTGCAAGAAAGATCAATCTAGTAGGCCAAACCAAACTGATAATTTGAAGAGACTTGCAAAGATATCAAATCATACATAAAAGAATTCAGAGGAGATTCAAATATTTCTCATAGATAAACTTGATCATAAACCCACAATTCATCGGATCTCGACAAACACACCGCAAAAAGAGTTACATCAAATAGATCTCTACCAGAGAGGGGGAGAGCATGGTATTGAGATCCAAAAAGAGAGAAGAAGCCATCTAGCTAATAACTATGGACCCGAAGGTCTGTGGTAACTACTCACAACTCATCGAAAGGGCTATGGTGTTGATGCAGAAGCCCTCCATGGTCGATTCCCCCTCCGGCGGAGTGCCGACAAAGGCTCCAAGATGGGATCTCGTGGATACAGAAGGTTACGGTGGTGGAAATTGTTTTTCGTTGGCTCCTTGGATGTTTTCGGGGTACGTTGGTATATATAGGAGGAAGAAGTACGTCGGTGGCCGCCCGAGGGGCCCACGAGATAGGGGGTGCGCCCAGGGGGGTGGGTGCACCCTCCACCCTCGTGGCCGCCTCGGCTGCTTCTTGGCTTGCACTCCAAGTTCTTTGGATCACGTTCGTTCCAAAAATCACGCTCCCGAACGTTTCATTCTGTTTGAACTCCGTTTGATATTCCTTCGAAACTGAAATAGGCAAAAAACAGCAATACGGGCTGGGCCTCCGGTTAGTAGGTTAGTCCCAAAAATGATATAAATGTGTAAAATAAAGCCCATAAACATCCAAAAGGGGTAATATAACAGCATGGAACAATCAAAAATTATAGATACGTTGGAGACGTATCAAGCATCCCTGCTTAATTCCTACTGCCCCTCGAGTAGGTAAATGATAAAAACATAATTTTTGATGTGGAATGCTACCTAGCATAATTCTCAATGTAATTTTCTTTATTGTGGCATGATTGTTCAGATCCAAATGATTCAAAATAAAAGTTCATATTGACATAAAAAATAGTAATACTTCAAGCATACTAATAAAAGCAATCATGTCTTCTCAAAATAACATGGCTAAAGAAAGTTCATCCCTACAAAATCATATAGTTAGGCTATGCTTCATTTTCGTCACACAAAAATGTTCCCAAATTCTACACCCCCGATGACAAGCCAAGCAATTGTTTCATACTTAAATAATCTCAAACTTTTTCAACTTTCACGCAATACATTAGCGTGAGCCAT
Organism: Aegilops bicornis; assembly: GCA_021605145.1. NCBI lineage: Eukaryota > Viridiplantae > Streptophyta > Magnoliopsida > Poales > Poaceae > Aegilops > Aegilops bicornis. The sequence continues at coordinate 720,114,995 of CM038673.1, forward strand.
GGATATAGAACTATGGGTGGAATAGAATATGATGATGGGGATTGTGTGGAGAAGACAAAAAGGAGAAAGTCTCACATTGACGAGGATAATCAACGGGCTATGGAGATGCCCATCAATTAATGTCAACATGAGGAGTAGGGATTGCCGTGCAATGGATGCACTAGAGCTATAAATGAATGAAAGCTCAACAAAAGAAAACTAGTGGGTGTGCATCCAACTTGCTTGCTCACGAAGACCTAGGGCATTTGAGGAAGCCCATCGTAGGAATATACAAGCCAAGTTCTATAATGAAAAATTCCCACTAGTATATGAAAGTGACAACATATGAGACTCTCTATATGAAGAACATGGTGCTACTTTGAAGCACAAAATATGAGACTCGCTATATGAAGAACATGGTGCTACTTTGAAGCACAAGTGTGGAAAAAGAGATAGTAACATTGCCCCTTTTTATTTATTTTCTTTCCTTTTTTTCTTTTTTTTTCTTTGGCCTTTCCTTTTTTTCTTTCGGCCTTTCTTTTTTTTCTTTTTTTTCTTTTTGGGGACAATGCTCTAATAATGATGATCATCACACTTTTATTGATTACAAAACATGAATTAAAAACTCGAAACTAGAACAAGATATGACTCTATATGAATGCCTCCGGCGGTGTACCGGGATGGTGCAATGAATCAAGAGTGACATGTATGAATAATTATGCATGGTGGCTTTGCCACAAATACGATGTCAACTACATGATCCTGCAATGACAATATGACAAAAGTAATGCATGTCATGATGATAAATGGAACGGTGGAAAGTTGCATGGCAATATATCTCGGAATGGCTATGGAAATGCCATAATAGGTAGGTATGGTGGCTGTTTTGAGGAAGATATAAGGAGGTTTATGTGTGATAGAGCGTATCGTATCACGGGGTTTGGATGCACCGTGAAGTTTACACCAACTCTCAAGGTGAGAAAGGGCAATGCGCCAAATCAAGAGGCTAGCAATGATGGAAAGGTAAAAGTGTGTATAATCCATGGACTCAACATTAGTCAAAAGAACTCATATACTTATTTCAAAAATTTAGAAGTCATCAAAAACCAAGCACTACGTGCATGCTCCTAGAGGGATAGATTGGTAGGAAAAGACCATCGCTCGTCCCCGACCGCCACTCATAAGGATGCACAATCCAAGGACACTTCATGTTTCAAATTTGTTACATAACTTTAACCATACGTGCGTGCTATGAGACTTGCGAACTTCAACACAAGCATTCTTTAAATTCATAATCACCCAACTAGCATGAATTTAATATCACTACCTCCATATCTCAAAACACTTATCAAGTATCAAATTGATCATAGCATACAATTCACTTTCTATGATAGTTTTTATTATACCCAACTTGGATGCCTACCATTCTAGGACCAATTTTATAACCATAGCAAATACCATGATGTTCTAAGAGACTCTCAAAATAATATAAGTGAAGCATGATAGCACTACAAAAAAGATACACTTCCGTGATGATACGTGTTTGTCACAGTAGGTCGCGTTTTTTGTCATGCATGTACATCAATGACAAATTTATGACAGAATCAAGATAGTCATACCTATGCTGTCGTAGAAGTGTTCCATGACATTACCAAAATTATCATCACGGAAGTGTCCACTTCCATGATGATAAATCACGCATCACAGAAGTGCTTTCGTCAAGGGTGACCGACACGTGGCATCCACCGTAATGGAACACCGTTAAGCAATCGGGTCGGGTTTTGGATCCGATAACCCGTTAATAGCCCCGACGAATGGGAAATTTCCACGTGTAAAATTCTTATTGGCCGGACGAAACACGTGTCAGCTTGTCAGTGGGTCAGATAGGCGCCTATGATATGTCGACACGCGCACGCACCCACCATCGCTCATTTAGCTTACAAAGCCGCCCGCTTGACTTGGTCAAAAGTTAACGGGCTGGCCCATGAAAAGCCTCGTTAACGGTCTCTTCAAGAATAGCCCATTTTACGGCCCGTTAACTCACGGCCCGTTAGGGCACTAAAGGAAATCGCCCAACAACGCCATGTGGGCCATCGAATATAACACCAGCCCATTTCACTTTCGCCCATGTATGTCCCACGCCTTTTCGCCCATATGAGGCCTTTCAGATCTTTCGCCCTTTATAGGCCCACGGTGACTCTAGCCCATAATGAACAGTAATTTTCGTTGTACCCGTTAACGGCTCGTGATTTACATGGGCCGTTTCCAGCCCGTGTTAGCTTTCAGCCTATTGACGGCCCATACGTTCTTGGGCTCCTTTTCGGCCCTCGATTACTTCCTACCACATGGCCTGTTCCCCTAATGGGCCAAATTCGCCCATGGCAAGAGTCGACCACATCGCATGTTCCCCAAATGGGACAAATTCGCCCATGGCAAGAGTCGACCCACATCGGCTGTTACCCTAATGGGCCAAATTCGCCCATGGCAAGAGTCGACCTGCTTCGCCACCGTCCTATATTCTGGCCCATTAACGACCCATTATGCCTGTGACAGAATTAAGCTTTTCCAGTCCTATGGTCTGTTAACGGCCCGTCACCGTGCTGGGCCGATACCAATTATGCCTAATTACAGCCCATGTAGACCCATTTATCTGACGGCCCGAGGCCCACCGATTACAGGCCCATTTATCGACGGCCCGAGGCCCACCGATTACAGGCCCATTTATCGACGGCCCGTAGGAGACCCATGGATCCTACGGCCCAGATATGGCCCATGGGTAGTTGCGCCACTAGCAAACCAGGGAAAAGAAGAATAGGAAATAAATAAGGTCAAACTAACGCTTAGGCTATTAAGGCGATTGCATGATTACATCCACTCGACATCGAAGATCGCCACCAAGGTAAAATATAGGGAACACCCTACACTATACAAAAATGGCTTGCTGTTTTCTTCAGCCGGTGGCTGCACGTTAAGAATAAATTTTGTATCGCACCAAAACAAATTACAACTATATAACAAAAGGAAGGTTGGCATAAAACTTAATAGTCTAGCAGATAAATGCACCACCAGAAGTTCAGAAGTTCGGTTCATTTGACTTGACTGTTACGTTTTCATGCTGTATTGTCTGATGGAGCACCATAACCCTCGCCTTCATTTCGCCTAGGCTCCTGAACAACATAGCAAATGTCTGATAGCCTGGTTTCAAAACCATGCTTATCTTGACAACATTGAGAAATGTTTCTCCTTGTTTCACAAAGGGCCTCTGTTAGGGAATGGACTTGTGTCTGGAGCGCAGATACAACATTGCTTTGAGCTTGCATATCTTGATCATGAGGCAATTTGGACGATATTGCCTTAACAACCAACCCATTATTACGCAGGAACGTGCTTTTGGCAGCCTTTGTTAGTGGACAGCATCGACCCATCGCAGCAAGAGCCGACATTGCGGATATAGTTGCCTCACTACCTTGAGAAGGTGGCGGTTCTACCATTTTTCCATAGCTCATTTGAAAAGTTGAGGTTTTACATTAGTAGTACCGTAATGTAAGATATTAAGGAGGCAGCAAAACCAAACAAAATAGCTTTGGTCTATATACAGAACTTATTCTGGTGAACCAATGTAAAATATTAGTTGTATTTTATTGAAAAGTACATAATAAAACCAGGTTCCAAACATATGACCATGTACCATCGCTAATGTATTGTCTATTTCTTCACATTGTATTGAGTGGTAAGGATAAAGAGACGAAGTTTATAATACGGTAAGCATAGTATGACATCAATGATATCACAAAACAACTTAGAACAGACAAACATGCAATTGTAACATTGTGTGGGCAAGTCCACCATGGAACTAGATTACGGGTCAAGATCAAAGGAACATCACTCCTCTCTTTTAAACCTTGTAAGGTGCAATGATACGCTAAGACAATTGTGTATAAAATTGAAAAGAGTAATAGACATTGGCTACAAACCATGAAGTTCAAGGCACAAGTCAGAGTAGGTAGTAGTTAAAAGGCATGAGGATTAAGGACTTACAACAGCGGCTTTGACTGGTGTAGTCATGCCGTTCTTCTTGCTGGTGTGACAGTCCTTGAAGATTTCCACAGCATTTGGTTCAGGTACTTTTTGGTCCTTGCGGGCTTTCCTCTGCATTTCGAACAAGTCAATATAGATCTGATAATATGGTACATCGAAAAGAGTGAAACATCAGCTAATTACAAGAGCTTCGCAGTGTGCAATATAGCTACGAGATCCTCGTAAATGCATTGGAATTTCACTTTCGTACGGTTGGCCTTGTTCTTTGAACAGTTCACCTACAAGAAGGTAGATTTGTGTGGCACATGCGTCAATAGACTTCAACATGTGATCTAATCACATATATATAATGTACCTGATACTTCGAATCAGACCAGTGTTTAACAAGGCCCCTCTAGTCTTCATCCGATGTATTTTCCACTAGAGATGTTTGGGAAAGTTCACTGTTAGCCTTGCCTTCAAAGTGAGTTTTCCTCAAGTTATACCGATACTGTCGCAGAGCAGACTTGAAAATATGGGTGCAAGCTTGTCTGGTTGCAGCATCTTGGCTATCCAACTTGAACCTCATCTGTTGAAAATTATGGGAGTCTCATTATCAACAACCTAGAAAGTATGGGACAGAGCAAGACGATATTACTAGTTTCCATACATAACCATACTTACAGATAAATGGTCGAGGAAGGTGTTGAACTGGGTTTCGTCTTTGTCATTCCTGTACTGAATCCATGTTGGGAGGATACATACATGACACCTAACGGCAACCGCTGCCTCTGATACTAACTTGCTCGACTCAGTAGCATCACGTGGCCTTTTAAACCTGCCTCAAAACGGATCTCCATTCTTCCTCCTCTAGATTTAGTTAACCTATCGAGCATTATCCCGGATGTTTGTTTCCTCTTGCGCCTAGGTGCTAGTCCAACAACGAACATAGGAAGTGTTAGTGTACATCAACCTGTGAGACTACATATAAAGAAGCATGCAATCAGTAACTTGACTCCAGCAACTACCTTCTTGCTGTTGAAGCTCACAAGGTTTATCTCGATATTGCCAACTCATCTTGTGTCAAGAGTGCTTGGGAAGTAGTGTCGATGGCAAGGGAGCTTGGGAACGTCTGCTAGCTTCAGTTGGACGACGCAGTATGTCGTGGCATTTGGTAATCTTGTGTGGTAGGTGTTGCAAGAACTAGGGCTGTCTCTCGCTTGTTTGGTGGCAGCTATTTGTTTCTGTTTGGCTTTTTTGCAGCTCGTGTAGCATGGGATGCCATGTTTGTAGAATTTTCCATTGGACTTTCACCTTCTATTGCACCATCAAGCACCAGCAGAATCTGCAGGATTCATCCACTTCTCATTCCCCGCCATTACGTGTTTCTTCCTCTTTCTACATGCCATGTAAAGTCAAGCGACAAGAAAACAAATAACAATTTAGTTCTTTAGAACAAATTGATGCGTGATGCGCATTTAACTAAACTTTGATGTTAGACAACCACATGATAGGAGGATGTAATATGTATGAAAAACAGACGGAAGAGATAACCGTAACTATGATGTGTAAACTAAGAAGAAGACATTTCACCAAATTTGAAGCAATGCAATGGAAGGTAGACACCATATGAAAGATGCTACAAATATCGCCTGCCAAGTTAACGGTGTCTCAAAGATAAATGGCGTTTAAACAAATGTGAAGCGGTACAAGAAATAAATCATATGCAAGATGCAAACAACATCACACTACCATGTTAGAGGTCTCTCGTCATTAGTGCCATTGCATATTCACAGCATTGCATATTCACAGCTTATGATGTGTAAACTAAGGAGAAAGCATTTCAACAAATTGGAAGCAATGAAAGCTAGACACCATATGAAAGATGCAAAGAATATCACTCTACCAAGTTAAAACTGTCTCGTCATAAGTGCCATTTCAACAAATTAGTAGTAGAAGCTAGAAAAGAATGTGAGATGTAACCTATATCACACTCCGAAGTCAAACGTGTCTTATGATAAGTGATTGTTGCAGGTTACACAACAGTAGTAATTTGATGTAAGAACATGGTGTGATAGACAGATATTGTATGTTCTAGAAAGAGGAACACGTGTCTTATTCAAGTATAATGTGTAAAGTAAGCAGATGGAATTCAACAAAATTAGAAGCAATACAAGCTAGACATCACACATAACATGCAACCACATATAACGATTGCCAAGTTAGAGGGAGCACCGGTGATGCTGCACTAAGCGGAGACATGCTCATCATAAACACAATTTTGTTGAGTGTCTATGCATGTGTTGTCTTGGAAATCATCTTGGGGGTGTGGAGGAGTAGAAAGCGTAGAGGCCCTCCGCTTGGAAGGAGCACCTTTATCCGCTGCCTTGCTAACTTCCTTCCGCTTTATTGATTTTGAATTGTCAAGTAAAACCGACAAGAAAAAGCAATAAAATTCTCTCTTCAGAACTCATTCATGCATGATACTGACAATCACTACTTTGATGTAAGGCAAACACATGATACCAGGATGGAATATGTACGAAAAAGAGGACGGCATGACATGTTCACAACTGTTTGTGTAAACTAAGCAGAAACCATTCCAGCAAATAAGAAGCAATGCAAGCTAGACACCACATGAAAGATGCAACCAATATGACTCTGCCAAGTTAAAAGCGTCCCATCATAAATGGAATTTCAACAAATTAGAAGCAGCGCATGCTATAAATCATACACTACTAGAAAAAGGGCTATAGATGGGATTGACACTAATGGCGCACCAGCCAAGGGGTGCGCCATTAGTATATACTAATGGCGCACCGCATTCTGATACGCCATTAGAGTTGAAACTACTAATGGCGCACCTGGCCAGAGGTGCGCCATTAGTATCAAAATATATATTTTTTGAACTAGTGCGCCTGTCCAAACATACTAATGGCGCATCCAGACACAGTGCGCCATTACTAGTTGTAACTAGTAATGGCGCACCATCGAAAGTGCGCCACTAATGTTGTTTTTTTATTATATTTTTATTCCTTTCTTTGCAATACTACTAATGGCGCCTTTGTTGATGCGCCATTACTAGTTTAAACTAGTAATGGCGCATCGTAGATTGGTGCGCCATTAGTATGTTTTTTCAAAACTACTAATGGCGCACCGCCTTGAAGGTGCGCCATTAGTAACCTGGATTACTAATGGCGCATTTAGTGCTGGTGCGCCATTAGTAAGTGGGCAGCAACAAGATATTTTGGACAGCCTCTCCTACCCACACTCACTTTCTCCCCACTTCATTCTCTCCACCTCCTCCTTGTCTCGGGTGCCTCCTCTTTTTCACCTCATTTCCACCATAGATTCCTTCAAATTGAGTGGTTCAATTACCTTGTTTTAATAGGTAAGTAAGGTGGGAAGCTATATTTATGTTGTTCTTCCTACAACAATGTGCACATGCACTTTTTATGGCCTAGCTAGATCTATGTATGTTCGTGGTGTTGCATATGTTTGTGGTGTTGCATATGTGTTTGTGTTTGGAGGTGTACCGGTATTTGAAATGCGATAGTTGCCAATATTTTGCCGGAATGTTGATTCATTTCTGTTTCGGCGAGAATTTTGGCATTAAGCATTCTTTTTGGTCCTATTTTAGGGAAAGTCATGCCAAATTTTTTCTTGGTTCTAAAATATCATTTTGGTCTACCCCGCAGGCGACCATGGTCCGCACGATGACCGAAGGCGTCGTGAATAGGTTTTTGAGGTCCGCGAAGGCCGAGATGCTTCAAAAGAACGAGACGGAGATAAGATGTCCGTGTCGAAGATGCAAGCTGAAGAGCCTTATTGCGGACCCGGATTCCGGCAGGTGCGGGACCACTGCTCTTGCGTGGTTTCATGGATGGCTATCGGTGGCAAGGTGATGAAGATGACTACGAAGTCGTCCATGGGGCGGGCAAGAAATGAGGAAGGGCAGCAAGACAACCACCGCAGCTTCGGGCGGGCGAGAAGACGAAGAATACCCAGGAGATGATCACGACGGTGTTTGTGTACTCAGTCATCATGTAGAAGATGCAGGACATGATGATGAGGAAGATGCCGGAGCAGACGACGGGCATGATCATGAAGATGATGATGCCGGTGGAGCAGACGATGCTGGACCATCGATGGGCTGGGTGCAGGACCCTCATATTCAAGAGCTGCTTCTCAAGCAGACGGATAACACAAGAGCTGCCGCCCGAGAGAAAGCCAAGATGGATCAACTTGAGTTAGACGCGGTTACTCCATTGTATGAAGGATGCAGGCCGAGGATACCCGCTGAAAGTAACGCTCATGGCTCTGGAGATGAAGGTAAAACACAAAATGACCGACGCATGTTTCGACGAGAACATGTCGCTCGCACGAACGTCTTCCCAAGGGGAACTAGTGCCCGACCAGTTTGGAGGAGGCGAAGAAAATCGTGTGTCCTCTGGATTTACCGCACGTGAAATACCATGTGTGCATGAACAATTGCATCATTTATCGGGACGAGCACGCGGAGTCTACCATATGTCCGGTGTGCGGCGTCACTCGATAGAAGAAGAGGAAGAAAGCTCCTCGAAAAGTGGTGTGGTACTTTCCGATCACTCCTCGTCTGCAGCGGTATTTCGCGGACCCTAAGGTAGCAAAGCTCCTGCGTTGGCACGCGGATAGGGAGGAGAAGAAGCGAGAAGATGACGCAAATGATCCGGAGATAGATAAAAAGACAAGATGCTGAGTCATCCTAAGGATGCGAGCGGTGGCAAGCGTTGAACTTCAAGACTCAGAATTTGGGAACGATCCAAGGAACATCGTGGCCGGGCGCGAGCAATCGATGGAGTCAATCCGTTTGGCAGCGAGAAGCACACATAGCACCTGGCCTGTGTTTGTGTGGATGTACAACCTTCCCCTGGTTGTGCATGAAGAGGAAGTACATTCACATGAGTATGCTAATTGAAGGGCGAAACAACCAGGAACGACATCTATCTGTATCTGGGGCTGCTGCAAGAGGAGCTTGACCCGCTGTGGAAAACGCCAGCGAATAAGTGGGACGCCACTGAGAATGAATATTTCCCTATGATAGCCGAACTTGTCTCGATGGTGCACGACTCTCTCGATTACGGATATCTCACAAGCGGGTAGTCCACGAATTTTCTGGATGTGTAAGGTGCATGGATGACACAACGTATCGCCAGCTAGATAGAGATCCCGGGTGTTCGAAAACCGTGTTCATGGGACATCGAAGGTGGCTTCGCGACGATGACCCATGGAGGAAACGCAAGGATCTGTTCGATGGTGAAACCGAACCCTGAAAACGCCCGTGTACGAGGAGCGGCGAGGAAATAGAGAAGTTGTTGAAAAATTGGAAAGACGCCTTTGCCGAAAAGAAGCAAAAGGCGCCAGAGCCGGAAAAGAAGCGAAGGCGCCAGAGCTGCTGAAGGTATGGAAAACGAGGTCTGTTTTACGGGACTTGCCGTCTTGGAAGATCCACCGTGTGCCTCACAGCCTTGATGTCATGCATATCACGAAGAACGTGTGCGAGTCTGCTTGGTACCCTGCTCAACAAGCGAGAGAGGACCAAAGATGGGCCGAAAGCAAGGGCAGACTTGAAATCAATGGGCATCGTGCAGGAGCTTCACGCTAATGATGATGATGATGATGATGATGATGATGATGATGATGATGAGGCGGGACCAGACACGGAAAGTCGTCGCAAAGGAAAAAAGGCCAAGAAGATCGGAAACGACTTCCCTCCCGCGTGCTTCACTCTAAGTTAGGAGGAGATCGAGCAGTTTTTCACCTGCCTCATAGGAGTAAAACTTCCTTACGGTTACGCGGGGAAGAAAAGAAGATACCTAGACCCAAATGAGCGAAGTTCAATGGGATGAAGTCTCACGACCGTCACGCGTCGATGACGCAGATACTTCCAGTTGCAATCCAGGGATCATGGACGCGCACGTCCGGTAAACGCTATTTGGCCTATGCATTTTCGATGTCATCTCTCGGAAGTCGATTGGCGTGAGGCAACTCGAAGGCTACTGAGGAAGAGATCGTGGTGATACTATGCGAGCTTGAGATGTACTTCCGCCCGCATTCTTGACGTTATGGTGCATCTACTGGTCCATATCGTGGAGGATATCATCCAATTCGGGCCGACGCTCCTGCACAAAGATGATGCCGTTCGAAAGGATGAATGGTGTCATCAAAGGATACGTTCGGAACATGTCACGTCCAGAGGGAAGTATAGCCAGGGGCGTTTTGACCGAAGAGTGTATCTCCTACTGCACGAATTATCTAGGCATCGAGAACCCCGTTGGTCTGCCCGTCAACAGGCACCTCGGCAGGCTCGCTGGATGGGGTCACCGTGAGGGTCGCCGCAAAATGCATGTCGACTTCGAGGGTCGACTCGCCGACTTTGAAAGACCAAACCTAGTCGCGCTACAACACATAGACGTGGTCGATCCTTGGGTGGTAGAGCACAAAACCTTTATTGAGAAGACGTACAATGACCGAGAGCAGAGAGGACGGACGGAGATATACTCAAAGAGCACAACTCATGTTTCACGCGTTGGTTCAAGCAGAAGCTTCATTACCCTTTACATGAAGATTCTTCCGCGGAAGAACAACTCATATTCACCTTGTCACAGGCGCCGAGCACAACACGATGACCTATGAGGCGTGACGATATCAACGGCTACACATTGTACACCGAGGACAAGGACATGAAGAGCGATGGTTATCGAACTCCGGGTAACGATGGAATCCTACACCGGTAAGGACAAGGACAGATACTACGGAAGGATCGAGGAGATCTGGGAGCTGAGCTACTGTTGGAGAGAACGATGTCGATGTTCCGTGTCGAGATGGGCCAAGAGCGTCCTAAAAGAAGACCGATATTTCACCACCATGGTTATACCCGAAGCCAAATCCAAGATCATGGCGCATAAGCGTCACCGCGAAAAATGAGCCATGGGTACTGGCTTCCCAAGTGGACCAATGCTTCTTCATTACCGACCCATAAAGCCCGGTCGTGTTGTCGTGAGGAGAGGCAAAGGAAGATCATCGAAATGGATGGAGTAGCCAATGAGCAAGACTTCGACAAGTACGGCGACCCGAGGATCGAACATGACGACGATGATGAAGTAGCAGCATACACCACAAGAAGAAGCGAGACCACCCTACCTAAAGGACGTCCGTTCCACAGAAGAACTCCATTTGCGAAAAAGAAGGGCAAGAAGATTGTGAACAGATAGCTAGCTAAGATCTATTGTATTTAAATCGTAGCCTTCATTTCTCGATTGTATTTCATGGGCACTTTTTGAACTATCATGAATATTTTTAAATTTCATGGACACTCGATCTTGATCCCCCTCCATCTCGATCGCTATCCCACCTCGCCAGATCCGGTCCCCCTCGCCGCTGAGCACCCCCCGGTCCACCGGCCGGCGCCGCCGACCGCCCGCACCCTCGAGTCCCCTACTCAACCGCCGCCTTGACCCCCACACCCCTCCCTACTCAACCGCGCCACGACCCCCGCACCCCGCACCTCCCCGCTCCACCGGCATTCTTGTTTGATGATATTTTTAAAAAATATTACTGTCTTATAAAAAATTATTACTGTTATGATTTAAACAAGTTTAAACATATTTAAACACAAATAACTATCAAACAACATTTTAAATGCATAAAAAATTGTGGAGCACAGGAATCGAACCAGGACCTCTGGTGTGAGAACTGGCTCACCGGTCGAGCTAGTAGAGGGAACTTGATGTGGATCAGGTCAGGTGGAAGATAACCTGTTGGCTCGGCAGAAATCAAAAAATACTCTTTGGCGCACAGGCGAGGTGCGCCATTAGTATGGATGTACTTATGGCGCACGGAGGTGTGGTGCGCCATTAGTATTGTGCCGCCCCCACCATCCATACTTCCTCCCCGGCCCTCGATCCCCTTCCCCTCTCCTCTCCCTAACCCTCGCCCTCGATCCCCTTCCCCTCTCCTCTCCAGCGCCGCCGCCTCGGCGCCGCCCAGCCGCCAGCGCCTCTCAGCGCCGCCCAGCGCCGCCTCGGCGCCGCCCGTCGTCCTCGTCTCCGCTCCACAGCCCAAGCGCCCGTGCGCCGCCCTCTCCTCTCCAGCCTTGCCCGCCCGTCGTCCTCGTCTCCTCGGTGCCGCTCTCCCCGTCGCCCCTGCCTCTCCCCGTCGGCCGCCGGTGAAGCACCGTGCCGCACTGGCCCAGACCGGGCCGCACCTTCACCGACGCTGCCAAGACGCCACGCAAGACCGCCTCGTTGCTCCTCATCTCCCTGCAGCTGCAGAGGCGAAGGTTCGTAGCTGCTCTCTATGACCCTTCCTCGACCTCTCACCGATGTTGGTCACTAGTGAATCTCAATCGATCTTTTGCAAGAACATATGTGCAATCGAACATGCTTGTTGAAATGACCAAAGGTTCATAACTACCCAATTATCACTTTCTTTGTTGCTTCACGTTGTGTGGTTGTGGACTGTTGAAGCCTCGATGCATTACATCGTAAAAGCAGAGGATGTTTCATACATGCCTTTGAGCTAATCAGCGACATACACAAAGAGAAAATTTTAATCAGCTATAGTGATGTCCACCATATGTAGCAACAGCTTGCTTGTCATCCTTGTGTCTTCCTATTTTTCTTAGTTTGTTGAGGAAGAAGAGAAACCCGGTCCTTTGAAGAAAGTGCTTTTTTGTGGGATTAGTGTGTATGATGTATCCAGTGCTTGGTATTTGGTAGTGTAGCGACACACAAAAATAGTTACCATCTTGTTTTAGGTTCATAGTTTCCACCATGGCACCGGTGTGTTTATCAACATGGTTTAGCAGTGACCACGGTCAACGGGGCATCTTGTGTGCTATGAGATATTTTTTAGCTGTGTTGAAGATCATGTGTGTTTGCGAAAATAATGTTTCTTAGGTGTAGATTTTTTGTGTGGCTCGGTGCATGCCCAATGCACTAGGTTACGAAAGACATGAAGATGAAGCAAGCTTGCTTCACAATCTGATTTGTTTAACTATTTCTTTGTAGTTGTAGAAACATTTTTTTTGGTAACTCTCATATAATATGATGAGTCACTCTATTTCTCTTTCATTGGCACATACATCAATTTCGACTAGATCACAATCATGTGCCGTGCAATTCCAGATCCCCGGTTAGCTTTATTGCTTATTTCCAAATTTACACAGTACTAGTCTGTTAATACTTGTTTTGAGGGTACTTTTACTTCTTCTTTCCTGAGTTTTATTAGTGTACTTTTACTGTCCTCTATAGGTGACGTGTGAACCGTTGCTTATGCCGATCGACTTACCGACTTCCTATTTAATTGGTTTTCTTTTAAATCTTATAGTTCCCGTTGATTATAAACTGGCCGGCTGCGATCAATCAGTTGGTATTGATTTTGTTAGCAGACTTTGAGGTCAGTTTAACCTGTCATTTTTCAACAGTACTCAACTATTTCAATCTATCGTTATTTACGTCGCCAGACTTTGAGGTCAGTTGGTATTGATTATGCTAATGTGGGGGATTTTGAGCTGTTTTCTCGACATGTCTTCTTTTAGTGTACTTGTCTCCCGCTTGTTGGTTACTTCTCATGGTTAGAAGATGTGTTGTAGCTTTTCTTAGACTTGTACTGTAAATGGATTTGGTTGTAATAGAAATGACATTTTCTCTACTCAAACTCATTATATTGGAATTATTTGAAGATGTGTGGTGTTAGCCTATCGGTAATAATTATGTGTTAGTGTGAGTTTATTCTTCCTGTGAGCATTCTAATTTTATTTCTCTGGATTCAAGCAATGGGTTTGGACTTGCAAGATTCAGTTCACAAGTACTTGTGGGCTTTGGATTTTAGCCTAATGAGGTCTCTTACTTGTGATAGTTCAGTTGTCAGTGTAATATGTTAGAAACTGCTACTATGTCTCTAGAGGCCTCGGCATATATTGTTTCACCTCTTCACATGCCAATGTATTTTCCATATTGTGATGGAGGCCTTTTTTGCCTTGTCCACCCGAGAGGCCCTTGAGTTGGCTGGAATTTTGATTAACTTCCGTTCCAGCAAATTCGGGTACTCCATATGTCCTATTTTCAGCAAAGGTCATGCTGAAATTTTCCATGAATTTTAGCATGATTTTGCTAAAAATAGGACATATGGGGTACTTGTGACTAATGCATGGGCCGGGATACTTGTGACTAATGATGAAAGCTTAGGCTTTTAGGGTGCCTCGGCGTCGAAAAACCCTCAATGATAAAAGCTTAGCTTTTAGGATGCCTCGGTGTCGACAAACCCTAAATGATGAGACCATGATCTTGTTCCTTGACAATAACCAACTTTTGACCAAACTTTGTTCCTATATAGAGAGAAACAAGGCCAACAACGAAGAGGCCAGGGGTTCGGGAGGCAAGGCATTTAGGGAGCTGTCCCAGGAGATGGAGGAACAACCTCACTAGTATGAGGACTCCGCCTTCCCCACCGAACCTGAGACCACCGATGGTACCGCCGAGGATGACCCCACCGATGCCACCACCGATGGAAAGCCGAGGATGCCACCACTGATGATGGCGGCGCACGCACAGATGGCAGCCAACAGAAGAGGCAACGGAAGGACCGGCGCCCGACCGTGCTCCGCCCCCTCAAGGAGAAAGTTACTGAAGTGGACTCCGACGGGAATCCAATGGGGCCCGAACGAATAGTCAAGGGGTACTCGCTTCAGCTCGGGTGCATTCTCCAGAGCACCGTCTCGATCAACACCGAGAACCTGAGGCATCCTGACCGAGGGAATTTGCGCAACCTCCTCTTCACGAAGCTGCACGAACGATACAAGTTCCCCGCTGCTTTTGAAAACACAGCCTCAAAGGGAATAAAGTGGACAATGCTGCCTTCACGAAGATGAGCAAGGCCCTGTCTACTTGGAAAAGCAATGTGAAGAGAATGATCGAGAAAGGTGAGAGTTATGAGAAGATCAAGGAGAAAAATCCTTCGATCACGAAGATGACTACAACGACTTCAAGATCAATTGCTCGAGCACCGCAAACTCCCAATCAAGTCAGTGGGGGAAAGAAATGCGGGAGCTGAACTTAGGGGAACACAAACTCGGTCCCGGCGGTTACAGAGTGGCGGAGCCTATATGGGACAAGGAGGACGCGGAGCGTGCTGAGCAAGGCCTACCGCCCCGCTTCGAGAAATACAGCGGTAACAAGCAGACCAGGAACTATGTCAGGGCCCGGTACAAGGAGGACCCGATAACAAAGGTGTCGGTGTACTAGAGTAGGGGTACCCTAGTATCCCGAACTAGTGCACGGGCAGTCGCAGCACCCCGCGGCAAGGCTTGCCGGGTGACCGCCAAGGTTCTCCGTGGTTCCCTTGGAGCCATTCAAGAACAAAGTATTCAAGCCAAGGAGACAAGGCCCTGACAAGAGGAGCTTGCCGGGAAGGCCAACCAAGGCATCTCAAGGAACTTGCCGCTGACGCTACCACG
This sequence comes from Aegilops bicornis, assembly GCA_021605145.1. NCBI lineage: Eukaryota > Viridiplantae > Streptophyta > Magnoliopsida > Poales > Poaceae > Aegilops > Aegilops bicornis. Next base: position 720,130,488 of record CM038673.1, read on the forward strand.
CGTCCCGGCAAGGCCCGATGAGCGACAAGCTTCCGGACGCGACAAGACAACGATCATGGCAAGGCGCTTGCAGCGACAGCGACCACTGTACTCCACGCTCCAGCACATCCACCAACGTGTCGCCATACAGGGCCTTTCCAGCGCTGGCGTGGCGAGAGGCCGTGCAGGCAGCCAGCGTGCGGTGGCAAGCGGTGGCGACAAGATAGCCATCGTGGCAGCGGTGGTGTCCCCGACGGTCCTTTCTGCCTTTGTTTACGACGCAGACAGGCATTTAATGCCTTTGTCCCCTGCCGTCAGGGTTAGGTAGGATACACTGTACAGGTAGCTGTACCAACCACAATTTCTTTTCCATTTTTACCCTTGTCTACGTTGCCACCTGTCGGCGACCCCTTTAGCATATAAAAGGAGGCCCATGCGCAACGTAGAAGGGGGTCTTGAAAGCAGAAAAAACACTCACGCTTCGGTCTCGTTAGCAGCTGGTGTGTCTTGTAGCACTCGGCGCTCCCGAGCAAGAACTTAATACACTCGGACATGCAGCAAGAGGGAGTGTTATCTCTCCGGAGAGCTCCGAAGCTGGGTAAACTGCTCGTGTGCTTCGCCTCGATCCGCTCTTCGTGCGATCTCCGCCCCCCGCCGAACCGAAAGGGGCTCGGTCCGCCGGTCCCATAGGTGTTCATGGATCAGTTTCCCCGACAAAAGGATCTTACCACGGATCCGAAGACCAGGGCGCTTGAGCTTGTTCTGGTAAGGAATACACCCCCGCGTAATTAGCTCCATATGGTTGCATTCTAATTAATGAAGCCAAATTTCTAAATGGTTCACATTCCTTCCGCAGCGATCGAAAGCAGAGCTGGGTCGACTAAGAGCAACCCTTGGGACACCACTCTAAATAGGGCGTTGAATGTAATGAAGAACAAGGATAAGCTTCGAGTAAGCCGACATCACCTGGTCGTGGTGGCGGCAAAGGCTTGTCCACAAAATGGGGTCATACTATACATTTGGTGTGCGGAAGGAGAAAAAGACCAGCTCGGAAAGCCAGCGCGCGAGGTTCAAGAACTCAAGGCACGGTGGCGCGGATTCGGAGATTGTCCAAGAGCAAGTGCAACAACAACTCGGAGCGACGATCACCGCCATTGTGCCTACCTTGATCCAGGGGGTTGAGTGCGTGGATTGGGCGGCCAACAGGGGCCGCCCGATTCCTAGCTTCACGGCCAGCAACTTCGCAGAATGCGATGGCGGACCATTAGTGTCTCCGGCGGAGGCGGCATTGGTGTCTCCGACGCCGCACTGGAGCTTAATGCACCGGGTGTACGCCACCGGCACCTCTGCAGAAGCGGCCCCTCCGTCAATCGCACGTCCGCCGTTGGTGGTGCCTCGACATTAGCCGAGCTCGACGCCATCATCACGGTAACTAATTAAGCCTCTCGGTCGAGGACTTCATCTCCTTGCCTTTGATCGGGCATCCCCGACGCCCTACATGTTTTCGCAGGGCGCCGCCGACGTTAGTGCACTCTCCTCGCGCCGTGAACAACGAGTTGGCCGATGTCGCCAAGGGCAAAATCGTTCAACCGGGCAACCCTTGTTCCACGGTACCCGGATGCCACCCAACTTGTTTAGGGTTGAACTGGTTCGGTGCTGCCAGGCTGCGACGAGTTGTTACCTCCAATTCGACCCGTCGGGCTGACGATGATGACGTGATGACCCTCGGCGCTGCTGAGCTGGCCCTGCTTTGGCGAAGAGCCAGATTCGTTTGGGGCGGGGACACCACCCCAAAGACAACACCGCCCGATCGTGCCGGCGCCAAGTCGGCCCCATGGCAAGACCGCCGCAACGGTGTCGGACATCCCTATGCCACTGGATCCAAACATGCATATGGCACAGGATCAGAACGACGACGACGACGATACATTTGGCAACGTCGATCAGTACTTTGCCGAACATGGGTACGATGGCGACTTCATGGGGGCTCCTTCTCAAGAACCCAACCCAACAAAAGACGTGCGCGATCTAGCTGGTACCACGGAGAAGCCAAGTTGCAACAGGCGTCGTCTGCCGTTCAGCTCTCAGGAGACGCCTCCAGCTGCCGACTTCACCGAGCCTCAGATAGGCGAGGTGCGAAATATTATCAGCCCAAACACACCTGTAAGGCGGTGCGTGAGCAGAACTCGGTCCCATTACAGGAGAAGAAGAAGGCACGCAAAAGAAAGACTAACAAGGGTGCAAAACAGCCGGCACCGAGTACGATCCGTGCTCAGGACGGGCCACCTTCACCTGAGGATATCTCGAGGAGGGTGCATGTGGCGGGTAGGGCGATGCTACCGACAAATATGCTCAATGCTGCAACCGGTGCTATGCGGAGTCTGCATGATGTTGTTCTTTCTTTGGAGAAGCGGCGTCTCGAGAGAAGGATGTGGCATACCGGTTTTCGCGGCCAAGGTGCGGAGGGCAAGGGCTTTGTGGATAACTCCATCGGGCGTCACGATCATCCTGCGGCTTGATGACATCCACGCTATGATGAACCTTCATCCGCTGAACTACACCTTCGCTCGGCTATTTTCGCTGAGTATGGAGATGCGGATCATTCGCGACAAGACCGGACATCGTGATAGTCGACCCTTCTACATGCATGCCAAGATCTTGGGCAGCGCGGGGACCGGCAAGTCGCGAAGTTCTTACCTCGAAGGCGTCATTACGGCAAACCAAGATAAGGATAACTTCCTCGTGCCTTACTTTCCCGAGTAAGTCCTCCCTCAACCGCCCGTAACATATGAATTCTTAGATTTCGATCGCTTTTTCTTTTAACATTCCGTGTTTTCAGCGGTGACACACATTGCACGCTCATCCTCCTAAGCCCCAAATATTCCATGGCCACGTATTTACGACCCGGACCGTCGATCGAACGTAGACTACACAAATGTCAAGAAGGTTCTTGATGATGTTCTCCCGGCCACGCCAAATCTGGAGGCACCTTCACCAGGCCTATTTGTAGGCACGGCAAGCACGTGTTCTCCCAATAACACGACGTTACGCTGCGTCAAGCGGCCGCTGGCGGTCGAAGGGTGCCTACTACGCCATCCATCACATGCGGGCGATCGACGGGACCATCATCAACTTCGCTACCGAGTAAACTCAAAGATTGGGCCGCGGCGTGTCGGCAATCCAGACGCGGACATCGGACAAGAATTCTTTTGCATCCAAATGGAGTTTGCGGAAATCATCCATCAAGATGTCCTTCGTACCTCGGGCAGTTCTACCTCGTAAATCAACCGTCCAACGGTGACATCGACACAATGCTACAAATGCAGGCTGACAACGCCCGTTCTTTCATGACTCCCACGATAGATGGCGGCTTCATCCACGCTCCGGTCCCTTGAGTCGAGTCGAAAGCGGTGATCTTGTGTCTAGTTTACGAAACATCGATTGACTCATGTTGTAATTAAACTTTAATGAACTTGTAGTATGTCTCTTTGGTTTCGAGAGTCGTTCAACTTAGATGTAATCGATGCTATTAATGTCTTGCTTTTCTCTTCCGATCGTTACTGTTGCATACTTATATATTGCTTATGTATTGTCTGTGAATTGGTACTAACGTTTCGTTTGGCTAGTGCATAGCGATGTAAATGCGTATGTCGTGTACAAGGGTAAGGTTCCCGGAGTCTACAACGACTGGGAGGAGTGTCGGAGACAGGTTCACGGATTCAGCAGTAACAATTACAAAGGGTACACCACTAGGGCCGAGGCCGAATCTAGATACGCCCGCTATCTAGCGGGAGAGGGGAGGGAGCGTTGGAGGAACCGGATGAAGACGAGTTTCATCGTGATGATGCTCATCGTGATGACCGCAGCTCTCTTCTATGTGATGGTAGTTTAGATGATCGATAGCGACTTGTAATGTGAAGACAAACTCGCTACTCGCGGTCTCGAGACTTGTAATATAATGTTCTATCTTTGTTCGGTCTTTTCAATTCGGAGACTAATATGATGAATTGTATTCAGAGACTAATATGATGAATTGTATTCAGAGACTAATATGATGAATTGTATTCAGAGACTAATCTTCTATTGTATTCGATGAATCTGTTGTTGATGTGTGCTGTCTATATTTTGTCCAATTATACATTTTGTAACCTGTGCAAAAAACAGAAAATAAAAAAATAAAAAACCAAATATTCATACTAATGGCGCATCACATCACGATGCGCCATTAGTATGCCAAAGGATACTAATGGCGCATCATTAAAAGGCGCCATTAGTATGCCGGGTTACTAATGGCGCATTTTGTTGTTATGCGCCATTAGTATGCCAAAGCACCTGTATACATGGCCCCACAGGAGGCATACTAATGGCGCCTTTATTGTATATACTAATGGCGCATCTGAGGTCCGCCATTAGTATACCAGATACTAATGGCGCACCAGTGGTGCGCCATTAGTAAAATATACTAATGGTGTGGCACTAATGGCGCACCACTAATGCGCCATTAATGGCCAAATTAGGTGCGCCATTAGTAGGTCTTTTCCTAGTAGTGATATGAAAGATGCAACTAATATCGCACTGCATATACTAAAGGTGTCTCGTCATATTGGTTGATGCGGGATACAAAAAACAATAGTTTTATGTAAGGACATGCTTAATAGACAGATGTACTATGTACTAAATACAGGAAGGCATGTCACATTAACAGGTATAATGTCACATTTACAGGAGTATAAGCTAAGCAGACTAGCACATGCAGTTTAACCAGATTGGAAGAATTACAATCTAGACACCATATGCAACATGCAACCACATATCACGCTGCCAAGTTAGAGCAAGCACATGCGATGCTAGTGTAAGGGAAATGTTGTAATCAACTACAGAGCTACGTTCACTATCTTCATCTAGCATTTCTTTTTCTTGAGAATCATGTCGGGAGGCTGACGCTGCATTCTTTAAATGAGGAGTAGTCCCCTTGCCTGCCTGCCTCGTCATAAGTGACTGATGAGGGAGCACCTCATATTCTCCCGTATGAGAAAACATAAGGTGCTATCGCAGCTTGGATGCTACGGTGATAAAAGCTTGGAGGTCGTTTGATGTGAGATCCAATGACATCTGAGCAGTCTTTGTGCTTGTAAGTAGTGGATGAACTCTTTTGGGGCTTTTCTACAAAAACAATATTCGAACCACCGAGGAGGTGTTCGGTCACAAATCCAACGGCTCCGAAGAGCTTGTATCACCAAAGCATCTAAGGTGTGGTAGCACATGATATTCTTACATACAGGAGAATATGATGTCCTCCTTCATCTTAGATGCTACGGTGATACGAGCTTCGGGGTCGTTGGATATGGTATCCAAGGGCATCTGAGTAGTTTTTGTACAAATGGTGTGCAATTCTCAAACTCATCAAGGTTTCCTGGCAAAATATTAAGACACATCATGTGAGCTGCTATATCTCAGATCTACAAGCTCCAAGCAACACGTATTGGCATATAGCATCTAAGGTATGGGGGCACATGATATTCTCCCGGGGAGGAGGGGTGGGGGTGCACAACCAATCGGTGGTTGGGAGGGTGGGGACAAATATAATCTAAACAACCCTAAACAGAGCTCCACAATTTTATCTAAGGTGCACAACCCCCGACAATCATAGCTCCGCCTAAACACAACATTTGCATGTACTGTAGTACTAGACTTAATATTCATGTTTCAGTTTCATGTTCATTTGACCATGGATGTCTTACATTTTACTCCCTTCGTTCCTAAATATTAGTCTTTTTAGAGGTTTCAAATGGACAGGCACATACGGATGTATATAGACATATTTTAGAGTCTAGATTCACTCATTTTCCTCCGTATGTAGTCACTTGTTGAACTCTCTAAAAGACTAATATTTAGGAATAGAAGGAGTATTTTTGAATTCGTGTCATACATGCATGGTTTGGAAAAATAGATGCACTATACTTATTGGATTGTTGTTGTGTTCGTGCGTGTGTCTCTTTGTGTGTGTGTGTGTGATCATATGCTTGATACATACAATGTTTTCTCACCTCCATATTGTTCATCTTTTGAATTTGAATTTGCATTGGAAAACTTACTAGGGATACCATCGAATGTGAAATCCACGTTTAGATCACTATATCACAAACTCACTCTAATTCAACAACTCGTCATAAATCAATTACCACGTTGAGATTAGTATTTGCAAGGAAAATACGGGTATTGTAATACACATAGATTCGTTCGGCAATTTAAAAGGTTCCTTTCGTATTCTCGAACGGTAGGACCCAGCGGCATACCAGCCAGACCTTGGCTCGTGTTGATCCTAAAAAAATAAAAAAAAACCGGGCTCGTGTCCTTCGGTGGCGTGCGTGGTACGCACATTAGGCAACCCCAACCAGTCGAGCCTCAGCGTTTAAAGTCGAAATATCTGGCGGCCAGAATTCTAGCCCTAGGAAATTCCCCTCATGTCCCCGGTCCATAATGACTACCGATGAACAACGGAGGGTGCTACGTCTTGAGCTTGCATTGGTTTTCCTCGAAGAGGAGAGGGTGATGCAGCAATAGTAGCGTAAGTCTTTCCCTCGGTTTTTGACAACCAAGGTATCAATCCAGTAGGAGGCTCCTCAAAAGTCCCGCGTACCTACACAAACATACTGAGAACCCGCAACCAACGGAATAAAGGGGTTGTCAATCCCTTCACAGCCACTTGCGAAAGTGAGATCTAATAAAGATAGTATGATAAGATAAATACATTTTTGGTATTTTATAAGCTAGATGCAAAAAGTAAAGATGCAAATAAAAGTTGATTGGAAGCAAATATGATAAGAGATAGACCAGGGGGCAATAGGTTTCACTAGTGGCTTCTCTCAAGATAGCATAAATATTACGGTGGGTGAACAAATTACTGTCGAGCAATTGATAGAAAAGCAAATAATTATGAGATTATCTAGGCATGATCATGTATATAGGCATCACGTCCATAACAAGTAGACCGACTCCTGCCTGCATCTACTACTATTATTCCACACATCGACCGACTCCTGCCTGCATCTAGAGTATTAAGTTCATAAGAACAGAGTAATGCATTAAGCAAGATGACATGATGTAGAGGGATAAACTCAAGCAATATGATATAAACCCCATCTTGTTATCCTCGATGGCAACAATATAATGCATGTCTTGCAACCCTTTCTGTCACTGGGTAAGGACACCATAAGATTGAACCCAAAGCTAAGCACTTCTCCCATGGCAAGAAAGATCAATCTAGTAGGCCAAACCAAACTGATAATTCGAAGAGACTTGCAAAGATAACTCAATCATACATAAAATAATTCAGAGAAGATTCAAATATTATTCATAGATAAACTTGATCATAAACCCACAATTCATCGTATCTCGACAAACACACCGCAAAAAGAGTTTACATCAAATAGATCTCCACAAGAGAGGGGGAGAACATTGTATTGAGATCCAAAAAGAGAGAAGAAGCCATCTAGCTAATAACTATGGACCTGTAGGTCTGTGGCAAACTACTCACAACTCATCGGAGGGGCAAGGATGTTGATGTAGAGGCCCTCCATGGTTGATTCCCCCTCCGGCAGAACATCGGTGAAGGCTCCAAGATGGGATCTCTCGGATACAAAAGGTTACGGTGGTGGAAATTGTGTTTAAATGCGCCTGGATGTTTTCGAGTGCGAGGTATATATAGGAGGAAGAAGTACGTCGGTGAACGCTCGAGGGGCCCACAAGACAGGGGGCGCGCCCTATAGGGGGGGGGGCACCCTCCTATCTCGTGGGAGCCTCAGCTGCTTCTTGACTTGCACTCCAAGTCCTTTGGATCACGTTCGTTCCAAAAATCACACTCCCGAAGATTTCATTCCGTTTAGACTCCGTTTGATATTCCTTTTCTTCGAAATACTGAAATAGGCAAAAAACAGCAATATGGGCTGGGCCTCCGGTTAGTAGGTTAGTCCCAAAAATGATATAAATGTGTAAAATAAAGCCCATAAACATCCAAAAGAGGTAATATAATAGGGCCATTTGCATTTCTGTCCCTAACTCGAACCACCTACTCAGATTTGTCCCTAATTTCAAAGCATGCTCAAATTTGCCCCTCTGCCGTTAGGTGCGCTTATAGAAATGCCCATCCGTGCCGTTTCCGTCCGGTCAAAGCTGTTTGACCGGTATCTGGCCGTTTCTTTGACAATTTTGCCCCTGTCTTCATGTGTCACTTGCCGGTAGGACCCACTCCCTTTTTTTTGAAAAAAACTTTCTCTCACCCCCATCTCTCTCTCACACACACTTACATGTGGGTCCTAGCTAGACAAAAAAATATTTTTCTTTCTCTCACCTCTCTCTCCCTGCCGAACGACGGGCCGACGCCACTCTCTCTCAACTCCGGTGAGAATGCCGAACGGGCGCCGCCTCTACCGCTGTCCTCCCCTGACGCCGCATCCTCTCGCCCTCGTTCTCTTTCTGCCACTAGCCTGCTTTCTCTCTCCCGCCCTTGAGCCCTCTCCCGCAAGCACGCTGGAGAATGACCTGTCGCCGTCATCTGTCAAGAACGTGGCCAAGGGCAACCCCAAGTCCCGCCAACTCGCCGGGAAGCTCTTACGACATGAACGCATCCTACCAGCCTACTAATTCGACCAGAGACATCAAGGATTGAGCGCTACAACGCATGTTCCCCGCCTCCAGTCTCGGATTGCCGCCTTCGATTCGACGCCATTGAGGCACGCCGGTCGATTCCGCCTGCTCCCCGGGCATCGTGATGTACCTAAGAAGACGTGGGCTTCCTCCACAGCAAGCGCCATGAGCTCGGGTTTTCTTCCCTGCGAGCTCCGAGCTCTACCATGGCCGCCATCGTCGAAGTCCTCGCTCTATCCTTCTCTTAGCCCGAGCGGCGTAGCCATCGTGATCCTAGTGATGGAAGATCCCCCACACAGCCTTTTTCCCTCTCCCTCCCGCTCGCATGGAAGCTCCCCCACTTGTGCCGCCCAGAGCCGCCGCGAGAGTGGTCGCCGCCGTTTGTTCCGGCGACCATATGGTCCGACGACAATATCCCCGCACGTGGTAGATCGAGGGCTATCGCCTGGTCCTCTCGGTCGGCCTCCTTGCGGCCTCCCTGTGTGCCTCCGGCGTGGGAATTGGTCGTCGCCGGCGACCGTCGGCCTAAGCCACGGTTTTTAATTGAGGAAGCCTAATCCACTGTTAATTAAAAAATTATTTGAGACAATACTGATAAGCCAATGGCATGTGGGCCTACTATCTAGTTTGACTAGTCCTTTTCTATTTTTCATTTTAGTTTTTAGCCAGGACCCACGTGGAAGTGTGTGAGAGATAGGTTTTTTACCAAAACAATTGGAGTGGGTCCCATCCGTAAGAGACACATGGAGACAGGGGCAAGATTGTCAAAGAAACGGCCAGATACCAGTCAACCCACTTTGACCGGACGGAAACGGCACGGAAGGACATTTCTATAAGTGCACCTAACGGCAGAGGGGCAAATTTGAGCACACCTCGAAATTAAGGGCAAATATGAGTAGTGGGTTCCAGTTAGGGACACAGATGTAAAAGTCCCAATATAATAGCATGGAACAATCAAAAATTATAGATATGTCGGAGACGTATCAAGCATCCCCAAGCTTAATTCCTACTCGTCCTCGAGTAGGTAAATGATAAAAAAGAAAATTTTGATGTGGAATGCTACCTAGCATAATTCTCAATGTAGTTTTCTTTATTGTGGCATGAATGTTCAGATCCGAATGATTCAAAATAAAAGTTCATATTGATAAAGAAAATAGTAATACTTCAAGCATACTAATCAAAGTAATCATGTCTTCTCAAAATAACATGGCCAAAGAAAGTTATCCCTACAAAATCATATAGTCTGGCTAAGCTCTATCTTCATCGCACAAAGTATTTAATCATGCACAACCCCGATGACAAGCCAAGCAATTGTTTCATACTTTAATAATCTCAATCTCTTTCAACTTTCACGCAATACATGAGCGTGAGCCATGGACATAGCACTATATGTGGAATAGAATGGTGGTTGTGGAGAAGACAAAAAGGAGAAGATAGTCTCACATCAACGAGGCATATCAACGGGCTATGGAGATGCCCACTAATAGATATCAATGTGAGTGAGTAGGGATTGCCATGCAACTGATGCACTAGAGTTATAAATATATGAAAGCTCAACAAAAGAAACTAAGTGGGTGTGCATCCAACTCGCTTGCTCACGAAGACCTAGGGCAATTTGAGGAAGCCCATCATTGGAATATACAAGCCAAGTTCTATAATTAAAAATTCCCTCTATCATGAAGATCATGGTGCTACTTTGAAGCATAAGTGTGGTAAAAGGATAGTAACATTGTCCCTTCTCTCTTTTTTCTCTCATTTTTTTTTCTTTCTTTTTTTTCTTTTCATTTTTTTCTTTGGCCTTTTTTTCTTTCTTTTTGGCCTTTCTCTTTTTTGTTCTTTTTTTTCTTTTGTAAAGTCCGAAGTCTCATCCCGACTTGTGGGGGAATCATAGTCTTCATCATGCTTTCCTCACTAGGACAATGCTCGAATAATGAAGATCATCACACTTTTATGGATTTACAACTCAAGAATTACAACTCAAAGCTAGAACAAGATATGACTCTATATGAATGCCTCCCGTGATGTCTTAGGATATGCAATGAATCAAGAGCGACATGTATGAAAATTATGAAGGTGGCCTTGCCACAAATACGATGTCAACTTCCTGATCATGCAAAAAGCAATATGACAAAAGTAGTGCATGCCATATGAACGGAACGGTGGAAAGTTGCATGGCAATATATCTCGGAATGGCTATGGAAATGCCATGATAGGTAGGTATGGTGGCTGTTTTGAGGAAGGTATATGGTAGGTGTATGGTACTGGCGAAAGTTACACGGTACAAGAGAGAGGCTAGCAATGATGGAGGGGTGAAAGGGTGCGTATAATCCATGGACTCAACATTAGTCAAAAGAACTCATGCACTTATTGCAAAAATTTAGAAGTCATCAAAAACCAAAGCACTACGCGCATGCTCCTAGGGGGATAGACTGGTAGGAAAATACCATCGCTTGTCCCCGACCGCCACTCATAAGGAAGACAATCAATAAATAAATTATGCTCCGACTTCATCACAAAGCGGTTCACCATACGTGCATGCTACGGGAATCACAAACTTCAACACAAGCATTCTTTAAATTCATAATCACCCAACTAGCATGACTTTAATATCACTACCTCCATATCTCAAAACAATTATCAAGCATTAAATTGATCATAGCATCCAATTTACTTTCTATGATAGTTTTTATTATACCCAACTTGGATGCCTACCATTCTAGGACCAATTTTATAACAATAGCAAATACCATGCTGTTCTAAAAGACTCTCAAAAAGATATAAGTGAAGCATGAGAGACTAGCAATTTCTTCAAAATTAAGACACCACCGTGCTCTAAAAAATATAAGTGAAGCACTAGAGCAAAAACTATAAAGCTCAAAAGATATAAGTGAAGCACATAGAGTATTCTAGCAAATTCTAATCAAATAGGCTTCTCCCAAAAGGTGTGTACTGCAAGGATGATTGTGGTAAACTAAAAAGCAAAGACTCATAAAATAAATGACGCTCCAAGCAAAACACATATCATGTGGTGAATAAAAATATAGCTCCAAGTAACACTAGTAGAAAAGGGGACAATGGCCGAGGCCGGGTCAGCCCATTAGTCCCGGTTTTGCCACGAACCGGGACCAATGGAGGTATTTGTCCTGGTTCATGATCCCAGGGGCCGGCCGGGGCCTCGTGGGCATTGGTCCCGGTTCGTCTGGCTCTATTGGTCCCAGTTGGTGGGACGAACCGGGACCAATGGCCTCGCTCCTGGCCCACAACCATTTGTCCCGGTTGGTGGCTTGAACCGGGACCAAAGGCTCCCCTTTAGTCCCGGTTCATGCCACCAACAGGGACCAATGAGGTGCCTATATATACCCCTTCGCGTGAGAGAAGAGCACACTGCTCTATTTTTTCTGGCCGCCGAGGGGGAGAGGGCTTGGTGGTGCTCTAGCTCACCTCCTATGCACACAAGGTGTTCGATGGAATGCCTGAGCCACACTACTTAAGCTTTCTCCTCTCCAACCTCGACCTCCAAGCTCCATTTTCCTCAATATTTGTCTAGGTTTAGCGGTCCGTCACGCCCCGTCCCCGTCTTCACCGCCGTCGATCACCAAGAGGTCTCATCGCCCGGCACCACCGTGGTGAGCCTCTTGTTCTTATCTTCTTTACGAAAGGAAAAATATTCTTACTTGTATGTTTAGATAGATACTTGTATTATTTTCTTACTTTTATTATTGCATCTTATATAGTGCGATGGTTTTGGTATCCGCCCCCGTCGGCCCTTGTCCTGTCTATGATTCGGATGTGGTATATATTATCTTTTCATAACTATTGGTTCATTTATTGTTTATGAAAATTATGCCGACCAACGTGACATATTTTATTTATCTAGGAGGTTGTTGAACCGGAAATTCCAACCGACCCTATTGTCGAGAGGTTAAATTTAGTTGAAGAAGAAACAATTTCTTGAAGGAAAAAATAAAAAAAAACTTGAGGAGGAGAAGATGATATTGGAGTTGCATGTTGCGGATGTCGTCGATGATCATAAGATCAATATGGATGCAATGCGCTTGAAGATTAGAAAGATTAGAAAATATGCCATTCATACCAAGGCTTGGTATCATTATGCCGTTGGATCAGTTGTTACCTTGGTTGCGATTATGATCGCATTTGTTTTTGCATTGAAATGTTTTACATAGTTTCAATGTATGGTTTAATTAATTTAGATGCTCTGCAGAGCTTTATGTTGTTAGATGATAACTATGTATGTACTTGGTTTTATGTGATGATGAACTTCTATTAATTTGGTCACTTAATTATCTATTCATGATGTTACGTAATGATTTTTGACACACTTAATTATATATAATGCATGCAGATGAACCGACAATGGATGTACGGTGACAGACACACCTCCGAGTACATTAAGGGCGTGCATGATTTTCTCGAAGTGGCTGAGGCAAACAAGCAGAATGGTTTTATGTGGGAATACGAAGTCTTACTCTGACCGGAAAATCCTTCACACCCACCTACTTTACAAGGGTTTCATGCCACACTATAATGTTTGGACGAGGCACGGAGAAATAGGGGTTATGATGGAAGACGGCGAAGAAGAAGAGTACGATCACAACTATGTGCCCCCTGAATACAGTGATGCTACTGAACATCAAGAGGAACCAGACGATGTGCACGATGATGCTGCAACGAGAAAAGCTGCTGAAGAACAAGAGGAACCAGACGATGTGCACGATGATGCTGCAACGGGCGAAGCTGCTGAAGATCAAGAGGAAACAGACGATGTGCCCGATCATGATGCTCACCGCCGGGTCATTGTCGATGCAAGAACGCAATGCGAAAGTCAAAAGGAGAAGCTGAAGTTCGATCACATGTTAGAGGATCACAAAAAAGGGTTGTACCCCAATTGCGAAGATGGCAACACAAAGCTCGATCTTGTACTAGAATTGCTGCGGTGGAAGGCAGAGAATCTTGTGCTCGATAAAGGATTTGAGAAGCTACTGAAAATATTGAAGAAGTAGCTTCCAAAGGATAACGAATTGTCGGACAGTACATATGCAGCAAAGAAGGTCGTATGCCCTCTAGGATTGGAGGTGCAGAAGATACATGCATGCCCTAATGACTGCATCCTCTACCGCGGTGCATACAAGGATCTGAACGCATGCCCGGTATGCGGTGCATTGCGGTATAAGATCAGACAAGATGACCCTGGTGATGTTGACGGCGAGCCTCCCAGGAAGAGGGTTCCTGTGAAGGTGATGTGGTATGCTCCTATGATACCACAGTTGAAACGTCTGTTCAGAAACGGAGAGCATGCCAAGTTGATGTGATGGCACAGTGAGGACCGTAAGAAATACGGGAAGTTGAGAGCACCCGCTGATGGGTCGCAGTGGAGAAAAATCGAGAGAAAGTACTGGGATGAGTTTGCAAAGGACCCAAGGAACATATGGTTTGCTTTAAGCGCCGATGGCATTAATCCTTTCGGGGAGCAGAGCAGCAATCAAAACACCTGGCCCGTGACTCTATGTATGTATATCCTTCCTCCTTGGATGTGCATGAAGCGAAAGTTCATTATGATGCCAGTTCTCATCCAAGGCCCTAAGCAACCCGGCAACGACAATTATGTGTACCTAAGGCCATTAGTTGAAGAACTTTTACCGCTGTGGAATGGAAACGGTGTACGTATGTGGGATGAGCACAAAAAGGAGGAATTTGACCTAAAGGCGTTGCTGTTCATGACCATCAACGATTGGCCCGCTCTGATTAACCTTTCAGGACAGACAAACAAGTTACTTGACACCGATAGTATATACCTGGGAGGCTGTAGGAAGAATGTGTACCTGGGCCATCGTTGATTTCTTCCGACCAACCATCAATGTAGAAAGAAAGGCAAGCATTTCGAAGGCGAGGCAGATCACCGGAAGAAGCCCGCCATGCGTACCGGTGATCACGTACTTGCTATGGTCAATGATTTACACGTAATCTTTGGAAAGGGTCGGCGGACTAGCTGTTCCGAATGACGCTGAGAATCACGCACCCATGTGGAAGAAGAAATCTATATTTTGGGAGCTACCCTACTGGAAAGACCTAGAGGTCCGCTCTTCGATCAACGTGATGCACGTGACGAAGAACCTTTGCGTGAACCTGCTAGGCTTCTTGGGCGTGTATGGGAAGAAAAAACATACACCTGAGGCACGGGAGGACCTGCAACGCTTGCACGAAAAGGAGGGCATGCCTCCGAAGCAGTATGAAGGTCCTGCCAGCTACGCTCTTACGAAAGAAGAGAAAGAAATCTTCTTTGAATGCCTGCTCAAGATGAAGGTCTGACTGGCTATAAATCGAATATAAAGGGAATAATAAATATGCCAGAGAAAAAGTTCCAGAACCTAAAGTCTCATGACTGCCATGTGATTATGACACAACTGCTTCTGGTTGCAGTGAGGGTGCTTCTACTGGAAAACGTCTGATTAGCCATTGTGAAGCTATGTGCATTCCTCAATGCAATATCTCAGAAGGTGATTGATCCAGAAATCGTACCGACGCTAAGGAGTGACGTGGCGCAATATCATGATGCACGTCCTAGTTCATCTAGTCGACGAGATTGTCATTCTGGAGCCCGTATTTCTACACAATATGTTCCCCTTTGAGATGTTCATGGGAGTCCTAAAGAAATATGTCCGTAACCGCTCTAGGCCAGAAGGAAGCATCTCCATGGGCCATCAAGCGAGAGGATGTCATCGGGTTTTGTGTTGACTTCATTCCTGGCCTTAAGAAGATAGGTCTCCCTAAATCGCGGTATGAGGGGAGACCGACTAGAAAAGGCACGCTTGGAAGGAATTCAATAATATGCGAGGACGGATATTCTTGGTCTCAAGCACACTACAGTTCTCTGAGAACTCTACCTTGGTGACCCCATATGTCGATGAACACAAGAACGATCTGCGCCCAAACACCCGGAGCGGCGACGATCGGATTACATGTGAACACATCGGGACTTTCAGCAGTTGGTTGGAAACACGTCTCGAGAGGTGAAAACACTATTTGTGATGAGCTGTACTTGTTGTCCAGGGGACCATCTTCGACTGTAATGATTTGGAAAGGATACGAGATAAATGGGAATACATTTTACACGATTGACCAAGATCAAAAGAGCTCCAACCAAAACAGCGGTGTTCGCTTTGATGCTGCAACCGAGAGGGGAAAGGACACATATTATGGTAACATAGTGGACATATGGGAACTTGACTACGGAGTAGATTTTAAGGTCCCTTTGTTTAAGTGCAAATGGAATTGATCTGTCGGGAGGCGGGAGTGCAGGTAGACCCACGGTATGGAATGACAACAGTGGATCTGAAAAATCTTGGGTACACCGACGAACCGCTCGTCCCTAGCCAATGATGTGGTACGGGTTATCTATGTGAAGGACATGTCTACTGCATCGAGAAAAAGAAAAGATAAGGAAGCGAATACATCATACGATGAGCCAAAGTGCCACATAGTTCTTTCAGGAAAAAGGGACATCCTGGGAGTGGAGGGCAAGACAAACATGTCTGAAGAGTATGAAAAGTTACATGAAATTCCTCCCTTCAAAGTCAAGGCTGACCCAAGCATCCTGATAAACGATGAAGATTATCCATGGTTACGGCGCAATAAGCAAATGACACAAGCGAAGAAAAGTGAAGACTTTCTCCGCAACTATTATGATGATACCATGCCAACTTTGTAACAAACGAGTATGATACCATTGTCCGCTTTATACATGCACATGCTATGCCAACTTTTGAGTTCATTTGAAAACTATGAATTTAGGTCGAATATTCTCTATAGGTGCATCTATGTTCATTAGTCCTGGCCCATGCGGCTCGCCTCGCCCATGACCATTAGTCGGTTTGTGCCACAAACCGGGACTAAAGGGTTGGTCCTCGTTCGCCAGAGTTTAGTCCCACCTCGCGAACGAAGGGCGCTCACACCGTTTATAAGCCGTCCCTCTCTGCCTTGTTGAGCTACTCTCAAAGTGAAAAAAGATGCCCCTATACAGGGAATTTGACCTAAATTCATAGTGAAATTCTCTGAAATTCATAGAAATTGATTATGAATTTAGGTCGAATTTTCTCTATAGGTGCATCTATGTTCATTTTTTTTAGTAAAGTTAATCACAAACTTGTGATTCACACAAATTTCAAAGAATTCAAATTTGAAAACTAACGGCACCAACAAAACAAAAACAAAATAAAGCAAAAAACCAAAAGAAAATAATTAATGCAGAAAACAAAACAAAAAACTGGAAAAAAAATAAAAATAGCAACAATAAGTATTTTGTTGTAAGTAGAAACAAAATAAAATAAATAAAGAAACAAAGAAAACAAAAAAAAGTGTTTTCAAATTTGAAAACTAATGGCACTAACAGAAAGTTTATAATTTTTCTAAAACTAAAAGCAAAAAGAATTAAAAAATAAAGCAAAAAACAAAAAAAAATGCAGAAAACAAAACAAAAAAACTGGAAAAAAAATAAAAATAGCAACAATAAGTATTTTGTTGTAAGTAGAAACAAAATAAAATAAATAAAGCAACAAAGAAAACAAAAAAGTTATTTCACATTTGAAAACTAATGGCACTAACAGAAAGTTTATAATTTTTCTAAAACTAAAAGCAAAAAGAATTAAAAAATAAAGCAAAAAACAACAAAAAATAAATAATGCAGAAAACAAAACAAAAAACTGGAAAAAAATAAAAAATAGTGCCGCCTACTAGGCCCCCACGGGCTGAATACGACTAGAAACCCTACACGGGCCAGGATTCAGGCCCGCAGGAGGCCAAGTAGGCCCACGGGCACATAGTGACAGATTAGGCCCGAAAGTCTGCAGTTGAGAGGAGCTCGAGAGGGTGGGCGCAGCAGCGCTTATAAACCACTCTCGAGCCCTCTCAACTAGCGAGGTGGGACTAAACTTTTGGGCGCAGGGCAGCACAAGGCCTTTGGTCCCGGTTGGTGGCACCAACCGGGACTAAAGGGGTGCATTGGTCCTGGTTCGTGGCACCAACATGGACCAATGACCCCCTTTAGTCCCGGATGGTTCCACCAACCGGGACCAAAGGCCGCCGCTTCCCGCCCTTTGGGCTGCTGAAAAGAGGCCTTTGGTCCCGGTTGGTGGCACCAACCGGGACTATCGCACTTTTAGTCCCGGTTCGTGCTACGAACCGACTAAAGGCTTTTCTATATAAGCAAAGACTTAGGAAATTTTCACATTTCCCTCGCTGTTGCCCCGACGACGCCGAGCACGCCGACGCCCTTGCCAGCCTGCTTCGACGCTGCCCGCCGCTTCTGCGCCGTCGACCGCGTCGTCGCCGTCGCCCAGCGCCCTCGCCGCCGCGTCGCCGCGCCCTCACCAGACGTCGCCGCGCTGCGCCCTCGCCCGACATCGCTTGCCGCTTGTCCCTGCCCCGACGACGACGCTGCCCCTGCCATGTCGCCGTGCCGCCATCCCTGCCTGACGATGTCGCCTCTATGAGCACCGCGCACGCATCTGCCGCCCCCGCCGCTGCCGTGTAATTTTTTTTAATTATGCATGCTATTTTTTACATGTTTTTACATTTTCGTATATATATGTATGTATGTATTTTTTAAATATATGTATTTTTTGATGTATGTTCATATATGTATGTATGTATTTTTTACATGTTTTTTTGTATGTATGTATGTATTTTTTCAATTGTAATGATGTTTTAAAAATACATATATGCAAAAGTTAGATTTTTAATTAGAAAAGTTTTATCTATATATGTTCTATGATTTAGTACATTTTAGGTTAGTTTTATATATTTAGGGTAAAAAAAGGATAAAAAAAAGAAGAGGAAGAAGAAACGAAGAGGAAGAAAAAAAGAGAGGAGAAGAACGAATAGAGGAGTTCTTCTCCTCTATTTTTTTATTTTTCTTCCTCTTTTTTTTATCGAAAATGAGGGTCGTCAAGGGTCGCCGAGCGGTAGAGGAAACCCTAATTAAATAGCAAGTATCGTCGGTGTGAGATACATGTGGCCGTCGGTGTCGGACACTACATCCACGTCCCACAAGTGACGCGGGCGTCGATGCCCACGTCACTTGTGGGACATAGATGTAGTGTCGACGTTGTTGTTGTCGATATATCCCCTCCTGATAGCTTCATATATTTTTAGGAAGGAAAAACAAGCATATTATTTTCCCATGTACGTATGTCGTCTTGTCGATATACCCCCTCCCGATAGCTTCAACACGTGGGGGGGGGGGTCGATATTACCCCCTCCTTGAAGCGTTCTCGAGGCCACCCCTAACCCTTGAAGCGTTGTCGATATACCCTCCCGATAGCTTCAACACGTGGGGGAAATCGATATTACCCCCTCATTGAAGCGTTCTCGAGGCCACCCCTAACCCTTGAAGCATTGTCGAGGCCACCCGAAACCCTAGTGAAGCAGCGTCGAGGCCACTAATTAATATGATTCCTTATTGTGATTACCTAGCTAGTTCTACGTTTGCCACTAATATATCCATATATGTCATGTTTGAATAATAATTGCCATGTTGTAAATATTTGTAGATACTATGGACAGCCCCCGAGACGAAGCACAAGAAGCGTTGTTGAGGGACATAATCGCAGAAGGAAGTGATGCCGTCTGCAGGTTGATGTTTCTCAACGACACCGATGGTCTGGAAGGAGAGGGTGAAGAAGCAGCTGGCTATGATTATGATGGCTCCGATGACCCAATGCCCGTGCAAGAAGAAGTAGACCATGAGGACGGCTCCGGTGACCGAACCGAGTCCGGCGGTATATATATTAGTTAAGCTTTGTTGACTAGCTAATTGATGCATTCATTGTTTTGGTATGTACACATATTAATTAACTCTCATCTTTGTTCTTTTTTCCAGCCCTCCGGATCGAGCACAACTTCGATAAAGAGACAAGGCCCGAAGAAAAAGTTGAGCTCGGATGAAAAGTTTGAGATCATAGAAATCGCGCGCGACGGCCAACCGATTGAACCCATCCGGACAAAGAAGGCATTTGTTGCTTTCGGTCAAGGGGGTTACGGTTAGGGACAAGATCCCGATTAGCATCCAGCAGAATGGTATAAGCCTAAGAACAAAGACCACGAGGTGTCTTATGTCAATGATATGCAGAAAAATGATCTTTGGACTGA
The DNA here is from genome assembly GCA_021605145.1 of Aegilops bicornis. NCBI lineage: Eukaryota > Viridiplantae > Streptophyta > Magnoliopsida > Poales > Poaceae > Aegilops > Aegilops bicornis. The sequence goes on from CM038673.1 coordinate 720,150,276, forward strand.
GCTGAAGTCAAATTTCACCCTACCACCAGAGGATGATCCGGAGAAGCCAGTTGAGCAATTAATCAAGTCTTTGCTCTTAAGAAGATGGCAGACCTATTCAGGAATTGGAAGAAAGACCTGAATAAGTTTGTCGATAAAAAAGAGACCCCAGAATTCAAGGGAAAATATGAGAAGATCGGAGATGACTGGCCCGCATTTGTGGCCCACAAGACATCGGAAAAGAGTAAAAAGATGTCGGTGACAAACAAGAAAAATGCTGTGAAGAAGAAGCTTCACCATCGCACAGAGTCAGGTGGCTACCTCATAGCCCGGCCTAAGTGGGCCCAGGCTGAGAATGATCTGCTTGATAAAGGGATCGAATCAGAGACAATGAACTGGCCAGACCATTGCCGGACTTAGTTCTTCGGGGCTGGCGGAACCTTGGACCCTATATCAGGGAAGTGCATTTGGACGGACGATCAATTGGACATACCAGTCAAGAGGCTTTAGCAATATATCGAAGCAGCGTAGCAAGGGACGTTCTTTCCAGATAGAGAGAACGACGAGCTCACAATGGCCCTCGAGAATCCTGAGCACCCTAGACGGACACGAGGCACGCCAGGCTCCGTTTCGTGGAAGGCTGGGTTTCCGGACGCAGGCGGTTACAAATGCCAGGAGAGGAGGAAGAAAGTGCAGCAGACCGAAGCTGCAGGCGCTGCATGCAAGGGTACAAGCGATAGAGGAACGAGAAGCAGATCGCAGCAAACGACCTGCCGAAGCTTCCCCCGAAGCTACCCCGCCATCTCAGCGGAGAAGTAGCGTGGCTTCCACCGAGCTGCTTCAGCCGGAGCATGCCTTGACGGCTCCTGCCAGCTATCCCGTGGATGCTATCACGGAGGCTGAAAATTGCCACCTTATGGCGCAATGGATGAATTTGAAGGTCAAGGCGGCTGTTGGCTCTGTTTATCCTACTAAATCCGGTGCAACTTTTCACTGCCGGCCGATTCCAGAAGGATATGCTAGGGTGATGGTGGATGAAATAACAAAGGGATTTGAGGACCTCTAGCTTGACCACCCTACCGGTGAAGGGGAGACTCAGCTGGGTTCTGCTCTGAAGACTCCATGCCTATGGCGGAAGGATCTCATCAACCTCCGGCGAGTCAGGGCACTCCGCCTCCTACTCCGGCGAGTGACGATCAGGGCACTCGGCCGGCTCCTTCTCCTGCGCGTGGCGGCACTCCGCCTCCTTCTCCGGCGTGTGGCGGCACTCCGCCTCCTTCTCCGCCTGCGCCGGCGCACCCGAGCAGCCAGCCTCCTCCTTCTTCGCCTCGTCAGCAAGGGCGGAAGAGACCCGCCACCGCTCCGGCTGCTCCGGCGTGTCGTAGTCCTTCTCCTCCGCCTCGTAAGCAAGGAAAGAAGACATTCGCTCCGTTTGCTCTGCCGGCGTCTAGCAGTACAGCCAAAGGCGGGAGGACATACAAATTCGGTCCTTCTCTGAAGACTCCAGAGAAGTTACCATACGAGATGACCCCGGAGGAGAACGCGAAGATCGCACGAACCGAAGTGAAGGACTGGTTTCAAGGGTTGAAAGCACAGAGACATCCACCTCCGGAGGAGAAGGTTGATCCGGTGAAAGCGAAGCGCACTCTGGCTGCCCTCGACAAAACCACCCAAGTCTCCGAAAAGGCAAGCTGTGAGCGCATTATTGGAAAGGCATTTGCGAAGCGGAGAGGTCGGGAAGTACTGTCGGTGATCAAAGGATGAAAGAACGACGAGCTGGGAAACAAATTGCCCAGCTCGGCGAACAAGCAAAGCAATCGTGCCCCGCTCAAGGTGCTCGCTAGCGACATCGTCGATCCGAGGATGGTGCCCGGTTATAGCAATCTCGGAGATTACCTGCCCGACAATGTACATTATGATTTCTTGGAGGTGCAGATACAAAGATCTGAGTACGGGAAACCTCTCGTCAAAGATGAAAGATCTCTATCAACGATGATGCGAAGATTGCATGATTGGTACATGAAAACCTGCAGAGAGTCCGAGGGAGGAGTACTTTGTATGTGAGAGTTAAAGGAGCATGACCTCGTTGGAATTGAACTGTTGCCTATTCCATCCGAGGAGTTCTATCGATTTTTCAATCAATTGGCCCTCGATCAAGCAACGGTCACCTGCTCATCGTAAGTAGTACTACTTACATCATTAAGTCTCTCTATATAACTCAGCTCTTTCATTGCATGTATTTATAATTATCCTCACTATATTATGCAGATTGAAGATCGCCGAATTGAAGAAAAGACAAGTGGGTGATATTGGGTTCATTAACACATATCTCATAGATGCAACTGAGGTTAAATATCATGCTGAAAATACCGAGGCCAACTTGCTACAATTGTTGGTAATAAATGAACACAAAGATATAATACTCTTTCCTTACAACTTCAGGTGAGTGTTACTGTATTGTGGCATATTAGGTTTCCCTTATTAGTCCAGGTTATAGTAATGTAATATTGATGAGTTATGCATGCGTGCGCAGCTACCACTATATTCTCTAGAGATTAAGCTTGAGCAGGGAGTAGTAACTGTCTTAGACTCCAAACGAAAAAATCCGGAGGAGTATGCGGACATGACTGAAATGCTCGAGAAGTAAGTTAAATCGATCATTATCCACCATATCAGCAACTTTGTTCGTTTCTGATATCAAGTAATTCTTTTCTTTGTATGGCAGGGTTTGGAGAAAATTCACCAAAAAATCTCCGAGACTGCCGAAGAAGCTGCAATTTAGACACCCGAAAGTAAGTACTATAGTAGCATATTCCACGCATCTCCTAGTGATTCAAGCGCTAGTTTCATCAATACCATTTAGCATGCTTACTAATTATCAGTTTGATTGACCTCTATTTTTTGTAAAGTGGTTGTGGCAGGAACAAGGGCATGATTTTCTTGGATACTACATTTGTGAGTCCATCCGCCACACGACCTGTGAGCGGGGCTACTCTGACAAACAATATGAAGTGCGTAAATAACAATATTCACAATTTTATTTTATTACCATCATTTCTGTTGAGTTTCATTCATTCATATATATATGTATTGACCCCCTTCTTAAAATTAGATGTTTCGGATGCGGGATGAACTCCTAGAACCAGATCGCATGCTAGCAATTCAAGAGGAATTAGCGGCATTCTTTCTTGACCACGTGATCGCTGAAGACGGAGAATACTATGTGGACCACGCATCCGTATGTTAGGAGATTATATTTGTAAAAGATAATTATTGTATATATCTAGCCGATAGTGTCGGATAGATATACGAGAACTTGTTGTTCGACCAATCTCTCGGAGAAGGAGAGGTGGTCGATATCACTTCTCTCTGTATGCATATATATTCAGGACGATCTTCTGTTTCCTTTGTTTGCTTACTAGCTAGCTAGTGTGTCTAGCTAGTCCTCTCTATATGTATGTATAATACGTAGCGTCGACCAAACACGGACAAAAGAGAGGACACTTCTCTCTATTAATTAGCTAGCTAACATAATATATGAAACACCTAAATTAAACTCCCAAAACCCCCAACCCCCCACCCCTTTAAAAAAACCAAGCCCCTGAAATGCTGACGCGTGGATGCCTATTGGTCCCGGTTGGTGCCACCAACCGGGACCAAAGGCCCTCCCGCTCGGGCTCTGACAGGCCATGTGGAGCCCATCTGTCCAGTTCTGACTGAACCGGGACTAAAGGGCCAGGGCATTAGTACCGACCCATTAGTCCCGGTTCAGGAACTGGGACTAAAGGCCCTTACCAACCGGGACAATAGGCCCTTATTCTACCAGTGTAAAGTTACCAATGAACGAAGACGAAAGAGGGGATGTCTTCCCAGGGCATCCCCAAGCTTAGGCTTTTGGCTATTCTTGAATATCTTGGGGTGCCTTGTGCATCCCCAAGCTTAGGCTCTTGCCACTCCTTATTCTATAGTCCATAAAAGCTTTACCCAAAACTTGAAAACTTCACAACACAAAACTCAACAGGAAATCTTATAAGCTCCGTTAGTGAAAGAAAACAAAACCACCACATAAGTTACTGTAATGAACTCATTATTTATTTATTTTGGTGTTAGACCTACTGTATTACAACTTCTCTATGGTTTATAAACTATTTTACTAGCCATATATGCATCAAATTAAGCAAACAACACACGAAAAACAGAATCTGTCAAAAACAGAACAGTCTGTAGTAATCTGTAACTAACGCAAACTTCTGGAACTCCAAAAATCCTACCAAAATAGGGCGTCCTATAAAATTTATCTATTGATCAGCAGAAAAAAGAATCAACGCAAATGCACGTTTCTGGGATTTACTAAATAATGTCTCGTGCACGCAAAGTTTCTGTTTTTCAGCAGAATCAAATCAACTATCATCATAGGTTATCCTATAGGTTCTACTTGGCACAAACACTAATTAAAAGATAAAAACACATCTAAACAGAAGGTAGATGCAAGATTTATTACTAAACAGGATCAAAAACAAAAAACATAAAGAAAATTGGGCTGCCTCCCAACTAGCACTATCGTTTAACGCCCCTAGCTAGGCATAAAAGCGAACATATATCTAAGTAGTGCCATCTTTGGCACTAAATTCATAAGTAGCACGCATGATAGATTCATAAGGTAATTTAACTTTATTTCTTGGAAAGTGCTCCATGCCTTTCTTTAATGGAAATTGGAATCTAATATTCCCTTCCTTCATATCAATAATCGCACCAGTCGTTCTAAGGAAAGGTCTACCAAGAATAATAGGGCAAGAAAGATTGCAATCTATATCAAGAACGATAAAATCTACGGGCACCAAATTTCTATTTGCAACAATGAGAACATTATTGATCCTTCCCATAGGCTTTTTAATGGTGGAATCCGCAAGGTGCAAATTTAAAGAGCAATCATCAAGATCATGGAAACCTAGAATATCACATAAAGTTTTTGGAATCGTGGAAACACTAGCACCCAAATCACACAAAGCAAAACACTCAAAATATTTAATTCTAATCTTTATAGTAGGTTCCCACTCATAATTAAGTTTTCTAGGTATAGAAACTTCCAAATTAAGTTTTTCATCAAAAGATTGCATCAAGGCATCAACGATATGTTTGGTAAAAGTTTTATTTTGACTATAAGCATCAGGAGAATTAACAACGGATTGCAACAAGGAAATACAACCTTCTTAAGAACAATTATCATAATCAAATTCCTTGAAATCCGCAATAGTAAATTTATTATTATCTAGATTTTTGATCTCTTCAATCTCACTTTTGCCAATTTTAGCATCAAGATCTAGAAACTCCGAATTTTTAGAACGCCTTCTAGGCAAAGATGGATCATATTCAGTCCCATTATTATCAAGATTAATATTGCAAAACAAAGATTTAATAGGGGACACATCAACAACTTTAAGATCCTCGTCATTATTTTCATCTAATTTTTCTGGTTTAGCGGCCATCTTATTGACTAAGGTGGCTTGCTTGTCAGAACTTTTGGCTATAGCATTTTCAAGACGGGTAATTTGAGCGTTAACACCATAAAATTCTTTATTCATATCATCAAGCTCTTTGTTCATAAAACTCAAAAAACCTTTTTGTTCCTTGAGCTCTTTTCTAAAGAAATTATTATGCTCAAATTGCAAATTCATAAAGCTTCTAATATTTGATTCAATCTCATCCATCCTTCTGAGAAGGTGGTCAGGACCCTTAGGTGAAGCCATAAGGTTAAACAAGCACACAAGCACACAGAAAAAGGCAAGCGAAAGGAGAGGAGGAAATTGTGAAAGAGAGGGCGAATAAAACGGCAAGGGTGAAGTGGGGGAGAGGAAAACGAGAGGCAAATGGCAAATAATGTAAATGCGAGGGAGATGGGTTTGTGATGGGTACTTGGTATGTCTTGACTTGAGCGAAGACCTCCCCGGCAACGGCGCCAGAAATCCTTCTTGCTACGTCTTGAGCTTGCGTTGGTTTTCCTCGAAGAGGAGAGGGTGATTGAGGGAGTCCCGGATTAGGGGGTGTCCGGATGGCCGGACTAAGACCTTTGGCCGGACTCCCGGACTATGAAGATACAAGATTGAAGACTCCGTCCCGTGTCCGGATGGGACTTTCCTTGGCGTGGAAGGCAAGCTTGGCGATACGATATGAAGATCTCCTCCCATTGTAACCGACTCTGTGTAACCCTAGCCCTCTCCAGTGTCTATATAAACCAGAGAGTTTTAGTCCATAGGACGAACAACAATCATACCATAGGCTAGCTTCTAGGGTTTTGTCACGCCCAATATGCGACCCTATCCAAAAGGAACTCGACGGTCCCACCAAGGATAGACCCGCATATTGAAACGCTTTTGCAAGGTGGATATCATTACATCAACATTACATAATAGATGGGGATACATACATGAGGCACTAATGCCACGAGAATACAACAACATCACAATACAACATATACAAGAGATCAACATCCGACTACGGATGAAACATAAACAGAAACTCAAACGACATCCACCCTGCTAGCCCAGGCTGCCGACCTGGAACCTATCCCCTGATCGAAGAAGAAGCAGAAGGAGAACTCCAATACAAGCAAACATCGATCTCGCGTGAAGATCATCGCAAACCTGTACCTGCAACTGGTGGTGTAGTAATCTGTGAGCCACGAGGACTCAGCAATCCCATTACCATGGGTATCAAGACTAGCAAAGCTTAATGGGTAAGGAAGAGGTAAAGTGGTGAGGTTGCAGCAGCGACTAAGCATGATATGGTGGCTAACATACGCAAGTGAGAGCGAGAAGAGAAACAAAGGAACGGTCGTCAACTAGTAATGATCAAGAAGTGATCCTGAACTCCTACTTACGTCAAACATAACACAAGAAACCGTGTTCTCCTCTCGATCAACCCCGAAAAGAGACACTCACGGTTACGCACACGGTTGGTGTATTTTAGAAGTGTTTACTTCGAGTTTACTACAACCGGATATTAACAAATTCCCATCTGCCACATAACCGCGGGCACGGCTCTCGAAAGTTTATACCCTGCAGGGGTGTCCCAACTTAGCCCATGATAAGCTCTTGCGATCAACAAAGGATATTCCTTCTCCCCGGGACGACCCGATCAGTCTCGGAATCCCGGCTACAAGACATTTTGACAGCAATAAAACAAGACCAGCAAAGCCGCCGGATGCACCGACAATCCCGATAGGAGCTGCACATATCTCGTTCTCAGGGCAACACCGGATGAGACTAGCTACGAGTAAAACCAATCCTCGGGTTGCCTCAAGGTGGCCCAGCAGTAGCTCGGTTCGAGCCGCACTTAGAGAAGCATTGGCCGGGGGCTAAAATAAAGATGACCCTTGGGCTTGAAACCCAAGGGAAAAAGGGCATAGGTGAGGCAAATGGTAAAACCAATGTTGGGCCTTCTTGGAGGAGTCTTATTCAAAGCGAACTGTCAAGGGGTCCCATAAATCACCCGACCGTGTTAGGGACGCAAAATCCGGGAACATAACACCGATATGACGGAAACTAGGGCGGCAAGAGTGGAACAAAACACTGCATAAGGCCGAGCCTTCCACCCTTTACCAAGTATATAGATGCATTAATAATATAAGATATATTGTGATATCCCAACAAGTAAACATGTTCCAACAAGGAACAACATCTCCATGTTCCAGAAAGGAACAAACTTCATCTTCGCCTGCAACTAGCAACGCTATAAGAGGGGCTGAGCAAAGCGGTAACATAGCCAAAAAACGGTTTGCTAGGAAGGGTGACAAAGGTTAGAGGCTGACATGGCAATTTGGGATGGCTTGATAAACAGGTAATAGGTAGCGCAGCATAGCGATAGAACGAAGCAACTAGCATAGCAATGATAGTAGTGAGATCCAGGGTAGCGGTCATCTTGCCTGAAATCCATAAGGAAGAAGAACGAGTCCATGAAGAAGATGAAGCCACGAAGATTAACCAAGCGTGACGAAGCGAATCCTCACGATCGCAACGAAACAGGAACTAACAAGAAGAAGCACACAACATAGTAAACACACCACACATAGACAAGGCATGATGCACAACCAAGCATGATGCATGAAAAATCTAGATGAAGCTACTCATGGCAAGAGATGATGCAAACAAGAGCAACACATCAAAGCAAGTTTAAATGAGGCCGGAAACAACATATAACAATTCCGGTAAGTCCTCATATGCAAATTTCGAAATTGGTCCAGATCTGAATAAACCTTATGTTCAAGTTGTTAAACAGCAAGTTAAGATGCACCACGATGATCTACACGAAATTCTAGTCAAGTTACATATAAAGTTCATTAAATTCGGAGCTACGGCCTAGAAGATATGAGCAAAACAAGTTAAGCATGACATTGATGCAAAATGCATACAAACATCAAGCAAACACCTCAAAATAAGGATGCAACATGATAATATGAAACTACATGCAAAATCAAGCAAGTTTCATATAGAGCACACTCAAAACGGAGCAACGGTTCAACACATACACCCTATACAAGTCATAGCAACAATCTGTCCAAAACAGCAAGTAGGCATATTGCACGCATCAAAACAACAAGCTACAGAACCTCAACATAAGAACAAAAGGCATGGGCATGATGTACAGGTAAAGCATTACAAAACATTAACATTGAGCTATCTCCAGAAACAACTAGAACATGCTCAAAAACACATGGAAAGATTGCAAATAATAACAGTTTCAGGCATTGGCAGAAATAACATCAGGTTGCAATGTTTAGAGCTATCAAACAACATGCTACAGGAACTTATCATGGTAAACAAAGGCATGGAATGAATCTACTAATTGAATAGAACAAAAGTCCTTTACTGACCATAAGCCAAAAAGGATCAGAAAATATGATGGCACCCATGTAAACATGGCAAGTTATATTACAGATTCATACATGGCAGGAACAACGATAAGTAGGCATGTTGGTGAGCTTGAATCACTCACCACAGAGCAATACATGGCATGGCAAGGCAACCAACAGCAAGAAGACATGACATAGAAGCTATACATGGCAAGAACAACATCATAGCATGCAAGTATCAACTACAACAACCTTGGCAAAATTGAATAACATGTAAACAATCTGCCAGGAACATTTTATAGCAAAAGTAGAGCTCGATTGAATCAAGCTAGACTACTCCATAATTGCAAAAAAGGGCATGTATGGATAGAGCACGACATGTAGAACAAACCATCCTTACTGAAGTATCACAAAATATGCATGGATCTCTCTGTAGCATCAAGTTAACATGGCATCAAAATGTCAGAAAAACAGGGCTGAAATCAGCAACATCAAGACACCTAGTTTGCATGCTTGTGCTAGTCACCACATTGATCACAAAAATACATGACATACACCCCTGTAAAGATGGCATGGCATATTACAAAACACATGTACGACTCAAGTTCATAGGGTGCAGACATCAATCATGGAAAAAATGACAAAAGTGCATGTTCTGATAAGAATCTGAAACTAACATCACATAGCACTCTTCCAACAGCATTTAGGGCTTCAAGATGAGCTCAAATGAAAATGATGCAATGAGATGAAATGATCTACTCTTCCGGGCGAACATTTTGATATATTACACGGGCAAACCGGAGCTACGGATGTAGAGATATGATCCGATGAAAATGCATGAAAATAATCACAAACTCGGGGACTTCGAAAACAGATCTAGGGTTTCGGGCTCGTTCTTCGAGGTTCGCCGGAGTTCCTATACGCCGGAGGTGAGGGAGGAGGCCGGAGCACGTGGGAGAGGCGGCGGATCGCCGGGGCACGGTCGCCGACGGGGTTGAGGGAGAGGCGGCGGCGGGCAACGGGCGCGGGCCCGGGGCGGCGAGGACGGGCGCATGGCGGGCGCGGCCCGGTCCGGTGGCGGCGCCCGCGGCCGGGCGAGGCTGCCGGAGATGGCGGGCGGCGGCGGGCTCGGGGCTCGGTCGGCCGGGCAAGACGGGAACGCCGCAGTGAGGGCGGGCGATGGCGGCGGGCGAGGCAATGGGCGAGGGCGCGGCGATGTTCGGCAGCGGCGGCCGGAGGCGGGGCAGCCGCGGGCGGGAGGCGCGGGGCGCGCTGTCCGGGCGGATCGGGCCCGCCGTGGCCCGGAGCGGGCCGGAGATGGGCTCCGCGGGCCCGGCGACGAAGTGGGCGCGGGGGAGGTGAGGTGGCGCGATGCGGTTGGTTGGGGAGGCGGCGGAGGTGAGGTGGCAGCACCCCATTGGCCGGGGTGAGGTGGCGGCTGGACGCGTCCGGCGCCGGGCGGACGTGTCCGGCGCGCAGAGGAAGAAGGGGCTAGGGTTAGGGGCGTTTTGATCCGCGAATTTCGGGTGGGATCTAGTTTTATAGGTAGAGGGAGCTAGGAGAGTCCAAATGAGGTACGGTTTTCGGCCACGCGATCGTGATCGAACGACCGAGAGCATGGAGGGAAGTTTGGTGGGTTTTGGGCTAGTTTGGAAGGGGTGTTGGGCTGCAAACAAAACAGGCTTTTGCGGTTACCCGGTTAACCGTTGGAGTACCAAACGACCTCCAAATGATCCGAAACTTGACAGGCGGTCTACCGGTGCTATACCAAGGCCGCTTGACAAACCTCGGTCCATTCCGAGACCGTTTAACACCCGCACATGAAAAGAGGTAAAAGGGGGCGCCGGGAGACATAGGAGTGCCGGATTGCAAAACGGACAACGGGGAAAATGCTCGGATGCATGAGACGAACACGTATGCAAATGCGATGCACATGATGACATGATATAAAATGCAGATGATGACATGGCAAAGTGCAACACGCAAGCAAATGACATGGCAAAGACGGCGAATAACTGGCAGACACCTGGCGCATCGAATCCGGGGCGTTACAGGTTTAGCCTCTCTGATCTCGTGGTAGATCCACTCTTGTACTACCCATATCATCAATATTAATCAAGCAGGAGTAGGGTTTTACCTCCATCGAGAGGGCCCGAACCTGGGTAAAAACATCATGTCCCTTGTCTCCTGTTACCATCTGCCTAGACGCACAGTTCGGGACCCCCTACCCGAGATTCGCCGGGTTTGACACCGACATTGGTGCTTTCATTGAGAGCTCCTCTGTGTCGACACCGTCAGGAAGGATGCTGCACCCCGTCTTTAAAGACGGCGCTGTTGCTAAAGGAGCTTTGGCTGTCGGCCAAACTCTCCGGCTAGGCAGTTTTTTGATGACCGTCTGTTCGGCCGCCGCGCCGACGATGACCTCTCGGGCCATCGAAAGCAATCTCCACATCAGCTCAGAGCTCGCAGAGCAGTTAGATCCGACGGAGCTCACTTCCCTGAACGAGCTCTTGGATCGCACTGCAGCCCTGGGAGTCGCTGCAGATTACGGCCAGATTGGGCTTAAACCCGATCAGAAAGAGATCGACTCTCCCCAGGTCACCCACCACGTGGAAGTGGTGGAAGAACAATGCGGTGAATCTTCGCCCACCCTAAGGACCAGATGCGTCCGGATTCCCGACCCCTCCAAGCCGGACACCCGCGGAGGGGAGGATGTCACCCAAGCCCTGAACCTAAAGTCAGGCAGCAGGCCTGATTCATTGAATAATGTCCAAGAAAGCAAGCTTCTGAATTCAAAAACTTCTTGGCCCCTGAATCTTATATCGGGCAAGGTTTCGGATTTAAATCCACCCGCCCACCCAACTATTAGGGATTTATCCCAAATACGGCAAGAGCCCGAGTAAACACTACACCACTATTGGGCCAGATCCCTCCTGGTTTTGAATAGGACAAAGGACTGCTGTGAGAAAGAAGCAATTTCATTCTTCTGTAACAACTGCACGGACATCGGAATCCTCAACGCCATAAGTCGCCGTGAAATTACACGCTTCGCCGACTTGACATCCATAGTATGAAAGTACTGTGCGACAGAAAGCGTTTGAAAAACCAAAGATAAATTCTGGGACAATCCGGCCCTGAATACAACACGAGTCCGAAACAAAAGGGCGCATCATCGCCAGGCATCTGAGCCAAACATCAAAAAACAAAAACCCTCTATAGGGTATGGGACCGCATCGGAGGGATGGCTCAATGGACCCTGTAAAATTCATAGTTCAGGGGAAGTCACACAAACTCACAGCCTTAGAGCATGTTGGATACTCCGGCAGGTGGCCAGAAGTGGCGAGGAGCTTCTAACTCGAGAACCCGAAGAACACCTCCCCAGAAACGCCAGTACGGTGTCGACAGTCTTCGAGACCTTCGCATCAAACAATGCGAGGAAACGAACGCTCCGCAACCTTACCGAAGTCTACCAAGTAGCAACAATAAACCCATGGAGTGACACGGCTATTACCTTTAATGCCAGTGACGAACCTAAATTCCGGGCAGCCCGAGCACCAGCCGCATTGGTCCTCAGTCCGATAGTGGACGGCTTCCGACTTACAAAGGTACTCATGGACGGCGGCAGCGGACTTAACCTCATCTATGAAGAAACGCTGCGAAAAATGGAAATAGACTGGAGCCGCATTGAGCGAAGCAACACAACCTTTATAGGAATAATACCAAGCCGGGAAGCGTGCTGTTCAGGAAAAATCACACTGGATGTGGTGTTCGGCACGCCGGATAATTACAAATCCGAGGAGGTCACGTTCCAAGTGGCCCCATTCAGCAGCGGATACCAAGCTCTGCTAGGGCGAGAAGCATTTACAATTTTTCAAGCCATACCCCATTATGGGTACATGAAGCTCAAAATGCCTGGACCCAACGGAATCATCACTCTTGCAAGTGATCTGCATATTAGCCCGCTACCGAAAAACAAGACAGCCGCACTGGCCCTGGAGGCATTATCCGAAGCCCTAGCGGCCGAGGAACTAACTGCGTTGCGCTCCATGGTGGACAGGGACGATGTGATACTAGATAAGAGATCCAAGTCCACCTCTTTCAAACCAGCAGACGAAATAGTCAAATTCCAAGTCCATCCAACGGACCCCACAAAAACGGCCTCCATCGGGGCACAACTAAAACCCGATGTAGACGCCGCACTCAGAGAATTCCTGCGAGAAAATTGGGACATTTTCGCCTGGCACCCTTCACACATGCCAGGAATCCCACGCAGGCCGGCTGAGCACAGCCTGAACATCCTAAAAGGGTTTAAGCCCGTTAAGCAGACTCTACGGCGTTTCTCCGAACCCAAGAGACAAGCCATGGGAGAGGAGCTAGCAAAACTGCTGGAAGCCGGATTCATCAGAGATATAAAACATCCGGACTGGCTAGCAAACCTGGTGATGGTACCAAAGAAGGACAAATCTTGGCGCCTATGTGTCGATTTCAAAGACCTAAATAAGGCCTGCCCAAAGGATCCTTTCCCACTCCCCCGAATTGATCAAATCATCGACGCCACCGCAGGACACGACTCATTGTGTTTCCTTGATGCATACTCCGGCTACCACCAAATCAAGATGGCAGAGTCAGACCAAGACGCAACGGCATTCATCACCCCATACGGCCCATTCTGCTTCAACATGATGCCCTTCGGGCTCAAAAACGCCGGCGCAACATATCAGCGCATGATTCAGACATGTCTGGCCAACCAGATCGGCAAAACAGTTGAAGCATACGTAGATGACGTGGTCGTCAAAACCAAACACGTCGATACTCTAGTAGCCGACTTGAGGCTTACGTTCGACAATCTCCGAACATATGACATTAAGCTCAACCCGGAAAAATGCGTTTTCGGCGTACCAGCCGGAAAGCTCTTGGGCTTCATCATATCTGGTAGAGGAATTGAAGCAAACCCAGCCAAGATCCGAGCTCTATCACAATTGGATACTCCAAAAGACCTCAAACAAATACAAAAATTGACAGGATGCGTGGCGGCTCTAAGCCGCTTTATCTCCCACTTAGGAGAAAAGGCATTACCCCTCTATCGCCTCCTGCGGTGCACCGAACACTTCGAGTGGACGGATGCCACCACGGCCGGACTCGAAGAAATAAAATCCATACTAGCAACAAATCCGGTCCTGGCCGCGCCCAACATGGGCGAACCAATGTTGTTATACATCACGGCAACCCATCAAGTTGTAAGCGCAGTACTCGTCGTCGAACGAGTAACGGAAGGACACAAGTTACCTCTCCAAAAACCAGTTTACTACGTGTCCACTGTCCTAACTCCATGCAAATCACGATACCCGCATTATCAGAAGATAGCATACGCGGTGTTCATGGCATCCCGGAAGCTACGACACTATTTTCAAGAGTGTTCAATAATAGTGGCATCCGAAGTACCTCTTAATGATATTATAAACAACCGCGACGCAACGGGCCAGATTGCCAAATGGGCCATCGAGCTCCTCCCGTTCGACATAACTTACAAGCCAAGGCGAGCTATTAAGTCGCAGGTTTTGGCCGACTTCATCGCCGAATGGACTGAAGCCGAGCTCCCTAAAGAGTACGGCGCATACTCCAACTGGATCATGCACTTCAACGGCTCCAAAATGTTGGCTGGCCTAGGGGCTGGCGTTGTTCTGACTTCCCCAACCAGAGATACAGTCCAATACGTACTTCAGATAATGTACACGGATTCCAACAACGCAACCGAATATGAGGCCCTTTTACATGGTCTCTGGATGGCAGTCTCTATGGGCATCCAGCGCCTAGAGGTCCGCGAGGATTCAAACCTCGCCATATCCCAGATAAATGGAGACTTTGACGCCAAGGATCCGAAAATGGCAGCTTACCGCAACGCCATCTTAAAAATGTCAGCTCGGTTTGAGGGGCTCGAATTTCATCACATAGCCCGGGAGAATAACAGGCAGCAGACGTGTTGGCACGCATTGGCGCCAAGCGCGATGCCGTCCCCCCCCCCAACATCTTCCTAGAGAGGCTGTTCAAGCCATCCGTATCATGGGAGGGAGAGTCCGGAAACAATAGCCCGGACACAACCACACTGCCCCTCACCGAACAGTCTGACACAGTTGGTGGCTCCGCCAACGAAACAACGCCGTCAGCCCACACAATAATGGCAGTCATTGCCCCATGGACAGAACCATTCCTAGCCTACCTAACTAGGCAGGAACTTCCCGAGGACCAAAACGGGGCCCGCTGCATAGTGCGGCAATCTAAAGCCTACAAAGTCCACGAGGGAGAGCTTTATAAGAAAAGCACAACCGGAGTCCTTCAAAGGTGTACCTCCGAAGAGGAAGGGCGAGACCTTCTGGCTGAAATTCATGCCGGACTCGGCGGGCACCACGCCGCAGCCCGGGCCCTTGTAAGCAAGGCCTTCCGTACCGGATTTTATTGGCCAACAGCCCGGGCAGACGCTCAGGACTTAGTGCAGCGATGCGTTGGTTGCCAGTTATTCGCCAACCAAAGCCACATGCCGCCTACCGCCCTACAAACTATACCCATCACCTGGCCTTTTGCGGTCTGGGGGCTTGACATGGTTGGACCCCTTAAAGGAGGAACCCACAAGCAAATATATCTACTGGTCATGGTGGACAAATTCACCAAATGGATAGAGGCCAAGCCTGTAAAGACGGCCGAATCCGGACCGGTGATAGACTTCATATCTAGGGTCGTACACCGTTACGACGTCCCCCACAGCATCATAACTGTCAACGGCACAAACTTCACGGCCGATGAAGTTAAACTTTGGTGCAAAAACATGGGCATTAAGCTCGACTACGCTTCAGTCTATCACCCTCAAACCAATGGTCAAGTCGAGCGAGCCAACGGTCTCATTATGAGCGGCATCAAACCCAGACTAGTGCGATCCCTCAAGGAATCTAACACGCACTTGGTAGAAGAGCTTGACTCCGTACTCTGGGGGCTGTGGACCACGCCGAATCGCACTACCGGATTCACACCATTTTTTATGGTATACGGCGCAGAGGCAGTACTGCCATGCCACATAATTCATGACTCACCTCGAGTGCGCATGTACGAAGAAAGAGAAGCCGAGCTCGATCAGCAGGACAGCTTGGACGCATTGGAGGAGGAGCGCGACGTGGCAAAAGCTCGTTCCGCATTCTATCAACAGCAGGCTCAAAGATATCAAAGCAGAGAAGTACGGGCCAAAACATATAACGTTGGCGAACTAGTTCTATGCCTGCCGGACAAGAAAAAGGAAAAACTAAAGCCCAAATGGGAGGGTCCCTTCATAATCGACCAAGTACTGACTGGTGGAGCGTACCGTCTGTGAAACGCATCGGACAACCGACTCGAGCCGAACCCATGGAACGCAGCACGCCTACGAAGATTCTACGCCTAGCGCCGGACTCCGTGTTCGTCTCCTTCCTCTGTCCCCTTTTTATTTTTATTTTTATTTTTTCACATTAGCTGTCCGGGATTTCGCTCCTTCTCCCTACCTTTTTTTTCTCCCAAGCCCTTAGGGGCTTGCCTGTGCATTATTCACACATACCCGACGTGCCACCCGCGCTCATAATACCTGGGGGCTTCTTTACCAAGAAGTTTATATAAAACATGCCTTATGCCCAAAACATGTGTGACACTTCCGCATGAACCTTTTATACACCATTATATGCATCGATATGACTTAAGTTTTGGCCAAGCTGGGTTGCCTGGCTCCTGTGCTTACCCCTACGTTCCCGTTCGTTCGGCTAGGTGGTAAAGGGAGCACCTCTGCTATTGTTACTGCCGGGTCAGCCGGATGTGTACCTCAGACTGGGTGAAGCCGAAAGCTAGCGTTCTTAAGGGAATATTCGGTCGGTGAACTAAAAGATGATCTGTCGTGTTTATTCATCTGTCCCCAGATGCTTTTCTGCTCTTTCTAGCAGTTCGGACATGCACTTTAGGGCATGCCTCCCAGGGAAAGGAACCCCTAATGGAACTATTCTCCCTGGAAGATGTTTCTTACTAACCATGTAATATAACATAACTAGTTGGGCACTTGTCTGCTAAAGCAATTATGACCCCTACGCCTTGTCTCCATGCATGCCCCGGTTCTTACATAATCGAGAGGGTATTCGGACACACTCCGGACTATAGGGTCCAGAGGCGAAGCGAAAAGGTCCGCAATGACAAACGATCTACAATCCGGCTAGAATGCATTTTTCATGTCATTTTAAATTACAGAGTCAATCCGACTCAGCATATTCTTCTTCAATACCATCCAACAGGCGGTCTAATTTACAGTCCTGTTGGGAATACTTTGCAGCCAGCTCTACCTGGCCATATACTAAGCTGACAGGGATCTCCTTTCCGTCAGGACCCATAGGGCCGACCTCGGCCATGTGGTTTGGGTCAGCCTTCGTGTACCGAAGTCTTCACCATGGCCCAGGCCTCCACGGCACCTTTGACGGCAGGCCGATATCTTCCACAACCGGAAGCACTGCCGCACTCCCTCCAGCTTCTTTTTAAGCTCCCCAAGGCCTTCGGGCATGGAGAGGGATGGCCACATAGCCTGAATGACGCTCTGCTTTGCCTGCCGAACTCGTTCGTGTAGTTGCAACAGCTCGGGAAGAAGGTCTCCCGTTGAACCAGGCATTTCCTCCACAGGACGACCTGTCAGCAGACCTACAGACATAGCTCTGTCAATCGACTTCCTCGCCGAATTCTTTTTTCGAAGATTCGTTCAAGCACTTACTAAAAATGCCGCGTCGAAGTTGCCGATTCTCCTTACTGAGCGGAACAACTGAATACGAACATCCTTTAGTTCCTCGCCCAGCTGGGTATTGGCGTCTTGAAGTTTGTTCTTCTCTTGCCTCACACTTGTCAGCACGCTCTCGCCAGCCTTTAGTTGGCGTAGGAGTTGTTGCTTCTCCGGATTTACTCCGGCCCCATCTGCACTATTATCGTCAGGGTTGCACACCTGCCACACTTCACAACGGAATTATCTTCTGAAGCATATATTACCTGCGGGCATCCCCTTGGCATTTTCTGAAGTGGCCAGTGCGGCCTCGAGTTGGGCCTTGCACTCTTCAAGCTCCTGGGACAGTTGCGTATTCTTCTTTGTAAGACACTGCATAGCACACGATCCTTAAAAAAGTTATCTTCACTGTTTCAAGTCTCGGGGGCTACTGACATATATAACCTTCAATTTTGCTCACCTATATGTCTTTAACATACTGCTCTATGGCTCTGGCTAGACCATTTTGAGCGGCACGGAGATACGCATCTCCTATATTAAAGGCGTCCAACGCCTCTGGGGAAAAACATGCGTCACGAAGAACAGTCCGGCGACGCCTGTGGTTCAAGGCACTCTCAACCTCTGAATTGGTGGCAGATAGCCCGTCGGCGTCCTCTGTCGGAGGAGCGCCCGAGGCGCGCCCCATGTCCGTCTCCGCTTCCGGACCCGGCATTGAACCTTGGCCGACGGATATAGTCCGGCGGGCTCTCTTCTTTCTAAGAAAATCATGAGCGTTAGTAAGACTCAAGGGCATAAACCCTAGGCGTTAAATTCGCACGCCGTACCGTTGCGCCAGAATCTCGATCTGGTCCGCACTTCTTTTTGGCCCGCCTGGCTTCAGCGGCCCTTGTTGGCTGCCCACCGCGGGCTCGGCCTTCCGCCTCAAGGATTTACCCTGCGAAACGAAACACTATTAGTTCACGGCATGTAAGATAAAGCATGGATATATCTCCTTGAGAATACTGGGACTTCGGTCTCGGTTACCTTTGAGGCTGGAAGTAGTCCGGGATAGTCGGCCGTAATGGCCACTAAGGCGTTGTCCTTGCTCAATTGATGAAACACCCCATCGATTAACTCTACACATAAGTCCGGGTCTTCTTGGGAGTCTGGATAGAGGGACCGTTCCGGGTCCTCGGGTTGTGGAGGAGGGCTGTTTATCTCCTTCACAGTCTGGCGCAGCTCCTGCGTTTAACATTGCTAGACTAAGTACTCAACTACGGGAATTTCGAAAGTGGGTAGGCAAGTGAAAGTGTTCGCTCACCCAGCTTGGTGGATTGTACATGGAGAATCCGCCCTCCGGGTTGGCACGGAGGAATTCTTCTTCTTCTCCCTTGTACAAAGCGGATAAGATTCTCGTTAAAGTGGCGGCCGAATCTGGCCCCTTACGACCGCACCGGGTGGCGTCGTCCTCCCCGTTGAAATCCCACATGGGGTGGCCTCTGTATTGAAGCGGCTGCACCCCTCGCATAATGCATATGGCCATGACCTTGATCATGGTCAGTCCAGAATGAGCCAACAACCTTATCCGGCTCATCAGGTAAAGGACGTCCCTGTCAGTTTCCCTCTGAGGGTTCCGCGGGCGCCAACTCAGGCGCTTCTTCAACAGAGCATTATTGAACTCAGGGTGGCCGGTCCGTACAGGGTCCGGCAGGGGGACGTCATCTATATAGAACCACTCCGAGGACCAGTCCTCGGACGTCCTCTTTGGGGTACCGGATAGATATCCGGTCCCGGCGATGCGCCATAGTTCGGCTCCGCCCACTTGATAAATAGACCCCTCCTGAGAACGAGGCACGAGGCAAAACAACCTCTTCCATAGCGCGAAATGGGCCTCAACACCCAAGAACAGCTCACAGAGGGCCACGAAGCCCGCAATGTGTAGAATGGAGGCGGGCGTGAGGTTGTCTTGCTGGAGGCCGTAGAACTCCAGCAACCCCCGGAGAAACGGATGAATTGGAAATCCGAGTCCCCTCATCAAATAAGGGACTAGGCATACCCGCTCTCCTTGAGAGGGATTGGGGACGCTCTCCGCCTGCTCTCCGTCGCTATAGGTAGCAATCCCGGATCGAACTGGGACCATATATGCTGGGGGGAGAAGCCCCTTGGACTGAAGAACTACTAACTCGCTATGCGGGACGGAACACCGCCCCCAATCTCCGGGCCGAGGGCTGGAGAGGCGAGAGGAGGAGCTACACCGACCGGCCATGGTGGAATGGATCCCTGTCGAAGGCACTCTAATGAAAGCTCGCGGAGGGAAGATGGTGTGAATTAGATCTAAATCCCCGTCTCTTTTATGGGCGGTTCATTAACGCAACCGGGGGGGGGGGGGTAAATGAAAAAATCCCCTGGCTTTTCGCATTCGTTTGACACGTGGAAGATGGTCATTATGGCGCACAGAAGCCGAGGAGGGCAGCACGCACTAGAAGCCGGACACTATTCGACGGGTACAGGGAATTTGAAGAAGAACCCGCCTTGCAATGCCGAAGACAACTTGTGCACCGGACTCGTCGTCATTGAAGCCTGGTTCGGGGGCTACTGAGGGAGTCCCGGATTAGGGGGTGTCCGGATGGCCGGACTCCCGGACTATGAAGATACAAGATTGAAGACTCTGTCTCGTGTCCGGATGGGACTTTCCTTGGCGTGGAAGGCAAGCTTGGCGATACGATCTGAAGATCTCCTCCCATTGTAACCGACTCTGTGTAACCCTAGCCCTCTCCGGTGTCTATATAAACCGGAGAGTTTTAGTCCATAGGACGAACAACAATCATACCATAGGCTAGCTTCTAGGGTTTAGCCTCTCTAATCTCGTGGTAGATCCAGTCTTGTACTACCCATATCATCAATATTAATCAAGCAGGAGTACGGTTTTACCTCCATCGAGAGGGCCCGAACCTGGGTAAAAACATCGTGTCCCTTGTCTCCTGTTACAATCCACCTAGATGCACAGTTCGGGACCCCCTACCCGAGATCCGCCAGTTTTGACACCGACAGTGATGCAGCAATAGTAGCGTAAGTATTTCCCTCAGTTTTTGAGAACCAAGGTATCAATCATGTGGGAGGCTCCTCAAAAGTCCCATCTACCTACACAAACAAACTGAGAACTCGCAACCAACGCAATAAAGGGGTTGTCAATCCCTTCACGGCCACTTGCGAAAGTGAGATCTAATAAAGATAGTATGATAAGATAAATATATTTTTGGTATTTTATAAGATAGATGCAAAAAGTAAAGATGCAAATAAAAGTAGATTGGAAGCAAATATGATAAGAGATAGACCCGGGGGCCATAGGTTTCGCTAGTGGCTTCTCTCAAGATAGCATAAATATTACGGTGGGTGATCAAATTACTGTCGAGCAATTGATAGAAAAGCGAATAATTATGAGATTATCTGGGCATGATCATGTATATAGGCATCACATCCATAACAAGTAGACCGACTCCTGCCTGCATCTACTACTATTACTCCATAGATCGACCGACTCCTGCCTGCATCTAGAGTATTAAGTTCATAAGAACAGAGTAACGCATTAAGCAAGATGACATGATGTAGAGGGATAAACTCAAGCAACATGATATAAACCCCGTCTTGTTATCCTCGATGGCAACAATACAATACATGCCTTGCAACCCTTTCTGTCACTGGGTAAGGACACCGCAAGATTGAACCCAAAGCTAAGCACTTCGCCCATGCCAAGAAAGATCTGTTGGGGAACGTAGCAGAAATTCAAAATTTTCCTACGTGTCACCAAGATCTATCTATGGAGAAACCAGCAACGAGGGGAAGGAGAGTGCATCTACATACCCTTGTAGATCGCTAAGCAGAAGCGTTCAAGAGAACGGGGTTGAAGGAGTCGTACTCGTCGTGATCCAAATCACCGGAGATCCTAGTGCCGAACGGACGGCACCTCCGCGTTCAACACACGTACAACCCGGTGACGTCTCCCACGCCTTGATCCAGCAAGGAGAGAGGGAGAGGTTGAGGAAGACTACGTCCAGCAGCAGCACAACAGTGTGGTGGTGGTGGAGGAGCGTGGCAAACCTGCAGGGCTTCGCCAAGCACCGCAGGAGAGGAGGAGGGGGAGAGGTAGTAGGGCTGTGCCAGGGAGAGGTGAAACTCATTTTTTAGCAGCCCCAAAACCCTCAAGTATATATAGGGGGAGAGGGGGGTATGCGCCCCCACCTAAGGTTCCACCCCTAGGGGCGGCGGCCAGCCCAAACCCATCTAGGGTGCGGCCAAGGGGGGGAGAGGGGAAACTTGCCCCCCATGTTTAGGTGGGTGCGCCCCCTTCCCCAACCCTAGGCGCCTTGGGCCCTTATGGGGGGGCGCACCAGCCCACCTGGGGCTGGTCCCCTCCCACACTTGGCCCATGCAGCCCTCCGGGGCAGTGGCCCCACCAGGACCTCGGGACCCTCCCGGTGGTCCCAGACGCTACCGATATAATCCAAACTTTTCCAAAGGACCAATACAGGACTTCCCATATATAAATATTTACCTTGGACCATTCCGGAACTCCTCGTGACGTCTAGGATCTCATCCGGGACTCCGAGCAACATTCGGTAACCACATACAAACTTCCTTTATAACCCTAGCGTCATCAAACCTTAAGTGTGTAGACCCTACGGGTTCGGGAACCATGCAGACATGACCGAGACGTTCTCCAGTCAATAAACAACAGCGGGATCGGGATACCCATGTTGGCTCCCACATGTTCCACGATGATCTCATCGGATGAACCACGATGTAGAGGATTCGATCAATCCCGTATACAATTCCCTTTGTCTAGCGGTATTGTACTTTCCCGAGATTCGATCATCGGTATGCCGATACCTTGTTTAATCTCGTTACCGGCAAGTCTCTTTACTCGTTCCGTAACACATCATCCCGTGATCAACCCCTTGGTCACATTATGCACATTATGATGATGTCCTACCGAGTGGGCCCAGAGATACCTCTCCGTTTACACGGAGTGACAAATCGAGCCTCAATTCGTGCCAACCCAACAGACACTTTCGGAGATACCCGTAGTGCACCTTTATAGACACCCAGATTGCTAGGACGTTTGGTGCACCCAAAGCATTCCTACGGTATCCGGAGTTGCACAATGTCATGGTCTAAGGAAATGATACTTGACATTAGAAAAGCTTTAGCATACAAACTACGATCTTTGTGCTAGGCTTAGGATTGGGTCTTGTCCATCACATCATTCTCCTAATGATGTGATCCCGTTATCAACGACATCCAATGTCCATGGTCAGGAAACCGTAACCATCTGTTGATCAAAGATCTAGTCAACTAGAGGCTTACTAGGGACATGGTGTTATCTATGTACCCACACATGTATCTGAGTTTCCTATCAATACAATTATAGCATGGATAATAAACGATTATCATGAACAAGGAAATATAATAATAATAACTAATTTATTATTGCCTCTAGGGCATATTTCCAACAAGATCCCACTTGCACTAGAGTCAATAATCTAGTTCACATCGCCATGTGATTAACACTCATAGGTCACATCGCCATGTGACCAACATCCAAAGAGTTTACTAGTGTCACTAAACTAGTTCACATCATCATGTGACTAAGACTCAATGAGTTCTGGGGTTTGATCATGTTTTGCTTGTGAGAGAGGTTTTAGTCAACGGGTCTGCAATATTCAGATCCGTATGTACTTTGCAAATCTCTATGTCATATTGTAAATGCTGCTTCCACGCTCCACTTGGAGCTATTCCAAATGGTTGCTCCACTATACGTATCCGGTTTGCTACTCAGAGTCAGTCGGATAGGTGTTAAAGCTTGCATCGACGTAACCCTTTACGCCA
The DNA here is from genome assembly GCA_021605145.1 of Aegilops bicornis. Lineage (NCBI taxonomy): Eukaryota > Viridiplantae > Streptophyta > Magnoliopsida > Poales > Poaceae > Aegilops > Aegilops bicornis. The sequence continues at coordinate 720,173,732 of CM038673.1, forward strand.
AACTCTTTATCACCTCCATAATCGAGAAACATGTCCTCATTTACTCCAAGGACAATTTTTAACCGCTGTCCAATGATCCCCATTCCTGGATCATTCTTGTACCCCTTGACTGACTCATGGCAAGGCACACTTCTGGTGCGGTACACAACATAGCATACTACAGAGCCTACGTCTGAAGCATAGGGGACGACCTTCGTCCCTTGTCTCTCTTCTGCCATGGTCGAGCTTTAACTCTTAACTTCATACCTTACAACCTAGGCAAGAATTCCTTCTTTGACTGATCCATCTTGAACACCTTCAAGATCATGTCAAGGTATGTGCTCATTTGAAAGTACCATTTAGCGTTTTTGATCTATCCTCATAGATCTTGATGCTCAATGTTCAAGCAGCTTAATTCAGGTTTTCTATTGAAAAACACTTTTCAAATAACCCTATATGCTTTCCAGAAATTCTACATTATTTCTTATCAATAATATGTCAACAACATATACTCATAAGAAATTCTATAGTGCTCCCACTCACTTCTTTGGAAATACAAGTTTCTCATAAACTTTGTATAAACCCAAAATCTTTGATCATCTCATCAAAGCGTACATTCCAACTCCGAGATGCTTACTCCAGTCCTTAGAAGGATTGCTGGAGCTTTGCACACTTGTTAGCATCTTTCAGGATTGACAAAACCTTCTGGTTGTATCACATACAACCTTTCCTCAAGTATTACGTCGAGGAAACAATGTTTTGACATCCTATCTGCAAGATTCCATCTTACTGAAATCGAGGCTTTTCAGTTATCTTGCCCATGTGGTATGATTTGCATATCTCAAGTGATTCAAAATCAAGTGAGTCCAAATGATCCATCTGCATGGAGTTTCTTCATGCGTATACACCAATAGACATGGTTCGCATATCTCAAACTTTTCAAAAACGAGTGAGTCCAAAGATCCATCAGCATGGAGCATCTTCATGCGTTTTATACCATTATGACTTACATTGTAGTGCCACAAGTAAGTGGTACTATCATTACTATCTTATATCTTTTGGCATGAAAATGTTTCTCGCTACGATCGAGATTCAATAAACCATTCTTTTAGGTGCAAGACCATTGAAGGTATTATCTATCTATCTATCTATCTATTATATACTTAAAACAAGAGTCAAACAAGCCATCACGTTCGTCCACACAGATTAAATTATCTTGGCCGCAGATTATAGATATTAACGGTTGTGATTTAAAAGAAGTAGCGTTACACATAAAGATGTCCCGTATAAATAGTTTGATACATCACGTGTCACGGACAAATAACACGTCTTTGATTGCCTAACAAATACGTCTTTTTATTAAAAAAAAATCTGTCCCGGACGGCCAGACATAGCTTACGGGCATTGCAATGGCAGCCAATTCGTACCTATATAATAGATATCCCAGAGATAAAACGACTCCAACTAGCTATAGCGTACATGCATAGACAAGTCCATACCTATTATGAGTTGGACATGATTAGATACTTGACAATACTCTATATCGACCTCCTCATGCTCCGCGCCATCTTGCCGGCGCACCGACGCTGAAGCTGCTGCCAAGCAAGCGGCAGAACAATATCCCCCTGCTCCGCACGATCTTACCGGCGCACAGACGCTGAAGCTGCTGCCAAGCAGGCGGCAGAACGGACTCCTCTTGCTCCGCGCGATCTCGCCGGCGCACAGACGCGGAAGCTGCTGCCAAGCAAGCGGTAGAATATCCTCCTCATGCTCCGCGTGATCGCGCGGCGCACCTACGCTGACGGTGCTGCCATGCAAGCGGCTGAACGACATGATAACAATGAAAGACGTATATGATTGCACTTAATCGGCAGGAGGAATACGAAGCATCATCTATTTAGCTACTAGCTGGATTGATGTTAATGATAGTGCAAGCTAGCCCACACGAGTGTGTGAGCGACAATGTCGGCTATGGTAGTGACAGTGGCACGTGTCGTGTGGCAAGAATGCAGCGGCTTGGCTGGTAGGTCACTGGCTCGCAGTTGTGGCGACACCGTAGAGTCGAATCAAGGAGTGAACACGATCTGGAGCTTCGGCTGATCACAGCACAGCACTCACGTACGTACACATGCGCCTGCACTATGTGTGCTTATTGATTCTTCATGGCACCAGCCACAACATGGGAACATACCAGCTAGGTTGCATATGTTTGTCAGATGTTTCTTTTCCTGCAAGGGGTATTGTATGTCTTATTTTTCTCTATGGGATACCCACAAAAATTGTAGATGGGATACGCATGATGCATGTGTGTGATCACTTGGTTGTGAAGTATTTCTTACATAGATGGACAATGTGCTGGCCTTTCTGTTATATACTTCCTCCATCTCGGAATAAGTGTCACAGATTTAGTAAAAAGTTGTACTAAATCAGCGACACTTATTTTGGGAGAAGGTAGTAGTTCTTTTGATTAGGTATCAAAACTGTTCTATGGTGTTTGGACTAGAAGGAAAAGATGTACAAGGTGTTTACGGATAAAGAGAAGAGATCTGTAATTATGGGAGAATGACCCATGTTTGTATTGCAAAAACAAGCCACATGGATAAAAGTCTTCATGAAGTAGAGTTAGTTCTAATTTTTTCAACGGAGAATTTCAGTATAGCTTCCCTAGAAAAATATAGTTGTAATGTTTCTTCTGGATAAGATATATTTGTTGGATAAACAGTACATCTCTATTTGAAGAAACTCAATCTCAACTCAATAGCTAGCATGATTTCAGCGTAATTTAATACTTATATTAAATAATACTTTTTATAGAAATACACTAATGTGAAATTTTTACATTGGAGAATTTCCATATATTTTTCCTAAAAAATATAGTTTTAATGTTTCTTTTGGATAAGACATATTTGTTGGATAAACAGTGCATCTCTAATTTAAGAAACTCAATATGTACCATAATTTTTAGGGTAAATTAAATTCTCATATTGAATAATATATTTTTATAGAAATACAGTAATGTGGAATTTTTGCATTGGATAATTTCCATACTGTTTTCCTAATTCTTTTTATAGTTTTAATGTTTCTTTCGGATAAGACATATTTGTGGGATCAACAGTGCATCTCTATTTGAAGTAACTTAATGTGAACTCAGTAGCTAGCACGACTTCAGCGTAAATTTAATACTCATATTAAATAATATATTTTTATAGAAATACACTAATGTGGAATACATATTAAAACTAGAAATTTGATTTCCATTCTTTAGAATTTATTATGCTATGATGGATGATGAGTGTGAAAGTGACATAAAAACATGTACCAGTTTATTAAATGTACTAACAAGCATGAATCCATAGAATACAAACATATGTACGTCATGCACATAATGAGCTGCTTCGGTTATGCAAAAACAATATAAGTTCACAAAAGTGTATCACGATAAAAAGGACAAGCTGTTATGAGATTGAGTAAGAGATAAAAATTGTAGAAATTTCTAATAAATGTATAGTGAAATTACATTGCCTTTGAAGGCCAAGCGACATATGACAATTGAGTATGATGAACATGCATGAAAGCATATAGAAGGTAAGTACAAAATGCAAACCCGATGGATGATGATGATCAGAGAAGATGATAGGCATTTAGATTTGAACCATCGATGTGAAGTGCCTTAATTTTGTTGGATGGAAAGGTAGACCCCATGGATGTGGAGTGGAACTATGGAAGAGAGGGAGTCATAATCCAATCTAGGGTTTCCATGGGAGACACATATATGTTTACCATTTATCCTTTCTTGATTAGAAATCCCGCTACAATCCAAGCACTAAAATGGAAAGAACTTTTGTGCAAAAGTACATAATCACATTTCTATAAATTTTATACAATACAACTTTTATGACTATTTAATTTTCATATTTTTTATTAGCAAATCTAGCCGCGCAATTGCGCGGGCCACACAGCTAGTTCAAATAAACAGAGTAACCATTATTCTCCTTAAATGAATAATCGTATTGTGATAGACATAATCCAATCATGTCTATGCTGAACGCAAACACCAAATAACAATTATTTAGGTTTAACACCGATCTCGATGGTAGAGGGAGCGTGCGATGCTTGATCACATCAACCTTGGAAACACTTCCAACGCATATCGTCAGCTCACCTTTAGCTAGTCTCCGTTTATTCCGTAGCTGTTATTTCGAGTTACCAACACTTAGCAACCGAACCGGTATCTAATACCCTGGCGCTACTAGGAGTACTAGTAAAGTACACATTAACATAATGTATATCCAATATACTTCTATCGACCTTGCCTGCCTTCTTATCTACCAAGTATCTAGGGTGGTTCTGCTTCAGTGTCCGTTCCTCTCATAAGAGAAGCACTTAGTCTCGGGTTTGGGTTCAACCCTGGGTTTCTCCACTGGTGCATCAACTGATTTGTCATTCCATGAAGTACCCCTTGTTGCCCTCACCCTTCTTGAAACTAGTGGTTTCACTAACCATCAACAATTGATGCTTCTTCTTGATTTCTACATTCGCGGTGTCGAACATTGCGAATAGCTCAAGGATCATCATATCTATCCCTGTTATGTTATAGTTCATCACGAAGCTCTAGTAGCTTGGTGTCAATGTCTTTGGAGAAACATCACTATCCCATCTGGAAGATTAACTCCCACTCGATTCAAGTGATTGTTGTACCCAGACAATCTGTGTACAAGCTCAATGATTGAGATCTTCTCCCTTAGTTTGTAGGCTAGAAAACTCGTCGGAGGTCTCATACCTCTTGACGTGGGCACGAGCTTGAAATCCCAATTTCAGCTCTTGGAATATCTCATATGTTCTGCGACATTTCAAAAATGTCTTCGGTGCCTCAACTCTAAACCGTTTAACTGAACTATCACGTAGTTATCAAAACGTGTATGTCCGATGTTTGCAACATCCACAGACGACATTCGAGGTTCAACACACTGAGCAATGCATTAAGGACATAAGCCTTCTATTGTCCGCATAATTGCTACTGTCAACTTTCAACTATATTTTCTCTAGGAACATATCTAAAACAGTAGAACTAAAGCGCGAGCTATGACATAATTTGCAAAGGGCTTTTGACTATGTTCAGGATAATTAAGTTCATCTAATGAACTCCCACTCAGATAGACATCCCTCTAGTTATCTAAGTGATTACATGATCCGAGTCAACTAGGCCGTGTCCGATCATCACGTGAGACGGACTAGTCATCATCGGTGAACATCTTCATGTTGATCGTATCTACCATACGACTCACATGCTCGACCATTCGGCCTCCTGTGTTCCGAGGCCATGTCTGTACATGCTAGGCTCGTCAAGTTAACCTAAGTGTTTCGCGTGTGTAAATCTGGCTTACACCCATTGTATGTGAACGTAAGAATCTATCACACCCGATCATCACGTGGTGCTTCAAACGACGAACTTTCGCATAGCGGTGCACGATTAAGGGAACACTTTCTTGAAATTTTAATGAGGGATCATCTTATTTACTACCGTCGTTCTAAGCAAATAAGATGCATAAACATGATAAACATCACATGCAATTAAAAAGTGACATGATATGGCCAATATCATTTTGCTCCTTATGATCTCCATCTTCGGGGCTCCACGATCATCATCGTCACCGGCATGACACCATAATCTCCATCATCGTGTCTTCATGAAGTTGTCTCGCCAACTATTACTTCTACTACTATGGCTACCGGTTAGCAATAAATTAAAGTAATTACATGGCGTTGTTTAATGACATGCATGTCATACAATAAATTAAGACAACTCCTATGGCTCCTGCCGGTTGTCGTACTCATCGACATGCAAGTCGTGATTCCTATTACAAGAACATGATCAATCTCATTCATCACATTCTACTTGGCCATATAACATCACATAGCATACCCTGCAAAAACAAGTTAGGCGTCCTCTAATTGTTGTTTGCATGTTTTACGTGGCTGCTATGGGTTTCTAGCAACAACGTTTCTTACCTACGCAAAACCACAACGTGATATGCCAATTGCTATTTACCCTTCATAAGGACCCTTTTCATCGAATCCGTTCCGACTAAAGTGGGAGAGACTGGCACCCGGTAGCTACCTTATGCACCAAGTGCATGTCGATCCGGTGGAACCTGTCTCACGAAAATGCGTGTAAGGTCGGTCCGGGCTGCTTCATCCCACAATACCATCGAAACAAGATTGGACTACTAACGGTAAGCATATTGAACAAAATCGACGCCCACAACTACTTTGTGTTCTACTCGTGCAAAGAATCTACGCAATAGACCTAGCTCATGATGCCCTTTGTTGGGGAAACGTGGCAGAAATTCAAAATTTTCCCACGTGTCACCAAGATCTATCTATGGAGAAACCAGCAACGAGGGATTGAGAGTGCATCTACATACCCTTGTAGATCGCTAAGCGGAAGCGTTCAAGATAACGGGGTTGAAGGAGTCGTACTCGTCGTGATCCAAATCACCGGAGATCCTAGTGCCGAACGGACGGCACCTCCGCGTTCAACACATGTACAACCCAGTGACGTCCCCCACGCCTTGATCCAGCAAGGAGAGAGGGAGAGGTTGAGGAAGACTCTGTCCAGCAGCAGCACAACGGCGTGGTGGTGGTGGAGGAGCGTGGCAATCCTGCAGGGCTTCGCCAAGCACCGCAGGAGAGGAGGAGGGGGAGAGGTAGGGTTGCGCCAGGGAGAGGTGAAACTCATTTTTAGCAGCCCCAAAAACCCTCAAGTATATATAGGGGGAGAGGGGGGGCTGCGCCCCCACCTAGGGTTCCACCCCTAGGGGCGGCGGCCAGCCCAAACCCATCTAGGGTGCGGCCAAGGGGGGGGGAGGGGAAACTTGCCCCCCAAGTTTAGGTGGGTGCGCCCCCTCCCCCAACCCTAGGCGCCTTGGGCCCTTGTGGGGGGGGGGGGGCGCACCAGCACACCTAGGGCTGGTACCCTCCCACACTTGGCCCATGCAGCCCTCCGGGGCTAGTGGCCCCACTTGGTGGACCCTCGGGACCCTCCCGGTGGTCCCGGTACGTTACCGATAAAATCTGAAACTTTTCCGGTGACCAAAACAGGACTTCCCATATATAAATCTTTACCTCCGGACCATTCCGGAACTCCTCGTGACGTCCGGGATCTCATCCGGGACTCCGAACAACATTCGTTAACCACATACAAACTTCCTTTATAACCCTAGCGTCATCGAACCTTAAGTGTGTAGACCCTACGGGTTCGGGAACCATGCAGACATGACCGAGACGTTCTCTGGTTAATAACAAACAGCGGGATCTGGATACACATGTTGGCTCCCACATGTTCCACGATGATCTCATCGGATGAACCACGATGTCGAGGATTCGATCAATCCCGTATACAATTCCCTTTGTCTAGCGGTATTGTACTTGCCCGAGATTCGATCGTCGGTATGCCGATACCTTGTTCAATCTCGTTACCGGCTAGTCTCTTTACTCATTCCATAACACATCATACCGTGATCAACCCCTTGGTCACATTATGCACATTATGATGATGTCCTACCGAGTGGGCCCAGAGATACCTCTCCGTTTACACGGAGTGACAAATCCCAGTCTCGATTCATGCCAACCCAACAGACACTTTCGGAGATACCCGTAGTGCACCTTTATGGCCACCTAGTTACGTTGTGAAGTTTGGTGCACCCAAAGCATTCCTACGGTATCCGGGAGTTGCACAATCTCATGGTCTAAGGAAATGATACTTGACATTAGAAAAGCTTTAGCATACGAACTACGATCTTTGTGCTAGGCTTAGGATTGGGTCTTGTCCATCACATCATTCTCCTAATGATGTGATCCCGTTATCAACGACATCCAATGTCCATGGTCAGGAAACTGTAACCATCTGTTGATCAACGAGCTAGTCAACTAGAGGCTTACTAGGGACATGGTGTTGTCTATGTACCCACACATGTATCTGAGTTTCCTATCTATACAATTATAGCATGGATAATAAACAATTATCATGAACAAGGAAATATAATAAGAATAACTAGTTTCCTATAGGGGGCGCGCCCTCCTATCTCGTGGGTGCCTCGGCTGCTTCTTGACTCGCACTTCAAGTCCTCTGGATCATGTTCGTTCCAAAAATCATGCTCCCAAAGGTTTCATTCCGTTTGGACTCCGTTTGATATTCCTTTTCTTCGAAATACTGAAATAGGCAAAAAACCAGCAATATGGGCTGAGCCTCCGGTTAGTAGGTTAGTCCCAAAATGATATAAATGTGTAAAATAAAGCCCATAAACATCCAAAAGAGGTAATATAATAGCATGGAACAATAAAAAATTATAGATATGTCGAAGACGTATCAGAGGGATGCTTTAGTAACTAGACAACGTTACCTACCGTGCCGAGCATGGTTCAATTCCCTCGGTCGCCGCTCGTCAAGGTCACCCGTCAAATGCATTTCCTAGTACTAGTACTACTACACCAGGATGAGCACAGAATTGAGCCCGTTTGTTCGTGTCTAGTACTTGAGTTAATATATCAGGCAATGCACTGGTATGGAGGGATTATCCTTTTACTCTGCATATATAACTTGTCTGAAGTCTAACTAAGCAAAATGTTTGACCAAATCCTTTCTTAAGAAATACAACAGGACAGATGTATGGCTTGAAAATTTATTGCATGATGCAGGTTATGATATTGTTTCGAATCCTGGATCTTAAATTTCAGAAAATCCAAAAGTGAGCATAAATTCTTGAAACTGGGCATGGTCACGTGATATGGCACAAATATTGCTTCGAAAGTTTTTTCTTCAATTTGAGACAAGCTGCTTATGACAAGTTGCACAAATGAAGAGCCAAGGTATTTTGGAACAAAGACCTGTCATGTTAAGGCGAACGCTTTCACTATTGAAACCGTGGGCATTTACGTGCCGCCACGAGTCCCCGCTTCTCATCGGCAGGTGCCATCCGAGCAAGCGTGTGAGTCCACGGGAGGCATGCGAGCAGACCGCTGCGCCGGCTGTCAAGGAGGCGTGCGAAAGCAGTATCATTGCAGGCTCACCGGGAGGCGAGCCCTTTGACCAGGCTCCGCCGCCCACCGTCGTCCCAACTGCTCCCACTTTTAATGTCGCCGCCGCAGTTTAAAATCAACCCCGCACTACCCGGTATCACTATAATCTTCTCTCTTCCTCTCTGATTCTCCTATCGTCTACCTCCAACTAGCCTGACCTAAACGTACGCCATGCCGCATCACGATGGTCTGCCCTTAGTGTTCCAGTTTCCTGAGGGAGACACCCAGCCGGAGTCTCAAGAACATAAGGCGCTTTGGGACAAGCTTGTACTGGCCTTACGGGAAGACACCGCACATGTCCCCACTCCCGTTTTGGCTCCCGTCGCCCTGACTGGGCCAGCGCCCATCCCCGTGGCATTGATGGGCTGGGAGCTGCACATTGTCGCCGAGCTTGATCCCACGGGGTTCCACGAGGTCCCCGCCGACTTTCAAGCACCCGTGCACTGCCAACAGATGCGTCACAAGATGCTGGCCACGGTGCCGTGGCACCTTCCAACAAGATACGCTATAAGATGCATCGACGCGGCGTCGTTCCCGTGCGGTGCTCATGCACACGAATGTCTCCGCCAAGGCCGCTGATTAGCGCTTTGTCCCTCGCGGGTGCCGGTTCCCTCAGCGGCATGGATGGCCGTCGTCGACCGCTTCCTTGCACCAACGCCATTCTCCTCCTCCCGCCAGTTGACTCGCTCCGAAGTCCAGAACATTTTGGCCTTCCATGAAGCTAGGCCAACTTCCAGGAGTATGCCAACAACGGCGCAAGACGCCGCCGTCGCCGTCGATCAGTTTCCCGACGACACATAAAGCACGATAGAGGACCCGCATCCCACTGCAAGACGCCCCCGCCGCCGCATAATCTAAATTTGCCATGAAAAACGTTCGGATTGCCATGCTTAAAATCCAAACGTTTATTATTTCCGTTTATTTTATATCAAACGTCGTATAATTTAAAGTCGGAGTCAGACTGAACGAAATCTATGGTTTGATCGATTGAATGTTCTGCTAGAGTCGTATCAAACTAAATATAAAATTTCATCAAGCCACATGTATTCCTTGTCATCCAACGACCTAGACTGCTTCAATGTCGAGCGCTCAACACGTTTAGCGTGCAGTTAATTTAATGCCAAAAATAGTGCTAATCACATAATAACACGCAAATAATATCCTAGTACTTAATATCCGCATGCACTTAATATACTTCCAAATTAACGTGCATTGCACGTACACACTGACTAGTGCTGCTAGTACGTGAAACTGGTGCCATGACTTGTGAGCGCGTCCAGGTATGATCAACGGCAACATCGCCCTCGAGTTCTTCGTGTTTGCCCGTGCGTCTAAACGCAGAAGGGGAGGAGAGAGGGAGAGCACACATGGAACCCACCAGTAAGTGAAGGCGAATAGTACTAAAAATAATATTACATGTTATCCATTAATTAGGTTGTGGTAATATAAAAACATTATGTGAACAAAGGGGGGTACAACAAACATTGTTGTTCTACGTATGTTGGCTATTGACGTGCGGCTTGAAGGCCTGGTCGCATGTTCGATCCTCGTCCTTTAGTTTTTTTAATTTGTATATGGGTCCAAATTTGTTTCATGACATATGGGCCCCTCGGTGTGTAGTTTGTAGCACTTCAATTTGTGGGTCGATATTTGTTCCATTCCAAGTGGACTATCGGTGTGTAGTTTTGTAGCTTATTTATAATAATTAAAGATAACAACATAGTTCTTTCAATAATACCATGGTGCGACGTTGAAGGCGAGAAAGGACGTGCGAGAGAGCGATGACCGAGCTAGACGGAAATCAACTAGGGGAGTTGCGGGGGTTGCAACGACTTTTGGAGTATTTGTGGGCCGAATGCTACGAAAATATAATCTAAACCAACCGGAATAAATGCCTACAAAAATTAATCCAAGGTTGGAGTGCCCCTCGCAATGTAAATAGCTCCGGCTTTGCGAGGGATTGAGAGGTAGTAGCTTCAATGCGTGGAAGATACGGTGTGAGAAAGTGAGGTCAATCGACAGACATATAGATAGAGAGACAAAGTGAGTGTGGTCTGACATTCAATGAACAAATATATATGCTCTGGAGAGAAATTTTCTGATTGAGCTTTTGGCAAGGGTGAGGGCTGTAAGATAGAGCTTGAGAGATGATCCGATCCACGCACGATGTAGATATATTTTTGTAAAGGCCGGAGGAAGCAAGGTCAACCGATGACATAGGGTCGCCGTGCAATAGAAAGAGTGAGACGGTTGGAGAGAGTGACCTAGATAGACAATGTGCGTGAGAGAGTATACAATGTGAATAGGTCGAGTTGGGCTCAAACATGGTGATATATCGTTTTTGTCCGAGAAAGAGCGAGGTCAATCGAGACATACAAAGAGAGAGAGAGAGAGAGAGAGAGAGAGAGAGAGATTGAGTGAGTGAGCATGGGCCACCATGAGGTCGAAAGAGTGGCGGTGGCTTGGATGGACCGACCTAGATAGACAATCTGCATGAGAGAGTATAGAGTATGTCGATCGAGGCCCGAACAGCTAGATATATCATTTGTGTGTGAAATAAAACGAGGTTAAACGAGACTCAGATAAAGAGAGCGAGATTGAGCGAGTGTGTCCGCCGTGCGGAAGAAAGAGTGAGACATTCTCGAGGGAGTGACCTAAATATACAACGTGCGTGCATGCGCACGAGAGGTTGGGGGGGCTAGATAGGCAATGCATGTATTTAGCGCGAGAGGGTGAGAGGGAGAGGGAGAGAGAGAGAGAGAGAGAGAGAGAGAGAGAGAGAGAGAGAGCTCGGCATGGGGTGCAATGGCGGGTGTGTGAGGTAAATACATTTGGTAACAGAGTGGAAAAAGGGGTTGTGTAGTTGAGAGACTTAGAGATCGAAACATGGAGAGAAAGAATGAACGTGTGTTGGAAACCGATAGCTTCCTAAGATGGTTAGGAGAGGAAGATTGACCGATACAGGAAGTATGTAGCGTTTGTGCGGGGTGGCTAAAAACAACATTTGAATGTACATAGTACGAGACTTAATATCGATGTTTCAATTCGGTGTGCATTGTAAGATTTGAACCGAGGACCTTGCATACGGGTAATTATTTCGAATTCGGGCCATACTAAGTTTCGAAAAGTTGACATTGGCTCAATTTGTTGTGCTTTTTTGTAGGTCATATGTTTGAATCCATCCAAAAGTTTTCTCACTACCATGGTGTTCATCATATACATATGAATTTGTATTAAAAAGTAGCATGGATATGAAATGCGAAATCCACGTTAGAATTGGAGATCGCTACGTGACACACACTCTAATTCAAATAACTAATTATGTGACACACACTCTAATCCACGTTAGCGTGGATACCGTTTTGATTTTTTTCAAATAACTCCTCATTAATTAATTTATAGTACTCCCTTTGTTCACTTTTATAAGATCTTGAAGACATTTCAGACAATGTGCAAAACAGTTCATTTTAAGTTGTCTGAAATGACTTACAAAAGTGAACGGAGGGAGTATCTCGTTTCGAATGACTAATTATTGCAAGGAAAACACGGGCATGGTAATACATACAGATTCGTTTGCAAATGAAAGAAGATTCGTTTGCATTCTCAAATTTAGGCGCACCAAGCAGACCAGGGTCGTGTTGGGGTGGACGCTGCTTTGGTGCCTTAAAGGAACCTGCCTTTGGGTCACTTCCATGTGGGCCAGCCACCTGTTGGGCCCACATGTCATGGACACAAAGGCAGGTGCCTTAAGGCACCGAAGCATAGTCCTGTTGGGGTGGTCGCGTGTGTCGGACAGACGCGTAGCACCCAGCCACCCACCCCCTCCCTCCCTCCACCACCCCCCCCACCCCCCCCCCCAAAGGGACGACAACAAAATAAGTTTGTGCTTCCATGTTTCAGATTGAAATATCTGGCGGCCCCAATTCCAGCCCTGCAAAATCTCTCTTCTCCACCGTCCCCTTCCACGCCCAGATTGCTCAAATCCCTAATTCGCTACCAACCCAAGCAAAGTTTGAATCGCCCCTCGTCTCATCTCTTTCCCCACCTCTGTGCCGGACGACGACGACGAAGACGACGGTTGCACTTCACCACCGCACCGGAGCTACCTCATCTACACCCTCGTCCACCGCACCGGATGGTCCACCGACAACATCGGCTGCCGCAACCGACGTGCCTCACAGACATCGGGTTCCACTGCATCAGGTGCGCTTCACCGACGTCGTCTCCTAGCTCACCGGGGCTACTTCACCGAGCTCATCGTCGCACCTCCGCCCCCCCGAGGATGTTGGGGCTTCACCAACGGTCTCGTCCACCACATCGAAGCGCTCCGCTGCCACTCAAGAGCTGCATCCGTGCGCGGCCATCCAACGCCAACGCATCACCCTAACGGCTCTGAAGTGACCCGCACTCAATAGCTACGTGAGCATGCCCAAACGCCGGCCTGAACTAGGCATCCACACATCACTCCCTTGTGCACTGTTCCGACGATGTTTTGATATCCTTTCAGTGCTCTCTTAGCTTACACGCCTATGCAACTCTGACTTTAACTCTTATTTCTTCTGGAGATATCATCTGAAACAAGCAAATCCATTTTTTAGCGAAGCATGACGGCGCTACGGGATCTGGTACACATCCTGCACAACCGTATAACCTTGTAAGTATGTGTCCTCCGGTACAACATCAAGGTCAATTCCTCTTATTTGATCAACCATTCGCCGTGTCAAAAATGCAGAGGGGGATGCAAGGAGCACAAGGCCTGCACATCCAAGCAAGTGGTAACATGGACTTGTACATGGAACATCCCAAGCGCTAGCAGAGCTGCAGTGAGCCTGTACAACAAGCTAGCGTAAGTCCCTGCATTTCATTTAATTCGTACTGGCATTCGTGTATGATTTGTCTGCAGTGGCGGATCCATGAATTCAAGGTACCAGGGGCGAACATTTAACTTAAAAAATATGAAGGCACTTGCACTCCAGAAATCAACATAACTTGAGAAATGTGAAGCTACATGCACTTTGAAAACCAGCTAATGATCCAAAGTAGTTCTGATTATAAACACTAAATGATGCAAGCACCAAAAAACACAAAATGCAACATGGTGTACAAGGACTACAAACATGGTATGTACCTGCTTGAATTATTTGTTCTCTGGCTGAAAATATCGAAGTGTAATTGCACCTATAACCAGTGGGCAAACTAGATATCAATATATCTATCCTGCACAAGTATGCCAATAGTTTCAAACAACAGATTAGAAAAGTATTTATGCTATGTTGTCATGATACGGGGACTTTCTGGTAGATGGCCTCGACGTTTCCGCAAGCTATGAAAATGCACTATAATTTGCTTGTCATCAATGCCTGCAAATATCTGTCTCTCTCAACATAGTAGATCATCATTAGACACTAAATCCTTCAATGAGCTTAAAAAAATGCTTGCATTAGATCCCTCATTAGACACTATATGTTCATCACCAGGAGCATGTAAAATGTTTGCATCAAATCCTTCATTAGCATTCTGTTCATTGGACACTTCAGGCTCAAGAACAACATGAGCTTGTATGTTTGCACTGGAAACTTGATTATATACATCAGATTTAGTCAGTTCAGTATTGATTTGGGGAGTTATAAAATAAGTAGAAATTGGTTTCATTTTCTCATAGATTCCCTACATACAAGCAGTTTTACAACACCGTCAGGTTTAACTATTGGCCAAAAATTGCAGTGTTGAATTAGATATAATCAGGGATGTGATGTACCTGCTCGTTGCGCATGCTACTCTTGCAAGTTGTGGCTGTCCGTTTGCGCAAGCTCGATGCCATGCCCGTGTTGCTGCTGCTGCCTCCCACGTAGGCTACACCCAGGGTTGGATCTTCATCTACTTGTCCTTCCATTCGCTTGAAGCCCGGTGACCGCCCTCCAACGAGAGCACGAGGAAGTGTTGTGTCGGTCTGTCCAGCGGCGGCTAGGTTAGGAGCGAACCATACTGGAGGCTGGAGCGAATGAATTGGGATTTTTCCCGCTGTCGATCGATATGGGAGGCACCCGTTTGGGCCGCGAGCCTGCTATAGGGCCTGCCTTGCACTTATGTTATTGGCCCATCCAAATTGAAACATTTTTCTTCATTTTTTAAATTGCCTGCTCGTGCGTTGGGATGAACAAAACTAGCGTGGTCCAACCTGGAAGACTCAAACTAGGTGCACACTTTCCAGCCACCTGAGGCAGCCGCCCATACCAGCCCCTATGGTGGCATCGCCCCTTTTTGCGTGTATGATTGGATAGTGAAAAATATTCCAGTGGCGCTTTTGATTTACCCATAGAATGGTCGAATTGCTTGTTTCTATGAACTGAGTTCGCCAATAATGTGAAGGATGTCAGTCTTTTCATCCTATTGTAGATTGCTTAGATCTCGATATGCCAAAAGTAATCGCACGAAATATACAAAGAAAAGCCAGCAGTGTGATGTGTGTGGCTACAACTAGTCTGACTACACGTCCTCATATAACATATCAAGGACGCACCATCTTACCAGATTAACCATTCGACTTAACAATGCAGTGTGGGAAGAAAGAAATATTGGGACTTGGTATCCAAGCAATTGATGCCATGGACTCCTTCGTACAACCTTGTAAGCGAAAAAGAAGTTGCAATGTGCCCGTACAAAGAACTAGCGTAAGTTCAGTTACTTTCTTCTCGGAATTTTAGTTAGCCACTTATTGCAAAAAATTTCAATTACGTTGCTTGGCTTAATTTAGTTTGCTACTGATTACATAATGCCACAGCCTGTTAATCATATTATAGACTGCGCCTATCTATGTGTTTCATACTTACTGTTAAGAATTACCTGTTTGCCTTAACTTAAATATCTACTTGTTTGTTTAATCGCTTTCTTTGCTGCAACGGCGGGTTACAATGATGTTAATAACTACTTTTCAGCATCCAATTGAAACTCTTTAATTCCTTGTTTGTTTAACTAGTTTGCTATTATAACTCCAGTTGAGATGTTTTGCTAACTTCAACTTTTCTGAATCCAATCGGAACTTTAATGGCAAAACAGGTTAGCCCAAGATCAAAGAGCGAGGTCCCCATGGACGTTGCATCATCCCACAACAGTGGCACCGGCCCAATCATGCATTATGAATTGCCAACTGCTGATGCTCTAGAGGCTAAACTAGTGGTAGAAAGAGATTCGCTTACGCACTTAGAGATGAAGTTGACATGTTGAGGAAGCAAACAGCACAATCACAAGCAGTACTCAAGACAACCATTAAATATTTGGTGGATTTCAAAACGAAGCAAGCTGAGACTGACCAGATTGTTAAGGTCTTGAAGGAAAAAAGGAAATTAAATTCCTACTTGTTAAATCATAGGTGAAATTGTTTTCATCGTTGAATAACCTTTGTGTTGTCTGTTCATGTAATCAATCAAACCATTTGTTTTAGAGATCATGTAATAATTTTTTTTGTTTTTTGGTTTGTAATTTTATTTGAGCACAAGTCTGTATTAATTGATAAGACTCGGAGACATTTCATTTGGATTGCTGTGCCAGACCTACAAATATGCCAACGGGCTGAATGTGCATTCAGCAATAGTAGTAGTATAGATGGACCATAAGTGGCACGCATCGGAAAGGGCCAAGATGCTAGCTAAAAAAGGATGTTGTTGTAGCCCAAAAAAAAGTACAGCGGCCTGGCTTATGTATGTTAGTTGATATTATTGATCCATATACTCTATAAGTGTTTATATGCCTGTTAGTTCTGTACATTGATTGACTCGGTATTTGAATCTTGACACATCACTTGTGTACATATCTAAATGGGAGTACACATTATGTTGCATGTGACAATTGAGTTGGACATGAAGTGTTCCAAATATTCGAATTCACCTTAAACTGGATTCTAGCTTCTGAATTTGAGTATCGGCATTTGTAAACCATATTCATATATGACAGTGGAATACATCTTTGTCGTCCTTTTGAAGATATATAAAAACACATAGGATGATTTATAAAGATTCATATAGGAATACAAAATGGATTCGAATTTAGTTGCCAGGGTAAACGTGGATGCTTATTGTCCCAAAATTCGAAAGAAGCGGCAAAATGTCCACTCCCATATCAGCTGCCCAAAGCCAAGTGTTGGGGAGATGGAAATTACTGTCTACCCATTACACGGACAATCCATCAGCCCGATTTCCACTGCTCTAAATAGGGGTAGGTTAGTAACTTCAATTAGACGTGACACGACCGCCTCTGATGCCATTCTGACACGGTGGGCGTCAAACATGGGCGGCAAAACACATTTGATTCAAGCTCGTCCGAAAGACCTCTGCTTTCTCCCTCCAATCCCCAAACAAACACCGTGGGCGGCAAAACAAACTAGACTCAGCCGAAATCGATGTAGGCAAATAATTTCAAAAGGGGCAGCTTACTAACTACACTCAGACGTGACACAACCCCCCTACCTGCCAGCCCTGTTCATACACCGTGGGCGCCAACCATGGGCGCCAACCACCCTCTCCTCGCCCGAAATCGCTCTGGGCAAATATTGGTGAGATGCGAGATTACCATGCTATCCCCAACCGACGAGACGTCCCAATTTTAAACGGGGGCTAAGTTCATAACTTTCCCATATTTCAGACAGGCGCGTCCCAAAAACATGGTTCCCCGTACCTCTCCCTCCATTTTCCCATTCATACACCGTCCGCGCTAGAACACCAGATCCCCACACCAGCCTCCGTCCGCCACCCCATCCATCGCCGCCGTCCTACACCACATCCATCGCCACCGTCCTCCACCATGCCGGAGCGCCTACCAAGACCGCGTCGTCCACTGCTAGAGATGGACGTTTCTCATCCACGACGATGGACCAATAGCCTTGCATCGCGTCCTCTCGCTTCATCGGTGTTGTCGTCCTCTTTGCCGGGGCCGCTCACACGACCTTCTCTTCCACCGCAATGGGACTTATCCCCCGATGCACCCGTCTACCATCACAGATCTTCTTCAACCCCACTGACAGCCATCGCACCCCCGATGCCTACACGGCGCCGCAAGAGAGGTGGTACTTCATATCTCCTCAACTTTTTGATCTCAACTAGAAAATAGATCTTAACTTGGTTACTCTACTTTCTTTTCAGCTCTTAGAATTTAGTTCTTAGTTCGAAGAAAATAATGGATGCTAAATATCATTTCTCCGGTTTGGTGCTTCAAATCTGCCATGGCACAGCCATAATATGGTTTAATTGATCATGCTTAGGGTTTAATTGATCATGTTGGTTCCGTGGTGGTCTCTTTAATAGAAATCGAAGGGGAAACCCTCTGTTGCTAAAACATATGCTTAGAGTTTCCCCTTTTATGATCACTATACGATCAAAATACGTGCTTCATGTCATAATAACACTGCTCCACCCATCAAGCTAAACAAGCTTAGTTGTTCAAATACGAATCTGATATTATTAAAATAGATTTGTTTAATTGGTCAGCTAAATGTTACTAAATTAGTTTCGAAAATGCATGTTCGCCGCTCGGGTATGTATCTCTACAGGGTGCCCACGGTAGGCCGGCCCACTCTGACATTTTGGGTCGTCCCAGGCCCCGATTTCCCTCTGTTCTGTTGCACGCTTCCGATCTCTACTGCTTCAGCCACCGCCTGCCGGCGACTTGCCGTCCCCGAACGGCATGACTCTAGGAGGAGACGCCGGACTAACAGGAGGCCAGGAGACGCTCGCCCAACAGCGTCACCGCTGCCCGGGCGCGCCGTTGTGCCTACCTTCCCAGTCCATTCAGGGCTCAGGCGTGCAGCACCCACCAAGCCAAACCGATTTATCCTGAGATATGTCCTCAACACTCAGCAGCCACTCCTCATCACCCATTTTCTAGTTGATTCATTACTCATTAGGCAGGACTGTTATTAGGGTTTGTTGTGTGCTCAGTGCTACCTACACTTAATGGTTCAAATGTATTTTGGTAATCTTTAGTACCTCTAAAGTTCACAGGGTTTTCAAAATTCCAGCCCTCGGAACAGACACTAGTCATTTTAGATTGTTGGTCGTAGTGACATTGACCCAGATTACTACTGCAAGCCAGGTTTGTTTACAATTTTACTTGTCTTTCTTACTCATTCGATATAATATCCAATTATTCACGTCGATTAGTTGCAAACAATAAGTGCTAGACAAACTTCTTCATTTAGATTTTGGACGGTCTCTTACTGCAGTTGAAATTCTGCATACTTGTCCTAGTAAGCTCACAAGTAAATGATTGATTCACTACATCTATGCTTGCCTTGTCATATTTGTTGTCAATATTCTTTTAGGGTGGACCACCCTGTTTCTAAATACTTGAACCATAGACATGAGTGAATTGTATTTCTCTATGTGATCTCTTCAATCATGTGTGGGCCTTGAACGCATTGTATAGAAAGAAAGTGTCATTTCCAGCTTTTACATAGGTTTCGATCTTTTACATGGAATACAATCTGCCTACTTGCTTTGTGTCGCACTACCAACACTCCACCCTTGAAGCTAAACATTATGCCACTCATATTCGCTTAGTTTGTTTGTTCAAATACGGATTTCATATGATTCTAATGTTCCTACTTCAGTTTTGAAATGTGTGCCTGCCTGTTATAGAGACATAAGGGGTTTGTATTTCTGTGTGTGGTCTGGTTTGCACGGTTGGGGGGTGAACTTTGCATATGTAGGGGTTTATAGGGAGACACTCTTCGGGTTGAATCCGCAATGCATTCCATAGATAATCTGACTACTTTTTATGTTTTCATGAATCTCAGATTCTGGTCAGCACGACTGTCAAACTTGGCATTAAGGGACTGAAATCAAGTCTGGATGCAATGCAATGCAAATGCTCTCCGCCTACAGATTCATGCTCAGAATATGATCCTGACAGTGATTCTGAGCTAGAGGGAGACCTAAGTCAATGTAGCTCCCTAGTGGAGCAGTCAGAGGAAGATGCCCTATCTTATTCACCCATCAATGTATTTGCTCTAACTTTCCAAGGTTACATTGCTCGCACATATCTTGCAACTAATGCTTTGCATTGCTTCTACTTTGTTGAACTGCCATTAGCTTAGTTTACACATCGTGTATGTGAATACGCCCTGCCTATCCATTTTCGCATACATATTCCATCTGTCATCATACCATATTTATCCATTCAAATGCTATTCTTGAGTATTAGGCGTTCAAAAGGAAGAGGGTGATTGCTGATCGTGGAGGAGCACAAGCACGATTTGGAAAAGGTAGTGGCATTGATAAATCAAATAGCCCATTAGGTGTAGTTGCAATATCACCTGACCAACAAAACACCCCAACTCTAGCAGACTCTAGCCCAACTACACTGGTCATTTCTGATGCCCCAACTCAGCAGACCCCAACTGCAGCAAATAGTATGATTATGTTAGTTGACATAGCACCAGTTGTACGACGCAAAACCCCCATTCCAGCAAAGAGTACACCAAATCCAGTTGCCAAATCCCTTTTCGAACCAGAGAGAGCCCCAATTGCAGCAAATAGGACCCCTGTTCCATTTATTCCTAGTATAGAAGACGAAGCTTATGTCATTGTCAGGAACGTTATGCGCATCTTTCCTTCATGGAAACATTATACCGCAGACACGGAACAATTTCCAGTCTTCCTCTACAACTTACGTGTAAGTAATGTACTAATGTTAATCATGGTCATTACTGCATATGTTTCTGCTGACAGAAGACACAAGATTTCATTCTTTTAAAAGGCGAGGAGCAAACTGGATTGTGATGACGAGCAAGGGTTGGTTGCGCTTTTCAAGCACTCGTTGATGAAGTATCATTCCTACCTGAGGCAAGCGCACTTCGATGGCAAGCCTCTGAACGAAATTTCTGTGAAGTCTCCGGTGCTACATTTATCCGACGGTGACTGGAATAATCTTGTTACACATTGGTCTCGGCTGCAGCGTAAGGTACTGTCTATGATATCACATCACAATTTGAACTACATTTCTGCATTTTCCTTAATGTCTCACTTGTATGAAAACTGTTAGCAGAAGAACATTCGTTCTCAAGGGACCACAGAATCTCGCAACTATCCGCACACTTTGCATTGCTCTTGTGAGTACCTCTTACCCTGTATGACCATACTTACTTTCGTAGCTGTTTGATTATGTAGCATCACTACACATGTTAGCCTCGTAATCGTCCATTTGGTGGACATTATAAGATCTTTATGGACTCTTACATAAATTTAGAATCAACCCAATGCTTTTGAAGAGGTTTAGCTCTGCAGTCCTCTTGTAAGGACTGAACATGGTCTATCACTGTACTTACATTAACAGCTACTCCCTCCGTCCCATAATATAAGAACGTTTTGTACAGTACACCAGTGTTCAAAACACTCTTGTATTATGGGAAGAGGGATTGGTTCATTGTGTAGCATTCTGCATCTTATCTCCCTCGCCCACCATTTATTGAAAAAGATCAGATCTATATTTAATCTTACCAACAAGTAGAATACTCAGACAATGCCAGTGTAGAAGTGTAGCCCATTGCTCTTGTTAGTACATTTTGTCCTGTAACGCTTGTACTTCCAGGGATTGGTAGTTGATTATGTAGCATCAATCTGCATCTTATCTTCATTATCCTCTATCCCTTCCAGTATTATCATATCTATAATTACTCTCTACAAAATGTAGAGTCTGAGCAATGCTTATGAAGAAGATTATGTGCTGAAATTCTTGAGTTATCCTTCCCTTGACATGGAGAAGGACATTATAAAGCCGATGTTAGCTGTTAATGTAAGTCAGTCCTTCTAAAGCCTTTATCCTCAACTGTTGTCTAATTTGCTCATACTCCCTATCTTTTACTGTTGTTTAGTTTGCTGTTTCTACCAAAATGCATGTTCGCAAGAACCGTAAGTTCTAAGTTTTACTTGTAAAACCAAATTCCTTATTCATACCATGCACATTACTTAATACTCCCTATATGTATGCTTGTTTTTGTGGATCTATAATCCAGTGTGGTGAAGCAGCCCACGTTTGCACCTTGTCATCTCCTGTTTTATCTTACTGATCTGGCTGATGATATGAACAACATGCCATGCACATTATCCAAAATAGATGCAATGATTTTCTTTGCCCTTCATCTATGCTTGTTATGTTGACATGGTAATCCAGTAGTGTGGTGAAGCTCCCCGCATTATGCACAATGCCAAATTATGCTATTGATATTTTGAACTTACTCTTTATTTTCTAATTTGAAATTGGATGGAATTGACAGCACAGTTATCATCTTTGTTTATACACGTGCAAAATGTGTCATCTCTCTGCTTTGTTTCAGGGTGATATGCCCGATGGCATGCACAAGTCTGCTGAAGGCTGTGAGACAAACCCAACATATATTGCAGCAAAGAAGGCAAAACATCTTGAAGATAGCGAGACAACCCCAAAGTCTTGTCTTGATGCAGTGTTTGTCGGTGTCAAAACTGGTGGATCTTGGGTAGGGGGTCCCGAACTGTGCGTCTAAGGTGGATGGTAACAGGAGGCAAGGGACACGATGTTTACCCAGGTTTGGGCCCTCTCGATGGAGGTAAAACCCTACTTGCTGCTTGATTAATATTGAAGATATGAGTAGTACAAGAGTAGATCTACCACGAGATCATAGAGGCTAAACCCTAGAAGCTAGCCTACAGTATGATTGTTGTATATCTCTGTCGACTAGCCTGGCCTCGGTTTATATAATGCACCAGGGGCCTAGGATAACAAGAGTCCTATCCGAATACGCCTGTGGGGAGGAGTACTTGTCTTGATCGCCAACTCTTGTGGAATCTTCCTTGTATGCAGCAGCTGTCCGGACTGGCCCATGAGTATACGGCCATGGGGGTCCTCGGCCCAATCTAACAGATCGGGAGATGACGTGGTGAGTACCCCCTAGTCCAGGACACCGTCAGTAGCCCCCTAAACTGTTCTTCAAGTTAGGGACGCTCCTCGATTCTTCCGAACTGTTCTTCATCTTTGGTCGTCGGTCTTGAAAACTGGTTCAACAAATCTTCTCATCTTCGATCTTGAGGATCGCCGAAGTGTATCCGAAGAGTTTACACGTTGGGTATCCGAGGAGCCCCTTGAAGTTTCTGGCCTTCATCAATGCCTTGTTATTTTTATGCCACGCCTCTTGGGTCCGAGCTCTAATGCCGGACTGCATTCGAGGTATCCTTTGCAGCCGAGCACCAATGCCGGGCTGCTTCCGAGCTCCAACGCTGAAATGTATCCGAGCTCCAGCGCCGGACTGTGTCCAAGCTCCAGCGCCGGACTGTATCCGAGCTCTAACGTCGGACTATATCCAAGATGTCATAGATCATCTTGGTACAAAAAATTTGAAGGAGTGTAGCCGAGCTTAATGCCGGAAATGCCCTTTAAGGAGCTAGCCGCTGGCGCCCGAGTTTTATGCCGGGCTGCCTCCGAGCACTACTAGGGAAAACCCTAGTAGTAGCGCGGGTTTTGAGGCTATCAGCAGCGCGGGCACCCGCTCTACCAATAAGGCGCTACAGCTAACTGTTAGTAGTAGCGTTGTCTGTACCCGCACTACTACTATTGACTATATCAGCAACACATTTTCAGAGCGCGCTACTATTAGTTAGTTGTAACGATTTCCTGAGCCCGCGCTACTGTTATATATTTCACCATTTCCCCACTCTAGCTTCCATAAACTGCAATTTCCAGATACTAGGTTCTACTAGATATCAATTTCATAAAGCATTATAGGTACTAGGTAGTACTCCCTCGGTTCCAAATTACTCGTCGTGGTTTTAGTTCAAGTTGGAACTAAAACCACGACGAGTAATTTGGAACCGAGGGAGTACTAGATAACAATTTCATATATACTCAACATGCATCCGCAAGCAGTACAAGGTGACATCGACGACGATCATCATATTTAGTTCTAGATGATATCGACGACGATCATCATATGTAGTTCTACATGATATCGACGACGATCATCATATGTAGTTCTAGATGATATAGCCACACACACATATGTAGTTCTAGATGATATCAACGATGATCATCATCCTCAAGCCTAGGCGGTGGGTGTTCCTGATAGTAATTAGGATGGTCTGTCCAACACGAAGATTCTTGCCAACGAGGAATTTCTTCCACCCAACCGAGTTTAAGTGTAATGCGGCCAAATACGTGTCCATGCAGTAAATACAGGTGGTGATGGAGCCCCGTGCGGTAAGGCGTAGTCCAGCTGAGCCTTCTTCATCTGGCTCGATACCACAACTCACAGATAGGTTCTTTGGCAATTTCTGAATAAGAAAAACATATCAATTAATAAATAGCCTCACACATACTCTTGCAAATATATTTCTATTAAGTCTAGATTCCACACAACATATCATTGGACTCTACACTAAGCATATCATCGGATAATTTGCATTTGTAAGTATAACATACCATATCATGTCGATCGACCATGGTACTTGTCGAGGCGGTCACGAATGGCACCTCGACAAAGTCAAGACGCGTGGTGGAATTATGTCCCATAGGTTGCACACCTCCTCCTCGCTCAGCCTCATTCTTTGAGCTACGATGGCTTCATGAAGTGGGTTCTCATCATCTTCATCGAGTGGGTCCTCATTATCTTCATCATCTTCTTCATCTGCATCATCTTCGTCATCTACATCATCTTCGTCATCTTCATCATCTTCCACCAGGTTGAGATAAATGACAGCTAGCTTGGGTCTTTCTGCTCTGAAGGAGAAGCTGATCAACTCACCACCAGTAAGACGCATGCGGGCGAGGAAACGGGCCCACCCATCTCCTCCAATCTACGACATATTGCGTCCTTTCTCGACCTCCATAGTGTACGCCCCCCCAGGAGCCTCAAATGTCACAGTATCTCCTGTCAGCTTGTTGAATGTCAACCTCACATTGCATGGGATGGTCTGTGTAAGATGACACAATGTCTCCTGTCATATTGCTTTATAAAAATGACACAATGAAGTAATGCCAACATAAAAATAAAATAGTTGTTACATTTCATCTAATTTCTTACCGCCGCATGACGAAAACTCGGCTTGAAGTAGATGCCAAACAGCTTGCCAGTTGCAAGGTCTTTGGCGCACCTTGACTTACAAATCGACATAGTGGTGGTGGTGGTGACGCCATTTTCCTAAAGCAATATGAGCAAAGGATTAATGATTCACTTCACAGGAAAGAAAAACAGTAGCATGTGATATTTTCCTAAAGCAATATGAGCAAAGCATCCTAAATCAACTAAATCAACTAGCATACTAAATCCAGTAGCATACTAAATCAACTAAATCAAAATGTTCTAAATCAACAAAATCAACTAGCCTACTAAAACAACTAAATCAACTAGCCTACTAAATCAACTAAATCAACTAGCCTACTAAATCAACTAGCCTACTAAATCAACTAAATCAACCAGCCTACTAAATCAACTAAATCAAAATGTTCTAAATCAACTAAATCAACTAGCTTACTAAATCAACTGAATCATATCAACTAAAACAGAATGTTGCATATGAACTAGCCTACTAAATCAAAATGTAGCAGGGAGGAGGGAGAAGGAGGGGCGACTCGAGGAGGGAGAAGCGAGTAGCACGGAGGAGGAAGGCGGAGCGAGGAGGGGTTGGCCGGCGGCGAGTGGATGGAGAATGGAGGAGGAAGGCGGAGCGAGGAGGGGCTGCCGGCGGCGAGTGGAGGGAGAATGGAGGACGAAGGGGGAGCGAGGAGGGGTCGGCCAGCGGCCAGTGGAGGGAGGACGGAGGAGGAGGCCGGTACCGAGTCCAGCGAGGAGGATGAGGTGACCCTTTAATATTTATACATAATGAGGGCAAAGCCTAGTAGCCCCCGAGCCTTAATGTGGGCACGGGTGGCCGAATTAAGGATCAATATCCAGAGTAAAATCATAGATTATGTGTAATGATTCTATGTATCCAACTACTTTACATCATTATTTTGACTCCATTGTGACCTATTATCAGTTGAAAGTGGCCCATCGTCGGCTTCTACCCCTTGGTAGATACTACACAGGGTGTTTCCGCACTAACAAAACAACCCTTAGCCGACGTCTCGGTGCCCGAAGGCGGTTGTGTTAGCGGAAACGAGGCAATCAGATATGCGGGCTTTATAACTTTCGCTTAGTCATAGGAGCTTTAAACTGGGGAAGCTAGCTATGAGCCCCCGGTTAGTGTTCGGCGACATCCGAGGTCAAGCCGTAAACACTTCGGCCAATGTTATGAACGGCCCGTCATTTAACATAGTCATCGGATCGCTGACCAGTTTACGCCTATTGTGATAGTCAGTTTTCGGCTTTCTCCACTGAGGTGCTTAACCATGCGAGTTGGAAGCACAATCACAGTGGTTCTCTCTTTGCACGCCTAGCCGAACAAAGAGGAACGTAGGAGGCAAGCACAGGAGCCGGGTGTCGGTGTCAAAACCGGTGGATCTCGGGTAGGGGTCCCGAACTGTGCGTCTAGGCGGATGGTAACAGGAGACAAGGGACACGATGTTTTTACCCAGGTTCGGGCCCTCTCGATGGAGGTAAAACCCTACTCCTGCTTGATTAATATTGATGATATGGGTAGTACAAGAGTAGATCTACCACGAGATCAAAGAGGCTAAACCCTAGAAGCTAGCCTATGGTATGATTGTTGTTCGTCCTATGGACTAAAACCCTCCGGTTTATATAGACACTGGAGAGGGCTAGGGTTACACAGAGTCGGTTACAATGGTAGCAGATCTACATATCCAGACGCCAAGCTTGCCTTCCACGCCAAGGAAAGTCCGATCCGGACACGGGACGAAGTCTTCAATCTTGTATCTTCATAGTCCAGAGTCCGGCCAACGGTGATAGTTCGGCTATCCGGACACCCCCTAATCCAGGACTCCCTCAGTAGCCCCCGAACCAGGCTTCAATGGCGATGAGTCCGGCGCGTAGATTGTCTTCGACATTGTGAGGCGGGTTCTTCTCCAAATTCTATATACTTGTCGAATAGTGTCCGGCTTCTGATAAATGCTGCGCTCCTTGGCTTCCACGCCCAATAATGGCCATCTTCCACGTGTTGAATGAATGCGAAAAGCCAGGGTATTTTTACACTTATCCCCCTAGCTGCGCAAATGAGCCGTCTATAAAAGGGATGAGGATCTAGATCCGAGTCACACCATACACCCTCCGCGAGCTTTCATCGGAGCGCCTCTGACAAAAATCCATTTCATCATGGACAGTCGACGTGGCTCCTCCTCTCGCGCTCCCAGCCCTCAGCCTGGAAATTGCGAGAGATGCTCAGTCCCGCATAGCGAGCTAGTGACACTCCAAACCAAGGGATTTCTTTCCCCGGCCTTCATGGTTCCGGTTCGAGCCGGACTTGCCACCTATAAAGGCGGAAAGCAAGCGGAGAGTGTCCCCGATCCCTCCAAAGGAGAGCGGGTATGCTTTGCCTCTTATCTAGTAAGAGGACTCAGATTTCCAATTCATCCGTTTCTCCGGGGGCTCTTGGAGTTCTACGGCCTCCAGTTGCACCACCTTATGCCTGCCTCCATTTTGCACATTGCGGGCTTCGTCGCCCTTTGCGAACTGTTCTTGGGCGTCGAGGCTCATTTTGCGCTATGGAAGAGATTATTCTGCCTTGTACCCCGTTCTCATGAGGGGTCAATATATCAAGTGGGCGGAGCCGAGCTGTGGCGCATCGCCGGGACCGGATATCTATCCGGAACCCCGAAGAAGGCGTCTGAAGACTGGCCTTCGGAATGGTTTTATATAGAAGACGTCCCGCTGCCGGATCCTGTTCGGATCGGTCTCCTGGAGTTCAGCAATGCTCCTTTGAAGAAACGCCTGAGTTGGCGCCCGCGGAGCCCCCAGAGGGAAGACGACAGGGACGTCCTTTACCTGATGAGCCGAATAAGATTGTTAGCTCATTCCGGACTGACCATGATCGGTGTCATGGCCACATGTATTATGCGGGGGGTGTAGCCGCTCCAGTATAGGGGCCACCCCATGTGGGATTTCAACGGGGAGGTCAATGCCACCCGTCATGGCCGTAAGGGGCCGGGATCGGTCACCGATCTGGTGAAGATCTTGTCCGTGCTGTACAAGGGAGAAGAGGAGGATTTTCTTCGCATCAGTCCATTAAACGGATTTTCTATGAACAATCCTCGAAGCTGGGTAAGCGGACATTTCTTTTTTGCACATCCGATCCGTATTCCCATGGTTAGGTATCTCATTTTGTGGTTTTGACGTAGGAACTGCGCTAGGACTTAAAAGACATAAACAGCCCACCTCCACAACCCGAGGATCCGGAACGGCTCCTCGATCCGGCCTCCCAAGAGGATTCGGACATATTGGTGGAGCTGATTGATGGGGTATTTCACCAACTGAGCATCGATAATGCCTTGGTTGCCATTACGGCCGACACCGAATACTTCCAAATTTCGCAGTAATGGCGAGGCCGAGGTCCCAATACTCTGATAATGACCCATCCGTGCTTATTTTTTATCACCGTATACCAATGGTGTTTCGCAGGGGGTGCCTGCGAGGCAGGAGGCCGAGCCCGCGGCGGCTAGGCAACAAGGGGCAGCACGACCACGCAGGCTAAAAAGAAGTGCGGTCCGGATTGAAACGCTGCCGCAACGGTAAGGCGTGTCACCATATTCCCGGGATTGACTCTGGGAAGGTATATTAACGTTGGTGCTCCTTTCAGGAAAAAGAGCGCTCGCCGGACTGTGTCCGGAGAGATGGCCAATCGAGCC
This sequence comes from Aegilops bicornis, assembly GCA_021605145.1. Lineage (NCBI taxonomy): Eukaryota > Viridiplantae > Streptophyta > Magnoliopsida > Poales > Poaceae > Aegilops > Aegilops bicornis. The sequence continues at coordinate 720,202,547 of CM038673.1, forward strand.
TCCGCCAGCCAGGCTCCAACGCCGGGTCTGAAAGCGGAGGTAAACACGAGGCGTGCGTCGGATGCTCCTCTGACAGAGGATGCCGACAGATTGTCCGCCACCAACTCCGAGGTGGAGAGTGCCATCAATCACAGGCGCCGCCGGACAGTTCTTCGTGACGCATGTTCTCCCAAGAGGCATTGAATGCCTTCAGTTCGGGAGATGCGCACCTCCGTGCCGCTCAAGATGGTCTAGCCAGAGCCACGGAGCAGTATGTAAAGGACATACGGGTGAGGAAATTTGACAGTTATATATGCCAGTAGCCCCCGAGACTTAAAATAGTTAGAAGAACTGATTTAAGGATCATTTGTTATGCAGGATCTTATGGAAAAGAATACCCGACTGTCCCAGGAGCTTGAAGAGTGCAAGGCCCAACTTGAGTCCGCACTGGCCGCCACAGGGGGAGCCACAGAGACCCCCTCCGGTAATATATACTTCGAAAGATAAGTAGTTTGTGAAGTGCGGCGTGTGTATAAGTCTGACAAGAATATTGCAGATGGCGCCTGACTAGATCTGGACAACCAACAGCTCCTGCGCCGGTTAAAGGCCGGAGAGAATGTGCTTACAAGGGTGAGGCAAGATAAAAATAATCTCCAAGATGCCAACACCCAGCTGGGTGAGGAACTAAAGGATGTTCGAGCCCAGCTGTCTGACTCCGTTAAGGAGAATCGGCGGCTTCATCGCGGCATTTGTAGTAAGTGCTTGAGCGAACTTTTGAAAAAAAGAGTTCGACGAGGAAGTCGACTAACAGAAATATGTCTGTAGGTATGCTCACATGTCGTCCTGCAGAGGAAATGCCCGGTTCAACGGGTGACATACTTCGAAGTTGCTGCAACTGCGAACGAAGTTCGGCAGGTGACGAGGCGTCGCCTGTGCCTTCGGCCATCCATCTCCCTACCCGAAGGCCTTGGATAGCTTGCAGAGAGGCTTCAGGGAGCACGGCGGCGCTTCCGGCTATGGAAGATATCGGCCTGCCGTCAAGGCGCCAGGGAGGCCTGGGCCATGGTGAAGACGTGGTACACGAAAGCTGACCCAAACCACATGGCCGAGGTCGGGCCTGTGGGGCCCGATGGGAAGGAGATCCCTATGAGCTTAGTGTACGGCCAAGTAGAGTTGGCCGCAAAGTATTCCCAGCAGGAATGTAAACTAGACAGGCTATTAGATGGTATTGAAGAGGAATACAATCAGTCAATTTTACTATGTAATTTAAAATGACATGTAAAATGCCTTCTAGCCGGATTGTAGATCGTTTGTCGTAGCGGACCTTTTCGCTTCAACCTCGGGACCCAACAGTCCGAAGTGTGTCCGAATACCCTCGTCGTTATGTAAGAACCGGGGCATGCGTGGAGATCAGGCGTAGGGGTCATGAGTGCTTCATCAGACAAGTGCCCAACTAGTTATGTTATATTACATGGTTAGTAAGAAACATCTTCCAGGGAGAATAGTTCCGTTAGGGGTTCATTTCCCTGGGAGGCATGCCCTAAAGTGCATGTCCGGACTGCGAAAAAAGCAGAAAAACATCTGGGGGAAGATAAATGAAAAATAAAAAATCGTCTTTTAGTTCACCGACCGAATATTCCCTTAAGAATGCTAGCTTTCGGCTTCACCGAGTCTGAGGTACACGTCCGGCTGATCCGGCGGTAACAATCGCAGAGGTGCTCCCTTTACCACCTAGCCGAACAATCGGGAACGTAGGGGTAAGCACAGGAGCCAGCAACCCAGCTTGGCCAAAACTTAAGTCATATCGATGCATATAATGGTGAGTAAAAGGTACATGCTGATGTGTGAGACTTGTGTTGGGCATTAAGACCGTATAAATAAGCCCCCAGGTATAATGAGCGCGGATAGTGCGTCAAGTGTGTGCGAACAATGCGCAAACGAGCCTCTAATGGCTTCGGAAAAAGGGAGGAAGAAGGAGAGAAATAAAAGATAGCTTAAAGTATAAAATATAGACGGAGGAAGGAGACAAACTCAGAATCCGGCGCTAGGCGTAGAATCTTTGGAGACGGGCTGCGTTCCATGGGTTCGGCTCGAGTCAGTTATCTGATGCGTTTCGCAGACGGTACGCTCCGCCGGTCAGGACTCGGTCGATGATGAAGGGACCCTCCCATTTGGGCTTGAGTTTGTCCTTTTTCTTGTCCGGCAGGCATAGAATTAGTTCGCCAACATTGTAAGCTTTGGCCCGTACTTCCCTGCTTTGATATCTTTGAGCCTGCTGTTGATAGAATGCGGAACGAGCTTTTGCCACGTCGCGCTCCTCCTCCAAGGCGTCCAAACTGTCCTGCCGATCGAGCTCGGCTTCTCTTTCTTCGTACATGCGCACGCGAGGTGAGTCATGAATTATGTCACAGGGCAAAACTGCCTCTGCGCCGTATACCATAAAAAATGGTGTGGATCCGGTAGTGCGATTCGGCGTGGTCCGCAGCCCCCAGAGTATGGAGTCGACCTCCTCCACCCAGTGCATGTTAGATTCCTTAAGGGGCCGCACTAGTCTGGGTTTAATGCCGCTCATGATTAGACCGTTTGCTCGCTCGACTTGACCGTTAGTTTGGGGGCGATAGACTGAAGCGTAGTCGAGCTTGATGCCCATGTTTTTGCACGAGAGTTTGACCTCGTCGGCCGTGTAGTTCGTGCCATTATCAATGATGATGCTATGGGGGACGCCGTAACGATGTGTTACCCCTGATATGAAGTCTATCACCGGTCCGGATTCGGCCGTGTTAACAGGCTTTGCCTCTATCCATTTGGTGAACTTATCCACCATGACCAATAGGTATTTTTGCTTGTGGGTTCCTCCTTTAAGGGGTCCAACCATATCAAGCCCCGGACCATGACGGCGGTGATGGGTATAGTTTTGAGGGCGGTAGGTGGCATGTGGCTCTGATTAGCAAAGAGCTGGCATTCGACGCATCGTTGGACCAAGTCCTGAGCATCTGCCCGGACCATCGGCCAATAAAATCCTGTACGGAAGGCCTTGCCTACAAGGGCCCGGGCTGCGGCGTGGTGCCCGCCGAGTCCGGCATGAATTTCAGCCAGAAGATTCCGCCCTTCCTCTTCGGAGATACACCTTTGAAGGACTCCGGTTGTGCTTTTCTTATAAAGCTCTCCCTCATGGACCTTATAGGCTTTAGATCGCCGCACTATGCAGCGGGCCTCGTTTTGGTCCTCGGGAAGTTCCTGCCTAGTTAGGTAGGCTAGGAATGGTTCTGTGCACGGGGCAATGACTGCCATTATTGTGTGGGCTGGCGGTGTTATTTCGTTGGCAGAACCACCAACTATGTCATAATGTTCGGTGTGGGGTAGTGTGGTTGGGTCCGGGATGTTATTTCCGGACTCTCCCTCCCATAATACGGATGGCTTGAAAAGCCTCTCTAGGAAGATGTTGGGAGGGACGGCATCGCGCTTTGCGCCAATGCGTGCCAACACATCTGCTGGCTGGTTGTTCTCCCGGGCTATATGGTGAAATTCGAGCCCCTCAAACTGAGCTGACATTTTTAGGACGGCATTGTGATAAGCTGCCATTTTCGGATCCTTGGCATCAAAGTCCCCATTTATTTGGGATATCGCGAGGTTTGAACCCCCGCGGACCTCTAGGCGCTGAATGCTCATGGAGACTGCCATCCGGAGACCATGTAGAAGGGCCTCGTATTCAGCTGCGTTGTTGGAGTCCGCGTACATTATCTGAAGTACGTATTGGACTGTATCTCCAGTTGGGGACGTCAGAACGACGCCAGCCCCAGGCCAGCCAACATTTTGGAGCCATCGAAGCGCATGATCCAGTTGGAATATGCGCCGTACTCTTTAGGGAGTTCGGCTTCAGTCCATTCGGCGACGAAGTCGGCCAAAACTTGCGACTTAATAGCTCGCCGCGGCTTGTAGGTTATGTCGAACGGGAGGAGCTCGATGGCCCATTTGGCAATCCGGCCCGTCGCGTCGCGGTTGTTTATAATGTCATTAAGGGGTACTTATCGAACACTCTTGAAAGTAGTGTCGCAGCTTCTGGGATGCCATGAACACCGCGTACGCTATCTTTTGATAATCCGGGTACCGTGACTTGCATGGAGTTAGGACAGTGGACACATAGTAAACTAGTTTTTGGAGAGGGAACTTGTGTCCGTCCGTTTCTCGTTCGATAATGAGCACCGCGCTTACAACTTGATGGGTTGCCGCGATGTATAATAGCATTGGTTCGCCCATGTTGGGCGCGCCCAGGACCGGATTTGTTGCCAATATGGCTTTGATTTCTTCGAGTCCAACCGTGGCGGCATCCGTCCACTCGAAGTGTTCGGTGCACCGCAGGAGGCGATAAAGGGTTAATGCCTTTTCTCCTAAGCAGGAGATAAAGCGGCTTAGAGCCGCCACGCATCCAGTCAATTTTTGTATTTGTTTGAGGTCTTTTGGGATATCCAATTGTGATAGAGCTCGGATCTTGGCTGGGTTTGCTTCAATTCCTCTACCGGATACAATGAAGCCCAAGAGATTTCCGGCTAGTATGCCGAAAACACATTTTTCCGGGTTGAGCTTAATGTCATATGCTCGGAGATTGTCGAATGTGAGCCTCAAGTCGTTTACTAGAGTTTCGACATGCTTGGATTTGACGACCACATCGTCTACGTATGCCTCCACTGTTTTGCCGATCTGGTTTGCCAGACATGTCTGAATCATGCGCTGATATGTTGCGCTGGTGTTTTTCAGCCCGAATGGCATTGTGTTGAAGCAGAATGGGCCGTATGGAGTGATGAATGCCGTTGTGGCTTGGTCTGGCTCTGCCATCTTAATTTGGTGGTAGCCAGAGTATGCGTCGAGGAAGCACAATGAATCGTGTCCTGCGGTAGTGTCGATAATTTGATCGATGCGGGGAAGGGGGAAGGGATCCTTTAGGCAAGCCTTGTTAAGGTCCTTGAAATCGACATATAGGCGCCAGGATTTGTCCTTCTTTGGTACCATTACCAGGTTTGCTAGCCAGTCCTGATGTTTTATATCTCTAATGAATCCGGCCTCCAATAGTTTGGCTAGCTCCTCTCCCATGGCCTATCTCTTAGGTTCGGAGAAACGCCGAAGAGCTTGTTTGAGTGGCTTGAATCCTTTTAGGATATTTAGGCTGTGCTCAGCCAGCCGGCGTGGGATTCCTGGCATGTCTGAAGGGTGCCAGGCAAAGATGTCCCTTTTTTCGCGTAGGAATTCTCGTAGTGCGGTGTCTACATCAGGGTTTAATTGTGCCCCGATGGGGGCTGTTTTTGTAGGGTCCGTTGGATGGACTTGGAATTTGACTATTCCGTCCGCCGGTTTAAAAGAGGTGGACTTAGATCTCTTGTCGAGTACCACATCGTCCCTGTTCACCATGGAGTGCAGCGCAGTGAGTTCCTCGGCCGCTAGGGCTTCGGATAGTGCCTCAAGGGCAAATGCGGCTGTTTTATTTTCGGCGCGGAGTGCTATGTCCGGGTCACTAGCAAGAGTGATGATTTCGTTGGGTCCGGGCATTTTTAGCTTCATGTACCCGTAATGGGGTATAGCTTGAAAATTGTGAATCCTCTCGCCCTAGTAGAGTGTGGTATCCGCTTTGAAGCAGGGCCACTTGGAATGTGACCTCCTCGGACCTGTAATTATCCGGGCGTGCTTAACACCACATCGGTGTGATTTTTCTGACAAAGATGCTTCCCCTCTGGGGATTATTCCTCTAAAGGTTGTGCTGCTTCGCTCAATGCGGCTCAGTCTATTTCCATTTTGAAGGGTTTCCTCGTAAATGAGGTTTAATCATTGCCGCCATCCATGAGTACCTTGGTAAGGCGAAAGCCGTCCACTATTGGACTGAGGACCAATGCGGCTGGTGCTCGGGCTGTTCAGAATTTAGGTTCGTCACTGGCGTTAAAGGTAATAGCCGTGTCACTCCATGGATTTATTGTGCTACCTGGTGGACTTCGGCAAGGCTGCGGAGTGTTTGTTTCCACATATTATTTGATGCGAAAGTTTCGAAGACTGTTAATATCGTACTGGTATTGCTGGGCTAGTGCTCTGGAGCTAGAAGCTCTTCACCACTTTTGGCCACCTGCCGTAGTATCCAACATGCTCTAAGGCTATGAGTTGGAGTGGCGCCCTGTACTATGAATTTTGCAGGGTCCATTGAGCCATCCCTCCAATACGGTTCCATGCCCTTTAGAGGGTTTTTGCTTTTTGGTATTTAACCTGTGTGTCGGTAATGATGCACCCTTTTACTTTGGACTAGGGTTGTGTTCATGGCGGATTATCCCAAAATTTGATTTCGGTTTTCCAGCGCTCTCCATCGCCGCAGTACTTCGTACTATGGACGCCAAGTCGACAAAAGCGTGTAATTTACATAGCGACTTACGGCGTTGAGGATTCCTTCGTCCGTGCAACTAATGCAGAAGAATGAAATTGCATCCTCTTCACGGCAGTCCTTTATCCTGTTCATGACCGGGGAGGAATCAGCCCGATAATGATGTCTTTGTTTCAGCGGGCTCTTGCCGGATTTGGGATAGATCGCTTATGTTTGGGTGGGCGGGTGGAGTTAAATTACGAACTCCATCTGATCTAAGACTCAGGGGACAAGAAGTTTCCGAACTTGGAAGCTTGGGTTCTTGGACGTTGTCCGATGAATCTAGCCCACTGCCTGACTTTAAGTTCAGGGCTTGAGTGGTGTTCTCCCCTCCGCAGGAATCCGGCATGGAGGGGTCAAGAATCCGGACATAGCTAGTCCTTAAGACAGAAGAAGGTCGCCATATTGTTCCTCTACCACAGCAACGTGGTGGGTAGCAGAGTTAATCACTCTCAGATTGGTTTTAGGCCCAATCTGGTCATAGTCTGTAGCGACTCCCAGGGCGGCGATGCGATCCGAGAGCTCACTTAAGGAAGAGAGCTCCATCGGATCTGTCGGTGTACTAGAGTAGGGGTACCCTAGTACCCCGAACTCGTGCACGGACAGTCGCAGCACCCCGCGGCAGGGCTGGCCTGGTGACCACCAAGGTCCTCAGCGGCTCCTTTGGAGCCATTCAAGAACAAAATAATCAAGGCCCCGACAAGAGGAGCTTGTCGGGAAGGCCACTCAAGGCACGAAGGAATCAAGACCCCGGCAAGAGGAGCTTGCCGGGAAGGCTTGGCGGGTGATAAGCTCCCTAGCGCGACAAGGACCTTGCCGCGGCAAGGCACTTGCCACGGCAGGCAACCTCTCTTCATCTCCGCTCCAGCTCATCCGCCAACGTGTCGCCATGGTACTACTCCAGGCACGCGTGTCAAAGGGCTGTGCAGCGAAGGAGCAGCGATAAGCGGTGACCGACAAGCTACCATCGTGGCAAGCGGTGGCGACTTGACGGTCCTGTTACCTGTTCGGTGTGAGGACGGACATTTATGGCATTTGTCCCTTGCCGTCGAGTTAGGTATAGATCATCGTACCTTCGCATAAAGCGGTGTACCAACCAATGTTTTTACTATTTTACCCTTGTATACTTGCCATACTGGTGACCCCTTGTGCCTATAAAAGGAGGCCCAAGTGCAACGTAGAAGGGGTTCGGCTCCGGTTTAGTTCATTTGCCACATACGAGACTACACACACGCAGGCTAGGTTTTGTAGCTTCCATTGCTCCCCAGCGAGAACACAATATAATCATCCAAGCAGCACTAGGAGTGTTATCTCTCCGGAGAGCTCCGAAGCTGGGTAAATCTGCTCGTGTGCATCGTTTCGATCCGCTCTTTGCGCAATCTCCGCCCCCCTCCGAACCACAGGGGACCCGGTCCCATAGGTGTTCGTGGGCCGCGATCAGCTTCCCCGACATCTTTGGCGCGCCAGGTAGGGGGCGTCGTGGCTGTGTGAACCTGATCCAGCGGTCACACGAGCAACTTCATCATCATCTACATCAACATGGCTCCGAAGAAGAAGTCTTCGGCAGCAGCAGAGCCGTCCGCGTCGAACCCACCACCACCGGAGCTGACGGGGGGTGGGGAAGACGCTGGCGGAGGAACGGGCGTTGTCGAGAGAGCCCATGACGCCGCCAGGTCCAAGGACAAGGCGGCGCAAGCTTCGGCGTCCGAATCCGCACCGCGTCCTTCTCAGGAGGCGCGGGACCGACAGCGTCATGATGCCCGCAGCACCATACGCTCGTTGGATCAAGGCCAAGCTGGAGGATCCCGAGGCCCTCGAGACCCGCATGCACGCCAAAGATGGACGAAGCGGAGTACGGTCGCTTGGGCGGGATGCTGCACCTCCTAACTTGGTTAGGAGTCCGAGCACATCCCGTTCCTCGCTCTGTACCCCTTTGCCACCTACTACTCCAGCGGAAGCCTTGGCGAGAGCCCAGCTACTTCTAGACTACCCTCCAACGGCCGACAAGGTCGACGAATGGAGGGCCACAATCCAGAGTCTCATCGGCTTCGCCAACGGCGACGTTCCGCGGCAACCAACTGCGTCCTTGCCGCGGTGAGGCGACAAGGCACGAGCCGGTGGCGACGAGACCTGCGGGGGTGACACCACTATGCACTCCCCTTCCAGAAGGCCAAGATCACCAACTCCTCGGATCCACATCGACAGCGACTCCACCGCGTCGTCGGATCCATGAACTCGCCGTGATTAGCGCCAAGTTCTTAAAGAACAACGAGAAGAAGACGCTTGAACCCGCATCGAGCGCCGAAGAGAAGCGCGGCGTCAATGCGACCAGCGCGCTGGGCCCACTGTCTATATGCATGCGCCAGGGGAACCAGGCGACTTGCCGTACACGGTAGGTTGCCCTGCGTTCACCCGTGAGCTGCGGCAAGTCCAGTGGCCCGACAAGAAAAACTTCAAACTTGATGTGCCAGAGAAGTATGATGGCAGGACACACCCTTCGGAGTTCCTCAGCATCTACACCATCGCGGTTTAAGCTGCGGGGGGACGAGACGACAAGATCCTTGCCAACTACTTCCCTCTGGTGCTCAAGCCAAATGTCAGATCTTGGCTCATGCACTTGCCGGACAATTCCATATCCTCTTGGGCAGATCTGTGCCATCAGTTTGTTGGCGCCTTCACGGTGACCACAAGCCTCATGGCGGGAGAGTGACCTTCACCGCTTGCCCGAAGGAGGGAGAGTCCTGCGCAAGTTCATCCAGAGATTGATCGTGTGCACTACAACATCCTAGACGTCCACCACTGCCGCGATGATCGGTAGCGTTCTACCAAAACGTCGCGGAACCGTAGGATGAGGGAGGAGATGGCGATGTGCAAAGTCAAGGGCGTCGGCTATGCGCCTTGGCCGACAAGTGTGCACGCGCTGAGGAGGGAAGAAGACTCCCAGGAGAGAATGTGGGAGCGGAATCTGACAGTGAGGAGACCGCCCCGGCAAGGAAGAGCCGGCGGCGGAACAACAGAAGAAAGAAGAACAAGGAGGTACTAGTTGTCGAGAGTCCGGCAATGGAGGTGGCGCCGGCAAGGCTAAGGCTGGTGGCTCCGGCAAGGAGGTTGTCGCTGATACCGACCGCCAAGCTGTGGCGGCCGCCGACAAGCAGGACAGCTCCAACAAGCAGTACTGCAAGATTCACCGCACCAAGGGCCACGACCTCCAGAGCTGCAAGAAAGTCGAGCAGCTTGTTGAACTGCAGAAGGCAGAATCTGGCGAAGACAAGGAGAAGGCCCAGGAAGGTGCAGGGGCAGCTAACAAGAAGAGACCCGGCCGGGGAGGGCGCTGCGGCAAGGCAATGCAGCGGCAAGGAGACAGACCTCCCCGCGGCTGCGACAAGGACGAAGACGATGATGATGACGAAGATATGGAGGAAGATGAAGCTGATGAACAGGAATTCCAGAAGGCAACAGAGGTTCTCTGCGTTGACGGTGGTGCCTCTCTGCATACCTCGCACCGCCAACTCAAACAGTGGATGCGAGAGGTTAATGCAGCAGAACCATCCGTGGAGTCGCGCAAACCTCTGAAGTGGTCTAGCACGCCCATCATCTTTGACATTGAGGACCACCCTGATCGCATAACTGCGGTCGGGTGCTTGCCGATGTTGGTCTCACCAACAATCCGCAACCTCAAGGTCACCAAGATGTTGGTTGACGGCGGGGCCGGCCTGAACCTGATCTCCTCTGCAGTGCTTCAGAAACTTCAAATCCCTGACAGCGAGCTCGAAGAGACTGGCACTTTCCAAGGAATCAACCCAGGAAGGAGCAAGCCGAAAGGGAAGATCACATTGCCGGTAACATTTGGCAGTGAGCTAAACTTCAGAACTGAGAGGGTCACATTCGACGTTGCCGATTTCCCATTACCCTACAATGGCATACTTGGCCGTCCAGCACTTGCCAAGTTCATGGCAGCCTCTCATTACGCCTACAATTTACTCAAGATGCCCGACCCGATAAGCGTCATTTCTGTCCCTGGCGACAAGAAGGATGCGCTTATCTGCGGCCGACAAGATTTACCCGGGATGCAGCAGCCGCGACAGATAGCAAACCACTTGTCGCTTTGAAGCTCCTGGGGAAGAAGAAGACCACCAAGTCGGCAAAAGTTACGATGCCCTCCGGCAAGCGCACCTCTTGGAGTGCTGCGCTACCGTCGAGGACGCACCATCGAGCTCCACCGGCAAGTGCAAGAAGATGATGGCAGCTCCGCGAAGACCAAAAGGTGCCCGCCAAGGAGGACGGACCGGTGGTACCTTCACCATCGTGCCACGCTTGACCCTAAATAGGAAGGCGAGCTCGTTGCTTTCCTGCGGGCGAATGTCGATGTGTTTGCATGGCAACCATCGACATCCCGGTGTTCCTGTGAAAGTAATTGAGCACCACCTAGCTGTCTGTCCTCACGCAGCGGCCCGTCAAGCAAAAAAGTTTGGAAACAGCAAAGGAGCGCCAAGAATTTATAGCGTAAGAAATCAAGAAGTTGGAAGCAGCAGGCCTTGTCGGAGGAGTGCTCCATCCCACGTGGTTGGCTAATCCGGTAGTTATGCAAGGCCAATGGGAAATGGAGACTTTGTATTGACTTCACGGATGTTAATAAAGCTTGTCCCAAAGACCCATTTCCCTTGCCACGTATCGACCAGATTGTTGACTCCACGGTGGATGTGATTTGCTTTCATTTCTTGATGCATATTCAGGATATCATCAAATTTTCATGGCACGGAGGATGAAGAGAAACCGCATTCATTACACCATGTGGCACATACTGTTTCATACGGATGCCTTTCGGTTTGAAGAATGCTGGTTCAACCTTTGCAAGAGTAGTCCATGATGCCTTTGAGCCACAGATACACAGAAATGTAGAAGCCTACATGGATGACATAGTGATCAAGAGCAAGGACAAAGCAACTCTGGTTCAAGACTTGGATGAGACTTTTGCAAATCTGCGCAAGATCAACCTCAAGCTCAACCCCGAGAAGTGCGTGTTTGGAGTCCCTTCCGGCAAGCTTCTCGGGTTCTTTGTGTCTCAGCGAGGAATTGAAGCCAATCCCGACAAGATCAAGGCCATTGAGCAGATTGAAGCAATCAAGCGCATCAAGGATGTAAGAAGGCTTGCGGTTGCGTGGCTGCTCTCATGAGGTTTATCTCTAAGTTCTGCTGAAGCGCATACCGCCATTTTTCAAGATTTTGAAAAAGGCAGGTCCAATGAAATGGACTCTGAGCGGAGGCTGCTTGTTGTAGGACTTGAAGAGGTACCTGTCCTCCACTCCAATACTTGTCGCACCTAGGCCACAAGAGAAGTTGCTGCTGTATATAGCGGCAACCAATCAAGTGGTTAGTGATGCGTTAGTAGCGGAGAGGGAGGCGGATGATGAGCCGGCAACCGAGGCAGGTGCATCCAGCGACAAGCAGGGGGCTTCGCCGTCAAGCTCTGGTCCCGACAAGGACGAATCTGCACAGGATTGCGACAAGGCACAGAAAAGGATGGTGCAGCGCCCGGTCTACTTTGTCAGTTCCCTTCTGCAGGGGGCTAGGTCAAGGTACTCTGGTGTGCAGAAGTTGCTTTTCGGCCTCCTCATGGCCTCGAGAAAGCTGCGCCATTACTTCCAAGCACATGAGATAACAGTTGTCACTCGCTTTCCGTTGAAAAGGATATTGCAAAATCCAGAAGCGACAGGCAGGATTGTCGAGTGGGCACTGGAACTGTCAAGCTTTGGCCTCAAGTTTGAAAGCACTTCAACCATTCAAAGCAGAGCATTGGCAGAATTTATAGCAGAGTGGATGCCAACGCAAGATGAAGAAATTCCAGAGACGAGCATCCCCGTCAAAGAAGCAAATAAAGAGTGGCTGATGTACTTTGATGGTGCCTTCTCACTGCAAGGCGCCGGTGCCGGCGTGCTGCTTATCGCACCCACCGGAGAGCACCTAAAGTACATAGTCCAGATGCACTTTCCCAAGGAGCAAGCAACGAACAATACAGCAGAGTATGAAGGTTTGCTTGCCGGTCTCAGAATCGCGGTGGACCTTGTTATCAAGAAGCTTATCGTCAGGGGTGACTCGCAGCTTGTCGTCCGCCAAGTAAACAAAGACTATCAGAGTCCATTGATGGAAGCCTACGTTGATGAAGTGAGAAAGCTAGAAGAACACTTTGAAGGCCTTCAAATGGAACATGTTGCAAGAGCTCATAATGATATTGGCGATGGCCTTTCAAAGTGTCTTGCACTCAAGTTACACAATGGAACCAGGAATTTTTGTGCTCAAGCTGACTCAACCAACTGTAACACCATCGACTGGGCAGAACAAGAAGAGGAAGTTGGTTTCTGGTGACTACTTTCCGGCAGAGCTCCCTGAGGCCGCCGCCAAGAAAGTCCACAAAATCAACGCATAAATATCGGCCGAGGAAGCGATCTGCTCAGAGCAAGCCTCAAGGTTTGTTTAGGCTGAAGCGAGGCGCTCCGACAAGCTTTGCTCCGACAAGCTTGCCGGGATCATCAAGCTCGGCCGAGCCACTTGGTCTTTGCCGTAGAAAGTGATGATCCCGCGGCAGATGAGCCTTTAGTCCTTGTTGTCGAGCCACAAGCTCCGGCATGGGCACAGCAGATCGTCCATTTCCTTGAGACGGAGAACTTCGAAGAGCAAGAAGAAAGCGGAAAAAGTAGCCCGGCGGTCAAGTATGTACCAGTTTGTTGACAACATCACATGCGAGAAGAAGACTCAGCGGTGTGAAATTGAAGTGCATTTGCGGGAAGATGGATGAAAGCTGTTGGCGAGATACATGGAGGCATGTGTGGACACCACATTGGCAAGAGCACTTGCCGGCAAAGCTTTCCGGCAAGGTTTCTTCTGGCCAGAAGCCCTCCAGGATGCAACTGCACAAGTAACCAAGTGTGAAGCGTGCCAGTTCCATTCAAAACAGATACACCAACCAGCTCAAGCTCTCCAGACGATCCCTTTATCCTGGCCCTTTTCGGTCTGGGGGCTCGACATCGTCGGCCCCTTCCCCGAAAGCGGTCGGGGCTTTGAGTACTTATGCGTCATAATCGACAAGTTCACAAAGTGGCCGGAAGTGGAAGCAGTGAGGAAGGTGACAGCGCAGTCAGCAGTCAAGTTCTTCAGGTCAATTGTTTGCCATTTTGGGATTCCTAACAGGATCATCACCGACAATGGCACACAGTTCACGAGCCGCACCTTCATGCAGTACGCCAAAGATTTTGGCGCCAAGATCTGCTTTGCTTCTGTTGCTCATCCAAGAAGCAACGGTCAAGCAGAGAGAGCAAACAGTGAAGTGCTGCGGGGACTCAAGACCAGAACTTTCGACAGCCTACACAAGTGCGGAAAAAACTGGATCGAGGAGCTGCCGGTGGTTCTTTGGTCAATCAGGACGACGCCAAATCGAGCCACTGGCCAGACACCTTTTGCTCTACTCTATGGAGCAGAGGCAGTTCTCCCCACGGAACTTCGTGATCTGGATCGCCTCGAGTGCTCGCTTATGATTAGCTTGAGAAAGAGAAGCTGCGACAAGTTGACGCGCTGCTCCTCGAGGAGGATCGTCTTGGCTGCTTTGTCACGAGCTGCTCGTTATCAACAAGCTTTGCGCGCTACCATAACCGCATAAAGTTAATGCCAGAAGCTTCGAGGAAGGCGACCTTGTTCTTCAAGCGTGTTCAATCCGCCAAGAATTCCAACAAGTTGGCCTTGAAGTGGGAAGGCCCTTATCGGGTGAAACGAGTCACTAGGCCCGGCGCTGTCCGCTTTGAGACCGAAGATGGCATTCGGTGAGCAACTCACGGAATATAGAGCATCTTCGTAAGTTTTACCCATAAAGCTACTGTCGAAACACGTTCCGGCAACCACCCTTTTGTACAAGTCTTGCCGCTGTTGCATGTAATCCTTTGTACAAAGCCGGGCGCAGACCCCGTGCATCAGTAAAGCCTATGTGTTGCGCACAACTTGTCGATACATGCTTTCATAATCTTATATGCATGTGTTATCTAACATTTTGTGCAGCATCCGCACCCGGTAAGCGATAACGAGCCACTAGCCTCCATCACTTTATTTTCTCTTCTTTCTTCTCAAAAGAGGGCAAGGTTCATCTACCCACAAGTTAACCGGGGGGGAAGGAGAAGATAAGGGTGTGGGCCACCAAGTGTCGCTCGAGGAAGTATCACCTTGCCGGGAAGCAAACAACAGAAAAGCTAAGTTGCTAAGTTTAAATAATCAGTTTTTAAACTTTCAAGTTATCTTCCTCGAACGATAGTACTTTGTATGGAAAACCCGTGCGCGGAGGAACCAACTCGCGGCTAGCTTGCGCCCTTACGTTGTTTCGAGTCCGCTCAACAACCTAAGCGAGCTGCAACTAGTTGCGACAAGGTTGCTTGCCGGAGGCAGCATCGCGAGCAGGCTGCTGACGTTCCGCACTCAGCGCTTTCATGACAAAGGTGTGTGCACCGACAAGTCCCCTAAAAGCGTAGGGCATAAAACATACAAGGGAAGAAATCGAGTAAAGGAAATAGCATTGCATTCGATTGCCTAAGATAGTGTATATTACAAAAATAACTTGTCGCGGATCTAATGAATTGTTCTAAACATGGTCTGCAGCGACAAAGAAAAGATAAAACTTGGCGGCTTAGTCCACGCGGTCGCCATCAACCCTCTTCACTTTGCTCACCCTGTCCACGATGGGTGCGACAAGGGCTTTGATCGCTTCAACGTCAGCGCTTGGCGGCAGCGACTTGAGGACATTGGTGAAGTTGACGCCTGGATTGCGGAAGGCCACCTTCATCAGCACCTTCTGGAGGACCCCGGCGCAGACTTGGCGCGACTCCTCGGCTAGCTGTTTTGGGATCTCCTCTCGGAGCCGCTGGAGACCCGTCAACACGCCCTTGAAGAATAGGCTGAGCTTGACGCTGGGTTGGGGATTCTCGTCGGTGGAGTACCCAAGATCCACCATCCCTAGCTCCATTAGCTCATTATGGATGCCGGCGGCGGTGTCCACAAGACCTTCTGTCCAGTGCATTATGTTGTCTCTGAGATTATTCTGGGCGGTCACAAGATTCGGCTGACAGCCTCGTTGGCCTTGATCTTCTCCAACAGACCCGCTTCTTGATCCTTGGCGCCGTTCAGCGCCTCCGTCAGAGTGGTCAGCTTCAGCTCCAGATCCGCCTTAGAGTCCTTGGCGGCGTCAAGCTCCTTGATCCTCTCAGCGAGACGACCCTGCAACTCACCAAGAGTGTAGGCGTCCTTCTCGCGCTCATGCTTTAGCGCGGTGACCTCTTCGCCGCTCTTCTAGAGGGTGGCCTCCAGCTGGGTCACCCTCGTCTCTAGTTCCTTCTTGGCGGCCTCGGCGGCCGCGGCAGTGTCCTTTGCCTCCTGGAGTGCCCCGCCAATTGATTGCTCGCGCGCGGCAAGATCTTCCTCGTAGCTATCGAGGTTGATCTTCTGCTGCGCCAGCTCACCTTCTTGCCCGGAGAGCTTCTCGCCGGCAAGCCTCTGCTGCTCCTCGACCTCGGCCTTTGCCAAGATGAAGGCCGTGCGCTCCTCAGCAAGCTACTCCCGCGCTTCCGCTATGTCCCGGAGAGTTTCCTTGTTGGCGCGCCGGAGCTCTTCTGCGCGTTTCTCCATGTCAGCTCCCGCCCTCGCGACAAGCGCCTCCCTGGACTCCAACTTGGCTTGGCGGGCGCGGTAGAGCGACATCAGCCTCTTCAGTAGCTGCTCCTCCTCAGGCTCGCTGCTGCTGCTGCTTGGAGCATCAACTAGTGACAGCCCGGCGGAGGCGAGCAGTTCCGCGTCGAAGGTCTCACCTTCGGCAGGTGCCCTGGAGCTTGACGCCCACGGAAGCTTGATGAAGACACCTTCGCCGGCCTTCAGATAGGCGTCGGGCTGGGGCTCTTCTGAGTCTGGTGCAGCATCGGTGGCGGGGGGATCGGCGGTCGGTGCAGCGCCTGGCGCTCCTGCGGCCTCAGGGCCGTCAGTACGATCACCGGACTCCTCCCCAGCCTCTGCGCCGGCAGCCTTGGCGGCCTCCTCGCCGGCGGACCTGTCGGCGCCAGCCTCCTCTTCCTCCATGTTGGCGGCGTCGTCACTGTTGCCGCGAGCGTCCTCCTCGCCGGCAACCTCAGTATTCATCGGCTCTCCAGCAGATAGATCTGATGATCAGCAAAAGAAAAGAACAAGTCAAGCAAACGTTCGAAGAGAACAACAGAAGAGAAAAGACCCAAGGGAAATTTTTAGTCAAGAAGATTACCTGCAATGGGATGCTGTGTCAGTCTCCACCACCGGGGTCTGGTGCTTGCCCCTTGTCGGAGAAGCTCCCCTTGTCGGAGAAGTTCCCCTTGTCGGAGAGGCCTCCCTTGCCGGAGAGCGCTCCCTTGGCGGAGAGTTCTCCCTTGGTGGCGTAGTTGAAACAAGCAGAACTTTGGGAGTGACCTCCGGTGCTTCCTGATGAAGCTGCTCTGCTCCTACATAATTCAACAAGTCAGATATCAGTGATGAAAGAGCACCCAAGCACACCTAACCGTAAAGAATGAATCAAATACTTACGATGGGGGCTGTGCTGGGGGCTGCTCTATTGAAGAGTTGCCGGATCCGGCAAGGGAGTCTCGGACGCGCCCCCTGTCGCCACAGGGGAATCATCTGAGACGACAACCACCGGGGTTTTGGCCCTCTTCGACGCCCTCTGAGCCAGCATCCTGAAGAAGGAAAGAGCTCAGAACGAAGCAAGTCAGATACAAGACGAAGTAGTAAATTGAAGAATTACAAGTAGCAGCGACAAGAACTTACTCTTCCTCTTCTTCCTCAGAGCTGAGAGCGGATAAGTCAAATTCCGCCTGAGCGACGAGCCGAGGAGGTAGGCTCCTCAGGCGCTTGGCGGGACCGTGGCTCGAAGGCCCCGCTCCGTTGTTGTGGCGGGCAGGAGGCGCTCCCACAACAAAGGTTGATGCTCAGCGGTGGAGCGCGTCGGGCGGCGAGGCGGCTGTAGAGCCGTCTGCCACCCCGCCACTTCTCCGGTCTTCGGAGGCGTCTCCTTGGCGGGGCCGCAGGCTCATCCTACGGCAAGCTGCTTGGCGGCGGAGGGGAGGCGCCCCCGGCAGGATCTTCCGGATCGGCGTCGGGCTCGGCCTGCTCCTCCTCACCGGCGAGCTCTTCCCGGTCGGCAAGGCTTGCCGCCTCGGCTATTTCCGCCTCCTCGACGGTAAACCCAAACACGCCGTGGCGGCTTCTGCCGCCTCCTCCAACCTTGTGGCGATGCGCGCCATCTCTTGCTTTCGGTGGTGTCGCGGGTGAGCCGTTTGCCGCTTTCGTCGGCACGGATCGGCACCTCCGCCAAGTCGTCGAAGAAGCTGCCGCGGCGTCGTCGGCGGGCTCTCGGTAGGTTGGAACGATTCCATGGGAATCGCTGGCAACGGCATCATCGCGCGGATGCGGTCAAGCGACGAGTGGTTACACAAGGGCACGACTCCCCTCGGCAACATGAACCACTCGGGGTGATCTGCATCTGGCTTGAACAGCTCCCGCAGCATGCCGTCCAGCTCCAAGACAGTGAAGTTCCAGTTCAAACCCGGACGCAGCCTCATGATGTCCGCCACGTTTTGGAATTCCCAAGATGGCCTTCCCCTCTCCTGCAAGGGCGCAATGCGGCGGCGAAGGAAGTCCGCGCCAACTGCTCCTACGGTAAGCCCTGCTTGCCGGAGGCGCAAGATCCTAGTCATGGCAATCTTCAACTTGGCATCCTCCGGCGCCAAGTTGCTCCAGTCGTTGCCGCGCACTATGGGAGTTTGGCGCAGGGCAGTAAAAGGCTGTGGCTCCTCCTCTAAGATCCTACACCAGTCAGCTCTCCACTCCTCCCACTTACTGCGCAACTCTCCGTCAAGATACGCTTCCTTCTTGCCGATCCTAGAGGTCCATGCAATTCCTCCGGCAAGCGGCTCTCCTCTCTCTACGCGGGGTGTGAAGTAATGGCGGAAGAGTGCGACGTTTGGGCGGACCCCGACAAAGTTCTCGCAGAGGTGTGCGAAAACGGCCATGGTGAGGACGGCGTTGGGGGTGAAGTCAAGGATGCGGAGGCCATATGTGTTCATGACATCGCAAAAGAATTCAGAAAAGGGCGGGCAGAGCCCTTGATGGAAGAAAAGCGAAGAAAGGGTACCCGATGGAAACTTTCTCGGATGTGGCGGCGGAGATGACCCTCGTGCACGGGTGCGCCCGGGTCTCCGTCGACCAGAAAAGGTAATACAGCTCCTGCAGCTCCTTCCTGTCAAGCAGGGGATCAAAGAGGGCCCGCTCCTTCCGCAGCGCCGCGAGCCGCTGCGCCTCGGCCGATTTCACCCCTTTGCCCTTGTCGGCTTTTGGAGCCATGGCGGAGGTGGTGGAGGAGGTCGACGGCGTTGATGGTGCCGATGGCAATGGGGAAGGGGCGGAGCGTCGCTCTTTTTGGGCTCGAGAAGAAGGGGGGAAGCGGCGGTGGTTTCTGATGTGACACCAATGGGCAAGTGGGCGTCCTGCCCCCTGTTCCCCTGCTTATAAGGGGGGAGAGGGGACGGGCGTTCCGGTTTTCCCATTAAAGAAAGCCCCCACGATCTCTCCCACGACGCCACGTCCAGTTCGTGCCGTTCGTGGGGAACGTGGTGGGTCCAAGGCGAGTAACTACGTGATCCAGGCCGCGCGTGCCCGTGCACTGTTTTGGGCCTGGCCCAGCAGAGCTTGGCGCCGTGTGTGGCCCCGGCCCGGGGGCTCCTGTCGGTGTACTAGAGTAGGGGTACCCTAGTACCCCGAACTCTTGCACGGACAATCGCGAAGACCAGCGGCGAGGCTGGCACAGTGACCACCAAGGTCCTCAGCGGCTCCTTTGGAGCCATTCAAGAACAAAATAATCAAGGCCCCGACAAGAGGAGCTTGTCGGGAAGGCCACTCAAGGCATGAAGGAATCAAGACCCCGGCAAGAGGAGCTTGCCGGGAAGGCTTGGCGGGCGATAAGCTCCCTAGAGCGACAAGGACCTTGCCGCGGCAAGGCATTTGCCACGGCAGGCAACCTCTCTTCATCTCCGCTCCAGCTCATCCGCCAACGTGTCGCCATGGGACTAGTCCAGGCACGCGTGTCAAAGGGCTGTGCAGCCAGCGGGGAGCAGCGATAAGCGGCGCTGACAAGCTACCATCATGGCAAACGGTGGCGCGCCAGCGGTCCCTGTTACATAATCGTTCAGTGGCGAGGGCCGGACATTTATGGCGTTTGTCCCTTGCCGTCAGAGTTAGGTATAGATCACTGTACACTGTACAAAGCGGTGTACCAACCAATGTTTTTACTATTTTACCCTTGTATACTTGCCATCTGTGGTGACCCCTTGTGCCTATAAAAGGAGGCCCAAGTGCAACGTAGAAGGGGTTCGGCTCCGGTTTAGTTCATTTGCCACATACGAGACTACACACACACAAGCTAGGTTTTGTAGCTTCCATTGCTCCCTAGCGAGAACACAATATAATCAACCAAGCAGCAGTAGGAGTGTTATCTCTCCGGAGAGCTCCGAAGCTGGGTAAATCTACTCATGTGCATCGCTTCGATCCGCTCTTTGCGCAATCTCCGCCCCCCTCCGAACCACAAGGGACCCGGTCCCATAGGTGTTCGTGGGCCGCGATCAGCTTCCCCGACAGGATCTAACTTCCCGGCGAGTTCCGAGTTGACGTGAAGATTGCTTTTGATGACCCGAGAGTCATCGTCAGCGCGGCTGCCGAACAGGCGGTCATAAGAAAACCGCCTAGCCGAAGAGTTTGGCCGATGGCCAAAGCTCCTTTAGCAACGGTGCCATCTTTAAAGACGAGACGAGGCATCCTTCACGATGGCGACGCAGACAGAGGAACTCTCAATGAAAGCACCAATGTCGAATTGTCAAAACCGGCGGATCTCGGGTAGGGGTCCCGAATCATGCGTCTAGGCGGATGGTAATAGGAGACAAGGGACACTTTGTTTTACCCAGTTGGGCCCTCTCGATGGAGGTAAAACCCTACTCCTGCTTGATTAATATTGATGATATGGGTAGTACAAGAGTAGATCTACCATGAGATCAAAGAGGCTAAACCCTAGAAGCTAGCCTATGGTATGATTGTTGTTAGATCCCCACGGACTAAAACCCTCCGGTTTATATAGACACCGGAGAGGGCTAGGGTTACACAGTAGTCGGTTACAATGGTAGGAGATCTACATATCCATATCGCCAAGCTTACCTTCCACGCCAAGGAAAGTCCCATCCAGGACACGTGATCGAAGTCTTCAATCTTGTATCTTCATAGTCCAGGAGTCCGGCCAACGGTTATAGTTCGGCTATCCGGACACCCCCTAATCTAGGACTCCCTCACCAGGCAACCCAACTATTGACCGAAGACACAATTCGAAACCGATGCATATATAGCAATATCCGAGAATGTTTTTGCCGATCCCTAAAGGTGTCCGGCGTTGTAATCATGAGACTAATGCTGGAAACGCACAAATAGTTTAAAAGTGCCATAGGCTCGAAAAGCCAACAAACTTATTCAAAAGTTTAATGTCTGAACTAGATCAAGTGTTCGGTACCAATCCGAAAATTGGACTTTTTTAAAAAAAGGTGCTTCTGTCGTGCTTTAACATGACACATCCTATCTCAAGACTTCAAGTGGGTCAGCCTATGGCTTCAACCTCCTTATCCCGAAACCGGAGGGCTTCTCCGAGGCTAGTTTCGCAAACTGCACTCGAGCGGATTTAGAGAGAAGCAAGGCTATCCGGCTATTGACCACACACTTGCATCGAGAAAGGAGTGATAGAAAAAGACTTTGCAACGACTAATAAGAAGAACACTTATTATAAAACAGCTCACATAAATTTAACAGCCCCCGAGTGACTTGGGTAAAAGAATGATTGTATGGACCGAAGTACTTACATCATATCTATGTTCACCCGAACTTTAAACGCATCTTAACCGACAGTCAACTTCTCCCTCTTCAGTCAAAGACCGAAAAGTGTTATGTACTCCACCTGTCGAGAATATCGACGGTGTTTCCGATAACCAGGCAATCAGGTCATAAGGCTGTAATAGACAAAGCGCGCTCAGGGAACTTATGCTATATTACTGATAAAGTGTAAGAAGCATCTTCGAAGAAAATAGTACCCCACCGATACCTTTCTTGGTGCTCATTGTTAATATGAGACTTGTGCAATAGATTTTTTGTACTCATGAGTTCCGTTGTGTGCTGACCATTATTGAAAACAGTAAGAGCGCTAGCTTTCGGCTTCACCCAGTCTGAGGTCCGGCTCGGGTGACCCGATCGTGACAATCGCATAGGTGCTCCCATTACTCCCTAGCCGAACAATCGGAAACATAGGGGTAAACACAGGAGCAAGGCAACCTAGCTTGCAAATCGCTTAAGTCAATATGGTGCATATTGTGGCATAATACACGAACAAGGAGCGAAGCCGTACAAGTATAATCATATGCAAGAGGAAATGCTTCATGAAAGAAGCCCCCAAGTGAACTGGGTATTTGAATTTGTCCGTCACAAACAAAGTTTGGACAAGGAAATTTTTTGCAAGCAACTTTTTTCCAAAAAAGTATAATGCTTGATCGAACCGAACACAAGTTAAAATTTAAAACTTTGAGCATGAAGGCAACTTAGCTGGTTAATGTGTTCGGTATTGATGACGCGGATCCGAGCTTGATGTGGGACAAGGTTCCATCCTCCAAGCCGGTCCCGAGGTGGTGAACAAAGAGCTCGGCACTCGAAGTGGTGACATAGCACGGTTAATGCAGGCCGGCAGAGTGATGCCAAGTCCCGGCATTGGGTAATGAAGTGTTGACGAAGCCCCCGTCCGGCCGAGGTGACGCCTAAAGGATATAGTCCCATTGGATCATTTTCACGTGCACAAAAATAGTGCAAACCGGGGTAATAGTAATAATAATAATTAAAAAATGTTGCATAATAAATAATTTATTCAAAGTGAGTAATAAAGAAATATGGCTTTGGCGCCGAAGTCAATGTCGTCACAGGCGTCGGTGTGATCTTGATAAAGGCGTGGGAAAACTTGAATTCACAGGTCGGTCCGAGTTAGGATCTTGGCGTTAGCGGACTATATATGGAAACTGACCGAGCCACCATGCGACCGTCGATAATGCGGCCACCATTTGATAGACTTGTGTACATATGATGGACAAACCAGAGCAATAATTCCTTCGGAAAATAAACCCAAACAAGCAAAAAAATCTAGGATTAATAGCACCTGGTTTATTTGTTGTAGCAATCCGAAGGAAGGTGATTCCCAAAATTGGGACTCGATCCGCACACCCATTGCCTGATGGGCGATAAAGCGACAGCATGTCAATGCTGGCAAAGGTTGGCTTGCCGAAGCAAATCCCTTGGTCCACCTAATCGTGATGAAGCTGGTCGGCTGGTGACGCCAAAGTCACCGGAGTAGGTTGATGAAGAGATGATGAATCCCCCGGTCCAGCCGAGATGTCGAAGCCTCGATGTCAGCGGATGGGTCGAAGTAGGTCGGCATGAAGGACACCGGCTTGAAGGAGCAACAGTGCGGCCCTGCCGATGCAGGTCGTGACGTGGTCAATGCCGGCTTGATGAAGTGACCACGCGGCGATGCGGTTGCCCGCTCCGCGTAATCCGTGGGGGGGGGGGGCGATGTTGGTGATGATATATCCTTTGCGATGCCGAACTCTTGTTCGGCTTGCCGAGATGATGACCCGAAGAAGTTGCGCTCGGCTCAACAACGTGATGATGTGTCTAGCGCAGGTCGGCAGCCGTGGAGCAATATTGCCGGACTGGTTTGACACCAGCAGGATGTTGAAAATTATGTTCAAAGGATTTTAAAGTTAGTGGGATGTGTTCGGGAAAAAATACAATACCCCATACAAAACTTCCTTCAAAAAGGATGTCCGAAATCCCGTTCATAAAAAAGATGCACTAATCGGAAGGTTCCTGGAGTTCAGACGGTCGGATCGAGCTGAAATTTTGAGGGGTGGTAAATATAGGAATTCCGCAGCTGATCAATGGTTGGATCTTCCAAAGGATGTCCGAGCTAGAAGCTGGACACTACGCCCTAAACTCGTCCAGATTCCCGTCCAGTTTTGACATGGCTCCGGTATATCATGGATTGCCAGAGATTCCTCCATAGGAATTTGACAAAATTTTCCAGGGTTGTTATAGACTCAATTCCGCACAATTCCCCCGAAGCAATCATTAAAACGACACTTGAGGGGCGGTGGCGGCGGACACAAGTCCGCTGTCCAGAAAATCAGTACGGTCGCCCGAGGGCAATGTTGACGTTGAGCCCCGGGGCTCCCTGGATGATTCCTCCATGATCTTGATAGAGATCGGAGTTGATGTTGATGAAGGCCCTCATCCGAACATGACGATCGGAGGTAGGGCGCAGTCCTTGGTCGAACCAAGGTGACCAGTCGAGCTGGCGCCGAAAATGCCAAAGTCGTAGTTGATCTGCAGGCGAGCCATCGACGTTTTGCCGAACACACAGCGGAACTCTCAATGAAAGCACCAATGTCAGTGTCAAAACCGGCGGATCTCGGGTAGGGGGTCCCGAACTGTGCGTCTAAGGTGGATGGTAACAGGAGGCAAGGGACACGATGTTTACCCAGGTTCGGGCCCTATCGATGGAGGTAAAACCCTACTTCCTGCTTGATTAATATTGAAGATATGAGTAGTATAAGAGTAGATCTACCACGAGATCGTAGAGGCTAAACCCTAGAAGCTAGCCTCTGGTATGATTGTTGTATATCTCTATCGACTAGCCTGGCCTCGGTTTATATAATGCCGGTGGGGAGGAGTCCTTGTCTTGATCGCCAAGTCTTGTGGAATCTTCCTTGTATGTGCCAGCTGTCTGGACTGGCCCATGAGTATACAGCCATAGCGGTCCTCGGCCCAATCTAATAGATCGGGAGATGACGTGGTGAGTACCCCCTAGTCCAGGACACCGTTAGTGTTCAAGTTACTTGAGACTAACTGTCAGAGAAGCTCACAGAATTCGTTGTCTAAATCAGTTCGACTTCTTCAGTCCCAAGTTCTAGCAGAAAGGCATTCTGCAACTCAACTTCGACTTGAAGTCCTATCTCTAAGAAAGATTGCGGAGAACACCAATGAGAACCTCATCGCTAAACAGCTACACCTGGAAGCTATGACCGACATGCTAGGGCGGTCTCATAGCCTTGCTTTCGGCTGACTTAGCAGTTAGTTCCCCATAAGGCTAACCTTTCTTGAACTGTCTTGGAAGTGGTCTCAGTTCAAGATTATTTTGTTACTGCAAAGTGGTGCCCGATTTTTTGTAATCGCTTCTTCGTTTGCGCTTTATGATCACTGGTGGCGAACTTCGATGCCCAGTCGATGTAATATACCTTAAATCCTTTATTGTATAGTGTAGGTTTATTCTTAGTTACTATGTCGTAATTTCTTTATTGTATAGAGTAGGTTTGTGTTCTTAATTCCTACTAGTTACTGCCATCATTCGCTATCTGAAAAAAAAATCAGATTTAGTCGGCCATCGGGCGAAACATTCGACTCTAACTTGGGCCTGGTTTTAGCGGGCCACAATTGGGCGGCTGCGTCTTTCTTGGGCCCGAATGATTGGGGCCTTCACACATAGCGCGGACCCAAACTTACACGGCCTATATTTTAGTTGGGCCTTTTGTCGACCAGTAGCTTAGTTTGGCCCAGGTAGCGTTGGGCCATTAACAGGCTGAATATTGTATTGGCCTGTTACGGCCGAGATGAAACTTCGGGCCTTTAGCAGGCCAAAATGCATGTTGGGCCTCAATTTTCACTAGTCGTCGACGGGCCTTTAGCAGGCCGAAATGTAGACCAGGCCTTTTTGGGCCCAGTTAGCTCACGGGCCGTTACCAGGCCGAAACATATCTCGGGCCTTAGTTGGCCCACTGATATCATGGGCCTTTAAGAGGCCAAAGCTTAGTACAAGCATCAACGGGTCGAATTACGCGACAGGCCTTTAACAGGCCCAAAGTCACGTTGGTCTTAACTGTTGCCACCTTTAATAGGACCCTGTTGCCACCTTTAGCACGAGCCGTTAGTGGGCCTGATGTCCCTTCGGACCATATATGGCCCGTGGGCAGCACGGGCCATTCCCAGGCCGAAAGTCACACCGGGCTGAAATGGGCCCATCTCTACATCAGGCCTCTAACAGGTCGAAAGTCACTGGGCTGTAGTTGGGCCCAAATATTCGGCAAACAATTAACGGGCCAGATCTGGCTTTGGGCCGCAAATGGGCCC